>CM052549.1:41875575-41922812 GCA_028533065.1 Trachops cirrhosus | reverse complement strand
AGATGGTAGGTAGAAAATAGACAGGGGGAGAGTAAGAATAGTATGGGAAATGTAGAAGCTAAAGAACTTATGACACATGGACATGAACTAAAGGAGGGGAATGTGGTTGGGAGAGGGTGTGCAGGGTGGAGGGGAATGAAGGGGGTGCATTATGGGACAACTGTAATAGCATAATCAATAAAACACATTTAAAAAAAGACCTAAATGGTTGTTAGCAAACACAACACAATCTCAACAGGGTCTCCCTTTTCCTTTCCTCTTGCCTTGAGGTCTACTGTAATTTCCTCATTATGAAAGAATTTTCCCAGTTCATCGTGTGGAATGGCCAATTCTTCTGATTCCCTTTTGGTTCAGTGACTAAGTAACCCAGTGAGACACTGACCAGTCAGAGATGGTAGGACTTAGACAACATTGGGTTTGTTCTAAGCTTCAGGCCCTCTGTTTCCTTTCTGGGGTGTGTTCTTATTCCTTCTTTTCATTCCTAAAACATACTCACAGTGTAGGATCTAAAACTCAATCACAATAAGATACAAAAAAATGATAAAATTTAAAATGTCTCCTTACCTTTGATTAATTGCAATTCAATAACCTAGCGAAGTCTTAAACTGAGGATTGAAATTCAAACTACAGAATTTCAGATACTTTCTCTTACAAGAGGATAAAGTATTTTCTGGCCAGCTTAGTTTCCTCACCCATTTCAGCACCTTTCTTAACTTACATCTAAAGTCAGCATGCTCCCAGGGGGTCACCAGTTCATCTCAGAAGTTGGCACTCGTTGTTGCCTTCTTGGTGACAAGTTGATATTTATGTGAAATGAAGTGGTAATTTCATTTCTTATTCCTTGGACAAAGATTCCCAATGCACAAACTCCTTCTAATAGGTTTCCACCAATAATTAACACTCTGTAGGAGATCATACACAGAGGACTGAGTAGCCTGGAGGAAAAAGCTTCCGTCCCTTGAGTACTTCCTTTAACAAAATGTGGACACATGCTCTAGTAAGAAAGGCTGAGGGGAGGGAGAGTTAAAGTTTAATGTACAACTTTCCAACTCTGCTGGGGATAAATTGGGTAAATATTAGGATTCAGAATTTGATTTTCTAATCATCTTGAGAAAGCAGCTTGCAAGTTTAATATGAATGTAGAGATGCTCTGGCCAGGATAACCAGGCAGCACATGTGTGGTCTTTCTTATTGACCCTGCATGCATTTCACGTGATGTGGTCAAATTCTATGGCTCTAGTGTGAACTCTGCATAGATCACTTAGTGACTCTCTTGATAATAAAAACAGAATATGAACATTTCTTTTTTTGGGGAACATAATAGAGAGGCAGACACTAAGGCAGCTCTGTGGCTCTATAAGCCAAAATCCTGTTACCAATCACCCATAATAATGGGGTCACTATAAAAGTTAGCTTGGATGCAAGTAGAAGTATGTAAAGTCAAAGAACTGAGAACATAGGTTAGAAGTACCAAATGTCATGAATACTTCTTGAAAGTTTCTAGGTGAGAAGCTGCTTTCTAAAAGAAAACCACATCTTGGAATAATTATTTAATCACAATAACATGGAAACTTGCTATGTTAATTTTCTCTTAATAACAAGAAAGTGTTACATACACATATATAGTGTTTTACTTTATATAAGGCAACATAGTGCAATGATTAAGAATACTGCTATTGCTAACTACTACTTGTGTGACCTTGAGTAAGTTTTTTTAGCCTTTTCTGTGCCTTGGTTTCCTCATCTCTAAATCAGAATAAGGGTAGCACCTGCCTCCTAAGAATCTTGTGAGGACTGAGTTTGTTAAGACATTTGAAAGCCCTTAAAATAGTGCCTGACACAGAAAAAGGCCTCCATAAATGTTAACTCTTTAGTACTATTTTCTTCTTCATAACTACATTCATTAGTTATTCACAATAAGCTTTGTAGTGTTAAAATATATTGATTTGATATCCAGGGATAGAACTATCTCAGGCAGAGAGACAACTTACTGATTCATGGAACACAAGGAAGCTGACACCCAAAACTGTGGGAAGGTCCCAGCTGTATCTGGTGTCCAGGACCTCTGGAATCAGGACTTGGATGCCTCCAGGACATGTTCTTTGTTTTCCATTTCTGCCTCCTTCTGTACAGAGATCATCTAAATTTGCCTATCACTGTGACATAACTTTCTTGGCATAGTATGTAACACCTTCAGATTTCAACTTATGTTTAACTGTAATCACTTCTCACACTGATGAAGAATTGACTACTTATTTGTCATTCCCAAGTCTGAAATCCTTTAGAAAGATCCTAATTAGTACAGATTTATAAGGACCAACAGATGGAGGCCAGGAAGTAGGGTTTTATAAAAGTATGATTATCTTATTAGATATCCTATGATGGTGGTGGAGGATGGGAGGTGGAAAGTGTGGCGAGTTCAAGAACACCAGGGTCAGGGAGAGTGAGAAGTTGATATATATGCATTATACTAGGAAAGATTTAAAAACTTTGTTGTAGTTATAATTCATATACCATGAATTAAGGTATACAATTCAGTGGTTTTTAGTACATTAACAAAGTTGTGCAACTATCACTGCTATGTAATTCCATAACATTTTCTCTCCCACCTCCACCCGAAGAAACCTTTGTCCATTAACAGTCACTACTCATTCTCCCCTCTCCTATCCCCTATCAATCACTAACCCACTTCTTATTTCTATGGATTTGCCTGTTGTGGACATTTCATGTCAATGGAATCATACAATATGTAGCCTTGTATGTCAGGCTTATTTCTTTTAGCATAATATTTTCAAGTTTTATCCAAGTTGTAGCATGAATCAGTACTTTATTCCTTTTTGTAGCTCAATAATATTCCATTAACTGGATGTACTACATTTTGTTTTTCATTCATCAGTTGTTGGACATTTTGGTCGGTTCTACTTTGGGGCTGTTGTGAATAATGCTGCTATGAACATTCATATACAAATTTTTGTGTGGACATATGTTTTCAACTCTCTTGAGACTATACCTAAGAGTTTAATTACTAGGATATATGTTAACTCTAGGTTTAATATTTTGAGGAACTTCCCAATTATTTTCCTAAGCAGCTGTACCATTTTACATTTCCACCAGGAATATATGGATTTTTAGTTTCTCCACATCTTCAACACTTGTAATTGTTCATCTTTCTCAATATAGCCATACTAATGTATGAAATAATATCACATTGTGGTTTTGATGTCTATTTCCTTAATGATTAATAAGTTTGACTATATTCTCATGTGCTTATAGGCCATTTGTATATATGCTCTGGAGAAATGTATATTTAAATTCTTTGCTCATTTTTAAATTGGATTATTTGTCTTTTTATTGTTGAGTTGTAAGGGTTCTTTACATACTCTGCATACTATGTGTTTATTAGACATATGATTTGCATATATTTTCTCCCATTCTTTGGGCTTTCACTTTCCTGATAGTGTCCTTTGAAATGAAGAGTTTTTAATTTTGAGAACTTTCAATATTTTCTTTTGGTATCATATCTGAGAAACACTTGGTTGACCTAAGGGTACAAAGACTTACCCCTATGTTTTCTTTAGAGAGTTTTATAGTTTCAACTCTCACATTTAGGTCTATTATCAATTTTGAGTTAATTTTTGTATATGGTATAAAGTAGGAGTTAAACTTCATTTTTTTTGTATGTGAATACACTGTTGTCCAAGCATTATTTGTTGAAAAAACTATCTTTTTCTTCCATTGAACTATCTTAGCATCCCTGTCAAAACTCAACTGATCATAAATATATGGGTGTATTTATGGGTTTCAATTTTATTCCATTGAGCTATATGTCTATACTTATAGACATATAAGTATATGTCTATATACTCAGTACCACAGTCTCGATTACTGTAATTTTGTAGTAATGTTTGTCATGGGAAATGTGCATCCTCTACTTTGCTTTTATTTTTCAAGGTTTTTTGAAAGTCATGTGAGATTTTGATAAGGATTGCATTGAACCTGTAGGTCAATTAAACCTGTAGGAGAGATATTGAAACACTTAATATCTTAACAATATTAAGTGTTTCAGTGTATGAACATGGGATGCCTTTCTCTTTACTTAGCATTTCTTTAATTTCTTTGAACAATATTTTGTAGCTTACAGTGTACAAGTTGTGCTCCTCCTTAGTTAAACTTATTTTTAACTGTTTTATTCTTTCCAGTGCTATTGTAAATGGAATTGTTTTCTTAATTTCTATTTCAGGCTATTGGTTTCTGGTGTATAGAAACACAGCTAATGTTTGTATATTAATCTTCTATTCTGCAACCTTGATGAATTCATTTATTAGCTCTAATTGTTTTTGTTAATATGTGTGGATTTCTTACAATTTTCTGTATATAAGATTATGTCATCCATATGATCTAAAATAGAAATAGTTTTACATTATCCTTTCCAATCTGGATGTCTTTTATATCTTTTCTTGCCTAGTTTCCATGGTAAGATATATTATTAACCACATTTTATAAATGAAAAAACTGAGATTCAGGTAAGTCACATTGCTTCTTAAGTTTTCCATATACTTAGTTGAATTTTAACCCTGATTCTGATAATGACTTGCTGAATGTCCAGTTATTTCTCTGGACCTCAGTTTACCACCTTTAAACTTTAGGCATTGAACAAAGTAACTCAATAAACATAATTACAGATGGTGATAAGTGTTGTGAAGTATATGAATAGGGTACTATGATAGAAGAAATACCAGTGTGTGTTGAGGGGGAGGGCTTAGACAGAGTTGTTAGGACAGGCCCTCTAACATTTCAGCTACAACCTAAAGTTTGAGAAGGAGACTTGCATTTAAAATTCCTTGTAGGCAGAAGAAACATCTTTTGTGAAGGCTCAAAGGCAGGAAAGAATTTGACTATCTCTGCCACAAGACTGAAACTTAGTGAAGTCAAGAGACCTATCTGTTTTGATTCATCAGTGTGTCATAGAGCCTAACACTATGACTGGAACATTGTAGGTGTTCATGAAATAGTTGTTGAATGAATGGATAACCAAATGAATTTACAAGTCAGGTAATATGTAAGTTTTCTTTAAGCTCTGACAATCTACCTTTTTCAGTGGTTAGAGCCAAATTTCTGACTACAAATTCACTGTGCCTAATAAATTCATTCTAATTCACTTTCTTCCACTCAACATCTCATACTCAGGTTGAGGGTTTTGATTTATCAACCCATCTCTGAGTTCTAGTTACTGATAGGACTTATGGTTACTTGAGGACTTCCCTTTGTAGGTTTTTGGAAACAATTTTGGCCTTCCCTACTTGGAATAGACTTGGTGAAAGCTAATAGAGTGGGTAGTATGGTGTTTTTGGGGTAAGGAGACAAAGGGAAGTACATGGAAGATACTCTGGCCTTGGTGGCAAGATAGAGATATGCTGGTCCAGCTCTGTGTTTGCTTGTAATCCCAGTCTGTCATCAGCCAGAGTCCTAGCCTAACAATAAATCTCTGCACATATATTACCAGTCTCAGCAATTGACCCCTGGCTTACTGACATTCACCAATGTCCCACTATGTGTGTGAATGAAGAAATCAGTGTTCTCAGAGCCTCCTTCTTGGGAGTACCTTTGGCCATGGGCATCTCTTCTCTACCACTCATAGAGGGATTCTTCTGGCTAAGGCTGTGGCTTCAGTTACTTATAAAGGGGGTTGACTGACATGCCCTCTCCTTTTCATTTCATTATAATACACTCTAATTTTTCCCTTCCTTCTCTTCATTATTTTCAGTTTGGAATTTCCTTCTTCCTTTGGTGGTGTGGTGGGTGGGATATGGACTCACAGGTACAGAATTGAGTTGATTATACCCTTCAGTTTATTGCATCCTAGCATTAGTCCATTCAAGGCCATCACTTGCTTTCTTTTATGTGATCATTTTTCTGCCTTAATCCTCTCTATTTATTCCCATTCATCTATTTAAACATCCTTACTGGGTATATATATGAAGTATGCCTGGAAAAAATTCAACCATTGTTAATATAATGAGAACAATTTGCGTGACATTGATATAACTTGGTAAGCAAGGGCAGTGGACTGGAATGCACATGCCTGAACAATGACAACCTCACTATACTAGTCAGCGGGGGGTGATAGATGCCATTGAGTGAGCATGTGTACTGTGTGGCCATCACATTTAAAGTAACCAAGTGAGTAGAGCAACAAATCTGCATCAAATTTTGAATTAAGCTTGAACATTCCTCCACAGAAACTATTTGGATGATTCAGAAAGCCATAGCTATGGGCAACTTGTGATTGGCAGCTTCATCATGACAGTGTGCCTGCTCATGCATCACATCTTGTGCAGTTTTATGGCCAAACAGCAAATCACCCATGTGATTCAGCCCCCTAACAGCCAAGATTTGGCACCCTGTGACTTTTGGCTTTTCCCAAGGTAAAATCAACTTTGAAAAGAAAGAGATTTCAGACTGTCAATGGGATTCAGAAAAATATGATGGAGCAGCTGATGGTGACTGGAGAGCTCTATGAAGTCCCAACGTGTCTATTTTGAAGGGGTCTGAGGCATCATTGTCTTATGTACAATGTTTCTTGTATCCTGTATCTTCTTCAACAAGTGTCTCTATTTTTCATATTACATGGCTGGACACCTTCTAGACAGATCTTGTATATGTATACTCTTCCAAACTACTCTTAATTCATTTAGGTACATGTGCTTCATTGAAAAAAACCTAAAGATTTGCTGCATGTGTTTTTAAATACCACAGTAAGTGGTATTGTGCACTGTTAGTTTGCTAGGGCTGCCTTAAACAAAGTACCATAGACAGGTTGGCTTAAAAAGTAAACAGATTTTCTCACATCTGGAGGCTAGAAGACCAAGATGAAAGTGTCAGCAGGGTTGGTTTCTTCTGAGGCCTTTCTCCTTGGCTTGCAGATGTCTACCTTGTTGCTGTGGTCCTCACATGGCTCTTTCTCTGTCTATGTACCCTGGTTATCTTTTCATATGTCTTAATTTCCTCTTCTCATAAGGACACCAGTCAGACTGGATTAGGGCCCCATCCTAATGCCCTTGTTTTAATTTTCTTACCCTTTAAAGACCTTATCTTCAAATATATACATTATGAGGTACTAGAAATTGGGACTTCAACATATGAATTTGAGGGGAACAGAATTCAGTCCATAACATATTCTATAGCTCATTATTTTTTCTTTCTCTTCCAACATTCTAAGATCTATCTATGTTACTATATGTAATCTTGTTTGTGACTTCTGACAGTTTATTATATGAAATATGCCATATTATCCATTCTCCAAGAGATAGATGCCCTAGTTTATCTGAAATTCTTCACAATCATGAGCAATGATGCTCACACATAGTTTCTTGTGGGCCTGTGCAAGACATTCTATGGATTATGTAGCAGAAATGGGTTTCCTAGGATGCAGAGTGTACACATGTTAACTATCTGTATATTCCTCCAGACTGCTTCAGAATCATTGCAGCTGGTGGATGAGGATTCCTTTTTCCTGACATCATCATCAGTACTTAATACCACTTTCTAGTATTTTTCCACTGTAATGGGCAAAAAATTATCTTGTTGTTTTGTTTAGCCTATTTCTGATTACAAGTAAAGTTGAAGATCTTCTATGTATTTAATAACCAGTTAGGTTTCCACATCCATTAATGTCTATGTAAATACTTTACCTATTGTCCTATTTTGATTGATAATGTGTGTTCTGTGTATATTCTAGGCATTAATCCTTATTGCTTTTCCTTGTTTTTTGGAACTATCTTTCTCCAATCTATCACCTCTGCCATGGAAAGCTTGATCTGTAGTGCTCCTTATAAAAGCAAGATTCTGTACTTTTGCTGTAGCATAATTCATCTATTTCCTAATATGGTTTTGTTTCTCATGTTCAGTTTCTGAAATTCACCCTCTTCCCACCAACCCGCGATATCATAAAGGTATTCTTTCATATTTTATCTTCTTAGGTTTATATTATTTAATTGGCTCTTTATATTATTTAATTCACTCTATATCTCTCACATTTATGTCTTTAACCAATTTAGAGATTGTTTCTTTTTTAATAGTCATTATTGGATAGTTACTTCTCAATATTCATTCTCCTCTTGCTCCTTAGGCATGTAACCTCAGATTTTAGAGAGGCATATTGCTACCCATAACAAAGATTACATTTCACAGACTTCCCTATAGTTAAGTGAGGCCACATGACTTAGCTCTCAGTAATTAGATATACACAAAATTATGTGGGAGGCTCCTGGAAACATTCTCTTCTTTTATTGTTCTTTAAGTACAGTTGTCTTTATTTTCCCACCACCAATTTCCCCAGTCCCACCCACCTCTACCCGCCACCCTCAATCCTTCCTCCTTTGGCTTTGTCCATGGGTCTGGAAACACTCTTTAAGAAGAAACAGGCAAGTTTCTCCTCTTCTCCTTTGATTCTTTCTGCCACCAGCCTGGACCACTGAAATGATAGCTGGCATATCAGCAATGTGTTGAGCTATGGATGTACCTTGGGGATGGATGCCATATGCTGAGTGTGTTGCTGAGTGTGGGAATGTGTTGATGATTCTATGGGGTTGCAGGAACAGCCCTACATAATACCTCTGAATTTTCTGTTATGAGAAAGCGAAATAACTTTTTGCCTTATTTAACCATTGCCAGTCTAGTTTTTTATTTTTTGTTTATATACGTATAGTTAAAACTCATGTTAACCAACATAACATAAAGAGCCAACCTTAGTTTTCTCCCAATACTGAGCCTCTCTTTCCAAACCCATCTACTTAGTGATTTGTCCTTTTCCTACTAGTTATGATGTTACCTCTATCATGTATTAACTTTTTATATACTCATGTATTTATCTATTGCTAGGACCCACATACTGTTTTATTTTTCTGCTCCTGCACTAGAAAATAGATATAAATTTTACCAAGTACCTTTTCTCCATTTATTAACATGATTTTTTCTCATTTACCTACATCTGTGAGGTTGATTTAAGTATAACTGTTGTAAACAATTTATTAGTGGAGATTACCTCAATATTTAATGTAAAAGTCTGCAGATTATTCAGTGAGTTTGTTCAATTTTTATTGATTTCTCTTATTTACATAAATGCTTCTATTCTGATATTTGTTTCCTACCTTCCATTCAATAGATTAAAATTTTCCTGTGGTGTTTGAACATTAACCATCTATTACTATTTTTACAACAGTTTATCCTAATTTATTCAATCATCACTTATGTTTATTTTTCTTGACCACTATCTAGAGAAATTATGAAGAAACAAAGAAACAAAGCAAACAGGAATTTTAGGATACTATCATTTTCTTCTTCTTGACAGCCCCTCTACCACCACCCACACACACCACCCTTCCCCAACCAGCTAATTTTAGTTTTGGGTTATTATAAATATACTTTCTCTTGTTTGTCTGGGCCAAGGCTTAACTAAACAAAAATAAATCTTACTGAGTTCTTTATTCACCCTTTTTTCCCATATCTTATTTTTCCACCTATGTTAATGTCCGTTTTGGATGGAGTACATACCCCAATAATTCATTGAAGCGAGAGTGTGGTAAGCTTTCTGAGACATTTAATACCTAACAGTATTTTTATTCCATTATTACATTTAAATGATACAGTTCAAGGTTGAAAGTTGTTTTCTTTCAGTGCTTTAAATAGATTATATATCTGTCTTCTATACAGTTTTGCTGTTAAGAAATCTGGTTTTCTTTTTCTTTGATATTTTAAAATTACACTGTGTAGTTGATTTTTTTCCTTCTGTGCCCTATTCAACAATTTAAATTTTGGAGTTTTGGTTTTTCTTTTTTTAAAAAAAATTCTGGGAGACTCTTGGCCATTACTTCCTTAAGTATGTTCTTGTTTCTTTAATCCTTATCTGCATATGGGGCTCCCACCAGATGAACGCTGATTTTTTTCATGTTTTTAACTTCTCTTGCATTATCTTCATCTCTTTGTCCCTTCCTAATACTTTTTGGAAGAATTTATTGACCTGGTCCTCCAACCCACTAATTTGTTCTTTGACTATAATCATTCTATTGCTATTTGGCTTTATTTATAATCATTCTATTGCTATAATCATTCCATTGCTATTAAATCCATTTTGTGTCTTATTCTCCATCACAATACATTCTATTGCCTATTTTTCATAACTGCCTCCTCTGCTTTATGTTTCTAATATCTCTCCTTATACCTCTGAACATTATTTATTTCTTTTAAATTTCTATTTATTACATTAAGTCTACTTTTTGGGAGGCAAGATTTTCATTATTTGTTTTAATTTTATACTGAAAATTTATTGATCCACTTTTCACCTTCCTTACCCTGCTCAGTGTCCCTGAATGCTGAACTATACCAATGACATCAACAGGCTCCTTTGTCTTCTGGCTTCCCATTGGGGTCAGCCACCAGGGAAACCAATCAGGAGAATGGTGGGAAGGAGGAATGTGAGGTCAAGGGTATTTATTCTCTCAGTTTACTTCCTAGGGTGTTGGCTGTGTCCTTGAATAAAGATCAGAACTCCTATCAAGACAGCCCTCTCCAAATGACTTTCGCCCTGTGATTGTGATACCTCCTAACACCCCTACCCCTTTCAGGCCTGTTATTAGCACGTTAATACTGCTATGCTGCCCACAGAACTGTAAAAAAGTCTTATTGTGGAAGTTTCCTCAAATTCATTTGAGTATGCCACCATTTCCTGTTAGAACCCTGACTAGGATATTCAGCTTCTGTTATCTACCTAGAGAGAGGGGCAAAAACTTACTAGGATCTGTACAGTGTTTCTCCAAGTGGGTGAATATGTATGAAACAGTATACCAAGTGATTTGGGGGGAATGCCCCATGTGGAGAGGCCTTTGTGTTGAAATCTAGGATTAAACCACCTTTGCACCATTCTCTACACCCTCAGAGTTCAGTCCCTCTTCCTAGGAACTGCTTTTATCCAAAGATTTTTCATTTGCCTAAACTGTGATAGTTTGAAGAGGAGCAAGTTACTTAGGTGCTTGCCAGTTCATCTGCACCTATGCTGTCTATTCTTTACCTCTGTAGCTTGTGCAGCCTCTAGGATATTATCTTATTGTCCCTGTGGTTGTAGCAGAGAAGGCAATGATCTGCTCAGAACAATGTGGGCAGAGAAAAGAGCTTTATTAGAGAATGCCTTACCAGCTTATCCCCACTTGGGGCTTTAAAGCATACCTCATCATCTACCCACTCCAGCCACAACCACCTTTTACTTCTCAAAGAGTTTCTCATTATTTTTGTTGTGTTTTGTTTTTCAAGTTGTGGAGCCAGCTCTAAGCTCTTCTTTAGCTTTTTTTAGGTTCACTTTGGGGACAGGAATCATCAGTAGAATTCCTTGGACCTGTAATTTAATGTGGTTGCTCAAAAAGATACCTATGTCTTATTATCATTGACATTCTGATTGGCTAGGAAAATAATTGCTTGCCTAAAGAAATCTCTCAACTGTTACTGACTTATGGGCTGATAATAGATAAGGTTATCCTTCAGAGGTCATCCAGTCTATCCCCTTAGAAAAATTTTCACCTAACACTATTACAGAGGGACAGATAGGAGATGTGTGCCCAAGCGTGAGAAGATCTGGCTCTACTTTCCATTGTTGTTATACCTACCAGTATCTTGAATGTTTTAGTGAATGTTCTGATGGACCACCCATGTCCCTTTTCAGGAACAAAGGATTAAATACCACAGTTCTCATTTTTGTTAGGAAGACAATTCATAAGCAAAAAGTATAATTGTAAATACAAGACTATGATAAACCACAGTGATTTGGGAATTTGGAGGAATATGCATGATGACCTTTGATCAAGGCTTCTAATGGAAGATTCTGTATGTAGGGGAGGCTTGTAAAAGGTCTTAAGACTGAATGAAATTAGCTAGGGTATATTGTGAATATGGTTGACTTAGAGATTTCTGAGACAGTCAGATATTGTCTGTCTTATTTAAAATAAGAGTGATATATATTTGGAGAATTCATTCCTGCAATGACCATGGGAACAGTGAAAGAAAGCTGAATTTTACCATTAAAAAGAACCTACTCATCCTCACAAAAACCCTGTTGGATAGGTATTCTTGTTATTCTCACCTTCCAGATAAGGGAGTGAGGCACAGTGTAGGTAAGTGACTTGTCCAAGATTACACAGCTAGCAGGTGGTTGTGTTGGGATGTAAATCCATTATAGTTTGAGATAGAGCATATGTTTTCCTACTGTTTTCCAAGGCAGGTACTGCTTTCCTCTAAGATACCAAAAGATAAGAATTGACTTGATTCTGTTTATGAAGTGATAGTTATGAATAAGCTATTATACCTCTGGGAGGATGAGTTGTTTATCATTTCTCATCTTTTCTGCAAAAGCAATTTTTGCAGCAACTCGAGTTATATCACAAGTAAATGAAACAGGTACTCATTAGATCTCCAGGCTGGTTTAACTCCCATTTTGCAATTACTGTAAGAGGTGGAGAAGATGAACAACCCTAATGTTCACTGTGGGAACCAAGACATCATTTCTATTCATGTGGAGTTCATTAACCCAAGTTTCTTTAACCTGAGTTTTATGAAACAGTCAAACGTTTCTGATGTGAAAGGGCAAAGGAGAGAAAAATGGTGTATGTTTAAAAAAAAGACAAGTAATTGAAAAATATCTCTTGCTCTCCTTTTATGGAAATTTCTGAAGCACATAAGCACAGAACACTTTAGTGGTTTTAGTGAAAGTTAATAAGACATTTATTTTGGATATGGGACAATACCTTACCTGATGCCTGAATTATCTTGAGTTCAGCCTTTCTGGCTTTTCTGAGCAGGGAATGTGTGGTATCGTAAGATGTCTGAACAGAACCCATCTAGTTTGTACAGAGACAAAAGGACTTTTATAAACATGAGGAAAGCAATTGATTGATTTAAGGGATTCCTGAAGTCATGATTCGTTTTAAGGACTCTTCTTTAGTAAAGTGTCTGCTGCCATTCATCTGTGAGTAAATACGGGATCAAAGTTCTGATCTCCTCAGGATTAATCATTTTCTTTTTTATCTACATCAAAGTTCTTTCGTATGGCAAAACTTCCCTTTTCAGTTGAACTTACTGTATGTTTGGGCTTTAATCAATAACAGTAAATATTGATTCGAAAGGTCATTGTTTACTTGAAGGAAAAAGGTTATCATTAGAAAAATTCCAACTTGTCAATTTTTTATTCTACTTCTTTCTACAAAAGAGGTTTATTTTCAAAATGTTAATTATCTAAGAATTTGGCCAAAATTTCTTCACTGTTTTGCTTTCTATTCTCAAAATATTTGAGGGAATTTTTCTAATTCTGCATGGATTTTGCAGCATAGTTATTAGAAGCATTGAGTTTGGAGTCACAAACATGAGCTGATTGTAGTTCTACAACTTGTCATTGCCTAGCATTGGGCACGAAAATACCCTCTATAAAAGGAGATAATGACAAGACCTACTTTTTATGGTGATTTTTACTTTCAAAAGATATAATTAATATAAAACTTTTAGTTCAGTGTCTGGCATGTTCAATAAATACTAGCTATTAATGTTATTATATTATTTAAAAAACACATGTGTGCAAATTGTGGTGTGCATGTGTTTACATAATCTAAATACTGCTACACATTACAGAATCTGGGTGTAAGTGGGCTCAGCAATTTTCTTAAAAGGTCAATCAATCATGAAAATCATTGAACAGAGTTGTCATTTGTGTAGGGATATCTAACATAATATTTAAAAATTAGCTCGATTTTGTACTTTAAAATGGTAAATATATTTTTATGTTAGAATTCAAATTTATAGGTTCACAATGTTCAGTATAGTTAAAAGAATGTTTATAAATACATACTAATTGAAATGATGATTATACTAATTGAATATGTATACTGTGTATGTGTATGTGTGTTAATGTGACCATCAGTATTCCAAATAGGGAACCATAGACTTGTCAATAATGGCAACGGCTTCTTTTTCATCATAGATAACTGGGGAATTTTAGGAGACTCATTTTTACATATTTTTTCCAAAATGCAGATGCCTGAGACTCATCTTGGACTTGGTGAATCACAATTCCCAAGAATAGAATCAAAATAGTTGCACTTTTAATACTGCAGTCCTGTCACAAACAACTATAAAAGTGGAAAATATACAAAAGTGCATGGTTTATAGACATTGGATAACAGATTGTGCAAGACTGGGATACATGGTAGAAGGCAAATGATGAGGTGAGCCCTTCAATTACTCCAGTGTCCTGCCTGGAGGCTGTTCTCAGGCTTCATTTCAGGAAGGGGGAATCCAAACAGAGCCTGAGGGACTTAGTGTGGGGTTCTGGGAGGCTAAAATAGCTAGGATTTATGGACCAGAGTATTAGAGAGGAGGAAGTTGTACAAAGAAAGTTCTGGAGATTAGCAGAGGGTTCCCTGAGTCTGGCTGAGTAAGCGACCTGTGTATGCATATGTGCATTGAAACTCCACGAGACTGGGGAAAGACCAATCTTCCAATCTGTATTTCCTCAAATAACCCCTCAAGATTATTTTTGCCCATTTTTTAACTTTTTAAAAAATTGAGTCATATTATATCTATTTGTGGGGTTGGCTTATTTTCTTTGACCTTATGTTTGTGAGACTGATTCAGGTTGTGTGACAGTAGCACATTCATTGTCATTGCTAGATGTTCTTTTATTATACACAGTATTTATCTTTTGGTAATGAAATTTTGGTTTTTATCATTTTCTGTTTTTAGCTATTAGAAATAATTGTGCTGTACATTTTTCCAGAATGTTTGCACTAATTTCATTCCCACCAGCAAAACAGGAATATTTTAGTTTTTCCATATTCTAACCAACACTTGATATAGTTAGTCTTTTAATTTTAGCCATTCTCCTGGGGGTGCAGTGGTATCTCATTGATTTTAGTTTGCATATATCCCTAATTTGTAATAATATTGAGAATCTTCTCTTATGTTTATTGGCCATTCGAATATCTTTCAATAGGATTGTCTATATTTTTCTTATAGACTTATGGAACCAGTTCTATACCTTCTGGTACAAGCCCTTTGTTATGTTTTTCAAATTTCAAATATATTTAAAAAAATTCTCTGCTGTTTGCCTTTCACTGTCTTATTACTGTATTTTCCCTCCTATTTAGGAATAGGAATTCCTAAATTTAATTTATTAATCTCCTTTTTGGTTAGCGATTCTTGTGTCCATTTAAGAAATCTTTGCTAACCTCACTTTATGAAGACTTTTCCTATATTTTCTTTTAGGATGTTTTTTTACCATGACTGTGGGAACAGTCAAATAATAGCTGGATTTTATTATTAGTTTTTTAAGAATATGGATATCTAATTGGCCCAACACTATTTTCCCCCTTCTCTGATGTACCACCTTTCACATAAATCAATCATTCATATGTGGGTGGGTCTTTTGCTAGATTCTCTTCTGTTTCATCTCTTAATCTATTCTTGTGCCAATACTATAGTCTCAATTACAGTAGCTTTATAACAAATCTTGATAGTCAATAGTGTGGCTTCTCCAACTCTGTTCTTTTTCTTCAAGATTATTTCAGCTATTATTAGTCCTTTCTAGTTCCATATAAATTTTAGAATCAGTTGATTAATTTCTACATTTTGGTGTCAACTGTAGAAAGTATGTTCTGGAAATTTTTCCATTTTACCTAATTTCTAATCTCTCAGCATATTTCTAATATCCTCATATTATCTTTCCTCTTTTCCTAGTACCATGAAAAGAATTCATGGTAATAGCCCTTTTACATTTTTATTATTAGTTATTCACGCCTTCTCTCTTTTTCTCATTGACCATTTATGCCAAGTTGTTATCAATTTTCATAGTTTTCAAAGAGTGTCTTTGGCTTTGTTAATTATCTTTCTTTTATGCATTTCTTTTAAAATAATTTCTGCTTTTGTAGTTATAATTTCTCTGCCTCTACTTACTTTGGATTTCATTTGGTTTTATTTTTGTAGCTTCTTAAGCTACTGATTTCAAGCCCCTTTGATTTTCTAATATAGATTTGACTTACATGTATTTCCCTCTAAGCACTGCTTTAGTTTCATCACACAAATTTAATCATGTCTGATTTATTATTAAGGTAAAATACTTTCTAATTTATGATTTCTTCTGGATCACATGGGTTATTTAGAATTATATTGTTTACGTTCTAAACTTATGATGGGAATTTTCTAGTTTTTTTTTGTGGTGGTATTGCTATTGATATCTAACTTCCACTATGGTCAAAGAATATATTTTCTGATTTTAATCTTATAAAATTTGTTAGAGTTGCTGATGAACTAGCATTATTCAGTTCTGATAAATGACTTTACATTTGTTGGGTGCATTGTTCTACATATGGCAGTTAGGTCATGTGTATTAATCATCAAGTTCTTAATATCTGTTATTATTAATATTAAGATTTACCAGCTAGAGTATCAATTTTATTCTTCTTTTTCATTTATCTCCTGAAATTCTCTATTTTGTTCTTTTAGTCCCTTGGAGATATTATTTTGAAGTTCATGGCTGGTGACAGCATCAGACAGAATAATAAACATCTACCACATGTTTTTTTATTTGGCTTTTAGTTAAGTTCCATCTTCTCAAGTACCCAGGCATTTTTGATTGGGTATCAGACACTGTACATAAAAAATGGAGAGGAAATTGAATTTCTGGATAATGTTACCTTCCCTCAGAGAAATTTTTCTTTTATTTCTGGAAGTTGACCTTGAGCAAGGGCCTCCATGTGACCTTACGATCAGAAATTAAAATGATTTGAAGTTTAATGTCAGTGTCTGGCAGAGCTGGTCTATTTCTAGTATACTCCTACTCTAACTGTATATCCCTTTGGGGTCCCAACTCACCTCTAGAAATAAATTTCTTTTCTTTGACAACTCTTGAAATTCAGTTTTTGCTTCCTAGACTTGTGTCTGCTAAAAGTTCTGCTCAACGTCTCATCTACTGCTTGTGAGAAGCCATCTCTCTTGAAAAAATAGTGACACCAAATGCCAGACTCAATTTTGGTCTTCCTTCTTCTCCCTCAGATATTTGCCCTATGTGTCATCATTGTTGTGATGTGTGTGTGTGTGTGTGGGTGTGTGTGTGTGTGTGTGTTCATCTTCCAGCTTTTCTAGTTCTCAGTGGGGAGTGTGGTCCAAATAACTAACTACTGATGGCTAAAGAATAGAACTTTTAGAACAGAGAATTTTAATCTTACATAGTAATCTCATCTCATCTTATGTGTTAATTGTTTCACTAAACAACAACCTATGTCTGGAAGATTCATCTGTCAGATTTATGAACTAAAAAAATGATTTTTGTTGTTTTGAGTTACTAAGTTTCAGAGTGGCTTGCTGTAGTGCTGTAGATAACTGATAAAGATTTTGGTATTTGTGCTTGATTTGGGTACTGCTGCCATAAGTAAAACCCAAAATATGTGATTGACTTTGGCACCACATGGTTGCTGCAAGCTGAAAAGGACACTAGGAAAATGTTAGTGAAAACCTAAAGAGCCTTGAGAAGAGTGTTTGCAGAAATATAAAAGGCCCTCAAGGAAGATGTCAGTAGGACCTAAAGGAGAGAGAGAAAAATACTATTGAAAGCTGGAGAAACAGTGGCCCTTGTTATGTAGTAACAAAATATGAAAAATAGAAAATATGAAAATAAATTTGATGATCTAACTAAGGAAGTCTCCAAGAAGAGCATTGATGGTTCTGCTTAAGATTTTTTAGCTACTTATAATAAAATAGGAGAAGAGAGATGAACCAAAAAGGACCTGTGGAAGGCAGAATTCTAAGATAGCCCCATGATTCCACCTTCTGGTGCTGCGCTAATAATTAGGTGACATATACAGCAGTAAGAACTTCACAGATGTAATTAGTGTCCTAAATCAGTTACCTGTAAGGTAATCAGAAGGAGATTATGTTAGGTGGGCTTGGCCTAATCAGTTGAGCCCTTAAAAGAGAATTGTCCCTCTTTGTGAAGAGACTTGAAGTGTGAGGGGTCCATGGGTAGTCCATGTGGTCAGAACCTGATGTTGTCCTCTAACAGCTGAAAGCAGCAAGAAATGGGGACCTCAGCAATACAGCCCAAGGAAATGAATTCTGCCATCAACCAAGGGAGCATGGAAGCAGATCTTCTCCAGCTGAACCTGAAGATAAGACCTGACTGACAACATGATTTTATCCTATGAGACCCTGAGCAGAGGACCCAGAGAACATATGCTGGACTCCTGATTTATAGAAACTGTGAGATAATAAATTTGTGTTGCTTTAAGCTACTAAATTTGTGAAAACTAATACAGAAATTATTTAGTTTTTAAGCAAAATTTGAAGAAATATAAAAGAGCCAAGACTTCTTAGATTTGAAAATAAAAGTATGTATTTTCTTAATTTCTTAAAATGGCAAACTTCCTCAAATTAATGGCTTCCAAGCTAAAAGTGAAAAATTAGCTTCTTTGGTTAATACATATTTGAGGCAATATAGTGTAGTGGTTAACTTGCTTGGGTTGAATTCTGGCCCTGACATTTACTACCTGTGTGATCTTGAATAAGTTACTTAAACACTCTGACTTTGTTTCTAAATCTGTAAAATGGGATTATTTATTTCATTACATTCTTTTAAAATATATTTTATTAACTATGCTATTACAGTTGTCCCATCTTTCCCCCTTTAATTCCCCTTCACCCTACACCCACCTTCCCACTCACATTTCCCCCACCTCCTTAGTTAATGGCCATGAGTCATATGCATAAGTTCTTTGGTTTCTACATTTCTTATACTATTCTTAACCTCCCCCTATCTATTTTGTACCTACTATTTATGCTTCTTATTCCCTGTACCTTTTCCCCCATTATCTCCCCTCCACCTCCCCACTGATAACCCTCCGTGTGACCTCCATTTCTGTGATTCTGTCCCTGTTCTAGTTTGTTTGCTTAGTTTTTTTTTTTTAGGTTCTATTGTTGATAGTCATGAGTTTGTTGTCATTTTACTGTTCATAGTTTTTTATTTTCTTTTTCATAGATAAGTCTTTTTAACATTTCATATAATAAGGGCTTGGTGATGATGAACTCCTTTAACTTGACCTTATCTGGGAAGCACTTTATTTTCCCTTACATTCTAAATGACAGCTTTGCTGGATAGAGCAATCTGGGATGTAGGTCCTTGCCTTTCATGACTTGGAATACTTCTTTCCAGCCCCTTCTTGCCTGTGAGGTTTCTTTTCAGAAATCAGCTCAGAGCCTTATGGGAACCCCTTTGTAGGTAACTGTGTTATTTTCTCTTGCAGCTTTTAAGATTAACTCTTTCTCTTTAATCTTGGGTAATGTAATTATGATGTGCCTTGGTATGTGCTTCCTTGGGTCCAACTTCTTTGGGACTCTCTGAGCTTCCTGGACTTCCTGGAAGTCTATTTCCCTTGTCAGACTGGGGAAGTACTCCGTCATTATTTGTTCAAATAAGTTTTCAATTTCTTATTCTTCCTTTTCTCCTATGCACCCCTATGATTCAGATGTTGGAACATATAAAGTTGTCCCAGAGGTTTCTCAGCCTCTCCTCATTTGTTTGAGTTCTTGTTTCTTCATTCTGTTCTGGTTGAATATTTATTTCTTTCTTCTGGTCCAAACTGTTGACTTCAGTCCTGGTTTCCTTCCGGTCACTGTTAGTTCCCTGTACATTTTCCTTTAATTCACTTTTCATAGCCTGCACTCTTTTTTGTGACCATACTCAACCACTTCTGTGAGCATCCTGGTTACCAGTGTTTTGAACTGTGTATCTGGTAGGTTGGTTATCTCTTCATCGCTCAGTTGTATTTTTTCTGGAGCTTTAATCTGTTCTTTCATTTGGGCCATATTTTTTTGTGTCAGCGCACCTATTATGTAGTAAGGGGTAGAGCCTTAGGTATTTGCCAGGGTGGGACAAACCAAGCCACTGTGTTGTGGTGCTGTATATGGGTAAGGGGTCTAAAAAAGAACAATGTTGATTATTCAGCTCTCTGCTGGCTTTCAGTCATTTCAGCTGGTACCCACAAGCAAATTGGGCTCTTTTGCTGCTGATTGCTGTGTGGGTGGGTTTGTGTATGTTCTAGGACCCTGTGGGTGTCTCCAATGAACCCTCCTGTGAGGCTGAAAGTTTCTTCCACCCCCTCAACCCCCACAGATTTTTTCAGTCAGAAGTTTTGAGGCTTTATTTTCCCTCTCTGGAACCCTGTGTGGTGTGTTCTGTCTCGCTCCCCAGTTGTTCCTCCTAGTTTATCTTCACACAAATGTGGTACTGCCTTATCCACCAGCCACCACCTCACCTGGTCCATAAGCTGCTGCCTTGCTGAGAGTCCTCTCTGCCCCTCTTACCAGTCTGGATGAATATTTCTTCTTTCACTCCTTGATTCGGGGACCTCCATACAGTTCAACTTTCTGGCAGTTCTGGTTGTTTTTTGTTTTTAAATTTGTTGCTGCCCTTCTTTTGGTTGTATGAGGGGCACAGTGTGTCACCTACACCACCATCTTGGCCAGAAGTGTATCTCATCATGTTCTTATTCTGATTAAATGAATCAATACAATACAAATAAAATAAGAATTTTTAGCCCTGGCTGGTGTAGCTCAGTGGATTGAGCGCGGGCCTGTGAACCAAAGGATCGCGGTTCGATTCCCAGTCAGGGCACATGCCTGGGTTGCAGGCCAGTTCCCAGCAGGGAATGCCCGAGAGGCAACCATACATTGATATTTCTCTCCTTCTCTCCTTCCCTTCCCCTCTGAAGATAAATAAATAAAATAAAAAAAAATATTTAAAAAAAAAGAGTTTTTACATAGCAAGTGCTGAGTAAGTAATTATTATTATTACTACTACTAGCCTTGTCTTATTTTTTATTTTTTTACTTTTATTTCATTTCTTATAGGGCACTAAAGCCAAAGTGTAGTTTGAGGAGGGTAGGAAATATAGAGGAAGGAATAACAAAAAGGGGAGATTGATGGAGAGTCAGGTACACAGTTAAATTATTACAGCCTGTTACTTTTGTGTTGCTTTTTGGAGAGAAATGATGTTATGTTCTCAGCATGAACTGAAAAGAAGAATGAAGAAAGGAACAAAGAGGCCCTTGCTGGTGTAGCTCAGTGAATTAAGCATGGACCTGCAAATCAAAGGGTCCCTGGTTTGATTCCCAGTCAGTGCACCTGCCTGTGTTGCAGGCCAGGTCCCCAGTAGGGGGCATGTGAGAAGCAACCACATACTGATGTTTCTCTGTCTTTCCTTCTCCCTCCCTTCCCATCTGTCTATAAAAATAAATAAAATCTTAAAAAGAGAGAGAGAGGAAGGAAGGAAGGAAGGAAGGAAGGAAGGAAGGAAGGAAGGAAGGAAGGGAAATGGCTGCCAGGAAAAGATCAAATGTAGGATGGGCTTGTGAGATTCTTTTTTAAAACCGCAGAATAATTTAAGATGCCACCTCACAGACTCTTTTAAACAGACAAAAGTCCTAAAACTCAGGTGTGCCTCACAGACACTCTGTTAAACAGTGGGGCTTCTAGAATCTTAAGGGATCATCACACAGCAGCTTTGTAAGGACTACAAGATAAGAGAGAGTTTATCTTAAAGAGATTTGAGAGCATGGCTTTCTTAAAAACATTGAAACTTAATATGATTGATGGAGAACCCCAGAATATTTAAGATACTTGTGCTTGGGAAGCACTGTCAGCTTGAACTGAGAATCAAGAGCTAAGGAAGAGTCCTGGGCATTCATCAAGAAAGTAACCTGTGCCTGACTGTTCTCCAGCATTACTACAGACCAATGAGCTACATGCCGCCCTTTGTGCTTCTTCCTGCTTCCAGTTTCAATCTTTGAATCAGCTTCCTGTCTTCTAGTCTTCTCTCTGCCCCATGATGGTCAGAAGCAAAACAAAGCCAAATCATGTTCTTGCTTGCACTGATTGAAGCCCTTGGTAGCTGAGGTACCTATGCTGCTGTGGAAATAAGAAACTATTGACACAAGCTATATTGTACTTTAAATGAGTTTTCTGGCTCAGATGCCCTTGGGCTGCCACAGACATCTCCAAACCAAAGGAGAGCAAGTTTGTGGAGGACAGGGATGCCCAGCTGGCTCCTCCTTTTTTTTGTCTTCAGCATTCCCCATCTTTTTCATCATTAAATACATATATGTGACCATGAATATGTGTGCAAGTGTGTGTAAGTATGTGTGTGTGTGTTTGGGTGTCTTTCTAAGAGGACGTTCAAGCAAATCTCTAACCTCTCCTTCCCAAACTGCTATGTGTCCTTTTCTTTAATGGGAGAACTTCTGCCCATTTGTAATCAAATCCATTTTCCTGATTTAAAATAAAAGAAAAAAAAAATAAAGCTCTTTTGTTAAACACAAGGCATATATGAAAAGGAATGCTCATATCAAACAATACTTAAGGCTTGTTTTACTAATTATTACTTCCGCATGGAATCTCCATGGGCCAGACACGTACTAACCACCCTCAGACATCCCCAAAGTCGTCCCTGAAGTTCCAGGATGTCCTCATTAGTGCAGGCCCAGCCTCTGCACAAATAACAGAGCAAAAGGAAGAAAACAATTAATCACTCAGGCACATTTCTCTCAGAGACAGTTCATAAAGGAAAATGTAGGCTGGCTCAATTGCATAATCCTCTTTCCAACCATCCCACTTTAAGAGTGCATGCATTCTTAAAGTGAACGTGCCTAAGAAGAGAGTTGTCTAAAATGTGCTGCATGTGTTTTTTCCTTTCCTGAGGGAAAACCTATTTAACTTTGGGTTTCACCACTCATAAATTATCACGTTATTCACACTTATAGCATAAATATCAGTCTGGTTGGTATATGCATCCACACATCAGCTGAGACAGAAGAGAGCTAAATTTACAAAACATTAAATCAATAAGCATGTGTGAATGGGTAAACAGCGTGAGATCCTTAACTTAATAAGGCCACAGCACTACTGTTAATCATCTGCTTTGCAACTTCTGAAGCTTTTTTTCTCCTAATTTTATAGTGCTGCTAGAAGCCTAGATGAGTGAAAGTCCTAACAATCAAAAGAGAACTATGTATCTCAAAATAGGGAATAAGAAATATTCCCAGGAAGATGAAGCCACAGTAATATCTGAAGTGCTGCAACCATTGCAAGATGCTGCATTTATTAAGAAAGAAATAATAATTACAGTGCATTTTCCTTGTTGTTTCAAATAATGAGAAACCCTGGAATTGGCAGGGCTGCTAGATGTCTCAGGAAAATATCAATCTTCCAGATGGGGAATGGAGAAAACTGTAGGAACAAATTAATAAAAATAGCATTTCTTCTCCCTCATTTGTCCCTGGGTTCCCCACAAGACATGCCTTCAAACCCACAAGAACAGATTGACAATCTATTCTCATTGAAAAATATCTTGCTGTAGAGAAGTGCCCGTCCCTGCCAAGGGCCATCTTTTACGTTACTAAACAAATGTCATCACAGGCTAGTATGGAGTATTTGAACTATATTATTTACCAATGCTTAGAACTTTTCCCAAGGACAATTTACTGGAGGGGCCTACTAACAGATGAGAAATTTTATCTGGTAGACAATATTAATAACTACTACAAATCAGAGAGAGCTGTAGTCCTAAACAGTTCTGTGTAAATATGATGAAGGACAATAGTGTGGAGATGGATGAGCTGCTAGCAAAACCTGGAGGGACCCTGGGCTTGGAGTTGGCAGGAATATGGGAGTGACAAGGGAGATGGGGAAAATGGCATTAATTGGAAGTCTGTGTAAACACATAGAACAAAATGCCTGAGAGAAGACTGCTGGGTGGATTCTGGACTCTCTATTCGTTCATCTGAACAGCATATAGACCAACTCTCAGTCACTTATTCTAAAATAAATCCTTCATGTTGATGCCCTCCACCCTCTCTCTACCACCATCACCAGACATAAACATAGCTTCTAGGCAACTTTTCTACTTAGTGGTGAGAATAAGCAAGAATATATACTAACATTTGCAATGGGAGAAAATCCATATTTGCTACCTAGAAAGAGTAATCTTGTCTATGTTTACAGCGAATGAATAACAAACTATATGAAGAAAACCAGAATCATGAAGTTGATAGTCCAAGATAGAGATCATATCTGATCCTCAATAATTACAAGGTAATTTAGGAGAAAAAAAGCAAAACTAAAAAGATATTTTCAAAGAGATTCAATAATATATTTTTAAGTGTATGTATATTTTACATACACTTAATAATTATAATCACATCATAATTACATTAGCCAAGGTAAAAATGAAGGAGAGAATCCTAGAAGCAGCAAAAGGTAAGGGGATAGTAACCTACAAAGGAGTTCCCACCATACTGTCAGCTGATTTCTCAAAAGAGACCTTGCAGGCAAGAAGGGGCTGGAAAGAAGTATTCCAAGTCATGAAAGGCAAGGACCTACACCCAAGATTGCTCTATCCAGCAAAGCTTTCATTTAGAATGGAAGGACAGATAAAGTGCTTCTCAGATAAGGTCAAGTTCAAGGAGTTCATCATCACCAAGCCCTTATTTTATGAAATGTTAAAGGGATTTATCTAAGAAAAAGAAGATAAAAACCATGGATAGTAAAATGAAAGCAAACTTACAATTATTAACAACCACACCTAAAACAAACTAAGCAAACAACTAGAACAGGAACAGAACCACAGAAATGGAGATCATATGGAGGGTTAGCAGCAGGGGAGTGGGAGGATGAGAGAGAGGGAAAAGGTATGGAGAATAAGTAGCATAGATGGTAGGTAGAAAATAGACAGGGAGAGGGCAAGAATAGTATGGGAAATGTAGAAGCTGAAGAACTTACGACACATGGACATGAACTAAAGGGGGGAATATGAATGGGAGAGGGTGTGCAGGCTGGAGGGGGATGGAGGCGGGGTAATGGGACAACTGCAATGATATAATCAATGAAATATATTTTTTAAAAAAATCATCTGAAAAATTTCAACACTCTCACAGTACACACAACACATGGAATAGAAGGGAACTTTCTCAAACTGATAAAGGGCATGTACGCAAAACCTACAGATAACATCAGACTTAATGTTGCAAGACTGAATGCTTTCCACAGTCCACAGAGTGGGAGAAAATATTTGCAAGTCATATATTTGATTAGAGACTTGTATCCAGAATATAGAAGACAAATAATCCAATTAAAAATGGGCAAATAATATAAATAAACATTTCTCCTAAGAAAACATATAAATGTTCCCAATAAGTATATAAAATGATGTTCAACATCATTAGACCTAATGTGCAGGGAAATGCACACCAAAACCACAATAAAATACCATTTAATACCCATTAAGATGTTTATAGTCTAAATCAAGGCTGTCAAACTCATTTTCACTGGGGACCACATCAGCCTTGCCATTGCCTTCCAAAGGCCAAGTGTAATTTCAACTCCTTAACAGCTAAGGAATAGTTATATTTATGCAGTCCTAAAATTATTTTGGCCCTTTGAAGGCAACTGTGAGGCTGATGTGGCCCCCGGTGAAAATGTTGACACCCCTGGTCTAAATGATGTATCATAATAAGTTTTGACAAAATGTGGTAAACTGGGGACCCTCACATATTGTTGATTAGAATGTAAAATAGTGTTACAGTTTGGCAGTTTCTCAAAACATTAAACATAAGGTAAACATATGACCCAGCATTTTTGCTCCTAGGTATAAACCCTTGAGAATTGAAAACACGTCATATACATGATGTTCATAGTGGCAGCATTCATATAGCCCAAATATAAAAACAAATTCCCATCACTGGAAGAATGGATAAACAAAAGGTGGTATATAAGTCAATGAATATTTATTCAGTCATAAAAAAGAATGGAGTATTTATTCATGCTATTTTGTGGATGAACCTTGAAATTATTATGAGAAGGGAAAAAGGCCAGTAACAAAAAACTACTTATTATACAATTCTATTACATAAAATGTCAAGAATAGGCAAGTCCATAAAAACAGAAAATATATTATGGTTGCAAGGTCTAGGAGAGGAAGATATCAGTGGTGTTAGTAGTTACAAGGTTTCTTTTTGGGGATGAAAATATTCTAAAATCTAATAATAGCAGGGTTGCACAACTGTGAATATGCTCAAAGCCACTGAATTACACCATTTAAAATGGTAAAATGAATGCAGGTGAGTTACATTTCATAAAGTTGTTTTTAAAATATTAAGGATAGAGGGGAAGATGGCAGCCAAGTAGGTGAGAGCTGAGTCCACTTGCTCTACACCCCAATTCAGATTCTCAGCTGATCTTCTGAGAAATAACCTGAGTAATCAATGGAATCTTAGCAGATAAGAAGTTTAGAGCCAAGAAATACAGAAGATGCTTCACAATGTGTGGTAAGATGATTTTATAAGTTGAAAGGGAAATACCCCATGTGTAGTGCCTGTAGATTTGGAAAGATTAATCAGGAATTGCAGCTTTGTGGCTCCCTCCCCTCCCAGGAAAGGGGGCCCCAGTTCCAAGTGGGGAGCCCACAGACCCAGACCAGGAGTGACTTGGACGGATGTGAGAGGTCAGGGAGATCCAGGCTACACACACACAACCAACAGCTCATCATCCATAGCTGCAGCACCAAATGCCAACCAGGAGAGTGACAGAGAGAGGGGCAGGGGACTCTATCTGCATCTGGATCAGGCAGAGGTAGGCTGCGGCCTCCCATGCCCATGAGAGACTTCCGGCTTTTTGGAGAGGTCGTGTGGGCAGAAAGCCCTAAGGTGACTTGGTGCTGTAGTGGGTGTGCCACGGAAAGACTTTTTGAAAGGGAGATATAGCATGCTGGGCAGGGACCCCATGCACAGCTTTCTTGCCAACAAAGAGACAAGATTGAAAGTGTGGTTTTCTCCCACTGAATACAGCTGGACAGAGGGATCAGAAAATCGAATGGCAAAGTTATTTCTGTCCCCAGCCCAGTGTGGCTAACAAGCCCGAGTGCTATGCAAAATGGAGAGTCCAGACTGTGTCTACTACAAGGGCAGTGGGCTAGGAGTTCGACAGGCAAGAGTCGAGTGCCTGAGATTATTTACAGTCAGGCAGAACCCCCTTCCCCAGCAGAAATCAAACCTATGCGAAGGGAAGAACTACCCAGCCCCCACTTCCTACAGAATTGGAAGAACAGGCAGGACAGGTTCAAGAACCCCCTGCAGAATGCATTTCCACAGGAGAAAGGAAAGAAGAGAATCTCTGAAAGGACCCATTTTGAACTTGTTTGAGGAAGAAAAAATACACTGGTTCCTAGGGCCTTATTTCACTGAGGTCAGCAGGGCAGGGAGATCAGAAATCAGTGAGTCAAGGGGTAATCAGGACCTCACCCAGCCTGAGTTTTCAAACAGAGCTGCCAACAGAACCAAGCAGGAAAGAGCTGACCCTCTTATACAGATTGGACCCTCCCTTGAAACAGACAGCTAGTTCACCCGAAACTATACATTATTGGAAATACGCTGGGACAGACCAAGACTGGTGGTATAGGAGCAGGGGAACATGACCACAATTTCCCCAGAAGACTGAACAGCACCTTCCAAAGGAGTCCTAGGTGTCCCACCCTCCCACTCAAAATAGAAGTTCCCTCTAGAGGCAGGTGAAAGTGGTACATTCGGTGCTGCTAGAAGTTGGATGACCCACCCCTTGACCTTGAGCTGATAAAAAGCCAGAGGTGGATTCAGAAGGAGAAGAGAGAAGGTAAGCACCGAACTCTGCTGAGACAAATTTCATCCCATTCTTCCTCAGAATTTGCACTATATTTTTCTCTCTCATAGCCCTTTAACATTTCTGTGTTTTCTTCAAGTGTATTCCAACTAATATACTGTTTTAGTCTTTTATTTTTCATCTGTTATTTAGATTTTATATATTTTATTTTATTTTTATTTCAAATCTCACATAGCACCTTTCCTTTGTCTCACTCTATTTTGCCTTCTCCCTGCCCTTTCTTATTTTCATCATAAATTACATTTTCCCCCATCTATGCCATGTTCATATTCCTTACTCTTACTATTTTTTCTCCCTTTGTCCTCTCAAAATCATTTTTCCTGCCTTTTGTCAGCTCTCAGTCTTTTTTCCCTTTCTTATAATATACTTATTTTCTTTCTATCTTTATTAATTGTGGCTTTTTTCATGTGGATATTGTAGTTATTGCTGTTTTTCTTTCATTGTATTCCATTTGTTCACTATTTTTTCAAATGTCATAGGTTATTCTCCCCCTGTCTTACTCCATTTTGCCTTTTTCCAGCTCTTGCTTATTTGAGTTTGGAATTTTATGTTTTCCCTTTCTTAGCCTAGATTCTATTCCTTCCTCTTATTATTTCTCACTCCTCTATCCTCTCAAAATCATTTTTTTACTGTAGGCATCTCATACTCTCTTTTCTCTTTTTTATAATATTCTTATTCACGTTCTACCTTTATTAACCTTTTCTCACCTTTTGTTGTTATTGACCCAGTTATGGCTTTTCTTCAATTTTGTTTCTATTGGTTGACTATTTTTTAAAATTTTATTTCAAATCTCAGATTACATTTTTCCTTTTTCTTATTTCATTTTGCCATCACCCTTCTCTTTTTTACTTATATTTTAACTTTTATAGTCTCTCTTCCTTTGCCTTGTTTCTATCCCCTACTCATTATTTCTCCTCCCTCTTCCCTCTCAAAATATTTTTCTCTCCTTTAGTCATCTCATATTCTTTTTTCCTATTTTATAATATTCTTAATCTCTTTCCACCTTTATTCATCTTTGCTCATTTGTTGTTGATATTGCTGATGTGGTAGGGGGGAGATTTTTTTTGCTGGTGTGGGTTTGGTTTTCTGGGTAGTATTGCTTTGTTAACCAGCACCTGTACAACAGCATAAAAGACATGGTGGGGTTCTGAATCTGAGTCAACCAGCTGGAGGGGAGAACCCACCAAGAGTAAGTCATCAATAATCAAAGCCGAAGTACAACAAAAGAATCCACATAGACTGAAGAAAGGGCATCGCTAGAGCATCTAGATCAAGAGATCAAACAGACTGCACCACTGATTCCCACAGAACTCCTACCACAGAAGTCCACCCCACAGAGACAGGAAGTCAAAGTGGAACAATCTGAGACACAGAATCAAACAAAAGGAGTCACCTAAAATAGGGAGACAAAGAAATAACCACCAATTGAAAGGGAATGAGTAACCCTCAAAAAAAGATCTAAATGAAATTGAGGCAAACAATCTATCAGTCATAGAATTCAAAATAATGGTTATAAGGATGCTCAAGGAACTCAGTGAGAACTATAAAGGAAATTTGTAGGAGCTACAAAAAACTTAGTGGGAACTACAGTAGCATGAATAACTAGAAGAACTAGAAATTATGAGTAAGAACCAGGAAGAAATGAAGACTACAATGTCAGAAATGGAGAGTACACTAGAAGGAATCAAAAGCAGGCTAGATGAAGCAGACAACCAAATCAGCAAGCTGAAAGACAAGGTAGAAAAAAATACCCAGTCAGAGCAACAAAATGAAAAAAGACTCAAGAGAATGAAATATTTTAAGGGAGCTTCAGGACAACATGAAACATACAACATTTGCATCATATGAATATCAGAAGGAGAAGAAAAGAAACAAGGGAACACAAAATCTGTTTGAAAAGATAATGACAGAAAACTTCCCTAACATGATGAAAAGAAAATGTCTCACAAGTTTGGGAAGCACGGAGGGTTCAAACAAACATGAACCCACAGAGGCCTATGCCAACACATCATAATTAAAATGGAAAAAGTTTAAAGACAAAGAGAGAATGTTAAAGGCAGTGAGGGAGAAACAGCTAGCAACATACAAGGGAGCCCCAATAACGCTATCAGCTGATTTCTCAACAGAAACACTACAAGCCCAAAAGGATTGGCAAGAAATAACCCAAGTAAGGAAAGGCAAGGATCTACAACCAAGTCCACTCTATCCACCAAAGTCTCTCATTTAAAATGGAAGGCAAAATAAAGAGCTTCCCAGACAAAAGTAGGCTAAAAGGGTACATCTCCACCAAGGCAGCACAGCAAGAGATGGTAAAGGGGCTTCTAAAAGAAGGAGAAGAGAGAGAGAGAAAGGTTGAGAGAAACACAGGTATAGAATATATAGCAATGAATAAGTGACTATCAATAATAACCATAAATATAAATGGATTAAATATTCCAATCAAAAGATATAGGGTAGCTGAATAATAAGAAAACATGACCCATATAAATGTCTACAAGAGATCCACCTCATAACGAAAAATCTGTACAGGCTGAAAGTGAAGGGATGGAAAAATATTACAAGCAAACAAGCATGAAAAAGCAGGGGCAGCAATACATATATCAAACAAAATAGACTTCAAAACAAAGGCCATAACAAGAGAGAAAGAAGGTCACTATATAATACTTAAGGGAGTAGTTCATCAAGAAGATATAACCCTTGTAAACATATACACACCCAACACAGGAACACCTAACTATATAAGGAAAATCTTGGAGGAATTCAAGAAAGATATCAACAGAAACACAGTTATCATAGGGGATTTAACACCCCACTGTCAATAATGGATAGATCTTCCAAACAAAGAATTAAACAAGGCTATTGTAGCATTGAAAGACACTCTAGATCAAATGGACTTACTCGATATACATAAAGAAATTTTCACCCCAAAGAAGCAAAATATACATTCTTTTCACACATACATGAAACATTTTCAAAGATAGACCACATGGGAGGACACAAAATAAGCCTCATCAAATTCAAAAAATTTGAAATCATATCTAGCATGTGCTTGATCACAATGTCTTGAAATTAGAAACCAAACTCAAGTAAAAAACTCAAAACATTCAAATACATGGAGACAGGAAACATGTTATTAAATAATGAATGGGTTAACAGTGAGATCAAGGTAGAAATAAAGACATACCTGGGGACAAATGAAAATGAACACATAACAACCCCAAACCTATGGGACACAGCAAAGGCAGTCCTGAGAGGGAGGTTTGTAGCAATACAGGCCTAATAAAGAATATGGAAGGATCTCATATAAACAACCTAATTGTACATTTTAAAGAACTAGAAGAACAACAACAACCAAACCCCAGAGTGAGCAGAAGGAAAGAAATAATCAAGATCAGAGCAAAATTAAATGACATACAGGCTAAAACAACAATTCATGGGATCAATAAATCCAGGAGCTAGTTCTTTAAAAAGATAAACAAAGCTGACAAAAATTTAACATGACTCATCTTGTAAATATACAGAGGACTTGGATAAATAAAATCAGAAATGAAAGATGAGAACTTAAAACTGATACCACAGAAATATAAAGGATTGTAAGAAATAACTATGAACAGTTATATGCCAAGAAATTGGACAACCTGGCTGAAATGGACAAATTTCTAGAAACATAATATTCCAAAACTGAATCAAGAAGCAGCAGAAAGCCTGAATAAACCAATAATAACTAGTGAAATTGAAGTAGTAATCAAAAATATCGCACACAAAAGGCCTTGGACCAGATAGCTTCACAGGTGAATCTTACCAAACATTTAAAGAAGAACTAACTCTTATCCTCAATCTATTCCAACAAATTCAAGAAGCAGGAAGACCCCCAATATCTTTTTACAAGGCCAGTATCATCTTAATTCCAAAATCAGGTAAAGACATAAAGAGAAAAAAAACTACAGGCCAATATCTCCAATGAACATAGATGCTAAAGTCCTCAACAAAATATCGGCAATCCAGATTCAGCAATACATTAAAAAGATCATACACCATAATCAAATGGGATTCATCCCAGGGATGCAAGGATATTACAATATTCACAAATCAATAAACATAACTACCACATAAACAAAATGAAGTACAAAAATCACATGATCTTATTAATACATGCTGGAAAAGTATTTAATAAAATCCCATACCCACTTGTGAAAAAAACACTCAGGAAAGTGGCAATATAGTGAGCATACTCCACATAATAATGTCTGTATATGAGAAACATACAGCCAAAATTATACTCTGTGAGCATACTCAGTGGGGAAAAATTCAAAGCTTCCTCTTAAGATCAGGAACAAGATAAGGGTGTCCAGTTTCACCACTCTCATTCAACATAGTACTGGAAGTTCTAGCCACAGTGATCAGACAAGAAAAAGAAAGAAAAGGCATACAAACTGGAAAAGAGGAAGTAAAACCATCATTATTTGCAGATGACATAATAGTGTACATAGAAAACCCTATGGTCTCCAAAAAAAACTACTCAACTTAATAAACAAATTTGGCAAAATAGCAGGATACCAAGTCAATGTTCAGAAATAGATGGCATTTCTGTACACCAACAATGAACTATCAGAAAGAGAAACTAGGAAAACAATCCTATTTAGTATAGTGATGAGAAAAATAAAGCACCTATGAGTAAACTTAACCAAAAAGGTAGAAGATCTGTACTCAGAAAACTATAGAGCACTGAAAAAAGAAATTAAGGAAGATATAAATAAATGGAAGCATATACCATGTTCATAGATTGGAAGAATTAACATCATTAAAATGTTCATACTACCCAAAGCAACTACAGATTCAATATGATACCTATTAAAATATTAATAGTATTCACAGACCTAGAACAAACACTTCAAAAATTTATGTGGAACCAAAAAGACCCTGAAGCACCTCAGCCTGGAGAAAGATGAACAAGGTAAGAGGGATCACAATACCTGATATCAAAATATACTACAAGGCCACTGTAACCAAACAATATGGTACTGGCATAAAAACAGACACATAGATCAATGGAATAGAATAGAAAGGCCAGAAATAAATCAATGCCCTCTATGGTCATCAATATTTGACAAAAGGGGCAAGAGCATACAATGGAGTAAAAATATTCTCTTAAATAAATGGTGTTGAGAGAACTGGACTGGTACGTGTAAAAAGAAAAATGAAACTAGACACCAACTTACACCATAAACCAGAATAAACTCAAAATTGATTAAAGACCTAAACCTAAGTCATGATATCATAAAATGTCCTAGAGGAAAACATAGGCAGTAAAATTTTAGATATCCCACTTAACAATACTTTTGATGATATATCTCCTAAGATAAGTGAAATAAAGGAAAAAATAAGCAGATGGGTCTTCATCAAATTAAAAAGCTTCTGCACAACTAAAGAAACTATCATCACAATGAATAGGGAATGGACTATATGGGAGAACATATTTGCCCCTGATACATCAGACAAGGCTTTGATCTCCAAAATATATACAGAACTCATATGACTTAACACCATGAAGACAAACGATCCAATTAAAAAACGGGCAAAGGACCTGACTAGACAATTCTCCAAGGAGAACATACAGATGGGCCGTAGACATAGGAAAAGATGCTCAACATCACTAGCCATCAGAGAGATACAAAATAAAAGCACAATGAGATATCACCTCACACATGTCAGAATGGCTATCATTAATACATAAACAAACAACAAGTGCTGGTGAGAATTTGAAGAAAAGGTGAACTGTTGGAAATGAAGACTGGTGCAGCCACTGTGGAAAACAGTATGGAACTTCCTAAAAAAAAAAAAATGAAAATGCCATTTGACTGAGTGATTTTGCTTCTGGGCATATATCCTAAGAATCCCAAATCACCAATTCAAAAGAACTTATGCACCCCTATGTTCATAGCAGCACTATTTGAAATAGCCAAATGCTAGAAACAGCCTCAGTGCCCATCAGTAGTGAGTGGATCAAAAAGCTGTGGTACATTTACACAACAGAATACTATGCAGCAGAAAGAAAGAAGGCACTCCTATCTTTTGTGACAGCATGGATGGAACTGGAGAGTATTATGCTAAGTGAATAAAAATACCATATGATCTCACTTATAAAAGGAATTTAATGAACAAAATAAACTAATGAACAAAATAGAACCACAGTCATGGAACACATGGAATGGAATGACAGTGGCCAAGGGAAAGGGGGAGGTGCATAATGGTGGAAAGATGGGGAAGGGACTAGTTAAAGAGCATGTATGAATCACCCATGGACATGGACAACAGTGTGGCAATTGACAGTGGGAGTGGGGGTGGGCTGGTAGGAATAGGGCTAAGGGGAGGAAATTGAGACAACTGTAATAGAATAACAACAAAAAAATCTTTAAAAAATAAAATAAAGTATGAATGATGACCTGGTCAAGTGACTCAGTTTGTTGGAGCATTTTTCTGTACATCAAAAATGTTGTGGGTTTGATTCCCAATCAGGGCAAGTGCCTGGGTGGTGGCAAATCTTGGGTTCGTGGCTTGTGAGAGGCAACCAATTGATGTTTCTCTCACATGGATGCCTCTTGCTTTCCTTTCCTCTCCTTCTCAATCAATGAACATATTTTTGGCTGAGGATTAAAAAAATAATGATAAAAATAAAATAACATTAAACAAGAATGAAGTGCCATTTAATAGCCAAACATACCTTCCTTACCTTATCTACTCTTACAAAGTACACTAAAAGGAATCAGAATATATAGCTTTCTTTCTCCATTACCCTCTCTCTCTACATCTACTCTGTCACCTTTTTCTTGAACTTTGAAAAAAACATTTGTTCTTACTTTCTCCTACCACTTCTCTTCTCTCTAAATCCCTACATTGTGTAAATAAACTTAGCATCTCTCACAGTGAGAGAGAGAACTCATCCTCTTCACAAGATTGAAGGGGGCCAAGAATAGCCTGGAAGTTACAGGATATTTTTTGGTTGACTTGAGAAAGAAGGAAATCTGTACACACTCCCACATAAACACTTCTATGCATATGTGTTTATATATGTAGAAATATGATATAATATCCATTTAATGTTGTAATAAGGCAAATTATTTTATAGTCAATGATGCATGTTATAGGGTTTTATAGAGTGATATAATATTGTGGAAAGGATTATCTCTTACCACTCTTCATCCCACTCTGTTCCTGCATAGAACCCAGCTCTTCCTAGGGCTTGGAGAGGGAATAGAGGGGAATAAAAAGGAGCTCTTTCTAATGCCACTAAAGGGAAGGAGCCATGCACTAATTTATCATGCTGGGATGCAAGGGGTATCCTAAGGGAATTAACTTTTATAATGTAAAGTATCTGAATGGTTGCTAGGTTTTCCATTCTCTATTGGCTCTTTTTGGTAGTGTTTGCCTTCTTCCTATTCACTCATGGATGTGAAACTCTCTTCTCCAGTGTATTAGAAGAACTGATGGTACATAGAGAGACTATAACCATCAGTAAAACCAGGACACAGGATGAAGTCTACTTGGGTTTGGGTAGAGAAATTTTTATAGAGCCTGAGGTGCTTTGGAGGGAGACAAAAGAAGACACAGGGAGAGGGCCCAAGGAGAATGTTCTTTAATAATTGAGGTTACTGGGACTACTCAAGAATCTAGGAGTAAGACCCTGTGACTAAAACTGGAAATCAGAGGCAACCCAAATAAATGAAGAAAGTCAGTTGCAAATTATTGACACCTCAAGGCCCCTGGGTGGATTAGAAAACTATATCTCTTAACTCTGGTGTAATAACAGAAAACAGTCAATGAGATTTTGTACGTGTACTTAATTGGTTGAAGAAATGGATGAGTCACTCTTACCATTACTCCCACAATACCAGGAAGCTCTTTGATTTTTCATTTTGAGGGAGGGAGGTGAAGAGAGCCATGAGTAGGACCAAACCACCTCTCCTTCCTTGTAAAAGATCTTCTTTCTTGTTTATAATAATGTAAATTCAATTAAGAGATAAAAGTTAAACATTTTTTAAAAATTTATATTATCCATATCACAGTTACACACACACACTTACACATTGTTTCCACATATTTGGGGATCAGTTTTTCAGGCTCGTTTATGAGGTGGTCCTTGATTATGTTAGTAAACAAATACATTTTGATTTAACACATTGATTCCAAATTAGAAGAAAAGAAAGGAATTGAATTTAGAGTTAATATTTTGTCCAATAGAAAAATTAAAAATATTTAGGAATGTTATAAAATGACCAAATGCCAATTCTACTTGATAAATATCCCAGGGAGTCCTACAAAAGATAGGGATCCATGAACCTGGCATAATCCACTCTTCCTAGTAGAATAAATCTCCATGCAGCCATCTAGTGTGAATTGTTTGCTAGTAGGACCCACAGTGAAGAGATATAACATCCTATCCAGAAGGATGGATGGATGGATAGATGGATGGATGGATGGATGCATTAACAGACAAATAAAACCACTGCCCTCACATCTCAGAATTTGCAAAACTTCTCATTCTCAAACTATTCAGGCATACCAATGACTTAAATGTATGTAAGAAACAAACACACCTATTTTTATGAGGTAAAGCAAAATGACTCTTGTGCCAAAATAATTCAGCATTGTCAAGGACTGGGTTTCTTTCATTGTTATTGTTTTAATGCTCTGAAAAATGCTTTGTTTGAAGCATATTCCAGGACAAATACATCTTTCAAGTGTCAGATTTCATATGCCTACATCTTTTCTTAGTCCCTTACCTGTCATTATATGAAACTTTTATGACTACTGGCAGACAGAGGCCAGAGAGACAAAAGGAAGAAAAAAAGAATAGTTCAGTAAATAACAGATCAGCAATTTAAGCTCAGCTGAGGAATTCAGCTCCTAGGCACCAGACTGCTGAAGAGGCTAAATTCAGATGTAGTTGATACTGGGGAGTGAGTCAGATATATGAGCTGTAAGTGCTGTTGGCTCCTAATGTTAGTGGTACTAGTCCTGCTTCAACAAACAGATCACAGAATCTTACATCAATTGCTTAATTTGCTTCCTTTGTTTCTTTATCTGCAAAATGAATCTACTAACTGTATTTTCCCTTGATATGCAATATTGATAGAAAATATTGCTAATAAAAATAGTTAGAAAAGAAAATAACTGCTATAAGTTAAATAAGTATAAATGAAATAAATAAAAATATTGCATTGCAGACATAAAGACAACTTTGATTTCTCTGTAATAACAACCTACATTTATGGAAGGCTTTACTATGTGCCAGGAATTATTCTAGTTTACTTACTTACCCACTTATTTGATTATTTTAGAAACCCCATAAGTCCAATATTCCATGTATAACATGCAGATAATAATAATTCTGCATCACAAAATTGTTGGAACAATCTCAGACATAGAAGAAGCACTCAACAAATGTCAGCTGTTACTCCGTTCACAATCTACTCTTTTTCACTTCTCCAAAATTCAGGCATTTGATTTTCTCTGGTTTGGGGGTAATTTTTTCTTCTCCATGACATCACAAAAGCCACAAACATATTATTTTCATGTTTTAGGGTAAAATTTTTAAAGTTTGATAGATTGAATGCACTTAAAGTAACAAAGTTCACACTTACTTGGTATCTTCCCTCCTATTTCCTTTTTCTGAGGTTTAGGCTATGCTTGCTTGAAAATAGTTGTCATGTCTGAATAGTGCATTTAAATTTACAAAGTATCCTGGCTGGTGTGACTCAGTGGATTGAGCACTGGACTGCGAAGCAAAGGGTCACATGTTCAATTCCCACTCTAGGGCACATGACTGGGTTTCAGGCCAGGCCCCCAGTATGGGGTGCGTGAGAAGAAACCAAACATTGATGTTTCTCTCTCTCTCTTTCTCTCTCCCTCCCCCTCTCTCTAAAAAAATAAATATACAAAGTATTTTTAAATGTATTCTCTCCATATAGCAGAGAGGTCTTTAGAGGGATCTTTAGTCTTGTGTTTGGTTCAAAATCTACTGGGTGTGTAATTTGAAGTGATTCACCAACCTCAGTCTGTTTCCTCAAGTGTAACATGAAATTAATAAAAGTATATACCTTCTGAATTTATTTTAAATGATATAATATGTGCAAAGAGTGTAGCCTAGTCCCTAGCACAATAGAAAGTACATATAGTGTTAATGAAAGTTATTATTTGTTGTGATAGTAGTGGTTGGCTTCCAAACATCTGTTACAAAACATAGAGTTGATCTGAGCCAGTCATGGTCATACAATTACCCTTACTGTGACCAACTGTATCTTTACCAATAGAAAAAGGAAAATAGATTCAATAGCTTTATTAAAAGGCTTAAATGCCAGCTCTACTTGGTAAACATCCCAGGGAAACCTAGACAGCTAGAAGCCATGAATCTGGAAAGTTCCACTCCTCTTCATAAAATAAATATCCAGATTTGCAGAAGACATTTAGTGGGAACTGTGTCAGTAAGACAACAACTGACATGTCACCCAATTCTAGACAGTAAGATAAGAGGAAAAGTCTGTTGGGTAGTTTCTGGGAAAGATTTCCTTGCTGTTAAAAAAAGAGCTGCAAGAAATAGCTCATCCTTCCTTTTCTTTTGGACATTGTCATGCTTGGATGTGAGGATAGGAACAGCTGGGGCCATTTGCTGTCTGCCTGTGAAAGAACAAATACAAGAGGAAGACGGGAAGCTGGTGCCTTGTGGTGCTGAGCTTGAAGCTGCCCTACCTCTGAGCTCCTACTCACATTTTCCTACTGCTTCAGCTGTCTGAGTTGGGGTTTTCTCTCACTTGCAGCCAAAAGCACTCTCTGATACAAAGTGTTGATAACAATAAATCAGCAACAGCATATCAGGAATACTGATGACCTTTTATGTTTCTCTATAACAAACATTCAAAGACATTTTGAAAGTGAATTATTTAATCCAAGTAACCCAAAAAGACAATCCCTGCCATCTAACACACATTCTAAGCTTATGTGTGACAAATTGGTTTTCAGAATTTATTGGGCTTTATATCTCATCTGTTTATGCTAGAGGATGATATGTGGCTATGTCTACTCTTCCCATCTTATGATAAAACTGGGGTTCTCCAGCTATAGAACTTTTGTAGAATAATGATCAACTGATGGCTTTAAATCACACCCTGGTCTTCTTTTACTACCATTGCTTTCAAATATTCTTATACATATTTTTAGTTGTAGATTTTCAAATAACCAACACTTTTTGAGGCAAAGAATCTGTATCTGTTCTGAGAACATTTTTTTCAACATGATCTGTGTTTGATCTTATGTTTACATTGATTTTTTTCTGATAACCCAATAGCCAACATTCCTTAGATCAGACAACCCTTTTACTCTTTGCATCCAGTACTGAGAACTCAAACTTTAGGCTGAACAGAATCTCCAGCAAGTCTAGTTAAAACAGATTACTTGCAAACTTTAGGTCTGGAGTGGTGCCTGAGCAGTTGCATTTCTAGAGGTTTCTTGTCTAGAGACCACTGTTATAGCACCACCTTCTAATTTTTAACACATTGAATACTTAGAAGTGAATAATACCTGCTATGGTAGGACATATTCTCAGGTCTTTTTTCCTTTCAACAGATAAGTATGAAATTTATACTAATATAGTGATTCACTGATTGTTGGTTAGATGCCATTTTAAATCTACATCTAAGAAAAGACTACTTGGACTTTTAATGTGGTTTTTATTCAAGGTTCTTCTTTGGCCCTTCTCTTACTTGATAATCTCACCAATGTTCACTGTTTCAACAATGGTTAGTGCATAGTGATCTCTGATGTCCATATCTCCATCCTTGACTTTCCTCCCAACATTCAGGCCTCTTTCTCCATAAGCAAGCAAAGCAGGAAGTCTCAAACTTAGGATGTCAAAATACAATCTTCTCTTCCTGTTAAGATGGAGGCATAGGTAAACATGGCTTACCTCATCACACAAACACATCAAAATTACAACTAAACTACAGAATAACCATCACTCTGATCTGTGAGAAATCAAGTTGAATGGAAATCTGACAACCATGGAATTAAAGAAATCACATCATCTCTGGCTGGTGTGGTTCAATGGATTGAGTGCTGGACTGTGAACCAAAGAGTTACCAGTTTGCTTTGCAGTCAGGACACATGCCTGGGTTGTAGGCTGGGTCCTCAGTGGGGGGCAGCTGAGAGGCAAATACACATTGGTGTTTCTCTCCCTTTCTTTCTCCCTCCCACTCTCTAAAAATAAATAAATAAAAATTTTTTTAAAGAAAGAAACCACATCCATTCAGACTGGTAGGAGGGGTGGAGACACAGATATGGAATGGTCCCACACCCACGTATAGTGGATAAAAATTTGGAAGGGATATCTCAGGAGTGAGGGGTCCCAGGCCCATACCAGGCCCCCCAGCCCAAGGTTCCAGTGCCAGGAAAATAAGTCCCCATAATTTACAGCTGTAAAAACCAGTGGGGATTGTCAGTGAAAGAAACTGTTGGATTCCTAAGCATTCCTAATAAAGACCTGCACATGGATTTACTCAGACTCATTCCCCTGATCCACATCACTAGGGTAGCAAATTGAAAGGCACTAGTGGCATACAAGGAGAAAATAAAATGTCTGGCATCAGGGTGAGAGCTGGAGGACAGTTTTGTCCCAAACAGAATGTCAGTCAAAGGCCACATCCCTTTTCTGAACCCTCCCCTATAGTGCCACAGAGCTGGCAGGCAAGAGCCTTATCTGAGACTACATCCACCTGACCCACTGTTTTCCCTGACTTGGCATTTACCTAAGGTTCCATCCCATCCAATTTACAGGCCCACCCAAGCTGTTAATAGTGGCTTTTCCATATGAATGGCTGGTCTTGGCTCATCCTTCACATCTTCCTAAATCCTCTTAAACAAGCAACAGGCAGCCTCAATGAGTCCCCAGGCCCCAAACCTCTTGCTAAGTGGCCCCAGGACCCACTTAGTAGCACCCAGCTTAGATTCACAGCTTAGCTTCACTTGGGAACCTCCAAGTCCAGCACAAGTAGCAGCCATCTCAGATTGCTTTATAGATCACACTGGGTGGCCTCAGGCAGAACATGGGTGGTGGCTAACCTTGGTCAGCACCACATAGGAAATCCCAGAACCTGAACATCCAATGGACAGCTTCAGACCACATCAAAGCACCACCACTCTGCCTCTGCACAGTGGGTCCTCTATGGAGGGAGGATGTTGGTGGTCAGTGGACATAGCCTATCTTTGTAACTCGGTGGCCTAGGTAAATCCCTCCCATTGACCTGCCAACAGTAATCAAGTCTCAGCCACAAGAGGAGGGCATACTCAGCACACATAAAGGACACACCTTGAGTACCCAGCTTGGATGATGGGGGAGGGTTGTACCACATGACCCTACAAGACACCTACAATGTTAGGCCACACTATGAAGACAGGGAGTCATGGCAGCTCTACCTAGTACATAGAAACAAACACAGGGAGGCTGGCAAAATGAGGAGACAAAGAAACATGGCCCAAATGAAAGAAAAGATCAAAGCTCCAGAAAAAGAAATAAACAAAATGGAAATAAGCAATCCATCAGATGCAGAGTTCAAAACACTGGTTATAAGGATGCTCAAGGAACTTAGTGAGGATGTCAACAGCATAAAAAGATCAAATCAGAAATGAAGGATAAACTAATTGAAATAAGAAACAATTTACAGAAATCAACAGTAGAGTGGATAAAGCTGAGAATCAGATAAATGATTTGAAACATAAACAAGACTCAATCAGAATGGCAAGAAAAAATAATAATTAAAAAAATTAGGATAGTGTAAGGAGCCTTCAGGACAACTTTAAGCATCCCAACAGTTGTATCATAGGGATGCCAGAGGAGAAGAGAAAGAGCAAGAAATTGGAAATCTATTTGAATAATGAAAGGAAATTTCTATAATTTGGTGAAAAAATAGATATTCAAGTCCAGGAAGCAGAAAGTGTCCCAAACAAGATGAATCAAAGAGACTCACTCCAAGAGACATCATAATTAAAATCCCAAAGTCTAAAAATAAAGAGAGACTCTCAAACGCAGCAAGAGAAAAGCAGTTACTTACAGGGGATTTCCCATAAGACTGTCAGCTGATTTCTCAAAAGAAACTTTGCAGGCTAGAAGGGATTGGCAAGAAATATTAAAAGTCATGAAAAGTAGGGACCTACAGTCAAGATCACTCTACCCAGAAAAAATATCTTTTAGAATCAAAGGTCAAATAAAGAGCCTCCCAGAGAGGAAAAAAAACTAAAGGAGTCCATCATCACCAAACCATTATTATATAAAATGTTAAAGGGACTTATTTAAGAAAAAGATCAAAATATCAACAGTAAAATGGCAATAAATACATATCCACCAGCAACTGAATCTAAAAAACAAACTAAGCAAACAAGAAGAACACAAACAGAATCATGGATATGGAGTGTTTTTATGGTTCCCAGATGTGAGGAGCATCTGGAGGAATGGGAGAAGAAATGAGGGCCTTAAGAAGTGCATATAGGTAGTTACAGAATAGCTGTGGGGATATAAAATACAGTATAGGAAATGGAGTAGCCAAAAAACTTATACGCATGACCCATAAACATGAACAAAGATGTGGACATTGCCTAAAGGAGTGGGGGATGCTGGGTGGATGGGGACAAAGGGGTAAAATTAGGCAACTCTAATAGCATGATTAGTAAAATATTTTTAAAAATACAGTCTTTTTCTATACCATTTGTTCTGGCCTGCTTTTTATTTAACAAATTCCTCTGCACCCTCATATTTTTTGTCCTTCATTCAACATATTCTCTCTGTCCTGTGAGCTCCTTGTTATAGATTCCCCTCACTGTGAGGGTCCAGACCAAGTGTCACTTCCTAGAAACCTTTTCAATTCTCCTTGGAGGAAGGCATTTTCTTCTTTTCCATTCCTCTCTCTCTTAATGGGCTCACTGATGAGATCAGGGCCACCTAGAGACTTCTGGCCAAGATGGAGGTATATGTAGATACACTTTGCCTCCTCACACAAACAAAAGAAGGACAACAACAAATTTAAAAATGAAAAATAACCAGAGCTTCCAGAAAATCAAACTGTATGAAAGTCAGGCATCCCAGGATTTAAAGAAGAACATTCATCCAGGCTGGTAGGATGGGTGGAGATGGGCAGCCAGGGCAGAGAGGACTCATGGCAAGGCAGTGGCTAGAAGACAGTGGCAGGTGAGGCAAGCCTGGAGGACTGGGCTAGGCAGTGGCTGGTGAAGCAGGTGGTCCCTCAATTGTGTGCAGATAAACCAGGAGGAACAACTGGGGAACAAAACACACAACACAGTCAAGGGTTCCGGCATGGGGAAAATAAAGCCACAAAACCTCTGACTGAAAAAGCTTGTGGGGATTGTGGCAGTGGGGAGAAACTCCCAGTCTCCCAGGAGAGTTTCTTGAAGACACCCACAGGGTCTTAGAATGTACACAAAACCACCCACCTGGGAATCAGCACCAGAAGGGCCCAATTTGTTTGTGGGTAGTGCAGGATGTGGTTGAAAGCTGGCTGAGAGCTGAGCAAGCAATATTGTTCCCCTCAGACCCCTCTCCCACATACAGTGCCACAATGCAGTAACATGGGTTGCTCTGCCCTGATGAATGCCTAAGACTCTACCCCTAACAGGCTCACCAAGACAAAAAAAATATATGACCCAAATGAAAAAATAGATCAAAACCCCAAGAAAAAAATACAACTAAGCAATGAAGAGAGAGCCAACCTATCACATGAAGGGTTCAAAACAATGGTAATCAAGATGCTCACAGAAATGGTTGAGTATAATTGCAAAAAAGGAAAAAACTGAAAACTATGAATAGTGAAACAAAAGAAAATGTACATGGAACCAACAGTGACAGGAAGGAAAATGGGACTCAAATCAATGGTTTGGACCAGAAGAAAAAAATAAACATTCAATCAGAACAGAACGAAGAAACAAGAATTCAAAAAATGAGGAGAGTCTGCGGAACCTCTGGGACAACTTTAAATGTTCCAACATCTGAATCATAGGGGTGCCAGAAGGAGAATAGGAAGAGCAAGAAATTGAAGATTTATTTGAAAAAGTGATGGAGATCTTCTCCAATCTGGTAAAAGAAATAGACTTCTAAAGAGTCCAGGAAGCTCAGAGAGTCTCAAAAAAGTTGGACTCAAGGAAGCACACACCAAGGCACATCACAATTACATTAGCCAAGATGAAAGGTAAGGAGAGAATCTTAAAAGCAGCAAGAGAAAAGGAGACAGTTATCTACAAAGGAGTTCCCATAAGGCTCTCAGCTGAATTCTCAAAAGAAGCCTTGCAAACAAGAAGGGGTTGGAAAGAAGTATTCAAAGTCATGAAAGGCAAGGACCTACTCTCTTCAGCAAAGATATCATTTAGACTGGAAGGGCAGATCAAGTGCTTCCCAGATAAGGTCAAGTTAAAGGAATTCATCATCATCAAACCCTTATTATATGAAATGTTAAAGGGGCTTATCTAAGTAAAAGAAGATAAAAAATACAAACACTAATATGACAACAAACTCACAATTATCAACAACTGAACCTAAAAAAACAAACTAAGCAAACAACTAGAACAGGAACAGAATCTCAGAAATGGAGATCAGATGGAGGGTTTTCAGCAGGGAGGGTGGGGATGCAGGAAAATGTACAGGGAATAAGAAGCATAAATGGTAGGTACAAAATAAATAGGGGGTAGTTAAGAATAGTATAGGAAATGGAGAAGTCAAAGAACTTATATGTATGACACATAGACATGAACTAAGGCAGGGGGAATGCTGGTGGGAAGGGGTGCGGGTGGAGGAGAATAAAGGGGAGAAAAAATGGGACTATAATAGCATAATCAATAAAATATATATTAAAAAATAAAGATCAGGCCCACCTAAAATAATATCCCTTTTTATTAACTAAAAGTCAACTGATTAGGAACTTTAATTATATCTATAAAATCCCTTTATTTTTACCTCTGACATAGCTTAACTACAGGAGTGAAATCCCATTATATACCAATCCCACCAAAATTCGCAGGGAGATCCTATAAGGCATGCACATAAGGGAGTGAGAATCCTCTGGAGCCCCACAAAGATGTAGTGAATCTGAAACTGTGGTGATTCGGCAACATGGCAGAGGAGTGAGTGGAAGCCACACTAACCCCCTTCCATGACCAATCTGGAATTACAACTAAATTGTGGAGAAATTACCCAGAACAAATAACTCAACAATAGTGAGACAGAAACCTTATAACCTCAGACAGACAGAAGAATCGCCTTCAGCACAACCTGTCTGCTAAGGAGTGTGGTGGAGACTTAAGAGACCTGGCTGGGCACCCACAGGCAGCAGCACCAGAGGGATAATTAAGTGGTAGTTTGGATCCCCCTGAGAAGAATGGGGTCCAAACCCTAAGCTAGGAGCCCCAGCCTAGAACACCAGGACCCAAAAAGTACACAGATAACAACTGGCAGTGAAAAGTGGCAGGATTGCTCTCTGCCGGAGACAGATGGCTGGGGATGCAAAGAGCTGTTTAAAGGGCCAATGCACACATTTTTATTTGTTGTCACTTATGTGGGGTTCCGGCAAAGGCGGGAGCAGAGTGGGATGGAGATAACTGAGGAGAGATTGGGGATAGAAGCTTTTGGGAGAGTGGGGAGAGAGTAACCACAGGAATCCCATTGCTGAGTCTTCCCCCAACCAGCATCAGGCATCAGCGCTCAGGCAGAGCACTCCCTCTGAGTGGCAGCAGCCCTGGGGGGAAATAACAGCCTGCCCCCAAGGGAGACTCTGCCTGGGCTCTGTGGTGCTTAAGTCTGAGTGCTGAGTACAGAGTGACCAGATTAATAACTGAAGGAGTCAGCCACAGACATAGATCCCTGGCAATGTGGGGGCAAAAGGGACTAGAGATACTTGAGGAGAGATTGGGGACAGAGGCTTGCAGGGGGGAGCTGAGGGAGTGGCCGCTGAGATCTGGTGCTGACTCATCACCTATACTGCAGCAGAAATCCTGCTCAGACCACTCCCCTCCAAGCAGCAGCAGACTGAGGGGAAACAGTAGCCCCAAACTCAGGAAGAATTCTGCCCCACCTTATGGGGCTTAAGCCTGACTGGTGAGTGCAAAGTGACTACTACATTAACAACTGAAGAAAACAGCAATAAACAGCAGATCTCTGGCAGTCTCAGAGCAGGCTGCCTAAGGTCAGACCAGGCCAACATTTGATATTACCAGAGGCGGATCCAGAAAGAAAAAAACAGTGCTAAATACTAGAGGCTACCGAAATAAAATCCACTGTGGTCTTCTCCATGATTAGTGATATTTTCTTTCCTGTACAGCTTTTTAACATTCATTTCTTGTCCAGTAAGTTTGTGCATATTAAGTCACTAGAATTTATACTATAGTTTATTTTTTCTCTCCACTCTTATAATAGTCTTAATCTTTTTAAACCTTTATTAATACTGGTTCATTTGGGACTTCCGGCCAAGATGGAGGCATAGGTAGACACACTGTGCCTCCTCACACAACCAAGATAGGGACAACAACAATATAGAAACAAAATAACAACCAGAACTGACAGAGAATTGAAGTGTATGGAAGTCAGACACCCAAGGATTTAAAAATAGATGCATTCTTCGAGACCGGTTAGGAGGGGCGGAGTTGGCCGGGCGAGGGACCCAGAGCGAAGCACAGAGCAACTGGGATGGCATGCAACTCCGCAGCAGGCAGACCCTGGGCGCACAGGCAGCAGTGGCTGGTGGGCCCCGGCCAGGGGGTGGCCACCGGCAGACCCACCGAGGTGGCCATTGTGAAGCAAGGCACTGCACGCAGCTCGGGGTCCCAGCACTGGGAAATAGAGTTTTGGGTCACTGACTGAAAAGGTCCCATGGGGTGCACAGGCCCACCCACACCAGAATTGGTGCCGGAGGGGCCCAGTTGGCTTTCGGAAAGCGGCGGAGGGGTCTGGGGTCCTGAGGAGAGCAGAGCAGATGCCATTGTTCCTCCTCGGACCCTGCCCCCACATACAGCGTCACAACCCAGCAACTGCGGTGCCCCACCCTGGTGAACACCTAAGGCCCCACCCCTCACTACAGGAGCTCAACAAGACCAAAAACCAACAACGAAGAAAACAAAAACAACAACAACAAAAAAATAACAGCAAAAACATGGCTCAAACAGAAGAAGAATGGAAAGCCCCAGAACCCATCCTTTTAAACGACCAAGAGACAGCCAACCTATCAGATGCACAGTTCAAAGCACTGGTGATCAGGATACTCACAGAATTGGTTGATTTGGGTCGCAAATTAGATAAAAAAATGCAGGCTACAATAAGTTTAATGAAGAAAGATGCACAGGAAACCAATAGTGATGGAATAAAAGATGGGTCTCACATCATTGGAGTGGACAAGAAGGAAGAAAGAAACAACCAAACAGAAAAGAAAGAA
>CM052549.1:41859341-41875075 GCA_028533065.1 Trachops cirrhosus | reverse complement strand
ATACTGTCAGCTGATTTCTCAAAAGAGAGCTTCCAAGCAAGAAGGGGATGGAAAGAAGTATCCCAAGTCATGAAAGACAAGGACTTACATCCCAGATTGCTCTATCCAGCAAAGCTTTCATTTAGAATGGAAGGGCAGATCAAGTGCTTCTCAGATAAGGTCAAGTTCAAGGAGTTCATCATCACCAAGCCCTTATTTTATGAAATGTTAAAGGGACTTTTCTAAGAAAAAGAAGATAAAAAACATGTGTAGTAAAATGACAGCAAACTCACAATTATTAACAACCACACCTGAAACAAAAACAAAACCAAACTAAGCAAACAACTAGAACAGAAACAGAACCACAGAAATGGAAATCACATGGAGGATTAGCAACAGGGGAGTGGGAGGAGGAGAGACGGGGAAAGGCACGAAGAATAAGTAGCATGGATGGTAGATAGAAAATAGATGGAGAGGGCAAGAATAGTAGGGGAAATGTAGAAGCTAAAGAACTTATGACACATGGACATGAACTAAAGGGGGAGAATGTGGGTAGGAGAGGGTGTTCAGAGTGGAGGGGAATGAAGGGGGGATAATAGGACAACTGTAATAGCGTAATCAATGAAATATATTTTAAAAAGTACTGGTGCATTTGCTGTTGATACAAACCCTCCCCTCCCCTCCCCTTTTCTTCCCGTTCCATTCCTGCTTTGAGATCTTAGATCTGGGAACTGAATTGCACTGGCTGTAGGAGCATTCATTTCCTCCCTGAACTGGGAGGGCACTGTGGCACCATGTGAGAGCATGGCCTTTGTTTAAGTACTGGTTTTACCTCTTTTTAGCTGCCTAATCTTAAACTATTTACTTACCTTTGCACTCCTTTGATTTTTCATACAAAAGATGGAGATACAGTCAGTTCTGCTGTAAGGACTGTCCAGAACAGACCAATTTGTTCAAAGTAGTTAAGCACAACACCCTGGTTGGTATACAAGAAACACTAGATGTATTCAGAAAACTACACCCAGCTTCAGTAGAATATACAAACATGCACACACCTGGCTCAGACAAGAAGTCAAGAAGCCCATCCACATCTGGTGTTAGAGCTTCCCCTCTGATTTTTGATATCCTCTCTCCCTACAATTCACAATAACAAACAGATGCTGTGGGCCACACAATCAGACACCCTTCCCTCTCTTAATTTTCCCACTTTCTTTTCAGCCTATTTTGTAACTTTTCTCTCCACTCTGTTTTCTATCTTTTCACTCACTCTTTTCCCATATTCCTTTTGTTAAATGCATACAAGGTGGAAAATGGAGCAGGAGGGCAGACCATGGCACTGCAGGTGCCTACCCCCACAAGAAAGCTGCAGGTCTTTTTCAAGGTAAAGTACAGTATTTATTGTATTAATTACGTATTAGCTTATTTCACATCTATAAAAATGTGCTACCGTTTTTATTATGTGCCCCTTTTTAAAAGTGTGCCACTGAAAATTTCTTGAGTATTATACCCCAAACTCACTCTACTGTGAGACCTGTGTTTTACTGCATGATTTTGCACAGAGTGGTGATTTTTAGAAACACAAAGATCTGGTTATAGTAGCACTGACTATAATATCAGCAACCATCTCCATCATAAGGTTAATTATTGAGTTAATATATACAAAACACTTAAAATAACACTTGGCTATAGTAAGTGGTAAATTAGCAATGGCTGTTTTCAATCCAAAAAAGGGGATTGAAGTAAATAGTATTCTCCAAAGACCTTCCAATGCCAGGATTTTGTGTATTCTAGAGTCCAGGCCCCCTCATTATATGAACATATGAGATGGGAGACTTGAGGCTTGCACAAGGTCATTCAATTAGTTAGTGAGAACATGAGAAAGCACTGGCTCTTACCTTCTCTCCAAACCACTGACCCACAGGCTAAAGGCAATTATTGAAAACTGACTACAAAGTCATTAAACTTATTCTCAATTTCTAAAATGCACATTAAATGTTAGCAATTGTGGTAAAATGTGTCAGATGGAAGGAACTCTAAAGTTGTTAGCACTTTTGGCTGTGTCAAAAGTTATAGCTATAACTGTATAGCTAGAAGGCAGATGTCTGGCCTATTTAAATTTTACTCTGAGTTTGAAGCACTTTTCCACATTTGCACCTAAAGGGAGAAAGGCGTACAAGGGTAACATCCAGTCATTGGCAGATAAATGCCTTAGGGGAAAAGAGAAATTTATTTTTATCTCTCCCTCCACACTATTATCTTTTCAATAGCAATTCCCTCATCCCCCAACATTCAGAACCTTTATGCCCACGGACAAAGGTATTTTAGGTATGCATGCCTAGCTAAGGAATATATTTTCCTTTGTGATGAAATAGTCTCAAGAGCCACTGTGATCTCACATATATTAATTTCTTTATTTTTATAATTTATTTTTCTTTATTTTCCTGAAATTTTTAAAATTATTGTTCAAGTACAGTTTTCCTCATTCCCCCTACTCCCTTTGTCCCACCCAGCCCCACCTCCCACCATCAATCCTTCCCTTCTTTGGCTTTGTCCACGGGTCCTTTATACATGATCCTTGATGACCCTTCTCCTTCTTTCCCTCCTTCTCTCCCTCCCCCTTCCCCTCTGGTTGCTGTCAATTTGTTCTTTTTTTCAATGTCTCTGGTTATATTTTGGAGATCAAACCCTTGTCTGAGATATCATTGGCAAATATATTTTCCCAAATGATTGGTTCCCTTTTCATGTTACTGATATTTTCTTTAGCCATGCAGAAGCTTTTAATTTTGATGAAGTCCCATTTGTTTATCCTTTCCTTTACATCCCTTGCTGTAGGGGACAAAAAGTGAAAATATTGCTATGTGGAATATTTGAGATTTTCCTTCCCTTGCTTTCCTTTAGGACTTTATGGTGTCACAATGTACATTTAAGTCTTTTATCCATCTTGAATTTATTTTTGTGTATGGTGTAAGTTCGTGGTCAAGTTTCATTTTTTTGCATGTAGCTTTCTTGATCTCCCAACCATTACAGTTGGCATGCAATATTATATTAGTTTCAGCTATACAACATAGTGATTAGAAATTTATATATCTCACAAAGCAATTATCCTGATGAGTCTAGTACCTAACTGACACCAAACATAGTTATATTATTGACTGTATTCCATAAGCTGTACTTCACATTCTCTTGACTATTTTGTAACTGCAACTATTTACTTCTGAATCGGTTTCATCTTTTTCACCCATTTCTCCCAACTCCCTTCTCATCTAGTGACCATCAATGTGTTCTCTGTATCTATTGTTCCTATTTTGTTTTTTATTTATTTTGTTTTAGATTCCACGTATGAATAAAATCATATGCCATTTGTTTTCTATTTTTGACTTTTTGAAAGTATATTTTATTATGTTTTTACAGTTGTCCCATTCTTTTTTCCTCCTTTATTCCCTTTTGCCCTGCACCTCCCCTCCTACCAGCATTCCATCCCCTTAGTTCATGTTCATGGGTCATACATATAAGTTCTTTGGCTTCTCCATTTCCCATACTATTCTTAACCTCCTCCTGTCTATTTTGTATCTGCCATTTATGTGTCTTATTCCCTGTACCTTTCCCCCATTCTCCCCACTCCACCTCCCTGCTGAAAACCCTCCATCTGATCTCCATTTCTGAGATTCTGTTCCTGTTCTAGTTGTTTGCTTTTGTTTTTGTTTTTGTTTTAGGTTTAGTTGTTGATAGTTGTGAGTTTGTTGTTATCTTACTGTTCATAGTTTTGATCTTCTTCTTTTTCGTAGGTAAGTCCCTTTAACATTTCATGTAATAAGGGCTTGGTGATGATGAATTCCTTAAGTTGACCTTATCTGGGAAGCACTTTATCTGCCCTTCCAGTCTAAATGATATCTTTGCTGAAGAGAGTGGGTCCTTGCCTTTCATGACTTTGAATACTTCTTTCCAACCCCTTCTTGTTTGCAAGGCTTCTTTTGAGAAATCAGCTGAGAGCCTTATGGGAACTCCTTTGTAGATAACTGTCTCCTTTTCTCTTGCTACTTTTAAGATTCTCTCCTTACCTTTCATCTTGGCTAATGTAATTGTGATGTGCCTTGGTGTGTGCTTCCTTGAGTCCAACTTCTTTGGGACTCTCTGAGCTTCCTGGACTTTCTGGAAGTCTATTTCCTTTGCCAGATTGGAGAAGTTCTTCATTATTTGTTCAAATAAGTTTTCAATTTCTTGTTCTTCCTTTTCTCCTTCTAGCACCCCTATGATTCAGATGTTGGAACATTTAAAGTTGTCCTGGAGGTTTCTCAGCCTCTCCTCATTTGTTTGAGTTCTTGCTTCTTCATTCTGTTCTAGTTGAATGTTTATTTCTTCCTTCTGCTCCAAATCATTGATTTGAGTCCTGGTTTCCTTCCTGTCACTGTTGGTTCCCTGTACATTTTCCTTTATTTCAGTTTGCACAGCCTTCACTTTTTCCTCTATTTTGTGACCATACTCAACCATTTCTCTGAGCATCTTGATTGCCAGTGTTTTGAACTGTGCATGTGACAGGTTGACTATCTTCTCGTCACTTAGTTTTTTTTTCCTGGAGTTTTGATCTTTTCTTTCATTTGGGCCATATTTCTTTGTCTCAGCACACCTTTTATGTGCTAAGGAGTGGAGCCTTAGTTAGTCACCTGGGCAGGGCAACCAACGTTGCTGTATTGTGGCACTGTATGTGGGAGAGGGGTCTGAGAGAGAACAATGCTACTTGCTCAGCTCTCAGCCAGCTTTTAGTCACTTCCCCTGCTACCCACAAGCAAATTGGGCCCTTCTAGTGCTAATTACTGGGTGGGTGGGTGGGTTTACATACATTCTAGGACCCTGTGGGTCTCTCCAACAAACTCTCCTATGAGGTTGGGAGTTTCTCCTGCCACAGTAAGCCCTCACAGGTTTTTTTTCAGTCAGAGGTTTTGAGGCTCTCTTTTCCCGTTCTGGAACCCTGAATTGTGTGTTCTGTCTCACCCCCAACTTATTTCTCCCATTTTATCCACACACAGCCGTTGCTTTGCCCATGCGGACATCCTGCTGCGTGTCCTCTGTCCTGGCTGCCTGTCTTTGCCCCTCCTACCGTTCTGGATGAATGTTTCTTCTTTAACTCCTTAGTTGTTGGATTTTCATACAGTTCTATTTTCTGGCAGTTCTGGTAGTTTTTTGTTTTTAAATTTGTTGTTGTTCTCCTTTTGGTTGCTCGAGGAGGCAAAGTATACCTACCTACACCTCCATCTTCTATTTCTGACTTGTTTTACTTAGCATAATACCCTCTATGTCCATCCATGCTCTTGCAAATTTCATTATTTTTATGGCTGAAGATTCCATTGTACGTATATACCACTTGTCATTTTTATCTGTTCATTGATCATGGACACTTAGGTTGTTCCATATCTTGACTATTGTAAATAATGCTACAATGACCATAGGGTGGCTATTTATTTTTGAATTAGTGTTTTGGAAATACCCAGAAGTGGAATTGCTAGGTCATATGGCAGGGTTTGTTTTTTTTTAATTTTTTTGAGGACACCCCCATATAGTGGCTATACCAAGTTGCAATCTCATTAAGAGTGCATGAGGGTTCCCTTTTCTCCACATTCTCCCCAACACTTTGTTGATTTATTGATGATGGCCATTCTGACAGGTGATAGATATCTCATTGTGGTTTTAATTTGCATTTCTTTGATGATTGGTGATGTTGAGTGTCTTTTCATACACCTATTAGCAATCTTTATGTCCTCTTTAGAGAAATGTCTGTTCAGGTCTTCTGCCCATTTTTTAATTGTGTTTGTATTTTTTTGCTGTTAAGTTGTATGAGTTCTCAATTTATTTTGGATATTAACCTTTTCTCAGGTGTATTTATGGTATCTCTTTCCATTTGCAAGTTGTCTTTTTTAAATATTTATTCTATTAGAATTATCTCAATTTTTCCTCTCTTTGCCCTCCTCCTCCCAACATTCAACCCCACACTGCTGTCCATGTCCGTGGGTCATTCATACACATTCTTTGACTAATCCCTTCCCTTCTTTCTACCATTATCCTCCACCCCCTTTCCCTCTGACCACTATCAGTCTGTTCCATGGTTTCATGCCTGTGGCTCTATTTTGTTCATTAGTTTATTTTGTTCATTAGATTCCTTTTATAAGTGAGATCATATGGTATTTGTCTATCACCGACTGGCTTATTTTATTTAGCAAAATATTCTCCAGTTCCATCCATGCTGTTGCAAAAGGTAGGAGTTCCTTCTTTCTCTCTGCTGCATAATATTCCATTGTGTAAATATACCATAGTTTTTAAATCCACTCATCTACTGATGGGCATTTAGATTGCTTCCAGTTCTTGGCTATTTTAAATAGTGCTGCTATGAATGTAGGGATGCGTACGTTCTCTTGAATTGGTGATTTGGAATTCTTAGGGCATATTCCCTGCAGTGAAATCACTGGGTCAAATGGCAGTTGTATTTTAAAATTTTTGAGGAAATTCCATACTGTTTTCCATAGTGGTTGCACAAGTCTGCATTTCCACTAACACTGTACCAGGGTTCCCTTTTCTCCCCATCCTCACCAGCACTTGCTGTTTGTTGATTTATTCATGATGGCCATTCTGAAAGGAGTGAGGTGATACCTCGTTGTTATTTTCATTTGCATTATCTCTGATGGCTAGTGATGTTGAGCATCTTTTCATATGTCTATAGGCCATCTGTATGTCCTCCTTGGAGAAGTGTCTAGTCAGATCCTTTGCCCAATTTTTTATTGGTTTGTTTGTCTTCCCAGTGTTGAATCATATGAGTTCTTTATATATTTTTGGAGATCAAACCCTTGTCTGATGTATCATTGGCAAATATGTTCTCCCATACAGTTGGTTCCCTTTTCCTTCTGATGATGGTTTCTTTAGCTGTGCAGAAGTTTTAATCCGATGTAGTTCTATCTGTTTATTTTTTCCTTTATTTCTCTTACCTTGGGAGATATATCATTAAACATATTGCTATGTAGGATGTATGAAATTTTGTTTCCTGTGTTTTCCACAAGGACTTTTATGGTATCATGACTTACATTTAAATATTTAATCCATTTTCAGTTTATTCTGGTGTATGATGTAAGTTGGTGATCTAGTTTTTTTTCCCCAGTTCTCACAACACAATTTATTTTATTTTTTATAATATTATTTCTTGTGTATGTTTTTTTAAAATTTTTATTTATTTATTTTTAGAGAGAGGGGAAGGGAAGGAGAAAGAGAGGGAAAGAAACATCAATGTGTAGTTGCTTCTCATGTGGCCCCCACTGGGGACCCAGCCTGCAACCCAGTCATGTGCCCTGACTAGGAATCAAACCAGCGAAACTTCAAATCACAGCTTGTGCTCAATCCACTGAGCTACACCAGCCAGGGCCTCACAATTTATTGAAGAGACTATTTTTCCTCCATTGTATGCTCATGCCCTTTTGTCAAATATTAATTGACTATAGAGACATGGGTTTATTTCTGGGCTATATATTCTGTTCCATTGATCTATGTGGCTGTTCTTATTCCAGTACAAAGCTGTTTTGATTACAGTGGCCTCCAGTATAGTTTTATATCAGGTATTGTGATCCCTCCAACTTTATTTTGCTTTCTCAAGATTGCTAAGGCTATTCAGGTTTTTTTTTTTTTCAGTTCTATATCAATTTTTGAAGTATTTGTTCTGAATCAGTGAATTCTGCCATTGGTATTTTAATAGGGATTGTATTGAGTCTATAGATTGCTTTGGGTTGTATGGACATTTTAATGATGTTAATTCTTCCAATCCATGAACATGGTATATGCTTCCATTTACTTGTATTTTTCTCAATTTCTTTCTTCAACATTTTATAGTTTTCTAAGTACAGATCTTTTACTCCATTGGTTAAATTTATTCCTAGGTACTTTATTTTTCTTGTTGCTATAATAAATGGGCTTTCCCCCTAATTTTTCTTTCTGATAGTTCATTGTTGGTATACAGAAATGCCATATATTTCTGAATATTGACTTTGTATACTACTACTTTGCCTAATTCTTGTATTCTTTTGTACTGTTCCTGATCTTAAGGAAAAGCTTTTATTTTTTGCCCATTGAGTATAATGTTGGCAGTAGGTTTCGTGCATATGGCCTCTTCTACCTCTATTCTCACTTTAATGAATGTTTTTTTTTTATCATAAATAGGTACTGGATTTTATCAAATGCTTTTTCAGCATCTCTTGATATCATCATGTGGTTTTTGTCCTTCATTTTGTTTATGTGGTGTATTACATTTACTGATTTGCAAATATTTTACCATCCTTACATCACTGGGAAAATCCCACTTGATCATGGTGTTTTCAACGTATTGGTGGATCTGGTTTCCCAATTTTTTTTTCAGGATTTTAGCATCTTTGTTCATCAGAGGTATTGGCCTGACATTTCCGTTCTTTGTTGTGTCTTTACCTGCTTTTGGAATTAGGGTAATACTGGCCTCATAAAAAGAGTTTGGGAGTCTTGCATCTTCTTGAATCTTGGAATAGTTTGAGAAAAATAGGAGTTAGTTCTTCTTTGAATGTTTGGTAATATTCATGGGTGAAGCCATTTGGTTCAGGGCTTTTATGTATCAGGAGTTTCTTTTATTACTGCTTCAATTTGGTAGTTGTTATTGGTCTATTCATTCTTTCTGCTGCATCTTGATTTGATTTTGGAGGATTGTATGTGTCTAGAAATTTGTCCATTTTGCACAAGTTGCCCAGTTTCTTGGCATATAGTTGTTCATAGTAATTTCTTACAGTCCTTTGTATTTCTGTGGTATTGGCTGTATGTCTCCTCTTTTGTTTCTGATACTAGTTATTTTGGTCCTCTCTCTTTTTATCTTTATAAGTCTGGTTAAAGGCTTGCCAGCTTCATTTACCTTTTCAAGGAATGAGCTCCTGGATTTATTGATCCTTTGAATTATTTTTTTAGTCTCTATATCATTTAATTCTGCTTTACTTGATTATTTCCTTCGTTCTGTTCACTCTGGGCTTTGCTTGTTCTTGTTACTCTAGTTCTTTTAGATGTAGAGTTGTTTATTTGAGATTTTCTATATTCTTTACTAGGCCTGTGTTGCTATGAACTTCCCTCTCAAGACTATCTTCCCTGTGTCCCATAGGTTTAAGGTTGTTGTGTGTTCATTTTCATTTGTTTACAGGTATGTCTTGATTTCTTCCTTGATCTCACTCTTAACCCATTCATTATTTAATAATATATTATTCAGTCTTCTTGTATTTGATTGTTTTTAAGTTTCTTTGATATTGGTTTCTAGTTTTAAGCCATTGTGATCCAAGAAGATGCTTGGTATAATTTCAATTTTCTTGAATTTGTTGAGGCTTGTTTTGTGTCCTTCCATGTGGTCTCCCTTGGAAAATTTTCCATGTGCATTTGAAAAGAATGTATATTTTGCTTCTTTGCAGTGAAAGGTTCTGTACATATCAGTTAAGTCCATTTGATCTAGTGTGTCATTCAGTGTCACAATATTCTTGTTGATTCTTTGGAAAAATCTATCCATTATTTACCATGGGCTGTTAAAATCCCTATGATGACTGTATTGGTATTGATCTCCTTCTTAAAGTCCTTCTTATATATTTAGGTGCCCTTATGATGGATGCACATATGTTTACAAGGATTATATCTTCTTGTTGGACAACTTCCTTAAATATTATGTTGTGACTGTCTTTGTCTCTTGTTATGGCCTTTGTTTTGACATCTATTTTGTAAAACATAAGTATTGCTATGCCAGGCTTTTGTCATGCCTATGTGTGGAATATATTTTCCATTCATTCACTTTCAGTCTGTGTAGATCTTCTGTTTTGAGGTGGGACTCTAGAGAGCCACATATATGGAGATCATATGCAGATCATTTATCCATTCAGCTATCTTATGCCTTTTCATTGGAGCATTTAATTCATTTACATTTAAGGTCATTATTGATAGGTATTTATTCATTACCTTTTTTCCCTTTGTGCCTGTGTTCCTCTTTCTCTCTCTCAATTCAAGTTCTTAAAGTAGTCCCTGTATCATCTCTTGCAATACTGGTTTGGTGGAGATGTACAATTTTAGAGTATTTTTTTTTTTTTTTTTGGTCTGGGAAGCTTCTTATTTCACCTTCCATTCTAAATGAGCACCTTGCTGGGTAGAGTAACTTTGGTTGCAATCTTTGCTTTTCATTACTTGGAATATTTCATGCCATTCTTTTCTGGCTTGTAGTGTTTCTATTGAGAAATCAGCTGGTAGTTGTATCAGAGCTCCCTTGTATGCTACTAGCTGTTTCCTCCTTGCTACCTTTTAGATCCTCTCATTGTCTTTAAATTTTGCCATCTTAATTATGATGTGTCTTGGAGTGGGTTTCTTTGAGTTCATCTTGACTGAGGTCCTCTGTGCTTCCTGAACTTGCATGACTTATTCCTTCACCAAGTTAGGAAAGTTTTCTGTCATTATTTTTTCAAAGAGATTTCTTATCCCTCACTCCTTTCTTCTCCTTCTGGAATCCCTATCATGTGAATATTGTTATGCTTCATGTTGTTCTTCAGTTCCCTTAAACTATCTTCATTTGCATTTTGTTGTTCTGACTGTGTGTTTTGCTCTACTTTGTCTGCCAACTCTCTGATTCAGTCCTCTGCTTCATCTAGCCTGATTTTGATTCCTTCCAGTGAACTCTTCATTTCAGATATTGTATTCCTCATTTTCTCCTGGTTCTTCTTCATAGTTTCTATGTCCTTCTTCATGTGGATGTATTTCCCACTAAGTTTCTTGTAGTTCTCACTGAGTTCCTTAACATCCTTATAAACACTACTTTGAACTGTATGTTTGATCAATTGCTTGCCTCAACTCCATTTAGCACACTTTCTGGGGATTCCTCTTTTCATTTCAATTGGGGGTTGTTTCTTTACCTCCCCATTTTAGGTGTCTCATTTTTTTCTGTGTATTATATTGATATGCTTTGACCCCTTATCTTTATGGGTTGGACTTCTGTGGTAGGAGTCCTTGGGACTCAGTGTGCAGTCTCCCACACTCCTGAGCTGGTTACTCTAGCAATGCCCTTTACAAATTTTATGTGGGCTCTCTTATAACTGGGTTTTGTTGTTGTTGGCTTGTTCATTGGTGGGTTCTCCCCATCCAGCTGGCTAACTAAGATTCACAACTCCCACCATGTCCTGTATTTGCTGTACAGAAGCTTCCAGAATAAAACAACCCAGCAAACAACCCCACACCAGCAAATATACCCCCAACCACTACTGCAAATGAGCTACAATTTATAAAGGTGGAATAAGAATAAAAATATTATATGAAAGGAAAAATAATGTGAGGTGACTAATGGAAAAAAATGATTTTGAGAGGCCACAGGGAGGAGAAATAATAAGAGTAGGGAATTGAAACAAGGCAAAAAAAAAAGGAGAAGATAAAATTTACCATGTGAATAAAATAGGGAGGGAATAGAGCAAACTGTAGTAAGACAAGGGGGGAGTACAATATGAGGTTTTGGAGAAAAACATAGTGAAAAAATAGGAAGCAAACTGAAGAAAAACAACCACCACCATGATATCCATGACAAAGGAGGAAAGATTGATAAAGGTGGAAAGAGAATAGTAATATTGAAAGAAAGAAAAGTAAAAAAGACTGTGAGATGTCTAAAGGAAAGAAAACTGATTTTGAGAAGATGAAGTGTGGAGAAATAATAAGTGGAAAGGTTAGAAACTAAGCTAAAATAGGGAGAAAATAATGTTTAAAATGAAAATAAGACATTGAAAGAGGAGGGAAAATGGAGTAAGACAAGAACAATAAAAGATGAGGTTTAAAATAAAAAAATAGTGAATACCTAGGAATAGAATTGAAGAAATGCAACAACAATCTCAATAACAGTGATACCCAAGCAAATATTAATAAAGGCAGAATGACATTATGGGTATGATAAGGGAAAAAGAATGTGAGATCACTAATGGAAGGAAATATGATCTTGAGAGGATAGAAGGAGGAAAATAATAAATATGAGGAATAGAAACAAGGTGTAGAAAGGGAAAAATAAAATTTAATACAAAAATAAGAAAGAGAAGGATGAAGGGAAAACGGAGTAAGAGAAGGGAAGAGTAAAATATGGGATTGGAGTTAAAACTAAAGTGAAAATTTAAAAATGGTAAAAATAAGAAATATCTATGCAAATTAAATTAAAAATTAAATGGTGACATAAAGGAACAAAATTGAAGACAAAGAAACAAATGTTAAAATGCTTATGCAGGAGAAAAACAGATAATGAAAAAGAATGAGGTGGATTTCATCTCAGCAGAGTCTAGTGTTTGTTGGCCTACTGACTTCTTCAGGATCCATTCCTGATGTCAGCTAGTGCTCCAGTTTAGGCAGCCTGTTCACCACTACAAATATCCACAGTCTGTGACTGTTTCCTTCAGGCTTGACTATTCCTTGCTGTTCTTCCTGCTGGTGTTTTTATCAGTGCAAGGGCCAGAATTGGTTCATCTAATGTCTTACAGCACTGCATGTACCACCTCTACCTGCCTCTAAAGGGGGCCTCTGGTATGATCAGTGACCCCTGGATCACTCCCTAGGAGGTGCTGTTCAGCCTTCAGGAAAGATGGTGGGTGGGTTCCTTACCCCTGCACCAAAAACCTTCATCTGCCCCAGATTATTTTCACTAATGTATAGTTTCTGATGAATTAAGTGTCTATTTCATGTGAGGAACCAATCCGTGTAAAAGGGTCAGCTTTTTCCCTCTTGATGCTGATGGCAGCTCTGTGTGAGAGGTGAGGCTGGATAGGGCCACCTCTCCAGCTCTCTTAATACCTCTTGCTGCATCAATTTCTAATCTCTCTGCTCCGCTGCTCAGTGGAATAGGGCCGGAGGAGAAGTTAGCATAGCATCTGATAAAAGTTTATAAAGGGTACTTTTAGAGATTCTCTTTCTTTCCCCTGCTTATGTATGCCTGGCAGGGGGTTCTTGAGCCTGGCCTTGTGGAGTTTGCAATCCTGTAGGTGGGGGATGGGCATGTCTTCCCGTTCCCAGAGGATCATATTTTATGGTTTCTGTGACCCTTCCTGGCTGCAGAGAATTGTAGGCACTCAGTTCTAGCCTATCCAGTTCCTAGCTCACTTCATGCTCAGTCCCAAAACCTCTCTTCTGTGTGTAGCTCCCACATATGGCAGCCACACTGTGCGGGGCCCTGTAAACCATTCACTGTGCAGCTTTATACCTTTCCTGGCCAGCTGTGTTCAGTGGGCATGAACTGTACTTTGAATCTGGCCTCTTTGCTAGCAGGGCATCTGCATGTGCACACAAGTTCTCTGCTCAGCCATGCCATCACTCCCCTCTTTAAAAAAGACCCTGTGTGGAGGAGTCAGAAGATAGCGGTGTGGTAGGAGGGAGCACACTCCACCTCCCTCTTCACATGGGAGAAAAACCTAGCCATTCTATGGAGGACCAGAGCAAACAGCCAACATTATCACAACATATATGAAAATAGGATATCAAAAATTATAGCAGACATTGAAAGACCAGAAGGTAAGAAGACTACTTCAGGATAATAATCGCCCAGGGATCAGCTCGGGGACCAGGGAGGTTGCAGCCCCAGCCCCAGAGCTCTGAGGTCTGCCGCAAGACTCTCGGGGTGGGGGAGCTGGGTCATCCGCTCCCTCCCTGGCCAAACAAGGACTGAGCAGCACTGATCTGCTGGACCGCGGAGCAGGCTCTGGGGATATCACGGCACAGCTGGTACGACCAAAGACAGCAGGGCCTTGCACGGGTGCCCCAACTGGGAGAGAGGGATTTTTGGTGGAAGGCTGGGTGCCTATAGCTGTGAGCATGGAAAAGGTGTGGGCATTCTGCAAGATCCCTGGTGCCCAGGCCGTGAATTTGGGGGAAGTGCGAGCACCTTGGAATCCACAGAGTGCACACCCGTGAACCCGGAGAAGGCTCAAGCACTCCACAGTGAGCGTCGGACAGAGTGCTGAAGAGCGCCCAGACTCCACACCAGGGGGAGAGGTGCCAGACCGGCTTTGGGGAGATCACAGCCCAGCCAGTGGGTTCAAGGATGGCCAGGTTTTGCGCCAGCGCCCCAATCCGGAGAGAGTGATTTTTGGTGGAAGGCCTGGTCCATATAGCCGTGAGCACGGAAAAGATGCGGGCATTCTGTGGGATCCCTGGTGCCCAGGCCATGCAATGGAGGGGGGAAACTGCATGCACCTCAGAATCCACAGAGTTCACACCCGTAAAACAGGAAAAGGTGCGGGCGCTCCACAGTAGGCTCCACAGAGAGTGCTTGGGAGCACACAGATCCAGTACCGAGGGCCCTTCCAGGGGCATTGGACCCGTGTGGCTAGACCTGGAGACAGTATGCCAGAGGCTGACTGAGCTCTGAACAGGAAGGGAAAAAAGCCACAGTATTCACCCTTAAGTCTGCTGCAGCCAGCAAAACCAGGAAAACTGGTTTGGCCAGTTTGAAACCACAAAAGTTTTTTCTTTCCTTTTTTTTTCTCTTTTTTGCTTGATTTTTTAATTAACTTTTTATTTTTTAATTATTATTTTTATATCATTCAATTCCTTATGCTTCTACTTCTTTCTAGTGTTGATCCTTCTCTCTTTCTTTCCAAATTTATCTCTTCCTCCATCTTCTGCTTTCTTCCTTCTTTTTTTGAACCTGCAAGTAATAGCATATCTGTATTATCATTATTTCATTATTCTTACACTTTTTATTGTAATATTATTTTAGTATTCCTCTTCTTTCTGTATAGTCTTCTTTGCTTGGCTGTTTATACTTTATCATTTCATAGATTTCCCCTGTTATCTCATTCATAGTGTATAGCTAATTACTTGTCCTTCATTTGTGTTCCATTAGTACACTTCTCAAGGTTCCATACTCCTAATTCTTGTTATCTAGATCTCTTAGATTCTGTCATATGATTGTTGCTCTAATATTACTGTAAATAATAGCTATTTCATACAATTGTAAATACTACGCAACATCCCTCCCAGACCTTAGCCCACTTCTCAGTTTCCTGAATTTTATTACTATACTGGTTAACTGTACTCTCTCACACCCTACACCTATTTACTGTGCTTTACTCTCACCCTACCTCAGAATCTGACCTCCCACAAACACACTGTTTTCCAGATCCAACCCACAATCCTTTCCTTCCCAACAAGAGTCTTATCTTCTTTCCATCCTTTCTAAAAAGTGGCTAGTGCGGTGGAAGATCACAGTTAACACTATACACAGCCAAAGGATCTCCTATCTCTTCTCTATAATTGCTGCTACTGTAAATATCATAGCATACTCTCTTACTGTCCTAAGCCATTTTGCCTTACCCCTCCAACTGATTATAAAAAAGAGTAGGTGGCACCTGTGAACACCTGGATACCAGAAGGAGACCGTACCACTGAATCTCACAGGTACTCTACCACAGAAGTACACACCATAAACCCAGGGAGCCAGAAGAGATCAATTTAAGAAACTGAGGCTAGCAAGAAAAGTCCCACAAACAATGAGAAGACAAAGAAACAATCCCCAAATCAAGGGAAAGGAGGAAGCCTCAGAAATAATGCTAAATGAAATAGAGGCAACTCAACTATCAGATTCTGAGTTCAAAGCAATGATTATCAGGAAGTCCCATGAACTCTCAGTGAGTTACCAGAAACTGCAGGGAAGCTACAATGAACTCACTACAAACTATATCAACATGAAAAAGGAAATAGAAACTATCACCAAGGGCCAAGAGTAAATG
>CM052549.1:41843155-41858841 GCA_028533065.1 Trachops cirrhosus | reverse complement strand
CATTTTCATTTATTTCAGTTAGCATAGCCTTCATTTTTTCATCTAATTTGCAACCAAATTCAACCAATTCTGTGAGCATCCTGATTACCAGTGTTTTGAACTGTACATCTGATAGGCTGGCTATCTCCTCATTGCTTAGTTGTATTTGTTCTGGACCTTTGATCTGTTCTTTCTTTTGGGCCATTTTTTTTTTGTCTTGACATGCCTGTTACATAGTGAGGGGCGGAGCCTTAGGTGTTCACCAGGGTAGGGCAACCCAGATTGCTGGGTTGTGATGCTGTTTGTGGGGGAGGGGTCTGAGAGGGAACAATGGCATTTGTTCAGGTCTCTGCTGGATTTCAGTCCCTTCCGCCACTTCCCCCAAGCAAACTGGTTCCTTCTGGTGCTGATTTCCATGTGGGTGGCCTTGTGTACATTCTAGGACCCTGTGGGTCTCTCCTATGAACTCTCCTGTGAGGCTGGGAGTTTCTCTTGGCACCTCAACCCCCACAGGTATTTTCAATCTGTGTTTTGAGGCTTTATTTCCCTGCATTGGAGCCCTGGGTTGTTTGGTCTGTTTTGCTCCCCAGTTTTGCCTGGTTTATCTGCATGAGAATGTGGGACTGCTTGATCCACCAGCTGCCTTTCGTGCTGCGCCCCTCCACAATCTGCCACTTCGCTGGGTTCTCCTGCTGCCACCCGGCACCTGGGGTTCGCCAGCCACCGCTTTTTTTGTGGCGACCCCTCTCCACCCAGCTGCTAGACTGCATCCCTCCTACTGGTCTGGAAGAATGTGTCTATTTCAACTCCTTGGTTGACTTCCATACAGTTAAATTTTCTGTCAGTTCTGGTTGTTTCTTTGTTTCTAAATTGTTGTTGCCCTTATTTTGGTTGTGTGAGGAGGCACAGTGTGTCTACCTATGCCTCCATTTTGGCTGGAAGTCCAGTATTTCTGTTTTTCTAATTATTTTATTTTAATTGTTGTTAAAGTACAGTTTTCTGTCTTTTACTCCCATCCCAGCCCACCCCCCAAGCCCTCCCCACCTCCCTCTCATTTCCACCCCCTACCCCTAGTTTTTGTCCATGTGTCCTTTATACTTGTTCCTATAAATCCTTCCCCTTTTCCCCTGAAATTTCCTCCCTTCTCCAGTCTGGTCACTGTCATGTGATCTCACCTTTAATAGGAACCTAAACAACAAAACAAACCAACAAGCAAAATATAACCAAAGACACTGAAATAGAGAACAGGCTGACAGTGAACAGCATTTCTTAATGCCCAGACAAAAGCAAGTAATATATTATAATGTCTGATTTTTTAATATGGGAAGATACTATACACATTATTTGCTAATTGTTTTCTCACTCAATACATGGAAATCTATAAAGAATAACAGATATAAATCTTACTTTTTTCTTTTTAACAGCTACACAATATTCCTTAGAATGAATATATCATAACCAATGACAGTTACAACAATATGATAATAAATATCCTCATAAGTCATCTTACATTCTCACATTTTTATTTAATAAGATAGATTCTCAAAAGTAAAATTTGTGGATAGAAGGATATGTATATGTTACAGTTTCAGTGATAAGGCTAGATTTCAAAAGTGTGGCAATTCATCCTCAAACCCCTACCAGCGACATCTGAGTGTAACTTTTTTTCCCACCTTCTTGACATCCCTGGATTTTATCATTTTTCATAATTTGTTACTGCTTTTACTTATATTTGTCCACTTGGTTGAATGTTTTTTATTATTAGCCAATGAATTTAGTCCTTTGTGAATTAACCATTCATATCCTATGTCAATTTTCTATTGAGTTGCTTGATTATTATTATTATACTAATTTTTAGAATTCATTGTATATTGGTGGTATAATTGGTAGTAATATATGTTGCACATGTATATTCTTAATCAGTAATATAAAAAGCAATTTAGTGTAGTGCCCAGTTTCTGACCAGATTGAGTTCAAATTCTAGGTTTACTATTTATTGGCTATGTGATCTAGGGCTTTTGATTCATCATCTGAAATTTGGGGAAGATAATAGTATCTAATTCATACAGTGGGATGAGGATTAAATGAGTTAAAAAATGTAAAATGTAGAATAGCATATGGTGGACAGTAATATATTTTTATAATATATTTTGCCCTAGAAGCCTTTTAAATTTACAGGATCTATGTTAATTAGTTTGCTTAATGGTTCCTGAGCTTCCTATCTTATAAAGATTTCCTCTGCCTCACAATTATACAAATTAATAGCTTTATTTTTCATTTAAACTTAAATCCATCTATAATTTATTTCTGTATATGTAATGAGATAGGGAATAAATTTTGGTGTTTTCCTAGATAACTAGCATACTACATTTACACTATATATTAAATAAGCTCTACTGTCTCCTATATATGCAATGCTACCATTGTCATTTATCTGTATGTGGTAGTTTTTTCTTTAGTCTCTATTTTATTGTCTATTTCTACTACTTTTATTATAGTAGCATTATATTGCATTTACTATCTGACAAGGCAAGTCTCATATCAAAATTCTCTTTGTCAGAGTTTTCTCGGCTTTTCTCAGATACTTTTCATTGACATTTAAAAGTGTTACTCACAACCCTGAAACACCAATCCAAAAGAACCTATGCACCCCAGTGTTCATAGCAGCACAATTTACAATAGCCAAGTGCTGGAAGCAACCTAAGTGCCCATTGGTAATGAATGAATCAAAAATCTATGGTAAATTTACATGATGGAATACTATGCAGCAGAAAGAAAGAAGGAGCTCCTACCCTTTGCGACAGCATGGATGGAACTAGAGAGCATTATGCGAAGTGAAGTAAGCCAGGCAGTAAAAGACAAATACCATATGATCTCACCCTTAAGTGGAACCTAATCAACAAAACAAACAAGCAAGCAAAATATAACCAGAGACATCGAAATTAAGAACAAACAGACAGTAACCAGAGGGGAGATGGGAGGGTATAACAGGGCAGAAAGGGTGAAGGGTTTTTAGGAACAACCGTAAAGGACACATGGACAAAACCAAGGGGTGTGAAATGTGGGGGGATGGCTGGGGTGGGGAGAGAGGAGGGAAAAAGCAGAAAACTGTATTTGAACAATAATAAAATTAAAAAAATAAAAATTTAATAAATGTTACTAAGCTCCAAAATACGTACATTTGAATTGAATTAAATTTACATATTAATTTGCAAGGGTAACAATTTATGATGTTAAAGTTTTTCTTCAAGATCAGCATATATCTTTCAATATATTCAGGTCTTTATTCTCCTTAGTATAATTTTGTTTTTCTCCATGTATATTTTGTCATGAATGATGTTTCTATCTGTTATAAATATGCTATGCTATTCTGTTGGTTATGCTAGGATAAAGAAAACAAAATATTTTTGCATATTACCTCAAATCTACTTTTAAAAATACTATTAACTTATCAAACTACTTTCTTGGAGTTTCTATGTTTATAATCTTGTATATATATTTTAAATTTAGTAATTATGTGAAACAATATCTTTGACCGTGAAACTTTATGTTGACCTAATTTAACAAACTCTGCTCTCATTTAAGGTCTTAAAATAGTCTGCCCAGATTATTAGGAAAGTTATTCTGATTATTGAATTTTTGAAATATGATATTTCCCTTCCCTAAATTCAGATTTCTTTGTCTGTATCTACTCTGACCAAAAAAAAAATCATTTTGACTTCAAGCTCTGCAAAGGATACTAACAATTGAATTCCTAAAATAACTGTAACAAAATAAATATCTCCAAGACAAGATCACACCAGTTTTACTAATAGTTAAGTATTGGGAGGTGCAATCACTAAGCCACAGCCTTCAAAACCTTCATGGGTTTACCTATGATTTCCTGTCTAAAAGAATTAGTCATACAGGCTCACTTTAAACTTCAGGGAACCAGTTGCTTTACATATAGGTCAGGACAATAGTTGTTCCAATCAATTAGCTGTTTAAACTGATTGTTAGCAACATGCAAAATGTGGTGGATAAAAGAAACTTCATCCTGCCCTGGCCGGGTAGCTCAATTGGTTGGAACATCATCCTGATATGCCAAGGTTGTGGGTTGAATCCCTGGTAAGGGCACATATTAGAAGCAATCAACGAATGCATAAACAAGTAAAACAAATGGTCGATATTCCTCTTTCTCTTTCTTTCCCTCTGCCCTTTCCTCTCTTTCTCTCCCTTCCTCTTTCTCTCTAAATATCAATAAATAAAAAAAAATTTTAAAGAATCTTCATCCTCTTTTTTTAGAAGTTATATCTTTAGTCTAGGTTCAGTTTATCCATAAGCAGGGAGCACTGTGGTAGTGAGGTCATTTTGAGGTCAACATTATTTTTCAACAATTAACACTTGTCACAGGGCCTCTCAGGTTGGCAGTTGTTGTCATTTTCCCCTCTTTTTCCTTTTCCTTTGACCTGGAAATCCCATGGCAGGTCATTGATGCTGGATCTTTATCAGGCTGTCTAGAGTTAAAGCCATGACTCATTCTCAAATTCAGAAAAAGAGAGAGTTCAATGATTAACAGAGGCAAGGAGAAGGGCTGTGGTGGAAGCCCATTACTGAGTTCCCAGAAAGTGCTGCTTATTGACATACAAAGTTTAGGTTTTTCGTGTCAGCTAGCAAAGCTGCTTGAGCTTAATAACTCACCAGCCTCTGTCACCCTGTGTATGGGTGGACTTGTCTGGTCAGGTCAGAGAGCATGGATACTTTACAGAGGGGCATGTCATCCTCACTATGGGGCATCTGGTCCCTGGGCCTTCTAACTGGGAAGAATTTCTGACTTGACCTCATGTGGAGCCTCTGAACTGCCCATTATTAGAGAAAATCCTCTCTCAGGCATGTTAAGTGACTTTTGGATGAACCATGGTTGGCCCACTGGAAGGGCTTCTGCAAAATAAAGCAGGGTGGCCAGATTGTTTTCTTGAAAGTAAAAGAGAATTAGGAAGTCAACCCTTTTATTACATGCAACACATTTGATGATCAGTCTCAAACATATAGATTTTTTAACTCTGGGAGTAGTTCAGTGCAATATCTGAGAGCTACACATTATAAAAGCATAATATGTAGTTTTTTGCCAGCTTTCTCAGTCCATGATACCCCAAAGATATAAAACTAACCATACTGAACCAAGAAAACAATTACAAAATGCTTAATACCTTTGACTTGAATTCTACCTTAACTGAAAAGGCAAGCAGCTAGTGGTTTTTATTATTATGTGTACATTAAGTTAAGGTTACCTGTTATAAAATGGAGGGAGATTTTTGTAATCATCAATATTTCAAAAACACTTAAATAAAGGATACCTAGAATAAACACTTGCAAGTAAATTTAAAAAGTTGTAAACCCACCTTGCAGGCCATATAATGAACTAAACTAGGAGCTTTACCAAAAAGAAGGAACAATGTCACAAATAATTCTGTGATTCTTATTAAGAAGAATTTAGTAAGAGAAAAGCCGTTATCAATATTTATCTTCTAGTTGGGAAATATAACTTTGTTATAAAACTTCTGTTAAGACATGGTTGCACACATTTGCTGCTCATGCTTCACATACTAGTGCAAAATAATAGTAGTTATAATTTTAAAGGCTCCAATTTGACCAAACTATCATACATATATATTTTTCATACAGTAGTCAAATAATATTTAAAAAAAATAAACGTCAATACCATTTCTTTAAAATGAGCATATAACTTACAGTTAGTGGACATTAAGTTGGGCCAGAGCATTATGATTGGATCCTTATGTTTGTGGGTTCTCATAAAACAAAACTCCCAAACTCTCTAGAATAATCATAACCACAGAGGGCTAGCAGTGCATGCAAAAGAAGTAGGGGTTTTGTTAGAGATAGAGATATAGCAATCTAATGATATAGTCACATCATTCATACCACTTAATTATTTACAAAACCAACTGGATTTGATCACTTTTGGTCATGAGTCCAAATTTATTTACATATATGAACACTGAAGCTACAGCATTTGTCTTGTCATAAGTGTCGTTCTTGCCTCACATTTTAATGTAAAACGTGTGTTATTTAATACTTCCTGTTTGAATTATATAAATGATAGAAAATTTGGCTAAGTTAAGGCTTTCAAAATAATTACTTTTTGCATTAGTACCTGCAGCTTTGGCAACAACTTTATGAAACCATGTGTTAATGGTGATCAGATTTATAACTATTAAAATGTTAGATGTTCAATTACAAGGCAAATTTTGCCAGTGGCCTTTCTCTGATTAATTCTTGAATACTATTGAACAATGAAATGTCCATTAAACTATTAGGAAATAAGATACATTATACTGTATTGTATAATGCTGGGAAGTTTATGTCTTCAACAAAATTCTTGGACCTGTCCCTGACTTTGAGTAATATCCACATTGTAGTCATTAGCTAAAAAATTAAGACAAAAATATGCCATTGTGTCCACTACATGAAAAATAAAATCTCGTAATATCATAGGCATGGAAGTTGCTTATCATTTCACATTTAGTGCTTTGTTTGAACTAGCCCATGACCCATTTGAGATCAAAGTTCATGACACTGGCAAGTACTTGTGGCATTATTTTATGTCTTTGACATGTGAAGTGCACAAAAAAGGAATTCATAGAGATAATTGTTTGGCATGAATAACTCCCCTTTAAGCATCAAATATTTTCTCAAATTCAAATGAGTATAAAGAATGAGAGAAAGAAATTATTAAAGGTAGCCAGTTTTATTCTTGTTTTCCCCTCCCAAAAGGCTTGGTGTTCCTGGTTCTTATTTTTATGCCTATCAGAGTGAGTTTCATGACCCAAGTCTCACACATTTACTAAATAAACATGACAGAACTTTTGGCAGTGAAATAATGCTATATTTTGTGATGCAATGTATTAAATAGGCTTTGTGAACATTGTTTTTATTGTTTACACTATTACAGTTATCCTCATTCCCTCCCCATTCCCCTTTACCCACCTTTCTCCCTTGTCTCCCCCTCATGGCTCCTCACTATCATCACACTGTTGTCTGTGTCTGTGGGTCATGCATATATAGTCTTTGGCTAATTCCTTCACCTTCTTTCATTCAGCCCCCCTTCCCCTCTGATAGCTGTCAGCCCATATATCCATTCCTCTATTTCTATTTCATTTGTCAGTTTATTTTGTTCATTATATTCCACATATAAGTGAGATCATATGGTATTTGTCTTTCAGTGAATGGCTTATTTCACTTAGCATAATAATCTCCAGGTCCATCCATGCTAAATAGGTTTTTATGTTTAGACTTAATTCCTAACTATGATTCACTATATCTGTAGGAGAGGTGGGGGGAAGGAAAATAAATTCAAAATTGGATTATAACATTCCCTGTAACCTGCACATAGCCAAAATTACTTCCATGCACAACCTATGTGCCATGCACAGGCCAGACAGAAGAGGAGGAAAGAAAGTCTGATGCTTTACAATATAAACTTGAAAGAGGGCTTATCCCTGAAACAAGAGAAGCCACTTAACTGTACAGGATTCCTATCTTCTGCCTCTCCTAGGCAGGGGATAAATCAAGAAAGAATTGGATAGGGTTTCCCTTCTCTCTTCAGCGTCATTTGCAAATGAAGAAAACTTATACAACCTCTAAAGGGGTGGCCATTTAAGAGAAAAATGACAGGGAAGTTTGCTTGTCCAGGAAGATACTCAAAGTCCAATGTTTGTTTTGAGGGTCAGCATGACTAAGAAGGAACACTACTTTTGGAATGCAAAGTCTATTTTTGGAGAATCAAGGTCTCTTGCTTTTTTTAAATAAAGTTCTTTGGGGACACAGCTGAATCCACTTTCTCATATATTGCCTATGGCTGCTTTCATGACACAACTGCAGAGCTGAGTAGTTGTAACAGAAACTGTATGGCTTGAAAAGTCAAAAATATGTACCATTTGACCCTTTATACAAAAGGTTTTCTAACCCTTGATCTAAACCAAACAGATTAAACTAATTGACAGTGAGATATAGATGACTAATATTTCTCCTGTAACCACCCCTGAGAATATTAACTTATTAAAATGTTTATTTAAGACAAAATTAATTGCAATTATATGAATAAAATCTCAGTGGGCACTTGATAGATTCTTTTTAGTAGGTACCCTTCTTCAGGTCTGTCAGGAAATGCCTGCATTCTCAGTTACATACATCCTTTACTTAAGCCTATTTTTAGTCAGCTGAACTCACTATACTTAGTCATTTCTCTGTTTACTTTGCTTACCCACCCTGCCCCTTGTATCTGGATAATTCCTACTTGTCCTTAAGACTTAGCCCAAGCCTCTCCTAAGACATTTAGTCCCCACAGAAGCTTCCCAATACTTCCACCATCTTATTCCATTTATTTATTTTTATACTGATCCTCAATTTTAAGTACCACAATGCATATTATTCATATGATCAAAGTATTTGTCACACTATGTTATAATTACTCATCTGTATGTTTTCTCCTTTAAACTATAAACTCCTTGAGAGTTTAGATTGTCTCTCTTCACTCTTAAATGCTCAGGGCTTAGCATGGTACTTAGCATATTGTAGGTGACTATTTAATGTATGAATATTTATTAATATTCTTCAGTTTAATCCCTAATAAACAAAATGCTGACTATCTATTTCAATGTGAGAAATGTTTACAAGTAGAGAACCTTCTCAGAAAATTTCCTTGAATACTGTGAAAAGAAAGTGGGTAGATAACATATACAGTTATATTCTTGTCTTGTTTCAGAAAACTTATTTTTTGAGCACTACTAAGTTATTGAATTCCAAGATAAATTTGTGTGTGTGTGTGTGTGTGTGATGAAAAGTTGCCAACAAAGTCATGTGCTCAGAAAGTATAGAGTACAGTTTTTTATAAGCCAAATGTATCAAGACATTGATAATGCGAGCAGTATTTTCTTAAAAATGAAATGTTCCTGAATAATTTTCCCATCATGTCAGTACACAGCATTGAATCCAGTATTAAACAAATCCTTCTTTTTTATTTAATTTTGCTGGAAAGATTTACAGAATTATAAATTATTATTGTAGGTCTTTATCATGGAGGTAGCAAACTGAGCACTTAAATAGGAAACACCATTAATGTTATTAAGTTTTATAGAACATAGGCATTCAGACCTATATTTTACAATGTTCCAGATTTTTCTTGATCAAGTTAAAATTTACCTTACTGTGCATGCTTCTTCTGAAAACCATCCCTGACCAGCACTTATCATTAAGCAAAAGAATCCGTTTAGACATTTTGTCAGGGTTGCGGTTATTAGAGAACTAAATGACATCAGAATGAACCTCCAGTGCTACACAATGGAAGGATATTTCATTCACTTGATGCAGTTTGTTCTGTTTACCATTCATTTTCCCTTGTTTTGGTACACTTTCTTTTGTTCAGTCACCTCTCTCTCCCTCACAGTCTCTTTGTTTTCAGTGGGCCTGACTATACTCACTCAGTCTGGGCTATAGGAGACATGCCCCACACTGGAACAATCTGCATTTCCATCACAGTGACTGGTTCAGGGATTGACACGTGGCTCTAAGCCAATCCAATGAGACTCAACTCTGTAATGATAAAGTATGCCTGGACTTGCCAAGGGCTGCCATGTTGAGAGGGCCTGCCTGAGAGTGATATTACTGTAGGAAAGAGCAGAGCTATGAGATGAAGAGAGAGTGGGTGAGTCCAGGCAGAATTATTTAATCTATGCCTAAACCTAGAACTTCTTTTGGATATTTCAGTTATTTCAACCAATAAATAGCTTTTTAAAATTAAACTAAGTTGAGTAGGGTTTCCATTGCTTACAACCACAAGATTTTATCAACTCCAATGATAATGTAATAAAACTAAAGCATTATCTGGAAGAGATGTCTGAAGGAAGTTCAGAGAGTTCAAATAATAGAAAAGTAAAAGAAAATATAAAGAGAATGAATATCAAACATCTCTGAAAGACTTTTAAAGTTGGTTTCAAAATTAGACAAATTCTCAACTAGGAACAAAATGTGCAAAAGTATTATAATATTTTTACTTTTATTTTTTAGTTTCAGAATTTTGAGTATAGCATACTATTTTGGTCATATTTCAGGCATTGATATCTTGAATATTATAATTGATATTTAAGTAGAGACTATTGTTTTCATGGAATTATAACTAAAATATAGAGCAAGCAATCTGAATAACCAGCTGATGACCACCTGAAGAGAAGTCATGTTGAGACTGGTAGGAAGGGTGGACACACAAAAAGGGCTAACCCCACTCCCATGGGCAGTGGCTGAGGTTCCAGAGGGAAATCTCAGCTGTGGGGGTTCCCCATGAGAAGTGTGGGATATCAATCCCAAGCTGGGCGAGAGCTCCAGAACTGGGAAGAGGCACTCACATGACATCTGGCTTTGAAAATCAGCAGAGATCCTGTCCACCAAAAAGAGACAGGAATGCACTACAGACACAGGCATCCTCTTAAAGTCAACACACAAAATATTGTTTGTAGTCACTAACCCTGGGCTGCAGCAGCTAAAGGGTGAAGCAGACTAGAGTCTCATGAGGAAATAATGGGGTCTGTGGCTCCAGGGAGAGAGCTGAAGGAAACGCTGCCAAATCCTTGTGCTGAGTCACTTTCCCACACTGCAGATATCATCATTCTTGGGTGGAGCACTCCCTTCCACATGACATCGGCCTGGAAAAAAGCAATAGCCCCCAATCTCTGGAATCCCTATTGTCCCATCCTATGAAACTTGAGCACTGCTGAGGAGTCTACTGCCTAGCCCAGTCTGTAGAGGTCTGGGCAGACTCAGGAAGTTTTAGTGACTGAGTTGTGTGGTTTTGGGGCAAGGATCCCTCCTACTACTTTCCTGTAATCTGACTAGTGCCTCCCCTTCACAGGAGATCTGCTATCCCCTCTCTCTGTGCTCCCAGTGGCCCTACCTTATTGACATCTGGTGGCTTCACCTGGCTGAGGTTTGGGAAGAATCTGGGACAGACTGAGTTGTATGGCTCTAGGGTAAGGGCTACTCCTCCCATATTCCCCCAAGCATGACAGACACCTCTCACCCATGGGAGATCCACCCTACAGACTACCAGGAACCAGGCCCTGCTGAGAGTGGGCTCCTGGCAGAATCTTGGACAGATTGAGTTGTGAGGCTCTAGGACAGGGGCCATTTTTTCCTCACACACATGACCTGGTATAAAGCTCCCCCTACACACAGCCAAATCTTGATTTGTTTGGACCTGATAAACTGCTGGCTTGACCCTAATGACTCCCTGGGACTGGGACTCTGCCCTACCACAAAGGTTTGCAAGCACCCAGCAGGTGGCAGCTAGACTTGGTATACCTTGAGACATTTGCTGAGTGGCCTAACACCCAGCACTACAACCGAGTTTGAACCTGTACCTACCTGATGACTACTACTCATGCCTACCTGGTAACTCACTGAGAATTTATTTCATGCAAATGGAATACCAGCAGAGGTGTTTCCAATGACTGAGCTTAACAGGCAGTGGGCAAGCTGAGGTAGGCAGAAGCAGATGTAATTGACATACTTTGGGACTTTTGCAGATCAGCCCCAGGCCTGGTGCTGCTAAAAGCCAGCGTTGATGTACAGCTTGGCCCTTCCCACACACATCCAGGCTAAGCAGAGGCAACTACAAACTGTAGATCACTTTGTAGCTCTGAACAGATTGCCCAGGGCCAGTCAGAGACAACATCTGACATTGGTCTACACCAGAGTCCCTCCTAAGAGGCCCCGGATCCAACTCACCCAGTAGTAGGCTTCAGACAACATCAGAGGAGAATCCAATTACCTTCACAAGTGGCATATCCAAAGGGAGATCTTGGCAGGCACAAGACCCTGATAGGCAAATTCTATTTCATGTGGTCAGCCCCTGCACACCGTGGTGAGGGTTGATCCTCCCAGTCAGCCAGCCTTATGGTCAAACTCACACATGAATGGGTCAGTAGCAATCAATAATTGATTACAATTAAAAGGGCCCATGTATCCCACATAAAAATTATTCCTAGAGCACTGAACTCAGGTGATCAAGGAGACTGTGCCAGTGGATCTCACAGAACGCCTACTATACAAGGCCACCTTACCAAAATTGGGAGTCATAGTAGATCGACCTAAGACATAAAAACAAACACAAAGAGGCAGCAAAATGGAGAGACAAAAAAATATGCCAAATGAAAGAAGAAACCTCTAGAAAAAAGAGTTAAATGAAATGGAAGCAAGCAATTTGCTAGCTATAGAGTCCAAAAACATGATTAAAAAGATGCTCAGGGAACTTAGCAAGAGCTACAACAGCATGAAAAAGGACATAGAAACCACAAAAAATAACTGGTAAGAAATGAAAAATACAATATCTCAAATAAAGAACACACTAGAAGGAGCTTTGGCTGGTGTGGTTCAGTGGATTGAATGCTGTCCTGTGAACCAAAGGGTTACTGGTTCAATTCCCAGTCTAGGGCACATGCCTGGGTTGTGGGCCAGGTCCCAAGTAGAGGGCACATGAGAGGCAACCACACATTGATGTTTCTCTCCCTCTCTTTCTTCCCCCCTTTCCCTCTCTAAAAATAAATAAATAAAATATTTTTTTAAAAAGAATACACTAGAAGGAATAAACAGTAGGTGTGATGAAGCAGAGAGAGACAAGATGGTACAAAACAATCAGAGCTGCAAAAAGAAATAACTATTTTTTTAAAATGAGGATAGTTTCAGAGACTTTAGGGTAACATGAAGTTTTAAAACAACCACATTACAGGGGTATCAAAAGTAGAAAAGAAAGAGCAAAGGATTGAGGACCTATTTCAAGAAATGATTACCAAAAACTTCCCTAACATGGTGAAAAAAAAAGGACACACAAGTCCAAGAAGCAGAGTTCCAAACAAGTTGAACCCAAAAAGCCCACACCAAGACACATCATAATTAAAATGGCACAGTTAAAGACAAAGAGAGAATGTTAAAAGCAGCAAAAGAAAGACAGTTTATTACCTATAGGAAAGCTCCCATGAGATTATATCATCTGATTTCTCAACAGAAACATTTTAGGCCAGAAGGGATTGACATGAAGTATTCAAAATAGTGAAAAGCAAGGACCTACAACCAATGCTACTTTACTCAGCAAGGCTATCATTTTAAATTGAAGGAGAAATAAAGAGCTTCCCATGCGAGAAAGCTAAACGAGTTTGTTATGACCAAACCATCAAACCAGTATAACAAGATATATTAAAGTGCCTTCTAGAAGAATTGGAAGGAAAAAGAAGAAGGAGGGGGAGAAGGAGGAGGAGAAGAAGAAGAAACACAGTTGAAAGAATAAAATGGTAACAAATTCATACCTATCAATAACCACTTTAAGTGTAAATGGCTTAAACGTTTCAATAAAAGACATAGCGTAGTTGAATGGGTAAGGAAACAAGACCTAAATATATGCTGTCTTCAAGAGACCCACCTCAGAATGAAAGATACACACACACTCAAAGTAAAAGGATGAAAAAAGATATTTCACAAAAATGAAAAGAAAAAAGCTGGAGTAGCAATACTCATATGTAACAAAGTAGTCTTTAAAACAAAGCCTATAGTAAGAGACAGAGAAGGATACTACATAATGATAAAGGCAGCAATCCAACAACAGGATGCAACTCTTGTAAATATTTTTACTCTCAGCACAGGAACACCTGTATATAAAGCATATCTTGATGAACATAAAAAGAGAGACTGACAGTAATATAGCCATAGTAAAGGATTTTAACACCCCATTGAAATCAATGGACAGATCTTCCAGACAGAAAATCAATATGGAAACAGTGGCCTTAAATAACACATTAGATCACATGGATTTAATTGATGTCTTCAGAGCATTTCACCCCGAAGTAGAAGAACATACATTCTGTCCAAATGGACAAGGAACATTTTCTGACCACGTGTTAAGACACAAAATGGGTATTAAGAAATTTAATAATATTGAAATCATATCAAACATCTTCTCTAATCACAATGGTATGAAACCAGAAATCAATCACAAGAGAAAAAAATGAAAAACACATGAAGACATGGAGATTAAATAACACATTACTAAGAAATAAATAGATTAACAATGAAATCTAGGGAGAAGTCAAAAGATGCCATGAAAATGAGAACACAATATCCCCAAATCTATGGGAAACAATGAAAACAGTCCTAAGAGGGAAATTTATAGCATCACAGGCCTACCTCAAGAAGCAAGAAAATCTCAAGTGAGTTTCCGGAAGATGGCGGCGTGGTAGGAGGGAGCACACGCCACCTGCCTCTTCAAAAGACAGGAAAACCTAGCCATACTACAGAGGACATTGCAGCATACATGAAAATAAGAAATCAAAATTGTAGCGGACGTGGAAAGACCAGACGGTAAGGAGACTACTGCAGGATAATAACAGCCCAGGGATCAGTTTGGGGAGCAAGGAGGTTGCAGCCCCAGCCCCAGAGCTCCGTGAGCTGCCGCAGGGCTCTCGGGGTGGGGGAGCTGGGTCATCCGCTCCCTCCCTGGCCAAACAAGGGCTGATCCGGAGACATCTGAGCAAGCTTTGGGGAAGATCACAGCCCAGCCAGTGGAGCCAAAGACGGCAGGACATTGCATGGGCACCCCAACCCAGAGAGAGTTATTTTTTGGGTAAATGGCTTGGTGCCTACAGCCGTGAGCACAGAAAAAGCGCGGGTGTTCTGTGGGATCCCTGGTGCCCAGGCCAGGAATTAGGGGGAGGCTCGAGTCCCCCAAAATCCACAGCATAAAAACGGGTGAACCTGGAAGCGGTGGCGGGCGCGTGCACTCCACGGTGAGCTTTCCAAAGGAGTGCTGAAGTGTGCCCGAGGCCTGCACCCCGGTGAGAGGCACCTGTACAATGGGTCCGGGGACCACCATGTCTTGCGCTGGTGCCCCAACCCAGAGAGAGTTACTTTTTTGAGTAAAAGGCTGGGTGCCTACAGCCATGAGCACAGGAAAAGCGCGGGCATTCTGCGGGATCCCTGGTGCCCAGGACGTAAATTCAGGGGAGGTTCCAGCCCCTCAGAATCCACAGTGTACACACCCGTGAATCTGGAAGCTGTGGCCCGCGCACACTCCGCAGTGAGCTATCCAAAGGAGTGCTGAAGTGCGCCTGATGCCTGAACCCTGGTGAGAGGCGCCAGCGTACACACCCGTGAAGGGACGCACGCGTGCAGGAGCTCTATGGTGGGCTCTGAAGGGAGTGCTTGGGAGTACACAGATTGGTGCCTGGGGCATCGGGACCTCGAGGCTAGACCTGGGGACAGTGCGCCAGAGGCTGACAGAGCTCTGAACAGGAAGGGGAACAAAGCCAGGCATTCGCCCCTAAGTCTGCTGCAGCCAGCAAAACCAGGAAAACTGGTTTGGCCAGTTTGAAACCAACAAAGGTTTTTTTTGGTTTTTTTTTTTCCTTTTGTTTTTTATATTTTTTGCTGGATTTTTTTATTAAGTAACTTTTCATTTTTTAATTCTTATTATTGTTATTTCATTCAATTGCTTATGTTTCCATTTCCTTCTAGTGTTGATCCTTCTACCTTTCTTTCCAAATTTATCTCTTCATTATATCTCCTGCTTATTGCCTTCATTTCTTAAATTTTTTTTGAACCTGCAAGTAATAGCATATCTGTATTGTTCTTTCATTGTCCTTACACTTTTTATTGAAATAGTATTTTAG
>CM052549.1:41789696-41842655 GCA_028533065.1 Trachops cirrhosus | reverse complement strand
GACTCTAGTGCACTGTTGGTGGGATTGCAGACTGGTAAGGCCACTGTGGAAAACAGTATGGAACTTCCTCAGAAAACTAAAAATGGACCTGCCCTTTGATCCAGCGATTCCACTGTTGGGACTATATCCTAAGAATCCTGAAACACCCATCCAAAAGAACCTATGCACCCCAATGTTCATAGCAGCACAATTTACAGTAGCTAAGTGCTGGAAACAACCCAGGTGCCCATCAGTAAATGAATGGATCAAAAAACTATGGTACATCTACACAATGGAATTCTATGCAGGTGAAAGAAAGAAGGAACTCATACCCTTTGCAACAGCATGGATGGAGCTGGAAAGCATTATGCTAAGCGAAATAAGCCAGGCAATGAAAGACAAATACCATATCATCTCACCTTACTAGGAACCTAAACAACACAAGAAAGAAACAAGTAAAATATAACAAAGGACACTGAAATGGAGGAGGGGATATCAGTGACCAGAAGGGAGAGGGGAGGGAATTTCACGGGAGAATAAAAGGGTTTACAGGAACAAGTATGGAGGACACATGGACAAAACTATGGGGCTTGGAAGTGGAAGGGAGGTGGGGAGGGATGGGTGGGTGGGCTGGAATGGGATTAAAAGATAGAAACTGTACTGAATAATCTAAAATAAAAAAATAAAAAATAAAAAAAAGAAAATCTCAAGTAAACAATCTAACCTTACTCTTAAAGGAACTTGAAAAAACAATAAATGAAAATTAAAGTTAGCAGAAGAAAATAGTAAAGACCAGAGCAGAAATAAATGAAATTGAATCTTAAGCAAAATACAAAAGATCAATAAGACCAAAAGTTAGTTTTTCGAAAAGATAAACAATATTGACAAACCTTTAATCAGACTCATCAAGAATTAAAGTCAGAGGACCCAAATAAATAAAATAAAAAATAAAGGAGGAGACATAATAACTGACTCCACAAAAAGACAAAGGATTGTAATAAAAAATTACAAACAGCTGTATACCAAAAAAATTGGACAACCTGAGTGAAATGTATAAATTCCTAGAAACATACAAACTTCCAAAACTGAATCAGGAAGAAATGGGTAATCTGAATAGACAGATTACCACTAGTGTAATTGAAACAGTAATCCAAAAGCTCCCCACAAACAAAAGTTCTGGACCAGATGACTTTATAGATTAATTTTGCCAAACATTCAATGGAAAACAAACACTTATCCTTCTCAAACTATTCCAGAATATTTAAGAGGAGGGAAGGCTCCTAAGCTCATTTTGTGAAGCCAGCATTATCCTACTTCCAAAACCAGTTAAAGATACAAGAAAGAAAGAAAATTACATGCCAACATCTATGATGAATGTAGATGTTAAAATCCTCAACTAAATATCAGCAAACTGGATCCAGCAATACATTAAAAAGATCTTACACTATGATCAAGTGGGATTTACTCCAAGAATGCACGGTTGGTACAATTCCACAAATCAATAAATGCGACACACCACAGTGACAAAATGAAGGATAAAAATCCACCATATCAATAGATGCAGAAACAGCATTTGATAAGATCCAGTGCACATTTATGATAAAAACTCTCAGCATAGTGGGAAGAGAGAAAACGTACCTTAATGTAATAAAGCCATATATCAGATATAATAAAGGCTCACATACTTAGTAAATTGGTTTCTGACAAGAGTGTCAAGACCATTAAATAGTGAAAGGAACTGTGGAATGGAGCTGGGAAACTGGATATCCACATGTGAATGAATATAGTTGAACCCTTACTTTACACCATATACTAAAATTAATTCAAAATGGATCAAACCTGTGCTATAAACAGTGGATCTGTCTTTATCAAAGTATACCAACATTTCTCCAGAGTAAAAATCTCTGTGAAATTTCTAAGACAAATAATTTATTCATTTGAATTGATCTAAGAAATGTGAAATTGCCACCCCCAAAACCCCTTATATTATTAAATTGTTTGCTTACTAACAGAGCTCAAGAGAACCTATATTTTCCCTCATCTTTGCCAGCATGATTTTCTCTGCCTGACAGAGAAAATATGACATCTGAAAAAAATTTATATCCCATTGTTGTTCTAACTTTCATTTTCTCTGATTCTCTCTGAGCTTGAGTATTTTTCATATTTATTAGCCACTTACATTTATTATCCTCTGAATAACTCATCGTATAACATCTGACATCATACTCAATAGCAAAAACTGAAAGCATTCCCTTAAGACTGGGAACAAGACAGGGATATTCATTTTCACCAGTCTCATTCAACATAGTACTGGAAGTCCTAGCCACAGCAATCAGAAAAGAAGAAGAAAGAAAAGACATCCAAATTGGAAGTAAAATAGTTAATCTATTATTATTTGCAAATAACATGATACTGTATGTAGAGAACCTTAAAGATTTCACCAAAAAAACCCTACCAGAACTGATTCATAAAATCAGTAAAATAGCAGATTGCAAAATAAATACTCAGAAATCAGTTGCATACATTTATACATGTATACACCAACAATGAACTATTGGAAAGGGAAAACTAGGAAAACAATCCCATTTACAATTGCAACAACAAAAAATACCTAGAAAAAAATTTAGCCAAGGGTTTAAAAGACTGAAAAATTATAAGACACTTGAAGAAGATACAAATAAGTGGAAACATATACCATGTTCATGAATAGGAAAATGAACATCATTAAAATGTCCATACTACCCAAAGCAATTTATAGATTCAATGCAATTCCTAGTAAAAAAGCCAATGGATATCTTACAGAAGTAGAACAAATATTCTACAAATTTATATGCAACTACAAAATACCTTGAATAGCCACAGCAATTATGAAAAAGTATTAAGTTACTTGGTATCAAACTATATTACAAACCCATTGTAATCAAAACAGCATGGCACTGGCATATAAACAGACATAAAGATCAATGGAACAGAATAGAGAGCCCAAAAATAAGCCCACACCTTTATGCTGTATGATCAATTAATACTTGACAAAAGAAGCAAGAACAGAAAATTGGGTAAAGATGGTCTATTCAATAAATGGTGTTGGGAAAATTGTACAGATATGCAAAAAAAAATGGTACTAAACCACCTTATTACACCATACACAAGAATAAACTTAAAATGGATTAAATATTTAAGTGTTAAACTTGGAACCATAAAAATCCTAGAAGAAAACATAGGCTGTAAAATCTCAGACATTTCTTGTTGCAATATATTTCCTGATATATCTCCTTGGACCATGGAAATGAAAGAAAAAATAAACAAGTGAGACTTCACCAAACTAAAAAATTTTTTCACAGCAAATAAAACCATCAACAAAATGAAAAAAAAAAAAGTCCACTGAGTAAGAACATATTTGTCAATGATACATCTGATAAGAGGTTAATATCCAAATTTTATAAAGAACTTATACAACTCAACACCAAAGAATCCCCACAAACAATTTGATTAATAAATGGGCAAATGATCTGAATAGATAGTTCTCCAAAGAATACAAACAAATGACCAATAGATGCTCAATGTCACTAATCATCAAAGAAATGCAAATTAAAGCCATAATGAGATATCACCTCATACCTATCAGAATGGTTATCATCAATAAATCAACAAACAACAAGTGTGGGTGAGGATGGGGAGAAAGGGAGCCCTCAGGCACTATTGGTGGGAATGCAGATTGATGCAGCCACAATGAAAACAGTATGATGTTACCTCAAAAAATTAAAGTGCAACTGTCTTATAAGCCATACATTCCACTTCTGGGAATATATTCAAAGAAACCCAAAACAGTAATTTGAAAGAATAAATGAACTCCTATGTTCATTATAGGGTTATTTCCAATAGCCAAAATTTGGAAGCAACCGAAGTGCCCATCAGTAGATGAGTGGATAAAAAAGCTGTTGTATATACATGATGGAATACTACTTGGCCATAGAAAAGAAGGAAATCTTGACTTTTTTGGCAGCATGGGTCAACCTGGAGAGTATTATGCTAAATGAAAAAGCCAGTCAGAAAAAGACAAATACCATATGGTTTCACTTATATCAGATTCTAACGAACAAAATGAAACAGATTCATAGATACAGAGAACAGAGTGACAGCTCTCAGAAGGGAGTAGTTTTGGAGGGCTGGGTGAAAAAGTGAAGGGATTAACCAAAAAGCAAAACAAAAAAAACCCTTCTAGGCAACATTATGGTGATTACCAGAGGGAAGAGGGTGGAGAAGGGAGATAAAAGAGAGCTAAAGGGGATAAATGGTGATGGAAGGAAACATGACTTGGGGTGGCAAACACACAGTATAGTATACAAGTATATTATACAATTGCACACCTTAAACCTATATAATTTTATTAATCCATGTCACCCCAATAAACTCAATAAAAATTAAAGAATAAAAATATTATGAAATATTTCATACTAATGGAAATATATTGGAAACAAACTAAAGATATAAAATAATATAACCAACACCTGTACCTATCAGTGTAAGAAATACATCATTACAAGTAAAGTTGAAGTTCTGGTACTCCCTCCCTGGAAAAATCTCTCTTCCTTCCTACAGGTAATTACTAATCTGAATTGGTTGTTTTTCATTCCCATTTACTTCTTTATACTTTACCACAGAAGTATAAACTTCTAAGTCACAGTGTTATTTAGCAGGTAACTAAGCTTTACATAATAGTGTGTATTTTCCCCAGCAACTTGCTTTTTAAATTAAAGACTATATTTGTAAGATTTATTCATTTTGAAATGATTAGCTCTCCTTCATTCATTTTCACTACAATGTAATATTATATTTTAGTTTCTTCATAGATTGAGATTCCATCAAGGGGTGGAAAATAATCTAGGAAATAGAATTTTCACTAAGCTAAAGGAAATTTAACATTTCCTTCAAATATGAAGCAGACAACCTACCATAGTAATATAACTTTATCACCAATAGAAATCAGAGATATTTCCATATCACATTATGGTTAATATAGATATCTTGAAATATAGACTAAGCTCACTAGTGACTTTGAAATTGTTAGCTGCTTATCTTGCTGCAATATCTAAATATTTACTGGATTAATAAAAACCATGTGTTATCATAACTTTTTTAGTATGTTGATAACAATACTTTAATATAATTTATTAATTTGTTATCTTATACATTTTATTTAAAGGCATTACAGCCCTGGCTGGTGTAGCTCAGTGGATTGAGCACAGGCCTGTGAACAAAGTGCCACCAGTTCAATTCCCTGTCAGGGCACATGCCTGGGTTGCAGGTCGGGTCCCCAGTGGGGCACACATGAGAGGCAACCACACATTGATGTCTCTCTCTCTCTTTTTCTCCTTCCCTCCCCTTCTCTCTAAAAATAAATAAATAAAATCTTTAAAAAAAACTTCTGCTCCCATGCAATGCCCCTCCATATATCCATACAAAGACTTTTATGTGAATGTTCATGACAGCATTATTCACAATAGCCAAAAAAGTGAATAATCTAGTCATATGCATTAGAATATTTCTTTAATAATAACAATGTAAAATTTTAACACCAATAAAAATTTCTGGTACATGCTATAACACGGGTGCACTTCAAAAACATTATACAAAGTAAAAGAAGTCAGATGCAAAAGATCACAAGTGTTATGATTTCATTTATATGAAATGTCCAGAAAAGGAAAGTCTCTATGTATAGAAAGTAAATTAGTGGTTGCTTGGGGCCAGGGGTGAGGAAGATGGGATTAACAGCAAATGGGCAGGAGGGATCTATCTCTGGATGATGAAAATCTTCTAAATCAGATTGTGATAATGATACACAACTCTATCGATTTACTAAAAATCATTGAATTGTACACTTAAAATGGATTAAAGTGATGGCATTTAAATTAAAACTCATTGAAGCTGTTAAAAAAGCAAGAAACTTTGTTCCACTGAATGACTAAATCATTTATTTATTCTTCAATTAATGGATTTTTAGGTGTTTTCCATTTTTTTGCTTTTGCTAATAATAGCAATATTACTATGAGCATTCTTGTATGTTTCTCCTTCTGTACCCACTGGGCATGTCTGCCTGATATATAGTTAAAGGCAAAATTACTTTATTGCTTCAACTTTGCTACAGATATTGAAATAGTGCTTTCCAGATGGTTGTGTGAATTCATAGCCTCACCAATACTTGCTATTGTTAGACCTTTAACTTTTGACAATCTAGTAGGTACAAAATAGTGTCTTGTTTTAATTTGCTTTCCAACATTTTGTCATCTGATATGACACTGGTATTTCCCCTCCTTTGACTCAAGGCAGAATAGTTTCATGGTTAGTGGCTATAGGACAGTCTACATTTGAATTATGGTTCTACTAGTGTCTAGGAGTTAAGTAACTTGGAAAAACTGTTTTATACTTTTATCCATATATTTTGGGTTGGCCAAAAGTTCATTTGGTTCTTAAGTAAAAATAAAGGAGACATTTTTCATTTTCATCAATAACTCTATTGAACAACATATTCACCATTTTGTTCCACTACCTTCTGCCATCTTTTAGGCAACTTCATAATTCCATCTTCCCAAAACTTTTTAGCTTTTTTTGAGCAAAGAACTGTTCCAGGTGCCTTTTTTAGTCTTTTGGGGAATTGAAATTTTTTTCCATGAAGAGAATTTTCTAAAGACCAAAATAAATGGAAATCCAAAGATGCAACATCTGATGAATATGGGGGGATGAATCAGACTTTCTCAGCCAAGCTGTAACAGTTTTTGCCTGGTCATCAAAGAAACATGCAGTCTTAAATTATCCTGATGGAAGATTATGCACTTTCTGTTGACTAATTCTGGATGTTTTGTTCAGTGCTGCTTTCAGTTGGTCTAATCTGGGGCAGTTCTTGTTGGAATTAGTTGTTTGGTTTTCCTGAAGGAGTTCAAAATAGAAGATTCCCTTCCAGTCCCACTATATACACAACATCACCTTCTTTGGATGAAGACCGGCCTTCGGTATGGTTGGTGGTAGTTCATTTTGCTTGCCCCACAATTGGCTTTTCATGGCCTATTAAATTTGTTTAAAAACCAGAACATTTTGTTACATTTAAGTAGAAAATCACATGCTGAAATGTGGTCAAGAAGGTTGCTCTCCCTTAACTTATGTGGGACCCAAACATCAAAACAATTAACATAACCAGCTGGTGCAAATGATTTTCAATGCTTGATTTGGATATTTTGAGTATGTTGGCTATATCACATATGGCATACTGTTGACTGTTCTCAATTAATGTCTTGATTTGATCGCGATCAACTTCAACTTGTCTACCCGACCATGGAGCATCATCTAGTGAGAAATCTCCAGCACAAAATTTCACAAGGCACTTTTGATACATTTGATCAGTCAGTCACAGCATCTTCCCCATATACTGCACAAACCTTTTTTTGCTTCAGTTATGTTTTTACCTTTCTTGGAACAATGAAGCATAATATACCAAAAATGTTGCTTATTTTCTTCCATCTTCAATATTACAATGGCTAGACAAAAATTCACCAATTTTAGTGTCTTTCTAAATGCATGCTGATATGACAGCTGTCACAATACAATCTAACAAAATTGTTTTGAATGAAGTTAAAGACAACTAAGCACTACTGGAGCCAAGTTATGGAGAAAACCAAATGAACCTTTTGGCCAACCCAATAATTTCACATTTTTGTTTTAACTTATTTCCAGAGGGCATGTTTTATTCTTATGTTTTTGTGCTGCTCTGAGTAGTATTATTTTATATTTTTCCTGTTTTCCATGTAGGTAATCAAATCACCTGTGAAATATGAGTATACAAACTGATATAATGAGTGAGTTACAAAGTTAGTTGGATTTTTGTGCAATAAATTTGTTGATTAAATCTGTTTCAGACCTTCATATATGTCCTATTGATCATACAAACTGTAATTTTCTTTATATTATTTTCATCTTCTCATCTTTTTTACATGTTTGGGAGGGCACTAATTCTCATAATAAATAATTCTCATTTTCACTATCTCTTCTATTTTCATTTTTATCATCTATATATTCTTGGCTACCTTAATTCTTTTCATTGCCTTAATGACATTGACTATCAGAGATTTTAGTTCTATTGCTTTAAGATAGTTTTTGATATTGTAAAACTTTACACCATTTTTTAAAATTTTATGTTTTTGACACTCTTTAGAATAGTTCTTCCTCATCATATTTAAATTTGGTATGATCAATAATTTGAAAAACAGAATTAATTTTAAAGCATACCAAAAGCTGTCAAATGCAATCATAACCAAATTACTCATACTAATACTACATACCTAATTATACTGATAAATATGTTTAGATTTGTCACAGAACACTTAATTCTTCAGGCTATTTTACTGTACTGGTGATAAGTTTGTGTATTCCTTTTTCTGGAACCATGAGGCTGTCAGAGCAAGGGTGTCAAGCACACTAAATATGTGATTTAATAGATTGGCAATTTTGAAACATAAGACTTTACTCATAGATGTATTTGCTGTTTGTAGTGGTACTATAGGTCTGTGTACTTCAAATACAGAAATTCTAGTTAAGTTAAATTACATTTCAGGTTGTCATATCAAAAATATATCATTATCATTGTAAACACTGCATCATTTCGTATATTTCTGACAGAAGAGAACTTCTGAAGCATCTTATGATTGGAAGAATTTTCCACAGACTAGCTTCTGGCTCCATACACTTCAAACCTTCTTACCCCTCCACTCTCCACATACTCTAATGCTGGAGGCCACAGGACACAATCCGTGATGTAACCTCTAACTGACACCTACATATCATGACTCCAGTTAGGCTCACATAGTGGACAGAAAAAATATTTCTGGAAGTCACTCTTTGCTAAAACAAAAACTAGCAATAACCTACGTAAACAAACACTGAGTGTAAACCACATAAATACACCCAAGTAAACTCAAATGCAACGAATCTCCAAATTCTCTTCCCTTTAGTCATAATCCCCACCCCCCCAAAGGCTCACAGCTGCTGCAGTATCAGTTTACGCACAGAGAAATGCGATGAAGAGGTAGTTGGAATAGAAGGGGACAGTGGACTTAACCAATGTGGTCAAAATATCTTCTCCAATTTTACAAAAACATGACCACGTGAACCCAATTCTACCCCAGTCCCTACCCTGGGGCACTGAACAGGGTCATAAAAGTGAAAAACCCTATACTTAAGCTTGTGGATTATTAGGAGGCAGAGGTCCAATTTTATTATTTTCTGTATGGATAACCAATGGCCTCAACACACTTATTGAAAAATCTATTTTTTTTCCTCTTTTTGGTCTGCAGTGCTGTAAATTGAGTTTTCTAATATAATTGGGAATCCACATTTATATGTGCTCACTGTACATGGTTCTGGTTTCCCCTTATGGTTGGTTCCTTTTTAAAATGTCTTGGTCTCTTAGAAATTTCCTTTGCTTTCTATAAACCCAATAACGCAGGAAAATATGTTTTATGCTGGATCTATGTTTTATAGGAAGAGGGCTTCCACGAATGTACACTACTCCATACTGTCAGAAACAAACGTCTCTGTACTCAAAGTTCTAAATTTCACTTTGAGAACATTTGGTCATTCTTGATGGTCCCTTATTCTAACTTATATTTTTGAAACATTATTTCATTTTTCTAAATTTATTAAATATATTTATCTTGTATATTGTAGCTGGTAGTTCCTATATGTGTCATCTTTGTGGGTCTGATTCTGGTTATCTGCTGTTTCTATTGACTCACTGGGTCCTGTTTTCTCATAGTACTAGTGATTTTTGATTATGAACATATGTTCAATGCATCTGTATCTGTCATAATTCTTTGAAGCCTGACTCATGGGAGTTTTTTTTTTCCTTCCTAGAGACAATTTGAATTTGTTTCTGCCAAGTGCCTAGGAGCAGTTTCAGTCCAGGACCATTTTAAAATTAATTCTTGGCTAGAGGTTTTTCAAATCAAACAGAGGTATTATTTGGGCTACCAACTCTCAAGATCCAGATTGTGGTATCAGTCTTTGTTGAAAGAATTCCCCTGCCAATGTCACCCTCTGCCAATATTGAGACAATTAAGATTTTTTTTTTTGTTCACCTTTACATTGAGAGTCTATCTCTTGAGGATGGGTCAATATTTATGCATGACTTTCCTATCACAGTGCTTCACAGTTTGTTTGCAAACCAGCATGGATAGATACATTTGTAAAATACAACTAAAATGAGTTACTAGAAAAATGGAATACTGCTTGAACGTTACTGAACTAGAAAGTTATTATAAACGTTTCTGAACACTCTCAATTTCTACTTAAATCTATGGATTGGCAACAGATCATTTGTAGACAGTTCTGCAAACCCCACTTAGAGTAGCACTATCCTATCATTCTTCCCACCTTGGGCAGGCCCTAAGCTTTATCAGCTGTTTCCACACCCACATGGCCATTAAAATAGAAGTTCAATGTCTATTGAAATGGGCAGATGTCACAGAGTCTTGGGTGGGTTGGGCACTCACCGGCTTATCTCTGGATTTCTGTTCTGATTTCATTTTGACCTCTAAATATATCACTTATACATCATAAGTTTGGTAATGCATTAAAAGACATTCTCCCATGATCCAATTCTCACTTTCCTAACTGAAATGTATGCATATGTTCACCAAAAGGCATGCATGAGAGTATTTTTACCATATATTTCATAGTTGCTCCAAACTGAAAATAGCCAAAATTTCCATTAACAATAAACACATTATAATCATTCCATATATTGTATGGTAATAAGAATAAACAAACTATTGCTAATGCAATAACAGTGATGATTCTTACAAACATGGTATCAAGCCAAAGAAGCCAGAAATAAAATCATATATATTGCATAATTCCCTTTAAAGTTTAGAAACAGGCAAGATTAACCATCCTGAAGACATGTTATTTCCCTGCTTAAAATCCCTTGCATGCCTTGGGAGGAGCGATGGCTCACAGGGATCACAAGTGTCTCTGCCTCATGTTCTCTAGATCAGGGGTCCCCTACTTCCAGGCCACGGATTGATACTGGTCCAGCACAGCAGGAACTGGGCCACACAGCAGGAGAGGAGCTTGAATGTAATGGTCTTGAATCACCCCAAAACCATCCACCCTCCACCCAGGTCCATAGTTGACACATAAAATTAACTATTAAGTCTAAAAGTTCTCTGACCAATACTTATCAAATACTTGAAATGTGCCTACTGTGACTAAGGAACTAAATTTTAAATATTATTTAATTTCAATTTGTAGGTTAGGGACTACCAAAATGGACAGTGCAGCTCTAGAGAACCTAACTTAAGAAAGGAGGATTGGATGGGTGGGTGGGCTGGAATGGGAATAAAAGATTGAAACTGTACTGAATAATCTAAAATAAAATAAAAAAAGAAAGAAAGGAGGATTGCTGGTCAGGAAAGATCTCTCAGAGGTAAAAACATGTAAATAAATAGAGATTTGGAGGATGAGTTGATGGAATCCAAGTGAAGAGTGAGGTGGGGGAGGGGAAGAGTGTGGGTGTGCATTTAGCTCACGAGAAATGGGAAGGACATTCCAGAGAGAGAAAACAGAATTTGCAAATCCTTGGAAACAGAGAGGCCTAAAAAAGGGATTTTCAGGATTGAGGAATTGGGTTATTTTTCAGAAATTTATGATATAAATGACTTTTTATTGACCCAGGGTTTATCTCATCTCAATATTTTAATTTGGGATGCATTAAGTAACATGCCCTGGCAGGAGGTGCATATCAGAGCCAATTTTCAAATATCCCACCTTTCCCAGTGAAGTTTCATTCCCTAAACACTTAGCTAACATTTTTTTTAACTTAAGAGCCTCAATTTTCATATGTTTACTAACTGCTATGTAAGTAAGATTTTCCTCTTATTTGGCCTTTTATTATCATTTTGGAGCCTAAGGAGTTGACTGATTTCAGTTTGTTCACCCTCTCTGTATTTACCTTATATAATTTATGATGTAAAAGTAAAACAGAAAGTATGTAAAACTTTTAAAAAGGGTAGAAATTTACTTTCCCATACCTATCAAAATATTTGGTTCAAAAAAATCAATGAAAGGCAGATAATGTGTGAGCTCTTGCAACTTTTAAATGTAATTCAATATCTTTTTTGTATTTCATTTAGATTCATCATCTCCCAATGCTTTAAAAGTTGCAGATCTGATCTAGATAGTCTGATATTATATATGATGTTTAATTCCCATTGTGTTATGATTATTCAAATTTAATACTGGGAGGCAATTTCTTATCCTTAAGGAGGGATTTATAGTCTAAGAATGCTTCAGTGTAATTTTTTTGGGGGTATACTAATTACCATTTCACAGCTTTTGATTATAAGGAAATCTCATCCCATTTCTCACCCCTGACATCATCTTTTAAAGATTTTTAAAAGTACAAACTGACTTTTCTTGAAAAGCACTTCTCTAGTTTTCCATTTAGTTTGAAGGTTTGTAGACTTTTGTGGACAGATTTCTTTTTTATGTAATAGATAAGACCTGACTTCTCAAAAGTCCATGTCTTTCTTCATTAGAGCATGTATATGTTTTATTTTGTTGTTATTGTTGTCAGATAAATATTCTCGAAGATGTTTATTATGGTTCTCTAAATAGAAGTAAGATCTAAGACTGAACACAAGAGCTGGGAAACTGAAAGTTTTGGATGTCATCTTACTGTGTGACAAAGTAAACTGCTCTAATAGAGTGATGCTATTCCTAATGTTCAAGGTAATTCTATATGCATTTTATACATTTTCCTGATTTACCTTTAAGATTATTAAAAAGTATTAATAATAACTAGTTGAATTAGATTCAACCAAGAAAGTCTCAGAGATATGATACATAGTCCAGTGTAAAGAACTACTAAGTGGACTGTACATCTATCCTCTTCTTCAATAGCTCAACACCACTAAAGTCGTTGTTTAAACAGTCTCTGTGCCTGTTAATAAACAACCATTGGGCTGTAGTCAGAGACCGGAGCCTGAGTAGTTAAGAGTATAAAAGTCACCTGAATGCACATAGCAAAGTAATGTAAAAGAGTTAAGAAAACACACAAAATGGGGAAGATTGAAGAATAAACTTGGTCACATGAATTGAATGTTAAGAAAGTCATGGTAAGATGCCCAAGAGAGTACTTGTTACAGAGTGGAAAGAGGGAGACCCTCTGGGAATTGGGGATCTTTGGGGAATTATGTGTTAGTTATGTCCTGGACCGAGTATTAGTGCTTTACTAAAGATGATTTGAGCAGTGGCCTGGGATCAAGCACGACCAGAATTGATTCCAGAATTCTCTTCTAAGTGCCCTTGACAAATTATTCAATTTTTATGAATTTCAACACTCTCTTCTAAAAAAATGATAATTATACCTACTTCAGACTAATATAGGACTAAATGAGGTAATCTGACATTAGATAAAGCATGGTTCTCTTCCCATTCTTCTAATGACAACATGCATTCCTTAGAGGTGTTTTTTGGAGTTAAGTGCTACAGCTCTGGAAGCAGACTGCCCAAGTCACAGCTCTCTCACTTGTGTGACCTTGGATGAATCACTTGACCTCTCTGTGCTCTGGTTTCATTTTATGTGAAATGAGGATATCTATAGTATAGGACTGTTATGAAGATTAAGAATATAAAGTCCTTAGGACAGTGCTTACTATATAGTAAACATTTTTAAAGTGTTAACTAAAAATGTTCAATACAGGGGGGAGGTAGTAGAGAGTAAAGGGGGGATAAATTAAATGGTGATAGAAAGAGACTTGAATTTGGGTGGCGAATGCACAATGCAATATACAGATGATGTTTTATAGAGTTGTACACTTGAAACCTGTGTAATTTAATTAACCAATGTCACCCCAATAAATTAAATAAAAATTTTTAAAAAGTAATAGAAATGTTCAATAGCTTCGGATTCTTCCTAGAAGTGATTTATTTTGTCTTAGGTTCTTGTCACATAACTGGGCAGGAAGATGTGGTAGTAGTCTTGCCAGCTGTGGGAGAGTTTCTTTTGATTCTGTTTGGGACAACATTGCCTGGGGGAACAGGTGGTGGTGGTAGCTTCCCTTCTAACCAGGGTTTTGGTTGTAGATGGTTGCAGCACAGCTCTGGGTGAGAGACCTTAGAGTCAGCAGCCAGGCTGCCTTGCATCCAGCCTTCCTTACAGACGTTGGGCAAATTAACATTTCTCACTGTCTTCTCCCTTAAGAAATGGGGATCATTTTTGCTTCTCTAGGTGGTTTGAGGATTAAATGAGATAACTTACCTACAGCTCAGGTAGCGTGCACCCATCACAGAGCTGCTATAATATATATATTATTTTATATATATAAAATAATCGTCAACATAGCAGTTGAGCCTTCTGGGCTTTTGAAGGCAGCTAGAAGTGGGTCCTTTCCACCTGCCTGACCTGAGGCTGGATAAGAGCAAAAAACCAATCTCTTCCTCTTGTAAGTAAGTGACTATAGAGGTGCCTCTCCTGGACTCTGCCTTTCCTTCTCCCCACCCCTACGCCCGCCGCCTACAAATGTAGGCAGACATCATCCTTTCCAATTTTATAATCTACTCATTTCTGTATGTACGGGTTTATCCGGGCTTGGTGGCAAGCCAAGGGTAGGTGGGGAGAGGCATTAAATCCTGGCAACCCCACTTCTCATCTCCGAATGCCGCAGGGCTCCTGCCAGCCGTCCTCGGTTAAAAACGTGCTTTTTATTTCACTTCCCCGCAATCTCCTGTGCAGTAGCTCATTACCACCCGATTCAATCACCGCTGCCAGCATCTCCCCAGAACGTTTTCCCCTTCCCCCATTTCAGGGACACTGGCCGTAGCTGACATTTAAAGGAAATAAACACTGATTTTAAAAATTACAACCTTCTCGCCTGAAGAACCCAGCAGCAATGAATAACAGTCCAGCGAAGAGCGCCTGTCGGGGCTCAGCTCCGCTGGCCCTTCCTGCCACACAATTCCCCACACCGAGCAGCACAAATCACCATTTCCAGGCGCTACTCTAGGCTGTCAATTCCACTTTCGCTTAATCTCATACTAAATCCGGCTGCAGATGAGGCTCTCTCGCTGCAGTGAGGAGCCGGGCGAGGGGCGGGCAGCTGGAAGGACTCGAGGCCTGGGTAGGAAGGAAGCATAGAGGCCCCTCGCGGTTCGGGGTCGCGGGACGTACCCAGAACAAGTGCAGGGCGCCCGGGCTCCGAGGCGGAAGAGCCCCGAGGGGCACGGAGCGCAGCCAGCGCAAACAAAGAGGCCAGAGCCAGCTCCAGTCCGCATTGCCTCTCTCCTTCCCCCAGGCCTCCCCTCGGATTGAGAAGGGAGTCTGAGGGCCAAAGGGGATGGTCCCCTCCTTTTGCTCCTGCACAGAGCTAGGCTGGAGGTTCTCTCCGAGGCATTTACGTCCCTCACTGTAGACTCGCGGACCCAGTTGACCCCCAACAGTGACCGCCGACCCCTCCAGCTCGCGCCCCTCAGCGGCCCTTCTGTGTGCAACCTGGGCTTAGGCGCCGGGGCCCCCGGAGGCTTCGCCCCGCACGGAGTGAGGTGCAGGCGACTGAGCAAAGGAGGGCCAGGGTGGGCGAGCGCGCGCGCGGGGAGGAGGCGGTGCTCGGAGGCGGAGGCGAGGCCGGGACACGTGTGGCGGCGGCGTGGGGGTGGGGTGGGGAGGAACTCGGCGCCCGGGGCTTTAAGAAGGTGTGGAGGGGGGCGGGCGCTTTCCCAGGACTGGCCGAGGGGCGTCGCGCACGGGCGGCGGCAGCTGAGGCTCGCAGTGGCTGGGGCGACTCTCAGCGCCCGTGGCCGTGGCCCCGCTCTAGCGCGGACCAAAGAAACTTTGCGAGCCGGGGTCTCCCGCCGAACTTCCCTGCGGGGCTCCGCTCCCGAGCCTCTCTGCTCCCGTTCTTCGCAGCTTCTCGCCTTCCACCCGCGTGGCTTCTCCGTCCCGGTGTCTCCAAAACTGAATGAGCGTGCAGTGCTGGGAGAGCGCGGCGGCATGGAGCGCAACTGCTGGGCCGCGCGGACTTTCCTCCTGGCGCTGTTGCTGGGGGCGACGCTGAGGGTGCGCGCAGCGGTGGGCTATTACCCCCGCTTCTCGCCCTTCTTTTTCCTGTGCACCCACCATGGGGAGCTGGAAGGGGATGGGGAGCAGGGCGAGGTGCTCATTTCCCTGCACATTTCGGGCAACCCTACCTACTACGTACCAGGACAAGAATATCATGGTAGGTACCACGGCATCTCCGCGCTCGCCGCCCGTCCCGATGCGCCCGCGGGCGCAGCGTTTTCTATTCCTTTTTCCACGGGGCTATTTAAACAAGAACCATCCCATCTCTCAATACTGCGCCCTTTGGAGGGACACAGAACAAAGTTAGTGAGAATCGAATCGCGAGTTGGAATTTATTAATTGCCCTTCACGCAAACCACACTCCCCTCACGCATCTATCTCGTCGTAATGAGCTGGTACTTGTAAAGATATGCCTGAGAATTCTCGGGGGTCAGGTCTTTCCCCCTCCTCCGAGCAGCTTATACTTTGAATGAACCCGCGCATCCTGTTTCCTTAACCCCAGTACTTGGATTCCAGACCTTTGTCTTGCTCCTAGTTACCCCCTGAAGGGTCCCCGGGTGACGTTAGGGCTGGCACCAGGCTTTTTGGACGGGCTGGTGACAGATTGACGCGCCCCGGTCCTTGGCCGCCCCGAGCGGTCGCTAGCCCGCTGCAAAGTTCCCGCTGCTCACCAGCCAGGGTTCCCTCTTATTTTATTCAGTGTCCAAAGCCTTCCTGAAAGGTAGCGGCTGCTTCCAGCTCTCTGTTTTAAAAGTGTTTAAATATCAGTACTTTATACTTTCCTTATTCCTCTGTTACATTTAACATACTGTTTAGATTTAGAATGATCTGTGTGGTGTTTATTAATGACTTTGTCTTTTATTTACTCAGCTTTAATTTCCAGGAAGGGGCAGGAAGGCCCTTATAATTTAAAGGCAGCTTTAAAAAAAAGGATCATATAGAGTCCTTAATCAAAATGAAATATTGAAGAAGTAAAATTTAGCTCCAAGAAATACAATTTTAGGTGCATGTATTTTTAATATTTTAAACTAGTAAATCCAGTTTATGGGAAAATAGAAAGCTATTCTCTGTCTTCTGTGTTTCTGCTGGAACTTCTGAATATTTCACTTCCATGGAGCATTTAAGCCATGACAAGTACTATTTGATAAGAATTTCAAGGCAAAAATACTATACCTAACTAAATTGAAACTATTGTCTAGTAATCTCATATTATAGTTTCCATCTCTTGTAGGTTAAAAATTATTTACATAGCAGGAGATAACCCATGGAGCAGCTGGCATTTCAGATAACCATACATATAAAAATGATACGAATCCTTAATATTTCATTTAAAAAAGAAAACCTTTATACCTATGTTAAAATGTCTAGCATGAATAAATCCTTTCTAGATATTTAAATTAGTGTTTTTACAACTTTCTTGTGGCCTGGTGGCAGCCTTGCCTGTAAAGCAGTTTAATTTGGTGAAATTTTAGACTTTGGAAAATTAATTTTCTGTAACAAGTCCTCTTGATAAAAGAACTTAACCACATTCTCTTCCCAAGAACAATTTGGTGTTTTTCTGGAGTCATGAGAATCTTTTAAGTGGAAGGACCAGCCAATGTAGCAACCCAGACGTAACCCCAAAACTGATTGAACCAGTCAGTGTAACCCTTACAAAGGTGCTTGTTTGTTCTTGGCTCCAAGTGAGAGTGGTAGGAAAGTGTGCCAAGGCTGGGCTAAAAGGTATGATTGTCAGGCTGTGATAGAAGATTATGTGATAATACAAATCCTTATTTTTTTTTCAGTTTTCCACATCCTTTATAAGGTGCCAGCATGAAAACTTAAAAATATCAAAATATGATATAGTATTTGCTTTTGCAATAAATCTCACAAATGTAAGTCACCCTAAGACTAGCCATAATCACATCCCTAAATCTGAAAAGGAATGAGTGATATAGAGTAAGAATAAAGTGTAATACTTCAAGTTGGACATTGGGAGAAACATCTCAATTTATACTTCTTTTCTGCTACCAGAAAAGGTAGAGAAATTTTATTATGTAAATTTAAGAAGAACAAATTATTATAAGGTTTGAGAATAGTTAATGTCATATTTATATTTAAAATTTCTGTTACCTACTTTATCAATATTTAGATTTTGAAACTGGCAGTAGGTATAGACCTTCAGTAAGAATTTTTCCCTTTAAAATGTTCCTACAGGTAGAAGAAATGTTTAAAAATGAAGCAATGCTTACGTGTCTCTTTCCTCTTCCACATTTAAAAGTGAATGTTAAAAATTAATTACATAGTATCTTTAAAGAATTAGACTGCTGATAACTCCTGAAAATTTAACCTAATATATTTTGTGGTTGGCTCCTTTTATACAAGAACAAAACAGAAGGTCATTTGGTCCAAAAATTTTAAAGCTAAGAAATTTATAAATTATTAGCTCAAGACTTTATTTCTAACCTTCTGAATCTTTAAAACATAGCAATATGTCAGAAAAAAATCCACCTTGTCTATGATTTACACTGAACTCAGCTTTGGAGGAATGGAATTTGGATGCAGCAAATGGTTATCTCTTTTTTTACCTAAAACAATGCATTGAGGTAGAGATGGCATGTACAATGGCACCTAACACAGAACATTACTATAAATGAAACTGCGCCAGCTGCCCTCTGAGATTTGTGCTGTGTGACAGCTTGGCATGTGAAATGAAGAGGCAAATGTTGGTGTGGGATGAGAGTGGTTCAAAATTATGGCTCTGTGTATATATCATATTTATTAGAAGTTTGTATTGAAAATTTTTGAAAAACGCTAAACCAAAAATGTACTAAAGAATTCGAAGCTTTTATGTCTAATGGGATTGTTATATATTTTCAAATTTAAGGAGTATATCCACCTATTTGCAGTTTTGGCAACACTAAACAGTGCATGGTTACTTGTGCTAGTTCTCATCTCTTAAGTAAGGGGTGTCATTTGGTATCCCTGCTGTCATCTTCCTACATCTTTTAAACTCTCTTGTCTATGATTCTCTTGAGATAGCATTGTTAGTCGCAAAGAACTATGGTGCCTTTACATGAATCCACCACACCACCACAATGCAGAAACTCAGTCAAAAGAGGCCTCATATACATCCTGTTGAATTAAAAAGAAAGGTCTGGGGTCAGAATTTTTTCTAGAATTTTCTTTGTTCGCACAAATCTCAAAATATTGTTAGTTGCCACAACATGGTTTCCAAGACTCAACCTGAATTTTTTTTTTTTGTAGAAAGTTGCAAATGATGGGAAAATAAGAAATGGAAATCTAGACAGTCCAGTCAGGTAGCCATTTCTCTTTTCCAGTGATGCCTGGTGATTCACTGATTCTTCTCCTAAGGGTTCAGAGCCTATTGTGAGACAAGCAAAAGTTGAGTTGATGTCTACACCTTTCTTTTTCCATGATAATCCCTTTCTCTCACCCCCACACCTCAGGTTTTTGTTGTTTGCAACCCCCTTTCCTATTCAATTTATAGTGAATATGCCAATAGTTGTCAATATTAAATTCTCCCACAGTCTCAGTTACAACTCTGGAGAGAGATTTTTTCCTTTTTGTTTAAAATAATTTTGGCACCATTTGGGGGTAAAAAGACTAGATACCACTGAAATCATGTCAGTAAGGACCCATTTACTCACAAGATTGGCTTTACTCAGTGACTATCAGAAGTAGAGGTCAGACATTAGAAAAAAATCTATGAAAGCCAAGTTTAGGTATATGAGTCTGCCCAAAGTGCTTGAGCTGTGGTGAGACTTTTTATTTGAAATTTTTAAAAATTAATTTTTTTAATTACAGTAACCTTGGCTAATAACATAAATTTCAGGTGATTAGAATCTCTGTTATTATGGTGCCATAAGGTGGGGGAAATGTTCTGTTACAATGCAAAATATGCTCTAAAATATTGATTGAGGAAAAAAAATTCTGCCTTAAATAGAAATAAGTTGGTGATATGGCATGATGCTTTTAAAAGGGGATTTTTTCTTTTGTATTTTGTAAATCCCATCACCAATAGTTCTTTCACGCTATATTTCCATTCCATTATTTATTTAATCATATTGTGGAGTGGGTGGGAAAATCAATTCCTACTGCTAAAACTGAACATTTACTTAAAAAAAAATAAAAAACATATAATCAGGATTAAGTATCTAGGGCACTTTGTTGTAACATTTACTAGTATTGCTATTATACATACACATGTTCTGGAATCAATTGGTTGTTATTTAAAAATCACTGTTCAAAGGCAGTGTAGTGTAATGACCTTTCAGATAGAGGAATGATATATATGTCAGACATAATTTTTGGTAATATACTCCAGATTAAAGTCTGTTCAAAGGACTGTTTTTACTATCAAATTAAAGTAATCTGCAATGGCTAAGGTAATTGTTTATAAGGTGTATGGTTATCTATCCTTTATATGTTCAGATTCCAGAATCAGTATATTTAAACTTTCAGGATCACTTGTCCAATGCAATTCATAAGTGAACTGCAGCGGTGTCTTTCTTGTATATGACTATGAAAATTAAACATTTTAAAGCATTTTGCTCTACTTGTCATGTATTTCATTTCACTTTCTACACTTTATTTCAATGCATTTTACTGACTTGGTTTAGATTGTTTTTTAAATCATATAAATGTTGCTTTAATTTATATTCCCTGAGTTTCAGTCCCAGCCATTAACTAAAAATATATATATCAAGTCTTCAGAATTATTGAAAACAACTCATTTATGCAGATATTCTTACTTCATTCACCACACTTCATTACAAGAAATTATTTATTAGAATATATCTCTCCAATTTTTATGAATCTTTTAAACTAATTTTATTTTCACTAAAATTGTTAAATACTAAAATAAGAAAGTTGTATCATTTAATCCTGTAAGTATATTTTTTACAGAATTGTCAGTCATATTTTTCTTTTCATCTTTAAAGAGTAGATGATAGGTATTTTAATAAGATTTTAAAGTCAATACTATTAACTTCCAATTTTTTCCTAAATTAGTTTCATCCAAAGGGAAATATCTAACATTTATCTTTGATTTATTTATTTTTCCTCTCCAGAACTGGTCAAGTTTATTGAATGATCTAGGAACCTTACATTATCAATTATATAGGATATATTGCATATTAAGCTATAATTGTTCTGATTATTTCAAATGCTACTTTGACACTTATTTGTTGCTTTTAATCTTCACATATAGGTGCTGATGCAATGACTCCTTTATTTCAACTTATTTACATTTGAAAAAACATAAATTGAGTGACTACTACTTTTTGAAAAATTGACATTTTAAAAAACTTGTATATATTCTCACACAAAAATATAAAGTTCTTTTTAAATTTAAGATTCTTTATGTCAAACAGAAATAGAAAACATGTTTTGCTCTACACTCTCTATCAGGAAAAGAAGGAAGACAAAATGTATTTGTTTGGAATGGGTAGGTTCACTACAGACAGAGAGAGTGGTTTAGGCTGTGTCTGAGTAATGCCATAACATACATATCAAATGGGAAGTTCATTTACCTAAATATTTTGGTTTCAAGAAAGATTTGAGTGATTAGTCCATCCCCCATTTTTAGAGTCATTTAGAAAAGAACTGAAATGTATAATTTTAATCTCACCAACTTTAGGTAAAGAAGTATCAAAAACACATTTTCAGCAATTGGAATTGAATTTTCAAATGTGAAGATTCTATAATGACTGCTCAAACACAGGAATGGTGTTTTTTAAAAAATTATTCTTTGTTCTCAGGAAATTCCCCATGACATGATCTCACTTTGCTGTCAGTTGTGCAGCTCAGAGAGTAATTTTCGCCATGGTCACCTGCCATGCCCATCTCACTGAAGGAAGAGCATCTGAAGGGTTGAATACTGTGTCTATGGGTTAACCAATTATTTCTAAAATGTGTGGTTCTCTAAAGCAATACATTTTTTTCCTTCTTTATTTGATCCCCTGTAGGACCCAACTATAGCAACTGGATTTGGGGGTGTGCAGAAGGATCAGTACAAATTTTGATTTGTGGTTTAAGTTAGCCTTAATCACTCAAAAATCAAAACTAAGGTAATTAGATTGTTTTGAATGCCACAAAGATAGTTATGGGAACTCCAAAGTTCCAAAGTAAATGTTGAAAACCCAGATTATCTTTTAATTCTGAATTAGCTTTTCCAAGGTAAATAAAAGTTTATTTTTAAAACAAATTTTATTGATTAGAGGATTCTTTGAAACTATAGGAGAGCTTATGAGTGTTTCAAATAGGACTGGTTATTGGTGTACATTGGTGCCCATGTACCAATTGACTTAGAGAAGTAGTGATGATAATTTACCAATAACTCATCTGCCACATTCATCTCAGAATCATTTTTCCCTGCCTTTCATTCCATCTGTATCTCACCTGCTTTCTCCCTTGGTCCCTCTCTTCTTCCTCCTGAATTTTTTCATTGTCTTTCCTCTTTCGCTCCCTTCCACTGTGCACAGTTCCTTGCTTTTCCTCTCCTTTTTTCTTCTTTACACCTATGTTTCTTTGCTTTCTGTTCTTTTTTCTTTTCTCCCTTCAGATTTTCTATCACCATTTCTACTCATTTTCTCTCTTCTGAAGAATACCAGTACAGTTATATCAATTATTGTACTCATCAGATATTTGCAATAATAGATATGGATGAGTAGGCTTTTGTATTGCTCTTAATAATCAATGTTATCTTTCTGTGACATGCACTTGTCCTTTTTGAAAATTATGGGTTAGTTATTACTAATAGAAAAGTGGGCCTTCCTTTCTACACTGTAAAACTTGCAGAAGAACTTTCAAGCATGGAGCTGTTTAATGCTGAGTTAGCTACTGTGCCCACTGTCAGTTATGTGGTCAAACTGCAGAATCTGATGTTTGTGCACAGCAGCACATTTATACACCATGTGGGAGAGTTGTAGAAATTAGAATACTACACAATGAATTAGCTTGAATTTAAAGGCAGATCAATTTGAGATACCTTGAATGCATAAGTCTTTTCTAGTAAGTTGATGACAGACTATCTCTATCAACACTTTAGTCACCTCAAGTCATCTCAGTTTCTTGCTGGTCTCATTGCCAAGGTTCATAATTGCAGTTGCATAGCTATAAAATAGTGACTGCCATCTTCTAAGTAGCTGGCACTTAATAGAGGACTGAAACAGGCTGGAAGACCTCATTATAAGGCAAACACTGGATTGGGAGTCAGGAAGGGAGGTGTGTGGTTCTAGGGTAAGTCCCAGAGTCTTTCTTGAACAATATTGATTTTATTGTTTTATACCTAATGTCTTATATCTATTGTTTAATGTTTTATACTCATTGTTTTATACCTAATGTGAACTCTAATGTCTGTTCCAGCTCAAAAAGTCAAAGATTCCTTGTCTGAAAGCTTAGACTTATTATATTAAAAAGAGAAATCCAGGGAGGCACAGCAATATAGTAGAAGGAGTTCAGACTTTGGCAGCACAGAGACTATATTTGTTCTCTGCCACTTTTAGTTGTGTGTCCTTTGCAAGTTACCTATTCTCTTCAAGCCTCAGTTTTCTCATTTTCTAATCTAGAAATAATAAGAGCTTTATTTCATGACTACAGTTATTATTAAATAAGGTAATACATATAAAGCATGTGGCATTTATCTAATAAGTAGGTGCTTATTAGATAGTTTTTATTATCTGGTACAATCCCACAACATTAAATAAGAATATTTGAAGCAATGTATATACTAATAGAAGCTATTCAACCATGTCTGTTCACTTTGTACCTCGTTAATATGTGGCAGTTTTCAAGAGAAATTACAAATTGAGTGTATTAAGGAAAGTCACAAAAGTAAAAAAAAAGTCAACCCACCATGACATACTTATGATCAGAGATTTCTTCCAAACCAAAATAAATAATATGACTTGCCCAGAACTGAAAGAGTTAGTTATAGCTTGAGTCCCACCAAAACTTTTACTAAAATAAGTCAAACAATTCCTAAGTCAAAACTTCCTGTTCTAAATTGAGTATTCTTTCTAAGTTGATGGTCATGATAACAGCCAAATTTTGTATATTTAGGTGTTCATTTAGGAAAGATGTCAAAATAAGTAAATGGCAACCTCAGTTTAATATTTTTATCATATCCTATAATTTGTATGTCTACAACCCCATGTAAATAATTAAAAGTACAAAACTATTCAGCCAAAGTAGAGCTAAGAGACATTATTTTAATAGTGGATCAAGAGTTTACCAGGTCCTCAGGAACTGAAGTGGAAGGCTACTTTGTTTAAAATAAAAATATATTTGTTAGGATAAAGGCATTGGCTGGCCAGTGTATTCTGTCTGTCCACTGTAGCAAAGCTTATGTGGGTGGGCAAATGATTATTAGGTTGCTTGGGAACATGGATGATCTCAATGGCATATTCCAGCATCTAGGAAAGCTTATCTATCCAACTCATATCAGCTGGGCTGGATGGAATCTTCTTTCCTAGACAGAGGAGGATTGTCCTGCTTCTAGACTCCATAGATAATGCCTAGTTATGTGGCATTGATTGCTTGTTGTCTATCCAGTAATTACCAAAATTCCCTTTCTGACTGATTTTGTTGAAAACAACTATGAGTCAACTTAAAAATATTCACCTCCAAGGCTCCTTTGTCATGTAATTTAGTGAGAAGTGGAAGTCAACTGGGTGGTGTCTTTAGAAAGATTATTGATAAAATTGATAAAGATGATTTTTAAAAGACTCAGCAAATATTTGCTTTTTGCTCTCCCCTTCCCCATTTGTTCTAGCCAGGATGTGGTACAACTATCTTGTGATCTTGAGGATAGTGCTTACATGCTGAAGATGGTGGGCTAGGAGTTTAGAAGGAGCCTGGGCCTTTGACCAGCTGTACCCAGAAATACCTCACCTGGACTTCTTGTATCACAAGACAATGAGTCAGGTTCCTGTTACTGTATTTACAGCTGAATGTAATCCTAATGATTTCTCGAAGGTACACAATCGCCCAGTTTACATTCTCTTTTAGGTCAGTCACCCTTCTTATATCAAGCTCTGAATTGTTCCAGTCCTCCCATAGAATTGCCTTTGGGCACCATGATAAAAGTAGGATGTTTCCTGAGACATTTTTGATAATATATTTTCAAGCTATCTCTTAAGTTGTGCAACTACTATAGGTGCATATTATGTTAATTTTTTAAGTAATGCTTTGAGAAAGTAACCTGTGCCTGACCCCCAATTTCTGGAGTTTGTTATAACTCAGAATTTATGCTAGTTAGTTTCCTTAACTGAACTTTGTTTCCTGACAGTCCTATCTTTCGAAAGTGCAATGTCACCATATGTAAATCCTGTTGACATTTAAAATACTTAGATATGTGAGATAGTTGTAAATGTGAGCTCTGCCCCAACCTTAACCTTATTTGTCATGTGTGGCTCAGCCTCTAGGACCAAATCCAACATTGTCACTGCTTGTGCTTGCTACATGTCAACAGAGGAAACAGGCATCTCAGTGTTACTTTCAGGAACATGTAACCTTTTTATTTAGGCCACTTTTGTTGTGAATGTTGAACTATCCTATGATCACAGTTCCAGTTCTTTTCTTACTTCCTTTTCTCCATAAACACTTCCTGCATTCTCATCCTGCAGAAAGTTGTAATATGTCTAGTGTTTGTGATAAAGGAATATAGGGAAATTAGTTGGTTTTAGGCTCTTTTAAAAAAAATGGGTTCACATTCCCATTTCAAGCAGTGATACTATCAAACAGTTTTTAAAAGGCAACTCAAAGGCTTAGAAATAAATTAGTAACAATACTAACACTAATAACAGCAAATACTAAATAGCATATAGTATGTGCCAGGTACTGATCTAAATGCTTTACATATATTAAAAGATGTAATTCTCAGAACAATCTCATGAGGCAGGTACTATTATCTTCCTATGATGAATGTAGAAACTGACTCATAGAGATGTAAATGTTTTGCACAGGATCACAAAGCTATTATGTAGTTCATGCTGCTCCAGAATCCATACTTTTTTAAAAAATCCCCACCTGAGGACATTTTTCATTGCTAACAGAGAGAGAAAGAGAGACAGAGAGAGGAAGGAAGGGTGGGAAACATCAATATGCCCTTCTCGTATGTACTCCAACTGGGGACAGAACCCACAACCTGTGTATGTTCCCTAATCAGAAATTGAACCTGCAAACTTTCGGTGTATGGGGTGATGGTCCAACCAACTGAGCCACACCAGCCAGGGCCAGAATCCATACTTATGCATTTATTAACTAGTATGCATTTATTTTTAGAAATGACAATTTCAAGAAAGGAATAATAAGAAATAGTAGCAGACATTTTGTCTTTCCTTTACTATTTAAATTTTTTTAATTGAACATATTGGGGTAACACTAGTTAATAAAATTATATAGCTTTCAGGTATATAGTTCTGTGATCTATCATCCGTATATTGTATTGTGTGCTCACCACCACTGCAAGTCCAGTCTCCTTCCATCACGATTTAGCCCTCCTTTACCATCTTCCACCTCTCCCCATTCCTTTTCCTTCTGCTAATCACCATACTACTGTCTATGTCTATTAGTTTTGGGAATATTTTGCTTAATCCCTTCACCCTTATCACCTAGCCCCCAACTCCACCCCTGTGACAGGTGTCAGTCTGTTCTCTGCATCCATGAGTCTGTCTTCACTTTGTTAGTTTATTTTGTTCATTCAATTCCAAATATAAGTGAAATCACATGGCACTTGTCTTGCAGTCATAGAAATTTTAAGAAAGAAATAAGGAAAAGTAAAATATAATTTTGTTATTTAAAATAGAGATTGAAAAATCAAAGCAGAAAGTTGATATCCATACCTAACAAGGCCAGAATTTTGTAGTACTAAATATTCCTTGACTAGACATTATATTCTAGATAAAGCACAAAGCAAAAATATCATTTAGCATACTGTTGACTGCAGATGGTTAACATACCTTCTAAGGATGATGACAAATAAAAATATAACAAAGTGATTTCCAAGTTTTATTCAACTTTATTTTTAACATTTGATGAATGTAGCTTATTAAAATTTTAAAGTAAATAGTAAGTTTGTTCTTTGCCTCACCAATGGAACTTAAGTAGGACTGAATATAAGAAGAGAATTATAAACTTATAGAAATATTTTAACCAGTTCATTGATGTTCATCTATTTGTTTATATATATATATATATATATATATATATATATACACATACATACATACACACACACACACAATTCCTTAAGTGTTTTAAGTCTGGAGGTATAGCTTACAAAATTGAGTGATGTGGTATGCTGTGAAAGTTCAGGTGATAACTCAGAGCTTTCTGTGGTGTCAGGCCTGCTCTCACAGTGATATGACAGCAATGGCGTAACATTTGTTTTTTACTTGCTTTTATAGAGTTATTTTTGTAAATGGATCATATCTTTAAAAATCACTTTATGTTGAACTCATTTGAATGAGAAAATAACAGCAACTGCTAAGTACTCTTTCCTGCCTTTGTCTACATCACCTGGGGCAGAGGTCAGCCCTAGGTTTTGTGGCAACCAGGCGAGGGTGACACAGGAGAGATTGCCAGGCTGTAAGTGTCCAGTGTTGAGAAACAGGGGTCTGCCCTTGTCTCATAGTTACATTAGTAATGGGAGTGTTTACTCATTTGTCACCATTATAGTTTATTCTGAAGTTTGCCATCAGATATGAACTGAGGTCTGCTGACACCTGGTAGAAGCCAAATCAGAGGGTGAAGGACAAATTCATGGGGACAGCTTCCTGTTCAGAACCCACAGAGGTTCTTAGAAGGCCTAAAGAGAGGCCCATGTTTTCAGTAGTAGAGAAAAATTTGCCTCATTAGACTTTATCAAAACATAGTAGCCTTTATAAAGATACTACAAAAGACTGTAGAGGAGGTCCACCTATAGATGTTTTCTTTTCTCAGGTGGGACAAACCAGATCATTTCTCCTTTTACATTTGCCAGTGAGGTGTGCCAAGTCGTAGCTCTAATGGGCAAATCTAGGAGCCTCAAGGGTGGTGGCAGGAAGCTATTGGACTGCTTACCTGGTAAGCTGACCTGATGCAGGTAGTAAACCTTTTAGAATATTTTTCTCAAACACAAATAGTTTATGTCACTCTCTTAACAGAAACTGTGAGGCAAACACTTCAGTTCCAAATAAATTATGAAATATGTTAAACATACAGAAAACTATAAGAAAGGAAAATTCAAAATTGGTATCACTAATGAGTACCCAAGGGATACCTGTCTATATTCATTGAAATAAAATGCAAATGCTCTGAAGATCAAGCTCTTCACAGATGTTAAAATATTACTCATTGATTTGACCTGAATGATTTTTGTTCTAAACAAGTTTGTCCTGTCCCACCTATACCAGTTGTTCCCAAATGTTTTTACAACATGATGAAAAACATGAAAGTCCTGCAAAAACGGAAGACTAGGAAACTTGGGTGAGGCACATGCTTGGTTGCCATCCTGTAGAAACAGCCATAGAAAAAGTCTATTACTTTAATTCATTACAAACCAATAAATATTTACAGTGAATACAAACAATTTTTCTTCTTAGAAATGTTTGTCAGTGAAAGAAATATTTACCATCAAAAACTAAGGGTGGTTATTGGAATATTACTAAATAAAAGAATATCTTAAGCTTTTATTTTTCCAATATGATAATACCTTCTAAACTTTCAATTTTTCTTATGGTAGAAAACTAATATGACTTGAAGATTTATGAGTTTTATTAGCTATCACAGAACTGTACAGTTTGGAGATTAGCTGTTATATCAGGGTACTCTGGTTGCAAGCCACAGAAACATACTTTGGCTAATTTGGGCGATAGGAATTGATTAATAGAAAGTGGGGTAACTTGCAGAATGGAAGGAAATTTCAAACATTAGACTTAGAAATGATGATAGTGTATCAAGGAGGAAGGAGTGATCAACTACTACTAAAGGGATGGTGGTAAAAACCATGTTTTTCTGGAATTCTAATTCCTAGCACCACAGGTCTCATTGCCATCCCATTGAGATAGATGTTGGGGTGGGGGATATATCTCCAGTGGAAAAATTGAGGTGCTGTTACTCCAAAGAAGTGGGAGTGAGGGTAGGGCAGGCAAAACCAACAGATGACTACCACGGTATTCAGTATATATGTTTAAGAAAAAAATGATGCAGAATGATCACTATCTGGGATAGCAAGGCGCTATTTACAACACAAGCTACGTGGAGAAAGAAGCACTGGTCTCTGGGGTCCTATAGCATCCTTCATGAGATGTGAAAATTTTAGCAATTTTTTTTTTTGTGAGGAGGGGCAGGAAGCAAAACTATCCTCTTATTACACATGAATATCTAGCCTAAAAGTGATTCATCATGCTTTTCTAATTTTGTGAATTGTCTAATTCTCTGAAATCTGTACAGTGCAATACAGACTGCTTATCCTTGTACATGAAGCTCAGATTCTCTGGGATGTGAATGTCTATCTTCACTTCAAATCCCAGGGAACTTACATTCAGTGACCTACAAGGGAACATCAAAGGTAAATTAGTGAATACAAGGCTCTGCCTTCATGCATCCCTATAGATAAACCATCTCTACATATGCTAGGAAGATGTCAAAGTGCTTCTCTCAGTCTTCAGCTTACTCATTAGCGCCACTCAGCTTACTCATTAGGACCATAGCACCACTTGTTACACTCGACCACCCCTTCTTCTTGACACACTTTTACCATTTGGTCTCTGGGATTTCACTCTTTCCTCTTTTCTCCCTACCTCCTTTCCCAGCCTTCTTTGCTGTTCCTTCCTCTTCTCTCTGACCAGGATTCTGCTCTTGTTCCTTTTCTCTTTTTCATCTGCTTTATCTCCCTAGGTATGCCATCTACTCTGCTGCTTGAAATGTCACCTACATGCTGATGACTCCCTGGACTCCTATGTCTTACTCCCTACTCAATATCTCCACTTGGATGTCTATGGGCATCTCAAACTTAACATACCCGAAAATGAGCTTCTTGTCTCTCCTCACCCTGCCACCTACAAAGTAGCTCTTTGAGTCTCCTCAACTCCATTATTGCTGAGTTCTTACAGTGGTTCAGTCCCCAAACCTTCTTTCTCTAATACCCCACATTTGATCCATCCATAAGTCCTACTGGCTTTATATTTAAAAACATACCCAGAATCTGACATTGCCACTACTACCTCTCACCTGGGTTATTTCAACATTTGCTCACTTTCATTCTAGCTATAAAACAGCAGCCAAATGATCCTGTTAAAATGAAGATCATGCCGCTCCTTTGCTCCTTACCTAGGGCAATTGTGCATTCCACCAAATTGCTTGGAATTGGCCCAGAAGGCCTCTGTTTTCCCAGTGTCCCGTCCAGTTTAGCATTTTTACTAGCAAAGATGCTTCAATTTGAATGACATATTTAATCATAATTCTATCCATCCCTTTCATTGGTTCCCATCTCTCTCTGAGAAAAAGTGATAGTCCTTGACATGGCTTATAAGGAAGGCCCTGTAGCGCCTGGCTCCTCTGTTGCTTTTCTGACCTCAAATGTTACTACTTTCCTCTTACTCTTCCACTGAAACCATGAGGGTCTCATTTTTGTTCTTCAGTCACAGAAAAGGCTCAGTGTCATCTCAGGGCCTTTGCACTTGCTGTTCTCCAGATAGCCCCATGCTTCCTCTCTTCCTGATTCAGGCTCATATTAAAATACCACCTTCTCAGTGAGGGTTTCCCTGACAACACTATTTAAAACTGTGATCCCTCTTCTTCTGACTACTCCATATGCTCATGAACTGTTTTATTTTTTTTCATAGTTGTTTTTATCATCTATATATTTTACCTTTTACCTTGTTTGCTTTCTGTGTAGCATCAGTATAATACCTTTATGCTCCACCAAAGTAGGGATTGTTGTCTGTTTCATTTGTCACTCTATTGGCAGTGCCTAGAATAGTGCCTGGCACTTCCGAGGCACATTTGATTTAATGAATCAATGAGCAAAAATAGCCAAATCTCAGTTACATTAAAATGGTTGTTGAAAGTGATAATTCCAAAATAATTAAGAGACTAATTTATAAAGAGATTTGTAAGTATAATTTCTAAATTTTATTTTTTTGATTCCATGATAACAATGTTTAAAAAATATCTGAAAATCATGTTTCTACTTTCCCACCCTCAAAACTTACAAAATTCTCATGACTTTTGTGAGACTGTGTAATGCTATTTATAGTAGTCTGTTGGGCTGGCTTTGCTTTAACTATATGTTAGCATATCCAGAAAAGTTCTCATAGCAATTAGTGACTATAATTATTAATAGAAACTATAATAGACTTTAAGCTCTTATTCCCATAAGCTCCTCTATGCTGCACCATAAATAAATTTGAAGCAATTTTGATGAATGAGTAGTTAGTTTGTATTTAAATTTTCATCTGAATGGGAATAAATAATGGGAAGAACAGAGACTGAAATAGCTTGGCTGCACACTCAAGAGGTATGTAATAACTGTATAGAAAACACACCAAAAGGGACACTCATAAAATTTCCTAAAAGATTTCACCTTTTAAGAGAATTGTATCTGGGCAGAGATCAATCTACAAAGGGAACAACAGCTAGGAATTCTGAATCTTCATTGAATTTATTGATATTCTCTTAGTTTTGTGGATCCAAGGCTCCAAACTTGTGAATATTGATGTGAATATTCCTAGGAGTTGTTTGTGAGAATTGCTCAAGTCTTATAAATAAGATTTAAATTTTTCCCACTCTATGTCTAACATATTTGAATACTTTAATTTATGAGCCTCTGAAATCAGAAGAGACTTAATTCTTAGAGATTCATCTTGGTGTATAGCACACACGCTCAGGGGACTGTCTGGGTTCATTTCCAACTTCATGTGTTCAAGCTATGTAGCCTTGAGCAGGTGACCTCACCTTTCTGTGTCTGTTTTCTCTTCTGCCAAAGAGCACTGATGATTGTAGCTGCCTCATAGATTTGTTATGGAACTTAAGTGGGATAGTGTATACACAGAGCAACACAATGCTTGGCACGGAAAATAATGTTAAGTGTTATTATTGTGGCATACTTTCTGATTTTCTTCCTGTGAGGATCTATATTTACAATAATGGGGCTTATAATTTTTGTTCCCTTAACATTATGTGCTCATTGGACACTATATTTTATGTTTGAGATTTTTGGCATTTTCATTATGTTTTCACTGTTATTAACACTATAATGAGTATCTTTGCACATCTTTCATGTTTTGGCAAAAAATTTCCCTTAAAGTTGAGGTCTTTTTTTATGGATTTATATATGGACATAATGCTAATGTACATGTGAAAACAGATGTATCTTTGTTTCTTTTGTTCTCTAATATTGCTTTTGTCCTTGAAGACTGTTTTCATACTTAGAGACTAGGTAAATATTCACATAAATATTTTGCCTAAATTGCATGCACTGTTAGTGCCTTGATCTCATTTGTTTATATTTCTTTTCTTGTGGGGCAAGTAGCTCCCCTAGAATGGTAGAGGTGCACTCTGTTGTTACAGTCACCTTCTGCTATTGCCTGCTTTGTCTTAGCTACTGTTAGCAATGTTCTTGAAAGAGCTGTCCCAGGCACTATGTGGACTGAATTATTGCTACTGACTGCAGTAGTTGAATGCCAACACCAAATACCATTACTTAAGTCCTCGGGCACCTTTGCTTCTCTCAACAGGGTATAGTTCACTCTCTTGCACACAACTCTTTTTGGGATTCTAATATTTTCATTTGTGAAAAACCACTGGATAGAGAAACTGCTGACATAAATGCACTTTTGCTGATGGTACTTTTTAGGGTGCCAATCATAAAAGCATTTCTATCTAATCTTGTAGCACATATGTATGGTCTCATGCCTCATACATACATTAGCAGTGTGTGAAACATCTAACTTTTTATCAAAGAAAATGTTAATAAGCCAGAATCTGAACACATATGAAATGCAAACTGTTCTTTCTAATTTAGCTCTCAAATTACTCTTGTTGCTCTCAACTCTCATCTTTTCTTGTAAGCCTTTCTGACAGCGATGAGCTATATTTCATCATGGCCTTCTCTTTTCCTAAATCTAGTGACGATCTTTAGGAATCCCCAAAGGGTGATTGCCCCCTCTATTTCAAACAGAAGTCAAGTGACAGATGCCAGTAATTGTGATATGGGATCTGCCTATACCGCTCCTGCATTCCACCCTTCTCAGTACTTCTCAGTGAGACAGAGTCATACCTCTTTGCCCTGTAATTCTGTGAATTACTCAGTGGGAAAATTAAGAAAGTTTCATTATAAGAGCCACTGAAATCCTCTTTGAAATTGTCTTCAGGACTGTGCCCTTCTAATGTGAGAGAGGAAGTAAATCTCTAAATCTAATGCCTTAATTGTAAGCAATTTGTGTTTTATCCACATATACACATACAGACATGAATAAGATCAAGCTATGCCTTTCGCAGTTGGCTATTTTTCCACTCAACTATGTCTTAAGTATCTTTCAACACCAGTAAATGCAGAGTTTCATCTTTGTTTAGTGGCTAAATATCAATAGCATTACATTGTATCGATGTACACACGTACCTTTAATCCCTCTACTCTTCAAGTGGGGAAGAGCATATGCAGGAATGGATAAAGAGATAAGGGGATTAAGAAGTACAAATAGGTACTTACAGAATATCCATAGGGATGTAAAGTACAGTATAGGAAATGGAGTAGCCAAAGAACTTACATGAACAAGCCATGGACATGAACCATAGTGTGGGGGTTGCCTGAGGGAGTGGGAGATGCTGGGTGGAGGGGGAAAAGGGGGAAAAACTGTGACAATTGTAATAGCATAATCAATAAATATAACTAAAAAGAGCTTTGTAAATCCTCAGATTATACAAATATTATGTCATTTTATTTATTTTTTAATTTATTTAAAATATTTTTCCCATCACCATCTATCCTCCCTATATCTTCTTTCACTTCCCCCTCACACACATTTTCTTGGTACTTTTAAAATGTTTAGTGTTTGCATTTATCTCTCAAATTTATTTGTAGGTCATTCATGTCTAAGTAGGATGGTACTGATTTAATTTTTCTTACATGTTCTGCCAATTTTAGAAAATTTTTTTCTCCCACCAATTCTTAATTATTCTATTCTATAGTACAAGTGATTTGTTAAATTATGTATTTGTGTGTGTGTGTTTAGCATTTTATTTTACCCTTTCAAAACCCACTCATCTCAAATAAGCCTGTCTTAAATGACTGTCATGAGCCGAGTCTCACAGATTAGGAAGCAAGTCCCAGCCCTGTAGAGTGCGACCCCTTGGAGCATCCTTATTTCAGCAAAGATTTTACAAGACTCAACAAAAAGAATGAATTGAATGTCAAATGAATTGAAACACAGATGCTATTTTTAGGGTAGTTGGCCCCAGATGAGGTTGGGGAAGGTCATGATTGAGGCAGTATGGTGTCCCAGAAAAGCACATGGAAGTAGGAGGCTGGGGTGGAGTCCCGGTTGTGCCACTGGACTCTGGGTGACATTGGCCATTCATTTCCATAGGCATAAGTCTCTGGAAAATAGAAGGATTGCTTAGATGAACTTTGGAACATTTTAGTTCTGTGACTTTACGTTGTATGAATCTTAACTCCAAAATGACTAGTCAGTAACCCTGAATCCCTCTTGCCAACTCAGAATATCTTTTGGAAGAAATGTCATCAGATGGGATTAATAGAGGGCTTCTCTCCACAACATTTCTTTCTCTGGTTCTTGAGGGGTTGGTGGTGGCAATGATCACCTCTGCAGATGTGTGCAGTTTTCCATGGAAAACTGATCCATGCACACCCACCCTGATCCTGATGCACACTGGCCATTCTCAGGGGCTGGGTGTGGCACCAGGAGCCCAGTGATTCATCGTCTTGTCTCAGACCTTGGCACTGACTCTTTTTTTGGAAATGCCACATTCTCTTTTCTGGTAAAATTGAACCTGGGGGGAAGGAGATAAAGCTGTTTATTTTACCACTCGCCAAAGTGAGGGCAGGATGTTAAAAGTAAAAACAAAAACAGTAAGATAGAGAGACCCTCTGTATTTAAATATCCCCTTTTCTAATCCTGGGGGACCTGGGTTTAAATTTTGTCTATTTTGTTACAGATTCCAGGAGGCAAAACCATGTTTTCACTGGTGTCCCTTCGCTAGTGGGTGTCTGGCCCTGTGTTTATTTTATTATTTTATGTTGTAATTGAATTTATTGGTGTGACATTGGTTTGCAAAACCATGCAGGTTACAAGTATACTACTCAATAAAACATCACCTGCACACAGCATCGTGCACCCATTGTCCCGAGCAAAGTGTCTTTCTGTACCCATTTTCTACTTCCTTTGCCCAGCTCTACCCAGCCTACAGCACTCCTTTCCCTCCAGCTGTCACCACACGATTGTCTGTGTCCATGTGTTTTATATATATATATATATATATATATATATATATATTATAAAATATCAAATTAAATCAGTCATCTTATTTCCCATCATTAAAAAAATTTTAACTGAATTTGATTATGATTAGTTTTTATATTTCAATTAATACATATGTATTTCAATGAAGAATTTGACAATTTATATCAAATTCTTTTCAATGTTATGAGGTTTTACACTTATTTTCCATTTTTAGGCAGCATATAAAATTTTGACATCATTTAGCAGTTTTGGTTAATCATTTAGATCCTTTCTAACTGGCTTTTAATAGTTGAGTCCATCTTATCTCCATTTGCAAATGACTTAGTGAAATAGTTTAGTGAAAAGAATTAACTAAATGGTTAGATTAGATTTGAACAAGGAAGCAATATTATCCTTTGCCTTGTTGGATCTTTGATTGAAGAGATTTAATTTCTTCTTTATATTTACGTATCTTTTAAAATTTGTCATATTTTTAATTTCCCTTTTTCCTCTCCCCTCTTATTTTATTATATATTTTATTTTTAAACGAGTTTTCAACTTTTCTTTGTTTTCCATCTTAGTAAAATGTTCAGTTTGGAATTGGCCACATTAGGAATGAAAACACTAAGTGCAGAGACTTTATCTAAATCACTTTAGGGCAATGATTCCATCTAATCTTGGAGGGATTGGGAAAATTGTACAGGGAAAGAGGTTTTGGAGCCTCTTCCACACTAGTGTTTTGATGGGACATGAGGTTGGGGCCAGCCACTCATTGCTGTCATACAATGGATCTCTCTATTCCTTCTTAGTTATTTCTTATGGGACACCAACTAGTACTCAATAGCAACTACTGACCTGCAGACCTGGGTGTCAAACAGATTGATAAAAAAGCAATCAGTGTTCTAGGCACCATTTCTGGGATAATCCAATACACTCTTCTTCCACTCCTTTCATTTCTGGGTTCACAGTAAATAGAATTTCAGCCATGTTTCACAGCCATTTGCTCGACAGTTACATATAATGCATCATAAAGTGATATTTAACCTCCCAATTTTTTGTTTGAGGGAAGAGAATTTATTTTCCTTTAAAAGTAATAGACATTTCTTGATGGCCTGCTTTGTAAAAGGTATTCTGGTTGGCCAATGAAAGAAATAAAAATGTTTGATTTTTCTTGCCGTTAAGGAGTTTGTAAACTAGTGCAAGAAATAAATGCTCTAAAATAAAACCAAATGGCACATGCAAACACCAAACAACAAATGATGTGATAAGAGTTCACATAGGTCACATGAGCTGTCCAACTTCAGATATAGAAGTCTCTCTGACCCAGAGCAATCAGAGATGTTTTGGAATAGACCATGAAGCTCACAGAAGGGAAGGAAAGAGAAATTGTACCTTGGGCCTGAGGAGAGGCATGAGCAAATTAAGGCTACAGAGACTTCTAGGAAAGATTTAGTGAACAGTGAGTGAACAGTCTGCTGGAGCTGAACAATTCATTAAAAGGAAGGCAAGTGGTAGGGCTGAATTTAGCAGGTTTGGCTTGATGCTGGAGCCTTGCATCCCAGACTGAAGCATCCTCCTTTTAGTTTGTGAGCAGTAGGGAGCCACTAAAAGTTTATCAGCTGGAAAATTGCACCTTGAAAGCCTGTTTGGGATTTCCTGGACTTGACTAAAGTAAAGGCCTATTCCATCTGAGGACAGCTGGTGGGTGCAGCTTTGGGATTCCCCTAGGGAAGCATGAACAACTGCCTTAATCAGCTGGTGATCAGTGAGGCAGAAGACAACAGGTTCCTCTTGTCCATAGGATACTTTTGGTTTCTTGCAGGACTGTGCAAAGTGGACTAAAGCTGTGGAAGGGAGGGAGGGAGACCAGGCACTAGTTAGTAGTAGTAACAGGAGAGGCAATCTGGCAGAGTGAGTAAGAGGGTGGTCTTTGTTGTTGGACTGGGTCTGTTACCCTTTGTTGTTGGGCTGGGTCTCCACCACTACTAAGCCTCAGCTTCCTCATCTATAAAATAATAGCACTCATCTCTTAGTAAGGGCATGTAAAGGGCCTAGCTTATTCTCTGGCATATAGTAAATGCTCAATGAATGTTAGTTATTACTGGGACACTAGCAAAGAGGAGGGTGGGAGAGGTCACAGGGAGGTTATAGAGGAAGGGTTAGCAGGCTTGACTAATTGAGTGCAGAGGAGAAGCAGAAGAAGGCAGAATCAGCAGTGATCCCAGCATTTGGTTGTTGAAGAAATGGTGGAAGCAGTAGCCACTGGGTGAAGAAGAAGTTTTGGACAGATGTGCAGGTTCTTGTGTGAGGTCATGGATTCATTTGGCATATTCCCTTAGGGGAATAGTATGTGAGTTATTGTAAGACAATCAAATATTCTGAAACTGGCAGTTCATTTAGTTTTTTTGTCCAGTACTTAAATTTGGAAAATAAAGGAGGTTGTATAGCCTAACTTCTGGTACATTTATCTTTAATCTGAAATATTCATCTATATTTTGTAAAAAGAATCATAATGGACTTTTTCATGTTTTATATTCTTTTTGTTACATACTATGTGAAAAAATAATTTAATTTTCTCAATAAATTATAAATATAAGATTTTGACATGGTAAACATAGATATAGGTCAAAATAATTCATATGTTAGAAATAGGAAAAGCACAAAGAATATTGGTTTAGATCAGGTAAATTCTTACTTTAGTTCATAAAATTAAGTAATTGTTTAAATAGTTTTAAATGAAAAAATTTATGTAAAATAAATTCTTTTCTAAATATTGAATGCTGTTCACATAAGTAACCTAGCTTTATATGAAACAAAGGACTCTGCTGTGCTAGCAAAAAAGAAAAGAAAAGAAAAGAAAGAAAAAAAGGGAAAAAAGGCCTAGGAATCACATTGATCCATCCAGGTAAGTAGGGAAATATGTGAATAAAATGTGTTCATTGCCATTAATGTCAAGATTAAATTTTCTGTGTCCAAATGGATTATTTAGAATAGAGTCCTAGTCTCTATAATACTAAAAGACCAACAAGCAAAATATGAAATAGAGCCCTTAAATTATATAAAATGATATGGTTTCATTATATTGTTTCTATTCAAAGACATGATTTTAATAGTACAACACTATAAAATTCAGTTTTATTTATTTAATTTATCATTTAAAAAGGCTACTCTTTCATGTATTTTCTACCATGTATGTTGAAGGAAGTGCTCAAGGAAATTATTTTTCATGTAGACAAAGGTAATTTATTGATTTAAAATTCTGGTTTCCTTTAAGCATTTCTTGTGACATTAATTTCCTTACATTTATTTAATGCACTTTGTTCAGTCACCTCTGAATATAGCTATAAGCACCACTGAAAAAAATTCCTACCATTTTGATATAAAAATAGATGTTATAAAACACCAAATCCAAAAAATCTTGGCTCCAAGGTCTATAAAATAATTAAAGGTTATCCTGTCATGAGTTTATAAAGCACAGTGCATTGGTATGAAAACATTTTTTAAATAACATTTATATATATAAAACTTTACTTTTTTACAATGCTTCAAAATTTTCAATGTATCTTAATATAAATTATTTCATTTGTTACTTATAATAAATCTTTGAGGTAACATTATTATTCTTATTTTAGAGGTGACAAAATAGAAATTCAGAAAATGTGTGTGACTTTATCAAGAGTCTCATGACTTGTAACAGTGGAACTGGCATACACACCCAGACCTCTAGTTTTAAATCCCTGGCTATGTCTTTTATCAGAGTGGCCCTGTTCAACATTACTCTTCAAGTAGTCCCATTTTACAGAGGATCACAGGAACTAAAGTATTTGAGAATGCCTTGGTTACTGTAAACTAGTGACTTTGCATAAACAGGAATAAAATGGCAGATGACAAATGCTTATGTCTACAATTTTATTTTTTTACTTTTTATTTTTGGATAATACAAAGGGGTGAGTAACTTGGAAGTTTCTAATTCTTTACACAACCCCAAATTAGGTATCATTGGTTTAAATAATTTATTTTGTGGACTCACAGGAGTAACTATTGTGATAATTATACATTTTTCCCTAAGTATTTTGAGTAGGTGAGATATTATTATTATTAATTTTTGACTTTAGAGAGAGAGGAAGGGCTGTGTGTGTGTGTGTGTGTGTGTGAGAGAGAGAGAGAGAGAGAGAGAGAAATCAGTGTGAGACAAAAACACTGGTCAGTTGCCTCCCATATGTGCCCTGACTGGGTATTGAACCTGCAGCCTAAGTAAGTACCCTGACCAGGAACCAAATCCACAGCCTTTTGGTGTACATAATGATACTGCACCAGCTGAGCCTCCCGGCCAGGATGAGGTAATATTTTGGGGGTTAACATCAAGTGGTGATTGGTGCTAGATCTGTCTCTAACCCACCTAAGAAAGCTGGACTTTTTCTCTGCCTTACCTCACTGTCTTCACTGGTTTGTGGTACTATGTCCTTAGACAGTATAAATGAAGTTTTATATTATTGCCAATTTTACCTTATTTTCATAGACACACTCAGAAGATTTTTAAATCAGCTAAAGTAATCATAATAGCTTTCTTTATTATAAAGATGAAGTAATAAATTTTTAATTTAATTTACTTTACCTTTCTGGTTAGACTGTCATTTCAAAATGTATTCTGTGACATTCAGACTAATTCTTAGTTGTCCTGCTATGTTTTGATAATGACAGACTGATGACTTCATTAATACACCTACCTAATATATATATTAGGACAAAATATACAATATCTGCCCTTCCTTCTACTTATATTGTATATTGTAAAATATACAATATATGTTGTATATTATATATACATATACTATATGTATACAGTATATATACTATATAGTATACTATATGTATAACATATAGTATATGTTATATGCTATATAGTATATATGTCATATACAATATATCATACATGTTATATACTATATATAGTATATATACACACACACTCACAAGTGTCTACACACACATGCACACTTACGATGACTTCTAAATGGAACATCCCAAGCTTTGATTGGTCTTTTGAAAGGTGTCCTCCTTTCTCCTTTGTGTTTCTTTTTATTAAAATACATTTAAGATTATGCTATTAGAGTAGTCCCAATTCTTCCCTCTTTGTCCCCCACCAACTATTCCCTCTGGCAGTCCTCTCCACCCTTAGGTCATGTCCATGGGTTATGTATATAAATTCTTTGGCTACTCCATCTCCTATACTGTTCTTAATATCCCCCTGCCTATTCTGTAACTACCAATCATGCTTTTTAATCTCTACACCTTTTCCCCCTTCCCCCTCCCAACTGATAACCATCCAAATTATCTTCATATCTATGATTCTATTTCTTTCTGCTTGTTTGCTTAGTTTGTTTTTTTAGCTCCAGTTGTCCATAGTTATGAATTTATTGCCATTTTAATGTTCATAGTTTTGAATATTAAAACTATGTCTTCTTTTTCTTAAGTAAGTCCCTTTAACATTTCATAGTTATATGGCTTAGTGATGAGCTCCCTTACCTTTACCTTATATGGGAAGCAATTTATCTGCCCTCCCATTCTAAATGATAGCTTTGTTGCATAGAGTAATCTAGGTTGTAAGTCCTTTCTTTTATCACTTTGAATACTTCTTGCCAGTCATGTCTAGCCTGCAAAGTTTCTTCTGAGAAATCAGCTGATAGTCTTATGGGAACTCCTTTGTAGGCAACTATCTGTTTTTCTCTTGCTGCTTTTAAGATTCTCTCTTTATGATAAACACAGTCAGAAAAGTGGGATAGAGGGAGCATACGTCAACATAATAAAGGCCTTACACAAGAAACCTACAGTCAACATCATATTCAACAGGCAAAAACTAAAAGTTTTCCCACTAAGATCAGGAACAAGACAAAGGTATCTACTTTCACCACTTCTATTCAACATAGTATTGGAAGTCCTACCCACAGTGATCAGACAAGATAAAGAAATAAAAGGCATTCAAATTGGAAAGGAGGAAGAAAAACTGTCATTGTTTGCAGATGACATGATAGTGTACATAGAAAACCCTGTAGACTCCACCAAAAAATTACTTTACCTAATAAATGAATTTGGCAAAACAGCGAAATACAAAGTCAATATTCAGAAATCAAAGACATTTTTGTACAATGAAATATCAGAAACAGAAATTAGGAAAAAATTCCATTTACCATAGCAACAAGAAAAATAAAGTACCTAGGAATAAACTTAACCAAGACCTGTGAAAGACCTGTATTCAGAACACCACAGAATACTGAAGAAAGAAATTAAGGAAGACACAGATAAATCGAAGCATGTGCTGTGTTCATGGATTGGAAGAATTAACATCATCAAAATGCCCATACTACCCAAAGAAATTTATAGATTCAACACAATCCCTATTAAAATAACAATGACATATTTCACAGATAAAGAACAAATATTTTAAAAATGTATATGGAACCAAAAAGACCCTGAATAGCCTCAGCAATTTTGAAAAAGAAGAAACAAAGTAGGAGGGATCACAATACCTGATATCAAATTATATTACAAGTCCACTGTAATCAAAACAGTCTGGTACTGGCATAAGAACAGACACATAGATCAATGGAACATAATAGAGAACCCAGAAATAAGCCCATGTCTCTGTGATCAATTAATATTCAACAAAGGCAGCAGGAGCATAAAATGGAATAAAAATAACTTCTATAAATGGTGTTGGGAGATCTGGACAGGTACATGTAAAAAAATGAAACTCAACCACCAACTTATACTGTACACAAAAATAAACTCAAGATGGGTAAAAGACTTAAATATAAGTCGCAACACCATAAAAGTTTTAAAGTAGAACACAGGCAGAAAAATTTCAGATATCCTACACAGCAATATTTTCACCATTGTGTCCCCTTTGTGTCACCATTAAAGCAAGGGATATAAAAGAAAGAATAAAAAAGTGGGACTACATCAAATTAAAAAGTTATTACATGACTAAAGAAAATATCAGCAAAATGAAAAGAGAACTAACTGTATGGGAGAACGTATTTCTAAATTATACACAGGTTTAATTTCCAAAATATATAAAGAACTCATATGACATCACTCCAGGAAGACAAATAATCCAATTAAAAAATGGGCAAAGGACCTGAACACACACTTCTCCAAGGAGGACATACAGAGGACCCATAGCCATACGAAAGGATGCTCAACATCGCTAGCCATCACATTCATGCACATTAAAACCACAGTGAGATACTACTTCACACCTGTCGGAATGGCCACCATAATCAAATCAAGAAACAAGTAATGGTAAGGTTGTGGAGAAAAGGGAACCCTAGTGCACTGTTGGTGGGAATGCTGACTGGTGCAGTCACTGTGGAAAACAGTATGGAATTTCTTCAAAAAATATAAAAGTGGAACTGCCTTTTGACCTGGCAATTCCACTACTAGGATTATATCCTAAGAACCTTGAAACACCAATCCAAAAGAACCTATGCACCTCAGTGTTCATAGCAGCATTATTTACAATAGCCAAGTGCCAGAAACAGCCTAAGTGTCCATCAGTAAATGAGTGGATCAAACAACGGTGGTACATCTGCACAATGGAATACTATGCAGCAGAAAGAAAGAAGAAACTCCTATTCTTCACAACAGCATGGATAAAACTGGAAAGTATTATGCTAAGTGAAATAAGCCAAGCAGTGAAAGACAAATACCATATGATCTCACCTATTAGTGGAACCTAATAAAAAAAACAAACAAATAAGCAAAATAGAACCAGAAACATGGAAATAAAGAACTGACAGTGACCAGAGTGGAGTGGGGAGGGGGATAACAAGGGGATGAAGGGGAAAGGTCAAGTCAAAGAACACATATAAAGGACCCATGGACAAAGACGATGGGGGAGGGAGGATTGAATGTGGGAGAGGAGGGGTGGGCAGGGCAGGGGAGAGTAATAGGGGAAAATTTGGACAACTGTTATTGAACAACAATGAAAAATTTTGAGAAATCTAAGAAAAAAAGATTCTGTCTTTATCTCTAACTTTTGACATTTTAATTATGATGTGTTTGTGGTCCTCTTTGCATTCATCTTGTTTGGGACTCTCTGTACTTCTTGGACTTGTATGTCTATTTCCTTCACCAAATTAGGGAAGTTTTCTTTCATTATTGGTTTGAATAAGTTTTCAGTTTCTTGTTCTTTCTCTTTACCTTTCACCACCCCATGATTGAAATGTTGCTATATTGGAAGTTGTCCCAGAGGCTCCATACACTATCCTCATTTTTTTGGATTCTTTTTTCTTCTTGCTGTTCTGATTGAATGTTTTTTCTTCCTTATGTTCCAAATCATTGAATTGATTCTTATCTTCATCCACTCTACTGTTGATTCCCTGTAAATTTTTCTTTATTTCATGTAGTGTAACTTTCATTTATGCCTGGGTCTTTTTTATGCTGTTGAAGTACCCAGTGAGTTTCTTGGGGATCCTTATAATCAGTGTTTTGAACTCTGCATCAGACAGATTGCTTATATCCATTTTGTTAGTTCTTTTTCTGGAGTTTTGTTCTGTTCTTTCATTCTGGCCATATTTCTTTGTTTCCTGATTTTGGCAGCTTCCCTGTGTTTGTTTCTATGTATTAGGTAGAGCTCCTTTGATCCTCTGTCTTAGTACCAGGGCCTAATGCAGAGTGCATAGTAAGTTGGGTGGGGTGGAGCCTTATTTAATTGCCAGGGCAGGGCAACCCATGTGAACCTGGTTGATAGAATCTCAGATACAGTGCCACCTGCTGCTGTGTTGCTCTGTGTGGGGCAGGGATCAGGAAAGGAACAATGGCCACTTCCTGGCCTCTAAAGTTTTGTCCAGGAGGAAGGTGTCCTCCAGCACTCACCCTGATGCCAGACACTTCAGTTTCTCTCCATATGCCACTGATGCCCTTCAAGCTGCTGCCCCAGTATTGGAGCCCAGAGGGAGTGAGTCTGAGTAAGTCCTAAATCTATTGTGGGCCCTTCAAGAAGAGATGCCTGAGAATTATGCAGCTTTTTCCACTGTCCCAACCCCCACTGGTTTTTACAGCCAGAAGTTATGGGGACTTATCTTCCTGGCACTAGAACTCTGGGCTGGGTGGTCTGGTGTGGGGCTGAGATCCCTTGCACCCGAGATATCCCTTCCAATTTTTATCCACCATTCATGGATGTGGAACCAGCCCATTTGGCATCTCTGTGTCTCTGAGTGTCTCTCCCTTTGTGCTTTTGAATGTTTTATGTTTTCCACAGCTAAAATCTCCTATGGAGAGGTGCCTCAGGGCAGTGACTTTGTGGCAGACCACCTGTGTGTGGCAGAGAGCTGTCAGTAGAGGTGCTTCACACTTGGTGGTGGTTGGAGAACCAAATGCGCATGAGGAACTGAGAGGGAAGGCAACAGGGAAAGATAAATGGTAATGTGACAAAAGAAAGGGAAGAGGGGAAGAGTCTGGCAAGATGAAAAGGTGTGTGTGTGTTGAGAGGTACATGTGGGAGGAAGTTCTGGGGATAAGGCCAACTATGAGGAGTGCAAGGAGCCAGTACGTAGTTTAGTAGCATAGGTGAAGGATAGTAGTGAGCAGCGAGGGGAATGAGAGTTTCATAATGGGAGTAGGGAAGTATGTTTTGTTACATGTGTCTTGTTTGTTATAGGATATTGCTTTCTATAACTATCTGAGGTGTTAATTATAACAGTGATAAAATAAAGTAATTCAGAAATGAAAAAGGAAAGAAAGAAAAGGAAGGGAGGAAGGATGGAAAGAAGGATGGAAAGGAGAGAGGGAGGACGGGAGGAAAGAAGTTAGTTATTCAGAAAGAAGAATGAACTTTGGGAAGGTCTCCCCCTAAATGTGTTAAAATAAGAACTTTTATTTTCTGGTGGTAAGGAGAGGGATGAAAGTATTCCTTTCAACAGTATTTGGGGAACTCAGAATTTAAATACTATCATTACTAAAGAGTAGCTAGTATTTACATAATGCTTTTTACTTACAGACACTTGTACTTTATGTACATTATCTCATTTAATTTTCACAACTGTTTGAAGTAACACTCATTTTGCATATTTTATGTATGGAAAGACTGAGACATGAAGAGAATTAAGTAACTTACCTAAGGTCATAGAATAGCAGAGCAGAATTCAAACCCAGGAGAATGATTTCTAGAGCTTGGACTCACAATCCTGAATCACAATTGATGTATTTTTCTCAAAGCAAAATAAACAAACAAAAACCACAGAAACTAGTTCAGCAGCATGTTATGTTTATACTTTCTTTACTTGTGAGCTTACACCGTTTTCCATTATGCGTGAGTAAATTAGCTGGCACCTGCTGAGTGCATTATCCAATCAGTTGTCTTCTCTTTATTTCTTTTTTGGCCTTATCTTGTCCATTTTATTGTTTATTAGTGACCACAAGAATATAAATGATTAAAAACGGAGTTGGGGGTGGGGGAACTTAAATTCATTAGTTTGTGACTTCTAAGTCTCAGTTTAGTTGCTCCGTGGGTAAAGCAAAAGTAGATTGAACATGTCTTGGATGGCAATTGCCAACCATAAATTTTAAAGATGAGTTTTGAATTTCTTAAAATTTAAAGCATACTAAAAAGATACAGTTTGAGAAAAACTGGGTTGGTTCTTCATCAGGACTTGGAACAGTTGTAGAGTATCTTCTTAATTCAGTCTTCTCTCAAAATTGTCATCTGTTTACCTAAGTTAGGCAGGAACACAGGAATCTATTACACATGTTTTCTATCTTGTATTTCTTGCACAAGCAACATTTTAAATTCCCCTGTTCATTAGCACTTTGCTGACCAAACACATAGTCCACATTTGTGTTTAAAGAAATTCATCTGCCCTAACAATTTACATATCCCTCTTGTGCACACTCCCCTTCAAAACACCAGCTATCCATAAAGCTTGCCCAAGCTTGTTAGTGATTTCTGGAGAATAAAATTAGCTTCTGTGTGAGGAAAGCACCTTAAAGCAGTCTTTAATAGTTATATAACTCTGCTATTTCTAATCTTTGGGAAAAGTTTTACAATACTGTTTCCTACACATAAAGAAGGATTTTAAGGGGGTAGATTGCAGTGCCAACTTTGCTTACTCATAGAAATCTTCACAGTAAATGCATACACACAGGCATGGACATACACATACACAAATATCAATAAAGATATATAGGCACATTTAATAGAAACTTTAGTTTTTTTCCTAGAGGTTGGTCATGCTAATCCTGGTTTGGGAACCAGTTTTATTTAAAGAGAATTCTATTTCATTTATTGATTTATTTATTCACTTATCAAATACATCAGGAATTTTTTTCTTTGTAAATTTTTGTTATTATGGTTCAAGTACAGTTGTCTGCATTTCTGTGCCACCACTCCCCTCCACCACAGCCATCCCCACCTCCCTCCCCTGCTTTTCTCCCTAACTTGGTTTTGTCCATGTGTTCTTTATAGTTGTTCCTGAAATCCCTTCCCATCTTTCCTCCCATTATCCCCTCTCACCTGCCCTCTGGTTACTGTCAGTTTGTTCTTAATTTCAGTGTCTCTGTTTATATTTTGCTTGCTTGTTTCTTTTGTTGATTAGGTTCCACTTAAAGGTGAGATCATAGACATATACATCAGGAAGTTTTTGTACTTATGGAGATTATAGCCAAGATGAGGGAGTCAGAAAACGATAAGAGAAGTAAGTGAAAAATGTAGTATGTCAGATGAGAAATATAAGGAGAAAAAAAGACAGGGAAGGGGGTAGGAAATGTATAAGGTGAGAAGTGGTGAGGATGTTCCCCTTGAGAAGATGACTTGAGTAAAGGCAGAGGAGAAGAGGGAGTGAGCTCTGCAACTGTCTGGAGGAAGAGCTTTTCATGCAGAGGCAGCAATAAATGCATAGAAACCTCTCTCTATATTTGAGTTACAGCAAGGGTGGATAGTGTGTCTGGGTTTTGGGGACATGCGATAGAGGGAGGTAAGGAGAATGCAGGGAAGACAGAACCAACAAAGTTTTCATTGGCCTTTGGAAGGGATTGAGTGAAAGGGAAACTTTTGAAGGGTTTTGAGCCAAAGAGCAACTGCATCCAATTTCTTCCTTACAAAAGAACCGTCCTGTACTGCTGAATTTAGAATGAGCTGTACGAGGGGCAGGTATGGAAGCAGGGAGAAGTTAGGAGGCCATTGTAACTGATGAACTGGACTAGGATGGTATTCGAGTTTAATTTGTTGAAGATAATGTGTGTCTGTGAGGGAGAAAGAGAAAGGGAGAGAGAAAGAGAAAGAGAGAGAAAGAGAGAGGAAGATGAGGTAAATAGGGAGGGAAGGAGGGAAGAGGAGAAGTCAGAAAGGCTTCAAGCGCTCTGGTATAAGCAACTTGGGGAATGGAGATGTCATTTATTGAGATGGGGAAGACTACAGGAAGGGAAGGTTTGGGCAAAGTATCAGGAGCTCAGTTTAGAATATGTTAAGTGTAAGGGAACTGTTGAACACATATGTGTGCAATGCTAGTTGGGTACAAATGTGGAATTCAGGAAAGAAGTCTGGGCTGGGGATATAAATACAGCATCATCTGCATATAAGTGATAGCATAAGGACTAAGTGAGGTTAGAAGAGGAAGTCCATGGGAATTTACTCTAATGCAGGAAGGAAAGGAGCAACATATGATTATGAAAAATATCCTGGTTTGTGTATTTGGAAGTTTGTGTGACCTTGAATGAAGCTCTGTTTTTAGACACAATTTTCTTGTCTGTAAAATGGGAAAGTAAATTGCCTCAGACATCCCTTTTTTGGACTACATCATCCAGTCATTTCTAAAAAAGTCTATGTTCCTGAACTTTTTTAGTTTGGCAATGGATCAGCTCAGATACTTTAACTTTGGTTCAATAAGATTATTTCTGAGAGCCATTGAGTAATGAGTCATCTGTGTATGACTAATCACAGATATCACTTCTGACCCTAGGCTTTCATTTATCCAAACATAAGCTCTAACACAAAGCATGTGCACACACAGGCATGTACACACATGCACAGAGATGCACATTTTGATGATCTCTTTCTATCAGTTTGATCTTTCAGATGGTCAGGTGGCTGAGAGAACAGTGAATGGTAGAAAACTACCTGTGAGGCTGCTTCATGTTGGCCCAGAAGCACCTTGTGGTACACATGGATTTTCTTTAAGCTTACAGTCACAAGTCATACCTTAACTGTTATTTCAGGAATCTCAGCCCATGAATCTTACTAGCTTTCCTTGAAATAGCAGAGTCTGTGTACCAAATCTGTAAAAGATTTAAGAAGTTTTGGGAACAGTGGTTGGTACTAGGTCTTGTTTGTTCCAGAAAGACTAATATGCTCCATAAATTTCTAGTAAAAAGTGACTTATTCTTAGAGGAGGGGAATATTATTGAGTACTTAATAATCCCTGTGGGTACTGCTGGATGCTTATTGTGAATTATCTTGATTTACTTAATCTTTATATGAACATGATAGGTAGATACTATTCTATACATTGTTTAGGTGAGGACCTGAAGCACAAAAGGCTTAAATTCCTTGCCTTGAGTCACATCAGTAGAGCTGTTAACTTTAGGTGTTAGGAGTCAAACAGCATTCTGGGGCCTCAGAGCTCATGTTGTCTTGTGACACACATTGTATTTTTGACGTGTGCAGGCCAGGAGAGCCAAATTTAGGAGAGGTGGGTCTGCCTAGGGGAGTCTGAAGGGGTCCAAGTCTTTGCTGGTACTTGACCAATGTCTGCTGTTCTACTGTTTCCAGTGCTCAGGTGACAATTGGGCCCCATGTTATTATCCTTCAGACTATTACTGATGCTTTTTCAAACCCACATTGAGGTATGTATTCTGCCTTCCAGCAGATTGTCTTCAGATTTAATGCATGTCCTCTCTGTCACACAAACACATACTACTCAGTCAACAATCCAGGACTGACTGAAATCTAAAAAGCCCCATCTGAAAATATTCAAATACATGTAAAACCAATACAGATGAATTTAGGAGAGGGGGCTACTACAGGGGAGTACGGGGCCCTGGCATAAAGGACAGATGAATAGGCATCATACCAAGGACCTGCCATGGCTGTGTACATATGCATGCACATAATACAGGGTCACTGTGGAGGTTAACTGAGACATGTGGCAGTGTTCTGTGATGAGTTACACTATGTGTAAAGGACTACTGTTATGGCTGAGTCAGTTCTCTTAGAATTAGATAAGTTTTATAGTTAAAAACTAGGGACTTATTCTTCTACTTTCAATCTCTGATATAATTATTGTAACTTCATCCTTTTTTATTCAGCAAACTATATGTAAAAAGGATAATTTGTTTTCTTTTGTATATTAATTTTCTTCTGGAGTGATGAGAAAGTTTGAAAAAACCCTTTTTCACTTGAGACAGATTTCAGAGTTCTCTCTCTCTCTCTCTCTCTTTTTAAACTCGAGGGACAGAATTCCAGAGATATTTCCAATGAGAATGGCTTGAGAAAGCCAAGGCAAACAGCTCAGTGCCCGTCCAGTGATACCTCTGCAACATGAGTCATTTTTCCTTTCCTCTACACTGCCAGGTTCCTTTCCTGCTTTATGGCAATTTTCTTAGTGTCCTGTTACCTGTGTTTATGCCCCCAGTTCTAAATTTGAAGTGTTAATCTTCTTTCTGGCTTAGAGAATCCCAAGACACCAAAAACATTCATTCATTGCCCGCCCTCCTTTTTTTCTTCTCACGTTCCTCTTTGACTGTCATTTCTAAGCACAAGTTGTAAAGTTGCCAGTACATTTCTCTTTTAACACTCCAGTGATTCCATTCTTCTTTATTTCGGTCCAAGACAGCACTGCCTGCCATCTACAGCTTCATCTTTACCATCTACCTCCTTTTTAAGTCTACACTGATATTTTAGTACTTCTAAACTTCTTAAATCCTTGCTAATAATCCATTTTGGGAAAAGATGTAAACCTGTTTTTTATTCTAACATACTTTATATCTCCTCCTTGTTAGGCAAACTTCTATTCAAAGATTGCAGTATATCAGTATGATTTCTAATTAAAAAATTTTGAAAACTACCCTAAAGGGGAGATTTTCACATAAGATTATTTTTATTGTACCCCAAATTATTCTGTAAGGATATACTTTAATGCCACACTGATTAAAATTCACTCTTTGTCATGTTTCTTAAATTACATTTGGCTTTATCTTGGTCTTTTTTTTATAAGAGATTGATTCAGCAATATTGTTACTTTGTTTCCTTATTGAACACTTCTAATGTTAAAATCACTTTTTTGAGGGTCTCATGTCTTTCAAGGAATGTATTCATTTCAGGTGGTGGCTCTTCTACATATTAAGGTGACTCTGATTAACAGCAGCGTAGTAAGTAAAACTGATATTGTGCCTGAATTTTTCATGTACCCAAGAGACTCCCAGGGATATAGCACTTTATTGTCTATGTATAATTCAGATACAGCAGTAGGTAGAGGGTGAACTCACAAGGGAAAAACCCCACTGCCCTTCCAGACATGTTAAATGCTGGATAAAATAATAGGACAGAAAAATGTTAAAGTACATATTTGGGAATTCTAGTATTTCATGTGTATTTTGTCCTGTACCAGTTCAGACCTTACTTCAGGTAACCTACAGTTGGAAAATGATTGTCAGTGGAATGTAGAAAGGATGTATGAAGAGCATCTTCTTTTTGAAATCTTGGAAATTGGGAGTAAATAAATCCCCCCACCCCTACTGCCACACTCATGCACAGCATTATCTTCCAAAGTGTTTGGTTAGCTGCCTATCACCATAGCATACTTGGCAACTGTGCTTAACAAGTAGAAGAGGTTAAAGTAGGATATGAATTAAATAAGACTGGTGGGGTTTTGATTTTCCTTTTACTAAAATTCATTGTAGCTGCTGGTTCAGATTACATTCCCATTTGATATGTAGATCAGTATATTTAATGTTTTTAAATGAAATTCTCTCTGTATATATGCGTATTCTCCCCAACCAGTGCCTTAAAAATGCCAGTGCTATCAAAACATGATTTCTCAAGAGCACATTCAACTACTTTTAGACAACTGATGTGCTGCTGATGATTGAGTTACATTGTCTAAGTTTCCCTGAGTCTTGTTGATATGTTATGGCAAAAATTGCAGTAAACTAAGCATTATGGATTCCAAAGCAAACAAAAACTGATAAGCCTCTAAGTCATTATTGCGAACTTCAGGTAGGACAGTATTTTAACTTTTTTATTAAATAAACTGTTTGTGCCCTGGCTGGTGTAGCTTAGTGGATTAAGCATGGGCCTGTGAACCAAGAGATCGAGGTTCAATTCCCAGTCAGGGCACATGCCTGGGTTGCAGGCCAGTTCCCAGCAGGGAATGCACAGGAAGAAACCATACATTGATATTTCTCTCCCTCTCTCCTTCCCTCCCCCTCTAAAGATAAATAAAATCTTTAAAAAATAAATAAATAAATTGTTTGCAATAAGTGTGAGTTTAATACATTTTCAAGAGTTTGTCTTCCTTTGGAAATGTTTTTTTTTTCTCCTGATTTCACCCCTGCCATGCTGATCTTGGAGCAGATCTCCCTTGGGAGTCAGCAAGAATCTCGGAGCTTGGGTCAACACACAGGATGAGAAAGAGAAAGAGAGGAAGAAAGCCTTGGTAATTGGTCTTCACCAGAAGGCCCATTGGTTGTGATGACATAGAGGAGTGTGACCTCACATAATGAAGTGTTAGTAGAGGGAAACACCTTTTAATAAGGTCAGAGCTCATTTCCACGTTAAAATCCCATTTTCTTTTTTTATTTTAGTCATTATTCAGTACAGTTTCTGTTTTCTTTAGTAAGATGAAATTTGATGGATTTTTTTAAAAAAAGCAAAACAGCATTTTATCAGAATATTTCTTTCATCCTTTTAGGACAGTGTCAGAGACACTGTGGTATTCCTCAGAATCCTTGCTGTTTAAACAACATCATTTAAAACTCTTTTCCTGAACTTTTGAATGTACACAGCTACTGTGTTTGCTTTTTAGTGCACATTTTCCTAATGCTTCATATGGGAAAGATACTGGTTCTTCATGTCTCCTTTTACTTCAAAGATTTATGCCTTTGGGGTTATTTCCAGTGACATATTCTTGGACCCTAGAGATTTTCTTGTAGTGTCAAGTTTACATCAGAAGAGAGGGAGAAAGAGCACAGAAAATGAGTTTAAAGAAAGGTTTATTTCAGGAGAAATATTCATTTTAGTTGAAACCTGGAAAGGGCTGAGAGCAAGTTGTCAACTCATGATTGCTTACGTACCAAAAATAAGATTTTAAATAAATTTACCTGAACGTTTATATTATATAGTGTTAGCAAAGTCAAGAATCATAGTTGTACATAACTTACATACTTTAAAAAATTATTATTTTATATTTTCTTACTTGGCAAATAGACTGTAGG
>CM052549.1:41738220-41789596 GCA_028533065.1 Trachops cirrhosus | reverse complement strand
CTCCCACCCACATTCCCCACCTTTAGTTCATGTCCATGTGTCATATTTATAAGTTCTTTAGCTTCTACATTTCCCATACTATTCTTACCCTCCCCCTATCTATTTTCTACCTACCATCTATGCTACTTATTCTCTGTACCTTTCCCCTGTCTCTCCTCCTCCCACTCCCCTGTTGCTAACCCTCCATGTGATCTCTATTTCTGTGATTCTGTTCCTGTTCTAGTTGTTTGCTTAATTTGTTTTTGTTTCTGTTTTAGGTTTGGTTGTTAGTAATTGTGAGTTTGCTGTCATTTTACTGTACATGTCTTTTATCTTCTTTTTCTTATATAAGTCCCTTTAACATTTCATAGAATAGGGGCTTGGTGATGATGAACTCTTTTAACTTGACCTTATCTGTGAAGCACTTGATCTGCCCTTCCATTCTAAATGAAAGCTTTGCCGGACAGAGCAATCTTGGATGGAGGTCTTTGCCTTTCATGACTTGGAATACTTCTTTCCAGCCCCTTCTTGCATGCAAGGTCTCTTTTGAGAAATCAGCTGATAGCCTTATGGGCACTTCTTATAGGTAACTCTCTCCTTTTGTCTTGCTATTTTTAAGATTCACTCCTTATCTTTAATCTTGGCTAACGTAATTATGATGTACTTTGGTGTGTTCCTCCTTGGGTCCAAATTCTTTGGGACTCTCTGAGCTTCTTGGACTTCCTAGAAGTCTATTGCCTTTGCCAGAATGGGGAAGTTCTCCTTTATTATTTGTTCAAATAAGTTTTCCACTTGTTGTTCTTCCTCTTCTCCTTCTGGTACCTCTATAATTTTGGATGTTGAAATGTTTAAAGATGTCCTGGAGGTTCCTAAGCCTCTCCTCATTTTTTTGAATTCTTGTTTCTTCATTCTTTTCTGTTTGGTTGTTTCTTTCTTCCTTCTGGTCCACTCCATTGTTTTGAGTCCCAGTTTCCTTCCCATCACTATTGGTTCCCTGTACATTTTCTGTTATTTCACTTAGTGTAGCCTTCATTTTTTCATTTAATTTGCGACCAAATTCAACCAATTCTGTGAGCATCCTGACACCAGTGTTTTGAACTGTGCATCTGATAGGTTGGCTATCTCTTTGTCACTTAATTGTATTTTTTCTGGAGCTTTGATCTGTTCTTTTGTTTGGGCCATTTTTTTTTTGTCTTGTCACACCTGTTACATAGTGAGGGGCAGAGCCTTAGGTGTTTAAGAGGGCGGGGCAACCCAGTTGCTGGGTTGTGACGCTGTATGTGGGGGTGGGGTCAGAGAGGAAACAATGGTGCTTGTTCTGCTCTCTGCCAGATTTCAGTCACTTCCCCTGCTTCCCACAAGCAAATTGGGCCCTTCTGGTGCTAATTCCTGTGTGGGTGGGTGTGTGTACACTCTAGAACCCTGTGGGTCTCTCCAGTGAACTCTCCTGTGAGGCTGGGAGTTTCTCCCGGCTCCTCAACCCCCACAGGTGTTTTCAATTTGTGTTTTGAGGCTTTATTTCCTGGCACTGGGACCCTGGGTTGCATAGTCTGTCTCGCTCCCCAGTTTCACCTGGTTTACCTGGGCGTGAATGTGGGACCAGATGTGCCACGCCCCTCTACCATCCACCGCCTCACTGGGTCCACCAGCTGCTGCTTTGTGTGCCCAGGGTCTGCTGGCCTTGCAGGCCCAGGGTCCGCAACCCGCAGTGCCTCAAGCCTGTTCCACCCAGCCACTTGACTCTGCTCCTCCTATCCATGTGGATTAATGTGTCTCCTTTAACTCCTTGGTTGTTGGACTTCCATACAGTTCAATTTTCTGTCAGCACTGGTTGTTTTTTGTTTCTAAATTATCGCTGTCCTTTTGGTTGTGAGAGGAAGGCAAGTGTGTCTACCTACGCCTCCATCTTGGCCAGAAGTGCCCTCACTGATTCTTATAGTCAACCCTCTACTGCCTTGAAGTTCAGCAAATAATTAACAAATAAAATCAAAATAAAACAATGCAACCACTGGTTTTAAACAAGCCCTAAAAAGCAATAAATAGTAATAGTACCAAATCTAAATGATTTGCATAAGGATTAACTTGACAGTTAAAATGAAAACATGTTTGGCATCAAGTAGGAACTGGTGTTTGAATGTGAATATAAGTCCATTAGACTTTTTAATTTCGGGGCTCAAAAGTCTAAAAAGGCCTAGAACATAGATGCTTGTGAGACCTAAATCACATAAAAACACACAAAGATGTAAATAAAAATGTTTTCATGGTAAGGTGTGTTGGAAGATTTGGTAAAAATCTTCCAGGCTAAGTTCAGGCTAAGTACCATAGTAAAAAGAATGTCTCCTTAAAGCAGGTTGCTGTAGAAAAAAATTGAGAAAAGCATATAACTCCCAACCCCTTAAGTGTACCTTATTAGGACTATGATTTAGAGATACATTCAACATCCAAAGTAGTAATTATATAGTGATAAGGCAATTACACGATTTAAATTTAAAAACATAGTATTTTATTTCCCTAAAAAGTAGCATGTTTACTCTCTAGAATATTATTTCTCCTTCTCTACTTCTTTTAAATATAATCCAAAGACAATGTATTGAAATAGATGTTATGTGCTTGCAGTTAAAAGTACTTGACCCTTAATAGTTGGTGAGCCGATAAGCGAGTTGGTGCAAGCAGTGTCAGATGGCTAATTGCTCTGATTGCTGGTAGACTTGGGAGATGACTGGGGAACACAGTAGTTTAAAGAATCAGCCACAATTATAATGATATAGCATTGGAGATTCTTTTTTTGTGGAACTTTTCAATATTATTTACACAAATTACATCTTCAATAATGTTTCAGCAGTCTAATATGGAAATAGGAATATATCATCAGGCGGTATACAATGTAGAAAGTTGTAACAATGATCAAAATAAACATAATAATCAGGTGGTAATTATAGAATAGGCTGTACTAACAAACTCATAGAAGATCCATATATTAAAAGTTTCCTTAGAAGCATTTTGTATACCATGTAGAAAAGGAAATATTTTTATGACAATTGTTCTTTAAATTCAAAAGCATTTATAAGGAATCCTTAAGTTAAAAAATATTAGTTCAATTTTTTCCTCTCGTTAGGAGAAGACATCAGGAAATGCCTGTAAATTACTGAATAGGGCAGATATTATAATCATTTAGTAATATTTTATGTCAGAAGAGTTTGGTATTTATTTTTAAAGTTTATATATTTTCAAAAAATGAGCAAACTCTCAGGAGTCCCTTTAGAAAACATGTCTAGATTGACATGTTTTAGCATTTTATATGCCTTTTCTTGGATTTTATATGGATAATTTAATTGGATAACTAAATTCATGCCTCTAGTTCTTTTTCATGTCTTAGTTTATTGTGAATTTATTTATTAATAGTTTTACTTTTCCATATACTTCTTGAAATTTTATTGTAGAATATGCTCTATTTTATAGAAGCTTAATAGATTATTATGTTAATTATTTTAAATTTGGCCATGCCTGGAGAAAATGATTTCCTTTAAAATATATATGTTGCCCTGGCTGGTGTTGCTCAGTGGTTTGAGCACCATACTGCAAAGCAGAGGGTCGCTGGTTTGATTCCCAGTAAAGGCACATGCCTGGGTTGAAGGCCATGTTCCCAGTAGGGGGTTGCATGTGAGAGGCAACCATACACTGATGTTTCTCTTCATCTCTTTCTCTGTCCTTTTTTCTCTCTCTCAAAATAAATAAATAAAGTCTTTATATATATGTGTGTCTATATATATGCATATATATGCTAAAAGTTTGCTATAAGTTGCTTTGTGTAGCATTTTGGTACAGAAGTATAAATGTAGCTCACCAAACTTCTGTGCATTAACCATACATCTTATAACTAAATGTCGGATATAGAGCATATGAGAGGTGCAGAGTAGAAAACAAAATGTTCTTTTCAAATTTATATTCTGAGAATATAATACTAGTTCATTTGTCCACTGATAGTGAAACAGTTGTGATGTAGAATATCATTGTCCCTCTACCTTACATGTGAGCAGGCTAGTTCCAGATTTGGCATTTGAACTATAATTTTGGGGAAACTATTTTCCACTCAGTAGAAATTTCTGATTATAAATAATCAGAATTTTATCTCAATTTTTTATCAATTTTTCTCTCAATTTTTCAAACAAAGGCATTTTGAGAATTAAATTTATTAAACTTATTTAAAATGAATATACATTCCAATTTATGCAAATTTGACATGAAATGCTCAAATTATTTTAAAAAAGGAATTATAGTAGGATGAAGAAAGTTGATGAAATATGCACACACATACATATACTGATATGTGTGTACTTATATAAAGAAGGAAGTATGTGTGTGTATGTGTGTGTATACCTTTATTCACCAAATGTTTCTTTATATAGAAGACTCCTTAGTGCACCCAGAATGTAATTTCAGTCACAAAATGTAGCTCTAGTGTAAAGCATCCAAGCAATATACATAGAGATATTAACTGTTTTAAAAAAGTTTCACATTTTATTTAATATTCTTAATACATTAATGATCATAATGGTCACAGCATTAACAATGCTAAATATTAGTATACATATAGATAAACTTGCGTATGCAATTGTGTATCTGTTCTGAATTTGTTTTACTTGATGGAAAGTACTGTTATTCTTCTGATGAAAGTGACCGTATTTTATAGTTAATTTTGTTATAAGTAGATAGAGATAGATATACAGAAATAAATACTTTATTTTGAAAAACAAAAAGGTGATGTCATGCTAAAATCTACATCAATTTGGAAAACGTTAAAAATTTCAGAGAATCAAGTGTCATAACAACTGTAACTGTCCTAAGTAACATTGACACTGCAAAAAATAACATTTTATAGTATATAATAATTTCTTTTGTTACTATATTATGTGCGTTAAAGTTAAATTTCAGCTTCATTGGGAAATTTAATTTCTGCATTTTCTGAATGGGATATTTCTGTAGTAATACATATTTTACTATGTCACTATATTCATTTTCTAGGACTGCTGTAAGAAAATACCATCAACAAAGTGGCTTAAAACAGCAGAAATGTATTGTTGCACAGCTCTGGAGGCTAGAAGGCTGACATCTTTGGGGCTAGGTTGGTTCCTTCTGAGGGCTGTGAAGGAGGATGTATTCTAGACCTCTTTTCTTGTCCTTTTTCTCTGTGTGATATTTCACACAGTGCTTGCTTCCTCTAGGCATGTCTGTCTCTGTCCAAATTTCCCCTTGTGTGAGGACACCAGTCGCATTTGATTAGGGCCCACATTAATGTCCTCACTTTAACTTGATTACCTCTATAAAGACCCTGTCTCCTATTAAGGTCACATTCTGAGGTACTGGAGGTTGGGATTTCAACATATGATTTGGGGGAGTGGTTTGCACAATACAATGCATAACAGTAATCATTGTTTTGTGTTTGATGCACTAAAGTGCATCCCTAATAGGGTTAAAGGACTGAATATTTTTAAAGCTATAATGAGTCCATTAATTTCTGTGGGATTTGTAAGTGATACAGTATATGTAAGAATAAAACATTTTGCTATTATTGAATCTTTAAATGCAGTATTACTTTTAAGATGCCTGAAAGGACTTGAAATGAATGAATTCATTTTGGGGGGAGGTTATTATTCTATTTCCACAGCTAGTGTTCAGAAGATTTGCTAGACTAACAAGCAAGCATGAATACTTCGTATTCTCTAAAATGCCTTTAGCATACTGTTTACATTTGTCTAGGAAAGTTCATTCAAGCCAGATTTTTAGTAAACTTCTACAAATAATTCATCATTGATGAAAGACAGTAACATCCCACAAGTACTTCCTTTTGTTTTGTGAGTGTTTTTGTTGTTAGTATTATTATCTCTGTGTCTGAGATAAACATGTTGAGAATTTCCTCAAAAGCTTAATACACTGCAGTCACATTTCCCTTTAATGTACACATCACTATGGAACCAAAACTCTTAGATATTATGTATCAACTCAGTTGTTATTAAATTATAAGATAATAATAAATATAATAATTTCAAGAGATTGTAGAAGCACTAGCATTAAATATTAAACATTTAAATGAGGAAGCACTGATTAATTCATAATATTCTGAGCAGCACATGAATGTTTAATATCCATATCTTGCCTTGATTGGATATTATTTAACTGGAATCATGGTCACTTTAGGACTATTGGTTACCATTTTTATTTGCAAGCCCAGTTTACAAAATGTTTTATTTTATTTTAGATAAATATCGTTTTGAACTTCTCACCATTTTTTCACTGTTTCATAAGCTAGGACAGAATGAAAAATTAAGGATTTACAATATCTGTTAAATATTTTAAACCACAATTACCTTTATATTTTTCCTTTTATGAATTTATTAGGGTGACACTGGTTAACAAAATTATACAGGTTTCAGGTGCACAATTCTACAACTCATCATCGGTACACGGTATTGTGTGTTCACCATCCCAAGTCAAATCTTCATCCATCACCATTTATCCCTCATCTACCCTCTTCTACCTCCCACCTCATCCTCTCTCCCTGGCAATCACCACACTGTTGTCTGTGTTCATGAGTTTTTTCTCTTTGTTTTCTTTTTTGTTCAATCCTTCCACCTCCCCCCATCCAGTCCCACAGCCCCAAAAGGACAACTGTCAGACTGTTTGTTCTCTATCTATGAGTCTGTCACTATTTTGCTTGTTAGTTCATTTTATTCATTCAGTTCCACATATGAGTGAAACCATGTGGTACTTCTCTTTCTTTTACTGGCTTATTTCACTTAGCATAATGCTGTCTAGGCTCAGCCATGCCGTCCCCAGGATGACATTTCCTTCTGTTTTATGGCCAAGTAGTATTCTATTGTATAAATGTACCACAGCTTTTTACCCACTCATCTACTTCTGGTCACTTGGGCTGCTTCCAAATTTTGGCTATTGGAAATAATGCTGCAATGAACATAGGGGTGGGTGCACATATTCTTTCAAATTAGTGTCTCAGGTTTCTTTGGGTATATTCTCATAAGTGGAATTTCTGAGTCACAAGACAGTTGCATTTTTAATTTTTTGAAGTAACTTCATACTACTTTGCACAGTGGTTGCACCAGTCTGCATTCCCACCAACCATGCACCATGGTTTCCTTTTCTCCACATCCTCACCAGCCACTTGTTTGTTGATTTATTCATGACAGCCATTCTGACAGGTGTGAGGTGATCTCATTGTGGTGGTAATTTGCATTTCTCTGGTGATTAGTGACATTGATATCTTTCTTTCCATATGCTTACTGGCCATCTCAATGTCTTCTTTGGAAAACTATTTATTCAGGTCCTCTGTCTATTTCATAATTGGATTGTTTTTTTTTGAGGGGGTGTTGAGTTTTATAAGTTCCTCATAAATTTTGGATATTAACCCCTTATCAGATGTATTATTGGCAAATATATTCTCCCATTCAGTGGGTTGTATTTTCATTTTGTCAGTGGTTTCCTTTGCTGTGAAAAAACTTTTTAATCTGTTTACTTTTTCAGTTGTTTCCCTTGTCCAAGGAGATACATCAGAAAAGATATTGCCACAAGAATGTCTGAGATTTTATTGCCTATCTTTTCTTCTAGGATATTTATGGCTTTGAGTCTAACATGCAAGTCCTTAATCCATTTTCAGTTTATACTTCCATATGGTGTGAGAAGGTGGTCTAGTTTAATTTTGTTGCACTTATATGTCTGGTTTTTAAAACACCATCTATTGAATAGACTATCTTTGCCACACTGTATGTTTTTGTCTTCTTTGTCAAATATTAATTGACCATAAAGTCATGGGTTAGTTTCTGGGCCCTCTATTCTGTTCCAATGATCTTTATGTCTGCTTTTATGTCAGTACCAAGCTGTTTTGATTACTATGGCTTTGTAGTATAGTTTGATATGAGGTAGCATGATTACTCCAAATTTGTTCTTTTCTCAAGATTGCTGTTGCTATTCAGGTGTTTTTGGAAATGCATATAAATTTGTGGAATATTTGTTCTAGTTCTGTGAAATACACCATTGGTATCTTGATGGGAACTGTGTTGAATCAATAGATTGCTTTGGGTAGTATGGACATTTTAATGATGTTAATTATTCATATCCATGAACACTTATTTGTATCTTTCTTAATTTCTTTCTTTGGTGTCTTATAATTTTCTGAGTACAGGTCTTTACATCCTTGCTTAAACGTATTTCAAGGTATTTTATTCTTTGAAGCAATTGTGAATAAGGTTGTTTTCTTAGTTTTCCTTTCTGATAGTTTATTATGTACACATAAATTGCATTTGATTTTTGGGTATTTATTTTTATCCTATTTTACTGAATTCATTTGTAGTTCTAGTAGTTTGTGGTGGAATCTTTAGGGTTCTGTATATACAGTGTCATTTCATCTGCAAATAATGACAGTTTTACTTCTTTCTTTCTAATTTGGATGTCTTTTATATCTTTTTCTGGTATGATTGCTATGTCTAGGATTTCCAGTAGTATGTTGAATAAGAGTAGTGAGTGAAAGCAGACAACCCTGTCTTGTTCCTAATCTTAAGGGTAATGATGTTAGTTTTTGCCCATTGAGTATGATGTTGGCTGTGGCTTTGACATATATGGCCTTATCATGTTTAAGTATGTTCCATCTATTCCCACTTAGCTGAGAGTTTTATCATAAATATGTGCTGGATTTTATCAAATTCTTTTTCTACATCTCCTGATATGATCATGTGGTTTTTAATCTTAAGTTTTTATGTGGTGTATCACATTATTGATTTGTGGATATTGTGCCAACCTTGCTCCCTAGAAGTATATTCCACTTGATCATGGTGTGTGATCTGATCAATGTATTGCTGAATCCAGTTTGCTGATATTTTGTTGAGGATTTTAGTATCTATGTTTATCAGGTATATTGGCCTATATTTTTCTTTGATTGTAGTGTCTTTATCTGGTTTTGGAATTAGTATAATTCTGGTGTAGTAGAATCAGTGGGAATCTTCCCTCCTATGGAATTTTTTGGAATAGTTTGAGAAGCAGAAGTGTTTTTCATTGACTATTTGGTAAAATTCAGCTATGAAGCCATCTGGTCTGGACTTTTGTTTGTTGGGAGTTTTTGGTATACTGCTTTAGTTTCATTAGTTGCAATCTGTTTATTCAGATTTTCTTATTCTTCCTGATTCAGTTTTGGAAGATGGTATATTGGTAGGAACTTATCCATTTCTTCTAGACAGTTTGTTTGCATATAGTTGTTCATAATATTTTCATACAATCCTTTGTGTTTCTTTGGTGTCAGTTGTTTCCATTCCTGTTTCACTTTTTATTGTATTTATTTGGGTCCTCTCTCTTATTTTCTTGATGAATCTGGTTAAAGGTTTGTCAATCTTGTTTATCTTTTCAAAGAACAAACTCTTGGTTTCATTGATGTTTTGTTTTTTTAGGCTCTGTTTCTTTTATTTCTTCTCTGACTTTTATTATTTCCTCCCTTCTACTCATTTTGGGCTTTGTTTTTTGTTTTTTTCCAGTTTTTTTGAGTCTAAAGTTAAATTGTTTATTTGAGATTTTTCTTGTTTCTTGTGATAGACCTGTAATGCTATGAATTTTCCTCTTTGGACTGCTTTTGCTGTGTTCCATAGTTTTGGCTTGTTATGTTCTCATTTTCAGTTGTTTCAAGGTATCTTTTGATTTTTCCTTTGATCTTTTTGTTAACCCATTCATTGTTAGTAACATGTTATTGTAACCTCCATGTTTTTGTGTTTTTCACTTTTTCCTTGTGATGGATTTCTAGTTTCCTATCATTATTATTAGAGAAAATGTTTGATATGATTTCAATCTTCTTTAATTTATTGAAGCTTATTTTGTGTCCTAATATGTGGTCTATCACAGAAAATGTTAGACGTTCACTTGAAAATAATGTATATTCTTCCACTTTGGAGTGAAGTTCTCTGAAGGTATTGATTAAATCTATACAATCTAATGTGCCATTTAAGGCCACCAGTCTCTTGTTTGTTTTTTGTCTGGAAGATCTACACATTGATGTCAATGGGTTATTAAAATCCTGTAATGGAACCTAATCAATAAAACAAATAATCAAACAAAATATAACCAGAGACATTGAAATTAAGAACAAACTGACAGTAACCAGAGGGGAAGTGGGAGGGAATAATGTGGGGGAAGGGGAAAGGGTTTTCAGGAACATTTATAAAGGACACATGGACAAAACCAAAGGGGAGTAGGATCAAGGGTGGGAAGTGGGGATGGCTGGGGTGGGGGGGAAATGGAGACAACTGTGCTTGAACAACAATAAAAAGATGTGGGGAAAAAAAGAAAAAAGAAAAAAACTCCCCTGCAATGACTGTATTACTGTTGATAACTCTCTTATGTTTTTCAAGATTTTCTTTGTATATTTAGGTGTTCCTATACTGGGTGCATAAATATTCACAAAGGTTATATTATTTTGTTGTATTGCTCTCTTTATCTTTATGCAGTGTCCTTCTTTGTTGCTTACTATAGCCCTTGTTTTAAGTCTATTTTGTCAGATATAAGTATTGATACTTCAGCTTTCTTTCCTCTTCATTTGTGTGAAATATCTTTTAGTCTGTGTGTATCTTTTGTTCTGAGATGGGTCTCTTATGGACAGCATATATATGGATCTTGTTTTATCCATTCAACTACCCTATTTCTTTTTATTGGACCATTTAAGCCATTTACATTTAAAGTTATTAGTGATCGGTATATATTTATTAAAACTATGTTCTTCTGTTTTTTTCTTTTCTTTTTCTTCTTTGTGTTCTTCTGAAGGCATGCCCTGTAGCATTTCTTGTAATACTGGTTTGGGTTTGCAAACTCCTTTAGCTCTTTCTTCTCTGGGAATCTCTTTATACTCCTTCAACTTTAAATGATAGCTACACTGAGTAATGTAAAGTAGTCTTTGTTATAGGTCCTTGCTTTTCATCATTTTGAATATTTCATGCTAATCCTCTCTGGCCTGAGAAATCAGCTAACAATCTAATGGGAGCTCCCTTATACGTAACTAACTGTCTTTTTCTTGTGGCATTTAAGATTCAACTCTTTGTTTAAACTTTGCCATTTTAATTATGGTATGTCTTGGTGTGGGCCTCTTTGGGTCTGTCTTTATGGGATTCTCTGCACTTCCTGGACTTGTGTTTATTTTTCTTTCACCAAGTTAGGGAAGTTTTCAGTTATTATTTCTTCAAATAGTTTCTTGATCCCTTGCTCTGTCTTTTTCTTCTGATACCCCTATGATGCAAATGTTGTTACACTTCATGTTGTCCCAAAGCTCCCTTCAACTATCTTCATTTTAAAACATTATTTTTTCTTCTTGCTACTCTGATTGGATTTTTTTTCCCATTTTGTCTTTCAAATCACTCATTTGATCCTCTGCTTCATCCATCCTGCTGTTTATTCCTTCATGAATATTCTTTATTTCAGATGTTGTATTCTTTATTATTAAATGGTCCTTTTTATGATTTTATGTCCATTTTCATGGATCCTTATAACCATTATAAGAATCCTTATAGCCATTACTTTGAATTCCTTATCTGATAAATTGCTTGCACTCATTTAACTTAGCTATTTTTCTGGAGATTTTTCCTGTTCTTTGGGGCCTGTTTTTTGTCTCCCCATTTTGGCTGCCTCTTTGTGTTTTTGTTCTATGTATTAGATAGATCTTCTATGACTCCCAATCTTTGTGGGGTGGCTTTGTGTTGTAGGTCCTGTAGGATCTAGTTGTGCAGTGTTCTTGGCCACCTGAACTAGGTGTTTCTGGTAGGTCCATTGGGTGGGTTATATGGGTCCTCTTGTTGTAATTAAGTCTTGGTTGCTATGGTTCATCTGTGTGCAGGATCAACCCTCAAGCTAGCTGAATGTGAGGATCAACCCTGACTATAGCGTGTGAGTTGCTGTGCAAGTGCTGACCACATGATGTGGATTTCACCTCAGTAGGTGTGCCTGCTGAGGCCTCCCTTTGGATTTCCTTCTTGTAAAGCATATTGGATCCTGCTCTGATGTTGTCTGAAGCTGGCCACTGGGTGTGTTGGATCTGAGCCTTTTGGGAGGCCAGTGTAAGATGTTGTGTGTGACTAGTCCTGGGCAACCTAGAGCTACAAGCAATCAACTGTTTGTGGCTGCCTTTGCTGGACCTAGGTACATGCTGGAAGGACCAAGCTGCATACTAAGACTGGCTTTTACCAGCACTAGGTCTGGGGGCAGGTCATCAAAAGCCCCAAAGCACCGCAGATCTGCCTCTGCCATCCTTCACCTGCTAGCTGTCTGTTAGGCTCATTCACTGAAATAGCCTCTGGCTGTACTCCTGAGCAGGGTGTAAGCTTACAGGGTGGGTGAGTGGGTGACCATGGGTGTGGCTATTGCTTTCCTCCAGGCTGATGCCAGAAGACAGTGCTCCATTTAAGAAAGATGGTATCTGCAGTGTGGGAGAAGGACTCAGCAGAGGGATTCTGGTGTCTGTTCCTTCAGCTTCCTCCCCTGATCCACAAACCCAAGCCTTTCCTCACACAACTCTAGTCCACTCTGCCCTTTCTCTGCCCAAGCCAACGGTGAGTGAAATTTTGTGAGCTGGCCCATACAGAGGATGCTTGTGTCTATAGTGGACTCTGTCTCTCCCTGGTGGACAGAAATTCCTCTGCTTTTCAAAGCAAGATGTTGTGCACCTCTTCCTGGCTCTGGTGTTATGGGCTAGGGAGCCTGGCTTGCAGTTTAGACCCCACGCTTCTCAGAAGGAACTCCCTGTAGCTGAGGTATTCTTTTGGAACCTCAGCCACCCTTTGCCCTCTGCCACTCTCCCTACCAGTCTTGATATAGCTTCTTCTGTAAATCCTTGGTTATAGAACTTCCTTTCTGCTAGTCTTCTGTTATTTATTCAGGATGATTTTTCTATATTTTAGTTACAGTTGCAGTTAGGTCCTGGGAGGAGGTGTTATAGTTTCCACCAACTCTGCCACCGTCTTGGATCCTTCCATAATTATCTTTAAAAATAGTAGGTTAAGTTTGCACAGTATTAATAAAGTCAAAGTACCTTAGTGGACCTTGATTTTAATTTTTAATGTGCTCTTTTATTCCTTCAGTAGATATTCTTCAGCATCTCTTATGTGCTCAATGTGAGGGTAACAGTGAGCAATGAAAAAGACACTGTCATGATTTCATGAAACTTATGATTTATTGAGAATTTAGAGATTGAACAAGTAATAACTCAAATAATATTTAATTATTGGTATTTACATTATGGTAAGTGCTGAGCAGGAGGACTGTGAGATTTTGTGGGAATGTTTAATGGAGCTTGCAATCTGGTCAGGGGGTTATTAGGAAAGCTTCCTTGAGGAAAAGCAATTATGATTTGACTTGCAGGCAGAGTAACATTTGGCCAGGGCAAGGGCTAGAAGGGGAGCATTCTGAGTAGGAAGACCATACACAAAATCTTTGAGGTCTGTGAGTTTTTTGGAAGAGGGGTAATTGGATTTAGGTTTGAAGTCCAAAGTAATATTACAAGATGAGTACTGCTTTTCTCTAAGTAGAATCAGTCAGGTAATTTCAGTTTGTAATAATGGATTATGAGTATTCATAATCAAGACTTAACCTAGGTGAAGGAATAACAGTACAAGGTTTCTTTTGCAGGGTTGGAGATGAAAGAATTGCACGTATCAATTAATTTTGTTCTGCTGTACTTTCCCTTGGTCAGTGTTTTGAGGATATTCCTACCACCCTGGGAGCTCTTAATATTTGACAGTGTAGTTCAGAAATTTTTTCTGTTTTCTGCTGTCTTCTCTTTCTGTGAGTGTCCTTCAGTATTATATATCATAATTCTTATAATTCTGTTTTAGAGGTGAACTAGAGGCACTGCCAGCTAGAGCTATAAGCAGTTCATAGGTTTTTTTAAAAAAACATCTGGGGGCTGGGAACTTTGACTTCTCAGTGCACAACCATGGAGGTCTCTTCCTCCAATGGCTTTAGTAAAGACGTTATAGGGGCCCATTATCCCGAATTGCAACAAGCATAGAGCCATTTCCAACACTCAAAGCTCAGCCAGTGTTGGGGTCTTTAGAGTTTATTTGCTGACATTGGAGTCTTCAAACCCCATGGATGAGCAGCTAAAGGTCCCCACTTATGGAACTCCTTGCCACTTTGGAAGCCAACTCAGACTGTTACCTGGGAACCTGCAAATCTACACACAGCAGGGATTCACCTTCAAGAAATAGAGGCACATCTGTATCACATCTGGCTTCCTAAGTCTCACTTGCAAGGTGGGCACAAAAGTGCCCTTCTTTTTCTTTTCATCCCTGTGTTACCACAAGTGAGAATTCAGAGGCTCTTTAATGGTCATGATGCAACCAAGCAGTGTATCAAGTCCAGATTTAAATGACCCTAACTTGAACTGGCCTTGTCTGTTTCTGGGCTCCCAAGTCTTGTTCTGTCATGCTTTGGCTGATGTGCAACTGTAGTATTTATCCCTGGGAGAACATGGTATCAGAGCATGCATCCCCATCTGAGCTCAGTGAAGTTAGAGGAGTAGCCTAAGAATCCCAGTCACTGTCCACCGACTGCTACACTCTTGTAACTCTTAGTGAAAGATCAGAGTTATTATTAAGGATTATTAACTACTATTAATTAATTTACTAATAAGAATGACCACCACTATTAGTACTAAAACTGCAGGGTCACTGCTCTAACTTGCCACAGTATTATCTCCAATCTCTTATAGTAAATAAAAGTTTCTCAAGTTTCTGGAGGCAATTGGTCCATCCCAAGAGTTCTAATGTCTACTTGATTGCATGCCCCACAGCAGCCACTGAATTCTCAGGGTCTGCTCTTGGCCATTTTGCAGCACTGAAGCCTTAAACCAGTCTGACCAGCTCTAATGTTATCTTGCCATCCAAAATAGTCTTCTAAATTTTAAGAAAAATGTTGTCTATGGAAATGGCAAAGAAATTAGTAATTGTGGTCAGAATAGAAATGTGTTTCTGGCTCAGGGCCCCTTTCACAGTTTTAATCCAAGTTGTGCTCAGTGCCCCATCTTATCACCAGCTTGGGACCCACCCCTCTAACAATTATCATTACCAAGGTTTGAAGTCCTTGCCCTCTCTCTAGTCAGAAAGAAGAAGCCTTACTCTTTTGAAAGGGAAAACTAGGATTGCAATGGTATGATTCTTTTTAATTTATCACATATTATGTATTATATTCAATTTAGGAGAAAGTTGTCATCATAAATAAATAATATTAAGTGTGCAGTTATCATTGGCCAAGTCTGTACAGTGATATTAAAAAATGTAAATGTGTTCCGTTGAGTTTCATTCTCAGAACAACCACAGTTGTTGTTTCTGTTAATTAAGAGACAAAGCAATGGCTTTCCTACTTCAGCACTTTTAAGAATTATTTGGAATACCTATTAAACATGCAGATTTACCATGTCTTTTTCTCTGTCATTCTCACTTAGTGCCTAGAAATTCTCTTTTCTTAGATCTTTGGTAAGTGTTAAAAATCTGCATTACTACCAAGTCCTATAGGTAATTCCTATATAGAATGTATTCTGTAGGCCACACTTTGAGAACCACTGGGTTAGGAAATGTGTTCCTTAATAAATCTAGTTTTTGCTTATTAGAATAGAAATATTTGTAGACTTGTTGTCAACATGGGGGTGAGGGTCACTAACTTCAGTATACTCGAAAATTCACATACAACTTTTGACTTTCTCAAAACTTAACTACGGTTTTCCCTTGGTATTTGCAGGGGATTGATTTCAGGACCTCAGAAGATACCAAAAGCTGCAGATGCTCGAGTGCCTTATATAAAATGGCATAGAACAATGCATACAGTTGGCCCTCCACATCTGAGCATTCCCAACCACAGATTGAAAATGTTTTTGATCTGTTGTTGGTTGAAATTCTGGATGCAGAACCTGGGAATACAAAGGGTTGACTGTATATTCATTGAAAAAATTCCACATGTAAGTAGGCCTATGCAGTTCAAACTCATGTTGTTCAAGGGTCAACTGTATTTTAAATTACGATGTGTACACATCAGCTTTACTTAAAGAGATACTCCTGCTGGGAAAGTCCTTTCTCTTTGTCCCAGTGGCCTAGTGTTCTCTATCAATCCTCAAAACAATCTGGTAGCATCATCACTAGACTCATAGCTTCAACTGTAACTTATTAGCTTCAGAAAGTTATGAGTTCTTTGTCCTGGTCAGTGTGGCTCGGTTGGTTGGAACATCATCCCATAACCAAAAGGTTGTTGGTTTGATTCCTGGTCAGGGCACATACCTAAGTTGCAGGTTCGATCCCTGGTCCCAGTGCATGTGATCCCTGGTCCCAGTGCATGAAATCTCTGGTCCAGGCATGTACAGGAGGCAACCAATCGATGTTTCTCTCTCTCACATAAATGTTTTTCTCTCTCTCCCTTCCCCTCCCCCTTTCTCCCTCTCTGAAAGTAGTGAAAAAAAATGTCCTTTGTTGAGTATAAAAAATTTTTTAAAAAGTCATAAGCATGAGTTCTTTGATTATAAGAGAAGTAGTGGACAATGGTCTTTGGTTAGATACTGTAACATATATATAACATATATGATATGTGTGTGTGTGTGTGTGTGTGTGTGCGCGCCTGGAACAAAGTGTTGACAGTAGTGATTTAGTGATTTCTCGGTAATGGTATTTCAGGTAACTTTATCTTTTTTCAAAAACGTTTTTTAAAAATTTCAAAATTTTAGAATGAGTAGGCATTTCATTTATAAATAAAAAAGTGTAATTTAGTTTTAATAAGTGAAAAAAAGCTTTCATCTGGCTAGGTATGGTTGAAGATAGAAACTAAAAATAATCAATGGAATAAACTAAAAACAAAATAGAAAAGGATTTCAGATAAGAAAAAAAAAGATCAATTAGCTCTGGGTTTTGTTGTGAGTTTGACTGAAGGAGTAGAAAGCCAATCTCCTTTAAAAGGAAAGAAACAGCTTGAATTCTTCTATGCCCTTTGGGCAATCTTGAAAACCTGTATTTGTCTTAATAAGTTTCAGAGTGTTAAAAAGTGTTTTAAGCTACTTTAGAGGAAACACAGGAGGGCCTGGGATTTATGGTCTGAGTAAATTCAGTAGAAATTTCAGTATGTTTTACTCTTTTTCATCTGTATGAAAACTCTCCCAAGTCGACAGTTAATGGGAGTCTGATCTCTTCTGAGGGGATCGTTTAGACTTGGTGGTATGGAGGCAGGAACGGTAACAGAGGTGACCTAGGGAATAATGTCACCAGAGAGGAAGAACATGGACCTCAAATGTTTATTGATTGGAAGCTAATTTTAATTCATTATTGACCTTTGCTTAAAAAGTTTGTTATTAATTTAGTAATGAAGTTTCCTGGCTAGAACTGAATCCAAGTGTCCATCAAGGTGCTGATAATAAGCCAGAGTTTCACCAAGGAAGGGGGTGTTAGCCACAGCTGATATCCTGTAAGATTAGTTCATTATTAAAGTCCACTGTGGAAATTTTTGGTTTTAGATATCTCTTCTCTGAATCCATTATCTAATCTATCATCTGGCTACCCACTACCAAATTAAGTGATTTTATTGAATCTGGAGACAAAGCAATTTGATTGTCCTTTTGGCTTAAAATTTGTTTATCTTATCAGGGATCAAATGAGAGTTTATGCCTCAGGGTGCTCCCAGGTGGCCCGTAGAACTTTATGAGGTGCTATAAGGAATGAGAGCTTGGGGCCACCAGGAGAGAATGTGGAAACGATAGCAGCCTCTGGTCACAGTGACAATTGCGGGGCAGTAGCTTGATAACAGTAGCACAGTATTCTCTCCAAATCTGTGTTTTTAGTGATTTCTTTCCATATCCTTATTATCAGTAAGAATTATTCAAGTCCTGTTCAGTTGCAGTTTTATAAATAAGATACTGAATCTAACAGTTTTGAACACGTAACGTGTACCAGAGAGTATTCTAAAAAATTCATATATAGCATCTTATTTAGTTCCTATAGTTCTATTTCACTTTTTAGATTTTCCTTTTTTGTTTTCTAGATAGACCTTCCTTCAACCCTAATAAGTTATCAAGTCAAATACAGAGGAGATTGAATTCTCTTTTTTTGTATTTTCTTCCATTTTTTGTGGCCTGAGTATTTGTATAAAACACAATAAATCAAACTTTAACAGCATTTTATTGATGTTTATTATGCCTACAGAAAAATAACAAATAGCATAAATGTATAGCTGTTTGAACTACCACAAACTGAACTTAACCCAAATCAACAAGCAGAGCCTTTGTAGGTATACTTTTAAGCAGAATTTGATCCTGCTGTTATCTGGAGTTTGGCATCCTGCTTTTTCCACTTAACATTTTATTGGCAAATACTCCCCATGTTACTACTTATTTCTCAAAAAACAAGCTTTTTAATGGCTACATGACTGATTTTCAAGTGGGTGTACAATAATTTATATAACTATTCTTTGAATATTGGATATTTAGACTGTTTCAGTTTTTCATTATTATAAATAGCATTGTAGATTATGGTATTGAACATAAATCTCTGACTGTATCTTATTTCCTTAAGATACATTTCCAGAACTGTAATCGCTATATTAAAGAGCATGAATATTTTAAAGCTCTTGATGCTTTAATAAATTACTCCACAGAATGACTATGCCAATCTACCAGAATTCATGAGTGCCCACATTTCAATTCTGGGTGTTCTCTTCATGTCTGTGTGTGTGTGTGTGTGTGTGTGTGTGTGTGTGTGTGTGTGTATCTTTGCCTACTGATAGACAGGAATTGATGGTCTAACCACTGTTTGAATGTTCTTTGATTATTATGAGGTTAATATATTTTCACATGCTTATTGAACATGCTAATTTATTTTTCTATTTCTTTTAAATAGAAATTAAAATAAAACTACAAAATTACTCCTTAATTTTTCAACATTTCTTTGGGACCTAAAAGCATATAAATCTTGTTTTAGTTCATAAAAATTTGGGGAAGTAGGCAATAAGTTTTCCCTTTATGCTTGCTTTTTCAAAGCATTTGAGAAAAAGCTGTGTCCATTTCTGAAATTTAAGGAGGATTGTAAATAAAATTGGAATTAAAATTATACATATCAAAGCCTTACCCCACTTGGTTCTGGTAATGTTTTCTTCCACATTTTTTTCTTTTTTTTTTAAATGGAGATAATATTGGCTAATAACATTTTATAGGTTTCAGGTGTACAACATTGTACTTTGATATCTGTATACTCTATAGCATGCTACCCATCAAAGGTCTAGTTTTCACTTATCACCATATATTTGACCCCCTTTACCCTCCTCTCCTCTCTTTCCCTCTGGTAACCACCAACCTGTCTGTATCTATGAGCTTGTTTTTTGTTCAAAGGCTTTATAGTTGGCTATTCAGTACATGAAAAAGTTATGATATTAAGTTTATCAGGCTTTAAAGATATATTTGATTTTTTATTATATCTGAGAGAGTTAAAGTATACAAAGTTTTATGATTTCAGGAATTGGAGATTTTCTAAAGTGGCTTTTACATGAAGACAGGATAATTTTAATAAAATAAGAATTCATTTACAAAAATGAGGATGAGGTGCCAGGTCAGTCTTTTCTTGTCAAATATATTTCACTTGCCTCTGGTTCTGCCCTGAGCCTAGTTACTGAGCAGCATCTGTGAGGAAGATTTCATTGTGTTTTATGTAGTATAACAAATAACCTGCAGTTCCAAGCCTATTAGGATGAGGCCTTTTTTAACATGTGTGTCTTAATCCCTGCGTTAGAATTCTGATCTCCACATGTTACAAGCATTAAGCCATTCTTTCCTTTTTTGGAAATAAATAAATTTGCCAGAATATTCTCTATATGTCAGAGTACCTCAATGTTAATTTTGAACTTTACATGTTGTATATTTGCTGTATATTTTCATGTCAACCCACTACCCACTACCAAGTCCAATTTCTTCCTCATTATTTCATAAATAACAATTTTTATGTATAATAACAACATAGTTGATTTTTACAGTTGGAAGGGACCTTAGGAATCATAGTCTTTTGGATTTTCAAACCCATGGAAATAGCTCAAAAAGAATAGTTGTAAAACAAATGAACATATGGAAATTAGGAAGGTTTATCTGCTAAGTTTGAAGAAGGAATAGATACTATATTTACCAGGCAAAGGTGAGTGTGTGTGTGTGTGTGTGTGTGTGCATCTGTAAGTCTGTAAGAAGGTACCCAGTAAAGGAAACAGCAAGTACACAGGTTCTGTGATGGGAAGAAGGGAAGTATGGGTAGAATAGACAAGTAGGGGATATATTGTTCAAGATGAGGCTGAACATTTTAAGCAAAGGTTTGTAGGCCATTGCTTGTGGTTTTGTCCCATATTCAAAGAATAAAGAGAAGTTTTACTGGAGGTATGAGTGCAGAAGGAGGGTCCCACAATCAGATCTGCTTTTGAAAAGACCATTCTGGCTACTATGTGGAGAGGTGAACTAGAATGAATGCTGAAGGACTAGTTAAGAAGTAGTTGAGCCTTGGTCGGTGTGGCTCATTTTTTTGTAGTGTCATATATTACACCAAAAGTTTGCAGGTTCCATTCCCAGGCATGGCTGTGGGTTCGATCCCTGGTTGGGGCACATATGGGAGGTGACCAGTCAATGTTTCTCTCTCTTTTTCCATAAAATCAGTACACATATTTTTTTTTTGAATTAAAAAATGAATCCTTTGTTTTTTTTAAAAAAAGAAGTAGTCGAAGCGATGCATGTGTCAATAGAGGCTTGGAATAGGAAGGCAATAGAAGAGATGAACAGACCTGAGATGTGGACAGACTTCAGATGTATTAAAGATAAAGTTGGCAGTATTGGGAATGGGCATGTGGGGAGCTGTGAGAGAGAGAAACATTAAACATGATTCCAGCCCTGGATAGAGTGGCTTGGTTGATTGGTGTGTCGTCCCGTAACCAAAAGATTGTAGGTTCAATTCCTGGTCAGGGCTCATACCTAGCTTGCGGTTATAATCCTCAGTTGAGGCATGCATGGTAGGCAACCAATCAATGCTTCTCTCTTGCATCAATATTTCTGTCTCTCCTCTTTCTCTTTTTCTGTCTCTAGAAGCAATGAAAAAAATGTCTTCAGATGAGGATAAAAAAAATAAGCAAACAAAACATGAATGATTCCAGTCCTTGGATTTTGCACATGTTTGGATAGCTGTGCCATTCAGGGAAGTGGAGAACACTGAAAAAGAACTAAATTGGAGATGGGGTAATGGAGAGTGTTTTTATGCTTCATAAGATCAGAAGCACAGCCTTATTCATTCATATCCCTTAGCTCCAGAACAGTTTCTGGTGCATAGTAGGTACTAACTAAATATTTGTTACATGAATGAATTATACATTCAATTTTGGGCAGGTTGAATTAGAATATCTTTCAAACATTCAAGTAGTGATGTTAACTAGCTATCTAGACTTATGTAAGTCTAAGCTAGAGCTTGAAGGAGGGAGACTTGGGATCCATTGACATAGATGATAGAATATGCTGAGGTTGCCTAGCATAGGAAGTAGAATAAGAAGTGGAAAGGGCCTAGGACAGAGCCTTAAAGTATACTTCTTTAGCTGTTGGGGAGGGGTCAGCCAGAAAAGGATGAGAAGACATTTCTAGTTATGTAGGAAAAAAAAACAAAAAATGAGGCTCAGAGAGGCTAAGGAAAGAGAGAGTTGAACAGTACAGAGGAATCAAGTAAGATGGGAACTCAAAATGGAGGTCATTTGTGACTTTAGTGAGAGCTGCTCTACTGGCATGTTTGAGGTGGTGGTTGGACTAGAACTGATGGGAGAGTGAATAGGATATTATGGAAAAGAGGCAGTAGTTTGGAGGCAAAGGATGAGGATATTTGATTACTTTTAAAATATAATTATAGACCAACACAGACAAATGGGAATTAGGGAAAGTGGAATGTACTTTAACATAAATATTTAGGATGCAGAGAAATTTTATTTACTTATAACTAAACATTTACTTTGCTGGAGAGATATATGAATCACACTGATGGCTCTTGTCTCCTTGTGTAGCCACTGTGATAGGATATGTGTATAGCCTTGCATTTCAGCCACTAGTTATTATATGTTAAAGGGTTAGTAAGTATATAGATTAAAATGCTGTTGTCAATGGAGCCCTTTCCAGGATGGTTACTTCTTGACAGGTTGTGATTCTGTCCAGGAGCAGGTGAGGTGAATCAACTTCTCATTGACATCTTGAGATATGTTTTATGCCTCTAGATTAATGGGATTCTTGTCAGTGAAGTGCCCTCACCTGCTGCTGCCAGCCATCCTTACCTCAAAGCCAGTGAATACTGCTGCCACCACCACCAAGTGGAATAACAGTACACCTGTGCTGCCAGTCAGCATGTTGCCTAGCAACAGAGGGAGGGGTTGATGTCTGTCAGCATGTGGGCACAATATATTCTAGTTCCAGGTGCTTAATGGAAACAGTGATTACATGGCTCTTCCATGTCACCTTTGGAATTTGTGGTTCTGAGGCTGGGAAGCTGGACTACTTTGGAAGCTGAATCTAGAAGAAAAAGGGGACTATAGGATATGATCACCTGGCTATATAAATAAGTACTGAAAAACAATTTGGGTTTCTAGCAATGACTTAAACTGTGAGACCAATGGGCTTCTGGAAAGGGATAAGGTAGATCTCATGAAGACAAGGTATGTAGAAGGCATATGATTCTCACGGAATTTGAGAAAGTGCAAGACAAATGCCTACATAAATCCTAAAAAAGGTTTAAGGAAGATACCAGGTAAGAAGTAGGAAAAACCACAGTGGAAAAGATACAGAGTGAACATGAATTTTTTAATTTTTCTCTCTTTATTTTTTAATATTTTATTGATTATGCTATTACAGTTTTCCCATTTCCCCTGCTTTATTCGCCTCTACCTTGCACCACCCAACCCTCTAGCATTGCCCCCTCCTTAGTTCATGCCCATGGGTTGTACATATACTAAGTTCTTTGAGTTCTCTGTTTCCTATACCATTTTTGACCCCTCCCTGTCTATTTAATGCCTACCAATTACGCTTCTTCTCCCCTGTACATTTCCCCCCCATTCCTACCCTCCCCCGCCCCACTGAACTCCCTCTGTGTGATGTTCATTTCTCTGATTCTGTTTCTGTTCTAGTTGTTTGCTTCATTTTTGTTTTCATTGCTTTTCTTTCTTGTATTTTTTTAGGTTCATTTATTGATAGTTGTGAGTTTGCTGTCAGTTTACTGTTCATATTTTTTATCTTCCTTTTCTTAGATAAGTCCCTTTAACATTTCAGATAATAATGGTTCGGTGATGATGAACTCCTTCAGCTTGACCTTACCTGGGAAGCACTTTATCTGCCCTTCCATTCTAAATGAAAGCTGTGCTGGTTAAAGTATTCTTGGATGTAGGTCCTTGCCTTTCATGACTTGGAATACTTCTTTCCAGCCCCTTCTTGCCTGTAAGGTTTCTTTGGAGAAATCAGCTGATAGCCTTATGGGCATTTCTTTGTAGGTAACTCTCTCCTTTCCTCTTGCTGCTTTTAAGATTCTCTCTTTGTGTTTAATCTTGGGTAACTTAATGATGATGTACCTTGGTGTGTTCCTCTTTGGGTCCAACTTATTTGGGACTCTCTGGGCTTCCTGGACTTCCTGGAAGTCTATTCCCTTTGCCAGATTGGGGAAGTTTTCCTTCATTATTTGTTTGAATAAGTTTTCAATTTCTTGCTGTTGTTTTTCTCCTTCTGGCACCCCTATAATTTGGATGTTGGAATGTTTAAAGTTGTCCCAGAGGTTCAAAAGTCTCTCTTCATTTTTTTGAATTCTTATTTCTTCATTCTGTTCTAGTTGGATGTTTATTTCTTCATTTTGTACCAAAGCATTGCTTTGAGTCCTGGTTTCCTTCCTGTCACTGTTGGTTCCCTGAATATTTTGCTTTATTTAATTTTTTGGTATCTTTAATTTGTTCTTTCATTTTTTGACCAAGCTCAATCAGATCTGTGAGCATTTTGATTTCCAGGGCTTTAAATTCTCCATCAGATAGGTTGGCTATATCCTCATCACTTAATTATCTTTCTGAGGTTTTTCTCTGTTCTTTCATTTTGGCCCTATTTCTTTTTTAGGGCCCCTGTTAAGTTGTAAGAGGGCAGGGCCTTAGGTATTCACCCAGGCAGGGCAACCCTCCTTGCTGCCAATGTGGCACTGCCTGTGGGGGAGGGGCCAGAGAGGGAACAATGCAGCTCTCCTGCTTGTCTCTAGGGCACTTTTCAATGAATTCTTCTTGTGTGAGACTGGGAGTTTTTCCCACCTGCAACCGCCACAGTCCACAGCCTCCTCTGAGTCTCAGTTTCCCCTTAAGTCAGCCCCTCCTACCTGTAGCCAGCCACCTCTCCACAGTCCACTGCCTCACTGCTGTTTCTCTCCTTCTGACACCTTACTGGTCTGGTTGTTCTGTTTGACTGTTTCTTTAATGCTGTGGTTGTTGGAGTTCCATGAAGTTTGATTTTCTTGTGCTTTTGGTTGTTTATTGATTTTAGATTGTTTGTTATCCTCCTTTTGGTTGTGCAAGGAAGCGAAGGGTTTCTACCTACACCTCCATCTTGGTCAGATGAACATGAAATTTTAATATAGGAGAATAATTTATTTCCTAACTGTTATTAGGATTTTGGAGTATCCTGTAAGGTGGTTCCTTTGTAGTGACTAGTTATCCTGGAAGGGTTTGGGGCCATAGTCATAAGGGACCTCAACTGTATTAATCTAATTCTAACTCAAATTATACTAAAAGTAGAGCATATCTACTTAAAAAACTCATTATTAATCTATTAGATACTGTGCCTAGTGATGTGGGAATGTGATGAATAAGACACTGCCATTAGTTCCAAGGTGCTTATAACATACCAAGGGATATGTATACACACAAATATTTCATTCTCTCTTTTGGGAGGGAGCATGAAGACTTGAATGGAAGGGAATGTGATACTATGATTTATAATAACAAATACATATTTGAACTTTGTCTCCATTTCTGGCACAGACTTTCTAAAGCCCTGGAATTTCCTAAGTGATAAGGTGTTATTTTAATGAAGTGACTTTTGGAAAGCACCTAAGGATGGGGCCTGGTTGCCACAGGAGCCAGCCATGGGATTAGAGTTGGAACTTTCAGTTCTACTCCCTGACCTGCAAGGAGGTGAGAGGGGCTTGAGAATGAGTTCAGTCACTAATGGCCAAGGATTTAATCAATCTTGCTTATATAATGAGCCTGCATAAAACCTCAAAAGGATGGGATTCAGAGAGCTTCAAGGGTGCTCAACACTTGGAGATTCAGAGAGAATGGTGCTCAGAGAGAGCATGAAAACTCTACACCTCTTCCCTCATATTTCATGCTATGCACCTTTTCCATCTGGCTGTTGATTCATATCCTTTAATATTCTTTGTAATAAACTTGTAATCTAGTAAGTAGAATATTTTCCTGAGTTGTGTGAGCCACTGTAGCAAATTAATATAACCCAAAATGGGGGTTATGGAACCTCAGATATTTAGTGCTCATATGTATTCTTTTTTTTAAGTAACATTTTTTTTAACAATGAAGCCTCGCTGTAGAAGACAAATCCCCCCTTTTAAAAAAGATTTTATTTATTTATTTTTAGAGAGAGAGGAAGAGAAGGAGAAAGAGAGGGAGAGAAACCTCAAAGTGTGGTTGCCTCTCATGTGCCCCACACTGGGCACCTGGCCTGCAACCCAGGCATGTGCCCTGACTGAAAATTGAACCAGCAACTTTTTGGTTCACAGGCCCATGCTCAATCCACTGAGCTACACCAGCCTGGGCTCAGATGTATTCTTTTGTTAAAAGCACAAATGACAATGTGGACTTGTGATTAGCATCTGAAGTGAGTAGCAGTCTTGTGGGACAGAGCCCTTAGCCTGTAGAATCTGACACTAACTCTGGGTAGATAGTGTTAGAATTGAATTTAGTTGTAGGACACCCAGTTGGTATGGTTTTGGAGAATTGCTAGTGGTGTGAGAAAATTGTCCCACACATTGGAATTGATTATCACTGTTGCAGGGAAAATCCTGAGGAGGTGACATTTAGATGAGGCCTTGAGGGATTGGAGGGGTTTCAAGAGGGAGATATGGAGGGGAAAGGAATTCTGAGTAGAGGGAATAGTTAGCACAAAGGCTCCAAATTGGTAAAACAACCTTTGTAGTCATGTTCTTGGAAATATAGGTGTACAAGAGCGTGGAATCCTATGGAAAGGCAGATAAGAAGCAGGTTGTGGAGGCCTGGATGGTATTCTGTGGAATCTTAGTACCTATTCTAATATTACATAATAAGTGCTCAAGAAGCAGAGAAACTATGTAGGTGGTCTGACCCTCTGGGCAGAGGCTCCAAAAAAGAATTTTATAAGACCCAAGAGGGACAGTCAGTTCTAATGATAATTTGTAACTTGTTATGAGGGATAAAGGAAAGAGAGGCCTGATCAGCTTGGATTTCAAAAGACATTTTTAAAAAGGTGAAAAGAGAGACACACACAACCAAGAAAGAAGCCTCACCTGAAGAATGATTTGGGGAAGTTCAAGCCTGCAATGACCTGAGACTTGGAGAAAAGTGATGTGTACTAGAAAGGCATTGATGGTGTTGTGGGCTGAATTGTGCACTCTTCCAAATTCATATGCTGAAATCCTAACTTCTGGTACCTCAGAATGAGATTAGATTTGGAGTTAAGGTCTTTAAAGGGGTAATTACCTTAAAATGAGATCTCTTGGGTGGTCTTAGTCCAATATAACTGGATGATTATAAGTAGAGCAAATTACAAGATTAGAAGAAGGCAACAGACCTGTGTGTGCCAGAGGAGGACACAACAAGAAGGCAACCATCTGCTAGCCAGGGAGAAGGGCCAAACCTGTTGACATTTTGATTTGAACTTTCACCCCTGGAACTGTGAGAAAATAAATTTCTCTTGTTTAACTCATCTAGTCTATGGTACTCTGTTATGGCAGCCCTGGAAAACTAATATACTTGACATGAGGTAAGCAATGAACGGGGCCTTCATCTGGGGCAGGTGATAGAATCGATTGTCACTTTTCCTGGATTCCATATTTTTTACTTCTACTTGCTAAAATATATTTGTAACACCCCAAATCAATACCTGTAGTGCTTTTACAATCATTCACAGATGTTCTCAGAGCTGTAAAAAACTTAAGTTCCCAGATGTGTATTCTCCTAGCTGAGGTTGAAGGCTCTGTCATCTTGTTTCAGCCCTCATAGTGAAAACAAGTGCTCTTTTCACAATCTATTCAATGTCACATATTTTTTCATTTTCATGCTTTTGTTGGTGATTTTTTTGTTAAAAGGTCCCCAAGTGGTAGTGCTATGGTGTGGAAAGCTATGATGTGCCTTATGATAAGATGTGTTATGTACGCTTTGTTAGACATGAGTTATGTAGTGCTATTGCCCTTAAGTTGGGTGTTAATGAATTCATAATATATACTAAATAAGGTTGTCTTTAAACAGAAATGCACATATGGTTATGTAATGATGAGTTGATAAAAATGTGACCAGAGACTCAAAGGGACCTAACACAGTGTATCCCTTCAGATAAAGGGTTTAGTATTAGCTAATTCAGTGTTCATGGTGGCTTTATGGAACATAACTCCACAAATAACAGAAATTGACAGTATGATGTTGGAGAGTGATAGATAGTCTATCCATCTAAATTCTGTTTTCACCTTCTCCACCAAGAAGGTTTATTCCAAATGAAAAATGTAGAACACAAGTACCTTTATAGAACAGCTGAAGCTCAAGGTAAATAAAGAGGTACTGAGATGACCTAGACAGGAAAATTTGTTCAGTTTTCCAGCCATGAATGAAAGATATATACATGTGGTTACTGAGTCACCATTTCTTTGTTTTGTGGATAACAGAAGTAGTACAACTATTTTTTATATTTTGTTGTTTAATTACAGTTGACATACAATATTTTATCAGTTGCAGGTATACAACATAATGATTAGACATTTATATAACTTATGAAGTGATCACCCCAATAAGTACAACTACTGATGATGAAGATTTTAGCAACCACAGACCATTTAACTTGATGTTGGTTCATTAGTAAATTCTAGAAATTCTAATGAGCTACTAGCAATCAGAAAAGAGAGAGGTGCACCATAGCATTCAGGATATGCTAACTTAATCTTACCATCTCACCTCTACTTTTTTTTTGAGGGAGGGGAAGTGAATTCATAACCGATGTAATATTGAGTAAATGTTCTTTAAAGTTATACCTGCCAAATTCAGGAAACAACTTCTTTTCTTTATTAATTCATAGTTAGGACATATAATGGCCACCATTTGCTGAAAACATAACCACGGGCTCTGATATTGCTCTGTAGTTCTCACTCCAAATCCACTGCAACCTTGGCTGCTCACTCTCATTCTGGATTTATTTTAGTCCTCATCAGTCACAGAAAATTCACTGGCACATGTGAGGTCTCCATTATATCTTTGTCTTGTTAAACATCATTTGCACTAGGAGGAAATTGCAGTATAATAAAATACAAAAGTCGCCTTTAACTCTAGTGGAATTCTTAATATGATTTCAATTCAATTCAATTATAAGTTTTAGTCTCATGGATAGCCTTCAATGGAAATTCTGTTTCCCATTAGGTATCAATCTGGAGATTTTTATGTTACCATAAGTGGTGTATCCCAGGACCACCTACACAAATTTACCTGGGATAGACATTTATTAAACATGTTAATTCCTGGGCTTTCTCCCAGTTCTACAGCATCAGAATCCTGGAGGAAGTGGGCTCGGAGGAGGAGGGGTGCAGGAATCTGAATTTTAATTTTTGGGATGATTAGTTAATTGTTCTACCAAATAGTCATTATTTGACTAAAAAGTTATAATTTTATATACTAAGTTAGCATTTGTAACTGGTATTTTAAATTCTGTTTGGAATTCTATCTTAGATAAGCATTTCTATGTACAAATACTTGCAAACAAGATGTACAAGTTTATAAAAATCTATCAATATGCAAATTTGCATTTCATCTAGCTCTAGTTTTCTTATGGCAAGTCTTCAAGTTAAGAATTTAGATAAATTTTCTCAAAAAATTAATACATCAAAAACAAGTATGTGCTAAGATTTGCTTAGAAATCCTGTACCTAGATCAACATTTTCTTAGAAATCCTGTACCAGAAAGTAAGGAATACCACATGTTTAGTCCTTTGCAAACTCCTTTCATTTAAATAATTTTTACATAATTAGTTAACTTTTTCTTATATTCCTAAGCCTCAAGACAGTTCCTGATAATTATTCATACCTGGAGGGTTTTTTTCTTTTTTATCTCTATCCTTGGAAAGATTGTCTTACAGTTATATTGAAAATGCAAATTTTCACTAAACTACAAAAGATTTTGTTATTTTAAGGATTTTAAGATTCCTACTAAATGTCATGTTGTAAAGCATAAAGTGTGACATTTCCCATTTTACACATAGGAGAAATAGCATATGTAATTACAATTTGATGTTATTCAAATCAGCTGTACATTTATTCTTTTGTAATTTAATCAAAGAACAGATGCTATTTATAGTGATGTAAATGTCATTTAGTTATATTCTTATATACTGATTATTCTTACATAAAATTTTTAAAAGGCATTTAGTTGTAGATTACTAGAAAAGCAGCTAGCTGTGCTCATACCTGAGAATTTCTCTATTACATTATTTGCTTGACATTATGTTGTGAATTTCAAGGTTAGCACTTTTTGATTTTATGAATTGGATTTTAAAATATGAAATAAGGGTTCTTCTGAAAAGACACAGGAACACTTATTCAAATGTTATTTTTATAAACATACAAATGGTTCAGATTATATTACCAGTATATCAAGTGGTAGCATTTTATAAATATTTGTTTATGAATGAATAAGTTGAACATGATATACATGCACACAAACATTAGGTCTGATCATAAAGTAAATGAGAATTTTATATTTGTCCTATATAAGTTAGTTATATTACATGTATGCCATATGTGTAATTTTCTCAATATGTATTTAAATGCATTCTTTGATTTTAGCACAGTAGCTTATAATTAGTCAAGTATATTGAAATGAACATGCAGAAGTGCCAAACAAGAATACTGAGAAAGAAATGTTTTTTAAAAATAAAATACTTTTAAAGCTACATGCAGTTTAACTGTGTCTATTAGGAGCTCTATCAGTTATTAATGCTGATTTAGTCAGTTTACAAACATAACTGAGATATATCTCCATCACATAACATGTAGAAATATGACATACACATGAATACCAGCAATGTCACCCTTGGCTTGTTGAACAAATACAGTTTTTGCAAACGTGAAAATATTTTGAAAAATTTTTAATGGTCTATTATCAAACCAAACAAAACTACAAATAAAACCAAATACTTGTGCTTGAACAACATGGGAGCACTATTTAGGAGTCACCCTGTGATTGGTTACATGAGTTCAAATTGTCTGTAGATAACCCCAGTCAAAACCACCTTTTGAAGGAATCAAGAGGCACTTCTTAACAGTAAGAAAGAAATCCAAGAAGTGTAATAAAAACAAAACAACCACGAGTCTGTTTTATTGTATAATGGCTTTCAACACTTGATTATATTGGCAAAAAATTAAACAAGTATTTTTTCTCTAAGCATCTGTGCATTTGATTGTAACATATTTACCTGTACATGTACTTATGATAATTACCAGGCTTATTTTTCTCATCCTAGAAAAGCCTAATTAACATTCATGTGTTAAGGAAAAGAAAATTCTTCAAAATTCTTTGAGAAGGCTGGGGGTAATAAATCTCTCCAAATGTTTTTTAAGGCTAATCTTTGCTTAAATTTTAAAAAGTTATGACAAGTTATAGACAAGGTAATTTTTTCCTTTAAAAAAGCAGGAACAAAAAGATAAAAATTGCTGAAAACCTGAATACTGCATTCCTATTCACATCACTTTAATAATTTATTGAGTGCAGGGCCAACAATATGAAATTTTCATGTATGAGTATCATCCAGCCTCATATAAAAGTAACACATGAAAAATAAGGTCAGAGATAAGTCACAAATGCCACTGACTCTTGGCTACAATTCTCTAAATTATAATAATAAAGTGTCATTCATCAAGAAAAGAAAATAAATAAATATTTTTGGTTCCAGAAACTAAACAATTTTTTATTATTTTAGGAATTTTTTAAAAATTCAAAATTATATTATAAAAGCCAAAAATAGATGAAAAAATATTATTTTAAACTAGAAGTAGGGTACAGCATTGTACAATTGTATTTTTTTTTCTTTGTTTTCAAGATCACTTGCTAAGGGATTTGTGTTTTGCATAGATTGAACAATCAAAATAGTCTTCAGGATCTTATTTCAGGTGCTTATTCTCACACAGGTCTTCAAACTTCAGAAAGGGATTTCACTTGCATAAAATATGTGAGATTTTACCTCAAAGATTAGTGTATTCATAAATGCTAAGTGTGTGTGCCTGTGTGTTTGAGAGAGAAAGAGACAGAGACAGAGAGAGAGAGAGAGAGAGACCTGGGGAATAAAGAAGAAAGGCAATGTGGAGGGATGAAGAAACAGGATGATTTACTTTACACTCACCCCTGTCATTTAAACTTACATCCAAAGGGCTTAATTTTAAAATAATAAATTCATGACCACATTTGACTGCACCTGTTTTATCTCCTAAGAAGAATTTAAAGGAGGAAAACATTTCAGTGGCTCTCCTTTTATTACTGGTGGTGCCAGAAGATAAGACTTAGAGACTACGTGTAGTTCATCTGAATCTCTGAATCTGTAATAAATATATCATAATAGTCTCCCACAGAGATGCTGGATCCCTATTCCAGCCAGCAAAGAGCATTTTTACAGACCCTAGAAAATGTTTTAATACATCATTAAATTTTGCATATACGAGTAGATTTCCTGTACTTGTCACAATTCCCAGATAATGCTGGGTCTTTCCTCTCCTTTCAGGTGGAGACAGACAGGAGGATGTTTGCTGGTCATTGTGTCCCCTTCCCTGCCCCACCCTGCTTTTAGAGGTGGACTGATCCAGGGCTCTTTTGACCTTATTATTTTGATCTTCAGCTTAGTCCTGCATCACACTGCATTTAGTCCTCCCTGGAGATCATTCTTTCTGCCTTCTTTGTCCTTCAAGCAACAGTACGAATCTGTATAAAATGAAAAAGAGGAGTAGTATTAACAATAATAAAGGGCTGTGATAATGATTCATGCAGCAGACACAAGGTTAAATGCATTCTACAGAGCAGCCTGGTGGGCGTACTCCCAGGAGCCTACACCCACGTACCTGGGACTTGGAAATACCACTGTACCACTGCCTTCCAAGAGAAAAGCCAAGCCACTGCTACTCTCTTAGGACTTCCGGAAGATGAAGGCTGCTGTGTTTAATTCAGTCTGTCTAGGACCTAGGAGCTTGGCTTCCATTTCTTGGAGCCACCTTTTATGTGTGCTTTAAGGCAAGGTACTTAAAACAACCCCCCTTTGTTTCAGCTTTCTCATGGGTAAAATAGTATAATAATAGTACTTATTTCATAGGGATATTGAAAGGATTAAATAAATATATTCCACAAAAGTCACAACAGTATTGTTTAGTTATCATTATTACCATTATTGTTGTGAAGGTGTCTATTAAATCTGAGGGTAAAGAGCTCTTAGAGATGATCTAGGTCAGTAAAGACTCAGGGAATCAGGAAATGGTGAGTGTTGTTCATTTAGCAGTCCTCAGAGACCAAAGACCAGCAGGGGTCTATGCTAGAAGTAGCCCTCTCCTTCCTCATCATGTCCCTTTTGGGTATTGTTAGAATAAATAGGTAAGGCATGGGTGATTTCTCTCTACTCCTCACAAAAGGCTAACTGGAGTCCTTCCATTCCTAGTCTAATTTTTAAAGATCTCTCTGATTCATCACTGTGGATTCATGCCCTCCCTGAATCTTGACATCCAGTCATGTCTTTTACATATTTACTTGTATTATTTATTGGTTGTTGTTGGTTTGAATATATTATTGAAATGCCTTGTTTAATATTTGAAAACTGCATAAAAACCATGTCATAATGGAATAATGTATTTAATGAGATGTATAGTTCAGGAGTCAGATTCTTATAGAGATTTTTAATGTAAATAATAATGTATTTTAGATGGTCTGTATTTGGTACACAGAACGAGTAGCACTTTAAAGAAGAATCAGTTGTTGAACACACCATGTTGATAAAATTTTGCAGCAAATAAACTCAGTTTATTTAGTTTTCAGAGTAATATGTTTGTTCCTCAGGCTATTTAATCTGTTCTTTATTCAAACGGCAAATGAGTTTCTGTTCATAAGGCAAAATGTGGCATTTTAAAAATATTGATAATATTAGTTCTGCTGGTGTTTTTCATTTTCAAAATATAAAAAACTAAGAAATGGAAGCTCTGCAATCGGTGCATCATTACTAATACTTAATTTCAACATTTTTGCAATTTGCTGTCCTTTGATGTTTGCCATCTTGAAAAAGATGGAAACATCATTTCATATTTTATGTTTCTTTTCTGCACATATTAAAAGTCTTTTCTATAAAGTAGTAATGGAATATGCTTGAAGTGATCAACATTTAATGGACCATAGAGCATTTGCAGGCCAGAAGCTTTAGGATGAAATGCAAACAGCTTTAAATGCCTAAATTTATTTTCTTTCAGACTTTCATCTTACAGTGATTTTATGCAAGAATGATATTAGGGTCTTATTGGGAACAGTTAATATAAGCTGTAATAGATAATAACTGACTCTGTAATTAGTCATTTCAAGACAGAGGTACTCTTTAAGCCACTGATAAGAATTGAATTGTGTCGCTACATCATGTTTTCATTCTGCTGTCACAACCCAGCAATTCATATTCATAGACTCCTGGTGCTAAGCTCATTGCCAATTTAACACAGATGTGGGAGAGATATGTACAACTTCCTCAGCCTTTTGATCCCTTTTTATTTTTTATTTAAGGAAATGGCAGAGTAACTTCAGAATGAGGATAAGGGTATAAGTGTCTTAGTGACAAAATTATTGGAAGATTAATTTGGCATATACATAAAATATGCATATATATTCACCCACAAAGTATACATATGCAAAAAAACCCACAATTATGATTAAATGTAAAATTTAACAATTATTTTGTCTGATATTTCTGATTTTTTGAGTACTATCATTTTTATATTTTGAAATTATTATTATTATTCTTTTGTTTTGTTTTGTTTTAGGAGAAACCTCCATTTTCATATATCTCTGAATAGCACTGGTCTTTTTTGTGTATGTGGAAGAGATATTAAATTTGACAATTTCAGTTACATTTGCTACACTGTATCCTCAGTTATTTTTACTTTATTTTTATGTTTTTTCATGTTGTAACAATGGAGCACCTCCTCTGAGCCAGCTCTGAGGAAGGTGGGGTGTGATCGAATGTTCCCAGTTCCTGAAAGCTATGGGATCACTGAGGAGGCTGAGGGGACTTCCCCAGGAGGTCAGGAAAGACTTCATGCAAGAGATTATTGAGTCTGTAACTGAAGGGTGGATAGGATTGTAACAAAGGAAAGAGGGGATGCTTTTTAGAGACAGGCAAGGAGATAGGGAAGTAAAGAAGATGTTTTAGTTTAACTGGATCAAAAAGTGTTTTCAGGTGAACTGGGGAAATTTGACTGGAGGGATTAATCCTGGCCACAAACTGAAGATCTTTAAAACTGCATTGAAACAGGATTTTAATCTGTATGATAGGAAGCTAGAGATATTTGTTGAACAAGGGAATGTTGTGATCTGATAAGACACATGTGCTTTGTAATTACAGATAATAATATAAATGCTTTATTTCTGTGCTGGTAAATTCAAAATTCTACTTGCAGTCCAAAATATTGATATTGCCTTTTTCTCTATAATTAGAGTAACTACTTTTTTTTGTATTACATTTTAATGTAAAAATATAAAAGATATAAGAAATTGACTCTATGACAAAAAAAGTTCCCTGGGGAAGAATTTTATAAAGTTATCATGAAAATTATCATGAAAGTTATCATGGTTTGTAAAACCATGAAAAGAAGTAGATCATGTGGCAGGCTGAATTGTTTAGGTGTTTACCTATTTAAAGTCATTAATCATTCCTTTATGATTTTATATAAATCTTTGGTGTCTAAATGGGTAACTAATTTTGTGGGTTCTATCCCATGTGGTGATACATCTTAATTTGTATAAAATATCTAGAATTGCTAAAATGTCAGGTAGAGTTTATAAACATCTTACTAATAGGGAAGAAGTTCTAAATATCTTCTTTTGCCTTTCTAGCTAATAAAATCCAAATTATAGTGCTAACAGTTCTTGGCTCACAGAGGTTTTTATTTATAGCTTAGTTCTCAAAGTCTGAATATATTATGTACTTTCTAGAGTTCATCCTAAGTGTGCTTATAATACATGTTTATGATAAACTTCTTTCTTTACCTCAACTTTTAATATGAAATTTTTCTGAAATGCAAGTTAAGAGTAGACAATGACTACCTGTATACCCACCACCTACATTCAGCAGTTATTCATCTTTTATAGTAAATTTCTCTGAAAGGAAATTGGCACTTGTAAACATTATTTGCTCCCCATCTTAACCTTAGTTAGAGCATTTGGCTGATAATCTTGAAAAGAGAATGAATTGTTTGCTTATTAACTGGGCTAGTTAGATATCAGTTAGACACAAGTAGTCCTAATACCTGTTAACCTTAAAGGTAGTTCAAATATAAAAATTTTGTGCAATTTTTCCCTATCCTATTGTACCCAAATTTGTATCTTTTAACTACAACTTCTGTTCATACAAAGGTAGTTTCATAAAACATTTTTAAAGGAAGCATTTTTTAATCCTCACTTGAGGATATGTTTATTGATTTTAGAGAGAGAAACATCAATCAGTTGCCTCCTGTATGTGCCCCAACTGGTGATCAAACCTGCAATCTAGATATGTGACCTGATAGGAATTGAACCAGCATCCTTTTGGTGTATGGGAAAATGCTCCAACCAACTGAGCCACCCAGGCAGGACTTAAAGGAAACATTTTAAAATGACATTAACTTTGGTACATTTTAAATTCTCCAGTTTGGGACTATAACATTCTGAATCAGAATATCAAAAATTTACAAAAATATCTGTAGTGGGAATTAGGATAGTGTACTTTGCATTTGCAAATGAGTATTCATATCTGTTCACACATACACACAAAATCCTGATTCATGTATAGTTTATTGAAAATACTAGATACAAATATCTGTGTCTTTATTTAGCTGGCTTCATTAATGGGCCAAATAGTATAGTAACCATGAAAGGTATAAGTTTTCCTTCTAGTTTATATACATATTTAAAATAATTGTACATTCAGAAATGTGAGCTTCAGATTTTTTTTCCTATCATGGACCATGTTAGTACTGTGTATAGAAAACCAGTTCTTTATCATAAGCCACTCTTCTGCTTTCAAGATTATCCCAGTTGCTTGGGTGGCACAAGTCTGTGTATGTAAGTGATGAGCTAAGACTAGAGACACTAAAATAGTGCTTGCAGGGTGAGTCCCAGTGGAATTAGAGGGGAAAAAATCAAGTCAGGGCTCATAGGAACAGTAACAGCCAGTGCATGTTAGGGGTTGGGCAGGGCTTGATAGAAAGGAATGATGAAGATTTGGTAGGGCAAGGGGAGAGGCCCCAAATGAAAACTGGAACTGGCAGGAGCTGATGATGCAGAATTACACAGTAAGGAGAGGTAGGAATCCTTGACTGAGCTCCTGACATCTGCCCTACCAGATGCCTGCACATATGCAATCACTGTACTGCCCACACTGGAGTTCTGTTGCCTGCCAGGATTCTCCACCTACCCTCACCCCACAACACACACTGCTTCATTCTGACCACAGTCTACATCCAAACCTGAGCTGTGACCTCAGCAGGCCCAAGAGAAGTGGCAAAGTGGCATCCCCAGCTTGTTATTAATTTGCGCACCCATCTTCTCAGTGTCAATTTAAAACAGAGGTTAAACACTCTTGGAGAAAAGGCTGAGAAAAAAAAAGAAGCATGTGTGGCAGCTCTCAGTCTTTCCTAACAGTTATTCAGTTCTCATCTCAAACAGCTATTCTCCTCACAGCAAAACAAAACCCCTGCTATTCTACCATAACAACTGGTAAATTCAAATTATTGATGGCTTACACATCTAGTGATGTTTCACCTAGGAAGGGATGTGCATCCAAAGGAGCTATCTGTATGGCCTGTAACTCACTTGGGCACTGAGAACATTTGGGCTTAACTTATGTTTATTGTCAGTCTCATTCTGCAGAATGTAAACTCCATCAGGGCAGGTATCTTAAGTGTCTGGAACAGCTCATGACAATTTTGGGTGTTCAAAAATATGTATTAAAATATTTATTAAGGAATAACTCATTCTTACAAAAGTGTACAAGTTTGTTTTATATACAACTAATTTCCAGAGGAAAAATATGTTATAAATCCTAGACTTTATATGTCACATGAATCCCACTTGGAAAAGCCACATGGAAAGAAAAGAAGACAGGGAAGTTGGTTATTTATATGTTTAAAATGTTTTCCAGAATGCAAGCCAAATCAATGCAGAGACCAAGAGACAGCCAAAGAAATCTGCCAAAACAGCAGAGCAACTTAAGTACTTGTGTTCATATTCTCACATGCTGTATGCTTATACGAACCATCCACAGAAAAGATTCCCTGTTAGAAACTGATTATAATCTATTTCTGGACCTGCTAGAGTTGAGAATTCAGTGTATTTTGAAGGAAAAATTATATTTGCATTTGGAAAATGGTTGCTCTCTTGACACTGTGGAACAGCATTCCTTTCCCCTCTTTATACAGAAGTAATACATAATCCATATGTGAACTGGTAATGAGTATCTTTTTGTTAAGGAAGAGTAAATTTTGCCCAGACTCATACAGGACACAAGACATTACTTTCTGACCACCAGGTTTTCTTTTACTCAAAAAGAAAATGGGTCCATGATGACCTGAGACACAGCATTAGAGTCCAGAGGTCTTTAACAGAAAGTGACTTGGTTCTAACACCCTTAGATGGAGGTACAGAAGCAGTTTAAACTTTTTTACCTAAGTCAAGGTGAACTCATTGAACCAAAGGATGAAGGCATCAGTAGACCAGTTGTGCAAATCTGGGGTAAACAAATCAGAGGGCTGATGATTAGGGTGTGATTCTGTAGATGAGATTTAAACTCTGAGAGATGAAGTGATTTTGCTCAAGAGTGTGTAGCAGCAGATGAGTGCCCATGTGCAGATTCATCTCTTACCCAGCCTAGGGCTTTGTACACCATGACATGGGGTCACCTCCTGGCCGTCCTCGGTCCTCTTTCTCTCTAATAACAGTGATATTAACTCTATTGTTTTCACTTTCCTTTTCTTCAAATAGTCCTCATGAATGTAAATAATCTGGGAAAGAGGTTATTAAATAAGGGTTTGTCCACAGCCACTTTGCCCCCTTGGGATATGGGGGACACAGAGAAAAAACGGGAGAGAAGCCAGGTTAAACAGCATCAGAAATTTTTTAGATACCATTTTACATGGTATCAGATGGCACTGGCCAGGTTCTTAATTGTTTTGTGGCACAAATTCCTCATTTGTATCCTGGGGATAATAACAGTATCCTCTTTATAAAGATGTTTCAATAATGAAATGAGATAATGCATGTTAACTACTCAGCTCCATGCCTAGCTGAGTGGTTTACTTGTAGTTTAACATAGCAGCACTCAAAATATTAGCTATTATTAAAGGACATGAAGGTGATTTACTCCAACATCCAATGCCATTTTGGAGATAGCATAAGTCAGGCTATTCTAATGATATATGTGTCTCATTTTATTCTTCATAATATTGATGTTTCAAACCATTCAGCTGTACTCACTAGATTTCTTGGAGTTTAATTTAAACATTCTCATCAAAGTTAATATGACTCTTCTTATTGCCACCAAGCATTGATGATAGCCTTGTACTGTGTACTACCAAAATAGTATTACCTTCTCACAGCTGCTTCCTACAAATGGCATCATCTTGATCTTATAAAACCAATACAGGAGAAAATATTATGTCAAGGAGGAAAACATGATCAATTTTTAGGGTGGTGAGCAAGATAAAATTTTAAAAAGTCAAACCTGAGTAGTATACAGATACATTTAATTTAAACCTTTTCTTCCCAGGAACACCTGATTTTCTGGTTATAAATCCTCTTGGACTCATTTTGTAGACTTTGGCGTAAAACTTAAAAAACACAGGGGTCTTTCTCTCTTGTTTTGATAAGGAAAAGGACTGTCTTTATGCAAATTAGTCTGCTTTTCTCAAAAAGCTTCAGGGACTTATCTATGAAATGTAGACTTACAATAAGTGCATATTACTGATCTTCTTTCAGCTGATGTAAGATTGTTTCCCATAGTATAGAATACTTAAAACAAAAAGTGTTTCATCACAATGCCAAAACTCCAGCAATGTCTTTGACTGCCTTCAGGGGTGTTGGTGGAGTTGGGGAAACTAGCTATTCAATACTCCATTATTTTTAGATGATTTTGCACATAACTAGGGAAAGTGCAAATGAATGCAGATAAGACTGATGTACTAAATTTAGGACTAGCAATTATAGACATGAAATTCTGAGCTTCATTTCGCTCTTCTGTAATTTGTAACATGTGTAAAGAAAATACTAACTAGCGATAACATAAAAATTAATATGAGTAAAAATTTTGACAATGTCTAACACTTCAGAAATGCATCTCATTATTCTGACTGTATTAATTGAGGTTTCTTTTCTTTTCCCCTATATTTCAGTGACTATTTCAACAAGCACCTTTTTTGATGGCTTGCTGGTTACAGGACTATACACATCTACAAGTGTGCAGGCTTCACAGAGCATTGGAGGTTCCAATGCTTTTGGATTTGGTAAGCTACCCTGACATAAGAAATCAATAATTATCGATATTTTATACAGTTAGACATCTTATTTTTGAAATAATCTGTTTTAAAATATTAGGCATTTATTATTTCAGAGAAAATAATCTGAAGTGATTTTTTTGTGTTTGCTTTTGAAGTTGGGTGACTTGAAATAAGCCACGGAAATGTGCAGCCAACCATGCATGATCTTGGTGTGACCATCTAGATCCCTCTCTCCATCCTCTGCCACTATTACACTTGGCCCTGTGGGTTCATGGAATATTCTCTGTGCTGTCATTTAGGTTGCTAGAATTCAAATTCACTTTGAAGCCTATGCAATTATTCAGTATCCAATTTTTTATAAACAGTTCCTAAAATCTTGGAGTAGGTGAAAAATGTCATGTTAAGTTTGGCAAGTAGGCATTCAGTATTATACATAGAAGATAGTAATAATTGTTTAAATGATTGAATGCCATGAGTATTGTTTCCTATATCATTTTTATCTCTCCCTGTCTATTTTATGCCCACCAATTGTGCTTATTCCCTGTACCTTTTCCCCCCATTCCTCCCTTCCCCCTCCCTACTGAACTCCCTCTGTGTGATCTCCATTTCTCTGATTCTGTTCCTGTTCTGGTTGTTGGCTTAGTTTTTGTTTTTATTGTTTTTCTTTTCTTTTACTTTCATTTGTTGATAATTGTGAGTTTGTTGTCATTTTATGGTTCATAGTTTTGATATTCCTTTTCTTAGATAAGTCCCTTTAACATTTCAGATAATAATGGCTTGGTGATGATGAACTCCTTTAACTTGACCTTATCTGGGAAGCACTTTATCTGCCCTTCCATTCTAAATGAAAGCTTTGCTGGATAGAGCAATCTTGGATGTAGGTCCTTGATTTTCATGACTTTGAATACTTCTTTCCAGCCCCTTTTTGCCTGTAAGATTTCTTTTGATAAATCAGCTGATATCCAAGTTGGCACCCCTTTGTAGGTAACTCTTTCCTTTCCCCTTGCTTCTTTTAGGATTTTCTCTTTGTGTTTAATCTTGGGTAACTTAATGATGATGTGCTTTGGTGTGTTCCTCTTTGGGTTCAATTTCTTTGGGACTCTCTGGGCTTCCTGGACTTCCTGGAAGGTCTATTTCCTTCACCAGATTGGGGAAGTTTTCCTTCATTATTTGTTCAAATACATTTTCAATTTCTTGTTCTTCTTCTGGCACCCCTGTAATTCAGATATTGGAATGTTTCAGGTTGTCCCAGAGATTCCTCAGCCTCTCTTCATTTTTTTTTTGATTCTTGTTTTTTCTTTCTGATCCAGTTGGATGTTTATTTCTTCCTTTTGTTCCAAAGCATTGCTTTGAGTCTTTGAAATATACCCTAAGAACCCTGAAACACTAATTCAAAAGAACCTATGCACCCCAATATTCATAGCAGCACAATTTACAATAGCCAAGTGCTAGAAGCAACCTAAGTACCCATCAGTAAATGAATGGATCAAAAAACTATGGTGCATTTACACGATTGAATACTATGCAGCCAAAAGAAAGGAGTTCCTACCGTTTGCAACAGCATGGATGGATCTGGAGAGGATTGATCTTCTTTTTCTTAAATAAGTCCCTTTAATATTTCATGTAACAATGGCTTGGTGATGATGAAGTCCTTTAACTTTAGCCTGTCTGGGAAGCACTTTATGTGTCCTTCCATCTAAATGGAATGGCTTTGCTGGATGGAGTAATCTAGGTGGTAGTAATCTTGCTTTTCATCACTTTGAGTACTTCTTGCCAGTCCCTTCTTGCCTACAAATTTTCTTTTGAGAAACCAATTCATAGTCTTTGTAGGTAACCCTCAGCTTTTCTCTTGCTGCTTTTAAGATTCTCTATCTTTTACCTTTGGCATTTTAATTATGATGTGCCTTGTTGTGGTCCTGTTTGGGTCCAACTTGTTTGGGATTCTCTGTGCTTCCTGGACTTGTACATCTATTTCCTTCACCAAATTAGGGAAGTTCTCCTTCATTATTTTTTCAAATAAGTTTTCAATTTCTTGCTTTTTCCTTCCTTGTGTTCTAAAACTGTTGGTTTGATTCTATGGTACTATTAGTATCCTGTAGATTTTATTTCACTTAGCATAACCTTCATTTCTTCTCTTATGTTTTTGCTATATTCAATGAATTCTTTGAGCATCCTGATCACCAGTGTTTTGAAATCTGCATCTGATAGGTTGGTTATCTCCATTTCATTTAGTTCTTTTTCTGGGGTTTTGTTCTGTTCTTTCATTTGGGCCATATTTCTTTGTCTCCTCTACTCAGCAGCCTCCCTGTGTTTGTTTCAGTGTATTAGGTAGAGCTGCTTTGACTCCCTGTAAAAGATACTTGTAAATTGTGTGAGGTGGTGCCTTAGGTAATTGCCATGGTGGGGTAACACACTACCACTTTGTGGCTCTGTGTGGGGGTAGGGTTCAGAAAGGGTACAATGCTGCTGCCTGGCTTCTGAAGATTTTCCCAGAACTTGCTCCATTTCCAGTCACTTAACCCACTTCCCATATGCGACTCGTGCCCTTCCAGATGTTGCCCTGGTGGTGAATCCCAGAGTGGGTAGGTTTTCATACATTCTAACTCCATGTGGGCCCTCTAAAAGGACTCTCCTGAAAATCCAGCAGTTTATTCCACCACCCCAATCCCCACTGATTTTTATAGCCAGAATGTACTGGGATTTATCTTCCTGGTGCTGAAACCCTGGACTCTGTGGTCTGGCCTAGGACTGTGATTGCTCACTCCTAAGGTATCCCTCCTTATCCACCATGAATGTGGGATTGCCCATTCTACCACCACTGTAGCCACCCCTCCACACCACACTGGGTCTCTGTGCCTTTCCATTTGACTCTACAACCCCACCCCTCCTACTTGTGTGGATGAATGTGGCTTTTTAAACCCTGGTTGTCAAACTTTCATACAGCTCAATTTTCTGATGGTTCTGGTGGTTATTTGTTTTGAGGAATAGTTGTAACTCTCTCTGTGGTTGCATGAGGAGGTGAATCATGTCTACCTATCCATAAATAATGTTTTTGATGAGTATATAAAACAACTATGGTATATTTATACAATGAAATGCTACTCATCCATAAAAAAGAAGAAAATTTTACCCTTTGCAACAGTATGGATGGATCTGGAGAACATTATGCTAAGTGAAATAAGTGAGTCAGAGAAAGACAAGTACGATATGATTTCACTCATATATAGAATCTAATGAACAAATTGAACTAGCAAGCAACACAGAGACAGACTATGATAGAGACACATAGATATAGAGAAGGCTGACAGCTCTGGGTGCAGGTCGGGGGAGGTTGAGGTGTGGAGGGATTGTGCAAAAATGAGAAAGGACTCATGGACATGAACAACAGTGTGGTAATTGAGGGAGAGAGGGGGTAGGTGGAAGTGGAAGAGGATATAAGGAGGATAAATGGTAATGGAAAAAATCCTATTCCAAGATGAACTAAGTATTAAGTATTAAAGTAAGCATGCAAGGCTTCAGTGAATGTAAGGTCTCAAAAATGTACTTATGCATTCTTTCTTGAGGTTTCTGCACAAATGCATGTCAGCAAGCCTCTTCATGACCACCTTTTATAAAAGAAGAAAGAATGCATCTCCCCACCTAAAAAAATAGCAGGAGGCAAAATGTCTTCTTAGATAAATCGTCACTTTTTGGAACAAATGCACATTAATTTTTTGGTATTTGATTTAAGTTTAATATATCCTTTACAATTTAAGAACAAAATGAAAAGCTATAATTTGGTTAGGCGCTGGTGAGAAAGTAGAGGAAACTCTTAAGAAGGTAAAATGTCAAAGTATCCTGTTCTTTGGTAGTTTTAGTAGTTGTAGTAGGATCAGGCTGAAATAATGTGGCATTCTTTGATCTAGAACAAAAGAGTTATTGAATACGTAATCTATCATTAGGCTCTGACTTTAATGGAATGTAAAGCAAACATGATTTGTTTGGCATTTTCCCAACACATCATAGGATTAGTGTGTGATATTAATGTGTTTAAGTAGCTGTGAAAAATAAGGCCAAGTAAAGCATAGAGATGAATCTAAAAGGATACTTCTGAAAGTTTTTCCACTAAGAGTTAATTTTAATGTACTAATTTCACTGAAGTTATAGCCACACTCCTTTCAATATAAAATATGTGTATGACAAGCCAAAATAAGACCATGATTATTCTTAAGATACTGTTGTATAAATGTAATTCCACTAACATAACTACAACCTTTTATGTAAAACCAACAGTCTTTAAAATGCATGCCTCACTGACCAAATACAGACAAATGCCTAATAGCCAGAAATACATTAAAACAATAGTTATGCAAAAGATGACTGTATGCCAGCAATGTGATTTGAAATACCTTATTTTGCTTGTCAATATAAGAAATCATGCTGCCCTAGGGAAGTGTGATGTTTAATTATGGATATCTCTTTGTGCATCCCAGAAAAAAAAATGCTTCCCTCTTGTCTTTGGCATTGAATTCCAGTTCAATCATGTAAATCTTCAAGGCTCACTGTGGCTGCTGAATAAAGGGATATTTGAATATTCTTTCATATAAAAAATTTCATTTTCCAGAGGCTGAGATGCATTTTACTCAATATTTAGTATTCTGACCCTAAAAGCATTTTACTACATTCTTGATATTCTGGCTCCAAAACCTGAGAATTGCATTTGCAGGACTGATTAGTAGCAGTCACACTTCAAATTGTTAGAGCTTGCATAAATTAAACTTTTGTGCTTTGCAGTCCCTGGCTAATCTTGCTCAGCTAATACAGCAACCATTTTAGCAGTTTTTTGCTTAAACTTTTTATAATTTCCTGTGTTTCATTTATTTTTTATAATAATTAGGCATCCTCAATCCAATAATTTGTTAAATTATACAACTCTTAAGATGGTGAGATTTGATGATTCAGGTTTTAGGAGAAAGCATTATGAATAGATCTAAGATTTTTTCTTTCTAGTCCTTTCTCCCTAATATCCAGTTAATCATATCATATTTTAAGTAGAGAATAAGTGACTAATATAAAAATTTAATATTTTCAACATTGCATTTAAAGCATAGTATTACATTTTTTTAATTTAATGGTTGGGTTTTTTTTAGTGTGATTTGATACTCTAACTTCAGATAAATAGAAATACATTTACAAAACAAATCATTTGAATGTTTTATAAAAGATTTCAAATCTTACTAAATCTGATATTAGTCACTAGTTAGTAGAAATATGTACTTTACTAGTAGATTTAGATAGCATGTTAATCTTTCATTGCCCGGATGCAAGATTTTTCTACTACTTTTTAAAATTGTCATTAAAAATAAAAATATAGTATATATTTAAGTTACCTTGGTAGAACCTCTTATAACTTTAAACTAAGTAGAACCTAAAACTAAGTAGAACCTTTTACAACTTTACTAATTATCACCAAGGCCCCCACATCCCTAAGTATGAGCTGCAGTTCAATCTTAAGTGTCCTGTCTGTGTGACTAAGAGACATATACTTGTGATAATGAATATTTGCACATATGTAAGGCTTAACATTTGTAAAGAGGGGCCAGCCACTAACAATTTTATTGTAAGGTCCTGTATAGTAGTGGTATTTATTTACTAGCCTAAATTAAATGAAATTACTCAGAATGATCTTGTTAAATTATTTTGTCTGTCTCTTTACAAATAAATGCTTTGTAACATATTTGAGAAAATTTAAACATATTGAGAGATTCAATAAAGACATGTCCTTTTATTGGGTATGGTAAATGATCTATAACAAGAAGACTCTAGGTTAATTAATCAGATTATTCTAGTCAGTGGTACAAGAAACATAGCTGACAAGAGATGAAATTTACATTAATTTATTCTATTTACAAGGAATTAACCTAAATTTGGTGTTTATTCATTCCATTTGGATATACCAGCATTATCTTCATTAAGAAATAGTATTGTCTTAGTTGTGTCAGTCATTTGACAAAGACTTTAGGGATATTTTCCAATTCCTAAATAACTAGCTTGAAAAGAATCATGGGCATGATGAATATAAAGCTGTTGAATTAATCAACAAATTGCTAAAGCAGATGTTGAGGGGTATGAGATTTGGGCCAAGTGGAAGAGTTAGTGGAGGAAGGCAGCTCAATGCAGTGATTCATTACATGACCTCTGGAGTTAGCCAGCTCAGGTTTCATGTCTGACTCTGTTCCTTGCTAACTTGGGCCACATACTCTCCTTCCCTGAGCCTCAATGTCTACTTTTGTAAGATGAGGGTGCTAACAATGGTGCCTAGTTCACAAAGTTGTTGGTTAAAATGACATGATCTATTCAAGTGCCTAGTATATATGCTCCTAAGAGGTATTATATATAGACTCAGAAATGAGTTTTTCCTTTGAAATATGAAACACAATGAGAAGATGGTTCAAGTGGCAGATGTTTGAAAGAGGGAAGTTGATTCTAAATTAGAGGGGGGCAATGTGCTCACAGAATTTAGAGCTGAAATGGACCTTTGGTACAGCCTGGTTCAGTCCTGTCCCAGTGTATAGGTAAGGGAGCAAGGCTTAGGATGAGCAGGTGGTGGCTCATCATAATATAATGTAGACATGAGAACTAAAACCAGTTCTGATATCATATTCAGATACTTTAAAAACACATACAATTCACATACCTTAAAATTTATCATTTTAAAGTTTACATTTTAGTGACTTTCAGTATATTTACAAGGTTATGCAACCAGTAGCACCATCTAATTCCAGAACATATCATCCCTTCCAAAAGAAATTCCATATGCATTAGCAGTCACTCCCCAACCCCTCTTCTCACCCTCCCACCCCAGTCCCTGACAACCACCAATCTACTTTCTATGGATTTGCCTATTTGGGACATTTCATGTAAATAGAATCATGCAATATGTAGCCTTTTGTGGCTGGTTCCTTTTAATTAACATAGTTTTCAAAGGTCATCCATGTTGTAGCATGTATCAGTACTCTGTACCTTTTTATAGCTAAATAATTTTCCATTATGGATATATGAGATTTTGTTTAGTGGAGGGACACTTGGAAGCTCCAAGATACTTAAAGAAGGTAGGCCTGAGCAAATGGGGGGAAAAGTTTAAGGGGGTTGTAAAGCAATGGGACCACTCAATTCCTGAAGTATTCATCAGTGCCTCTAAAACCTGTAAGGATCCAAATTGCTTAGCCTTTTCTATGGCTCAAACATGAAAATGGTTTAACTTAGAAATCAAGATGAATTACTCCTCTGCCCTCCTTTTTGCCATTCAAGGGGTAGGCCATTGTGGCATGTTTTTACTCTAACCTTTTGGCCTCAATTTAGACCATGAGATACACAAGCAAAGTTGAGTCAATGTAATTTACTAGTACAGCAATTTGGAATCAAGGCTTATCAGTCCCAGTCCAATATTCATGAGCTGGATAAAAGCACATGTAAACATTTGGGAGCTCTGGGCAGCCATCCTCCACAATGGTTCAGAGGAAGTCCTACATGAAGAAGAGAAGGAGAGAGGGGCAGAATGCTGGTATTAGAGTTTACCCTACTGTTTAGGATTCATTTCCACCAGGCTCAGATAGTCTTGAGTTCTAAGAAACAAAAATAAAAATAACCAACATTTATCAAGCATTCCCTATGTGCTAAGTATGTTGCAGGTATTAATTATTTTGATCCTAATAAAAATCCTACTATAAATATCTTCATCCTATAGATAAATAATCCAAGGCACAGTGAGGGTAGGTAATTTATCCACAGTCACATGAAGGGAGTTGCAAAGCCATAATTCAATCCTGCCTCTGTAGCCTCTCATTAAACTCCCCATTACAGCCCAAGACAGCTTGAGTTAGCTTCTATTACAACCAAAAGAACCTTGACTTAAAAAAGCCCTCTGTGCTTTTTCCCTGTCTGTCCCTCCCCTCATCTCTTCCAGCCTCCTTATATATTTTTTCAGTAACCCACTTGTATACCACATACACACATCTATACACATACACAAATATAATAACCCATACTCAGTTCCAAAATCCTAACTGCTTATGACCTCTATGCTTTTGTTTGTAAGTGCTTGGAATTCCTTCTGGCCCTGTCAGTTAGGTAAACATCCAGCCATCTTTTAGTGCCTCTGTCCTGACTCAGCTCCTCTATTAAGCCTTTATGACTTCTCCTCTTTGCTTCTCCCTGGCCCCCACCTGCATGGAACTCTCTACTCCTTCCTCCATGTTTCACTCTCTTCTCTGACCTCTACAAGTTATCTCTAACAATCTATTGAATTTACTTGTTTAAAAACTTTTATACCTCTTTGAAGATAACAGGTGGTCTAGTTACCTTCACTCTCATGGCATATAACAAGTGCTCAATAAATATTTATTGAATAAAAAACAATAAAAAATCTTTGAAGATTCATAGAGTATTTTACTACTAGATTTCCCATTAGTAAATCCATGTTTGTGCACAAGTGTACAGGTATGGATAAGGGTGACAGTATTACTATCTAAGTTTGAGGATATTTCTGAATCTACATGCATGCATATGTCTACACATCAATACATACATTTACAACTATGCAAACATATGTAAACTTTATCATCAGAGATCCTGGGGAAATTTATCTTGCCTACCATTTTGTCCCTTTCTCTACTGGAAGTAGCAGGCACCAGTGCCTTCAGATAGGAGAGTGATTGACTTAACTGCCTTCTTCATAATCAAGAGCATAGAAAGAACAAGATTATTCAGTACAGCCTCATATCTTAGGGAAGGTTGACGTCTTAATGATACATGAGGTTAAGTTCTTATTTTATTTCTTACATCTTTTAGAAAATGAGGACTGTATAACTTCTTGGGAACATATTCTAAGATTACATCAAGTGAGATCATTAAGGAAGATTTTCTGGTACATATGTGTAATGTCTTGCTTTAACTACAACACTTTTCTCATATAATTTCTTATATAATTGAACATGGTAAATGGTTATTAAAAAGTAATTGCCACTATTTTTCTTTCCTTTATGCCAAAAATAAGTCCAAAATTTTTTAAATACTACATTAGATTCATCTATATCATCTTTTTTTTTTATTGTTGTTATGTACAGTTGTCTCCATTTCCTGCCACCATTTTCCTTCCCATCCTCAGTCCTTCCCCACTATGGCTTTGTCCATGGGTCCTTTATACCTGTTCCTTGATGACCCTTCCCCTTCTTTGCCCTGTTATCCCTCTCCCCTCTGGTTACTGTCAGTTTGTTCTCTATTTCAATGTCTCTAGTTATATTTTGCTTATTTGTTTGTTGTGTTGATTAGGTTCCACTTACAGGTGCGATCATATGGTATTTGTCTCTCATGTCCTGGCTTACTTCACTTAGCATAATGCTCTCCAGTTCCATCCATGTTGCTGAGAAGGCTAGGAGTTCCTTCTTTCTTTCTGCTGTGTAGTATTTCATTATGTAAATGTACCATAGTTTTTCAATCCACTCATTTACTGATGGGCACCTAGGTTGCTTCCAACAATTGGCTATTGTAAATTGTGCTGCTATGAACATTGGGGTGCATAGGTTCTTTTGAATTAGTGTTTCAGGATTCTTAGGGTATAATCCCAGCAGTGGAATTGCCAGGTGAAAAGGCAGTTCCATTTTTAGTTTTCTGAGGAAATTCCATACAGTTTCCCACAGTTGATGCACCAGTCTGCATTCCCAAAACCAATGTACTAGGTTTCTTTTCTCCACAACCTCTCCAGCACTTGTTGTTTGTTGATTTGTTTATGATAACCATTTTGATTAGTGTGAAGTGGTATCTCATTGTGGTTTTAATTTTCATTGTGGCTAGTGATGCTGAGCATCCTTTCATATGTCTCTGGGCCATTTGTATGTCCTCCTTGGAGAAGTGTCTGTTCAGGTCTTTTGCTTATTTTTCAATTGGATTGTTTGTCTTTTTGGAGTGGAGTCATGTGAGTTCTGTATATATTTTGGAGATCAAACCCTTATCTGAGATATCATTGGCAAATATATCTTCCCATATGGTTGGATCCCTCTTCATTGTGCTCAGGTTTTCTTTAGCCATGCAGAAGCTTTTTATTTTGATGAAGTCCCATTTGTTTATTCTTTCCTTTATGTCCCTTGTTCTAGGGGACATAATGGTGAAAATATTGCTGCGTGGAATATCTGAGATTTTCCTGCCTATGTTCTCCTCAAGGACTTTTATTGTATCATGACTGGTAGCATAGCATCTTAATAAATTACTTGTTAATGTTTCCTGGACACTCCATAGATTCTAGATAGAGGAATTTAGCCTTGATAAGATATGTGCTCAGAAACCACTGTCAGTACTTAAAAAGTGTAAAAGGCACTAGATTTCTTCTAATTCTTTTCTCTTCCTTATTCCTGCTCAGATCTATGTTCTCTGAATCACAGCACGCTGGTTATTCATAAACAAGAACATCAGGAAATCCACATTTTTAGAGCAGATCCTAATGGAAGTTGCTATTATATTATCTAATTTATGGTTTTTGAAGTTATTTTGTTAAAATTTTGCCTGTTGATGTTAAAATTGTTTTTGATGAATCTATTGTGCCTTGGCAGATATAAATCTTACTTCTGTTATTTTAAAAAATATTTGCCCCCAAACTAAAATCTTTTCCACTAAGATCAGGAACAAGACAAGGCTGTCCACTTTCACCACTTCTATTCAATATAGTACTGGAAGATTTAGCCACAGTGATCAGGCAAGAAAAGGAAATAAAGGGTATCCAAATCGGAAAGGAGGAAACAAAACTGTCACTGTTTGCAGATGACATGATAGTGTACATAGAAAATCCTATAGACTCAGCCCAAAAACTGCTGGGCCTAATAAATGAATTTGGCAAAACAGCAGGTTACAAAGTCAATATCCGAAAATCAAAGGCATTTTTGTACACCAACAATGAAACAGCAGAAGCAGAAATCAAGAAAAACATCCCATTCGATATAGCAAAAAAAAATAAAATACCTAGGAATAAACCTAACGAAGGAGGTAAAGGACCTGTATTCAGAAAACTACATAACACTGAAGAAAGAAATCAAGGAGGACACAAATAAATGGAAACATATACCATGTTCATGGATTGGAAGAATTAACATCATCAAAATGTCAATACTACCCAAAGCAATCTACACATTCAATGCAATACCTATTAAGGTACCAATGGCATATTTCACAGACATAGAACAAACACTTCAAAAATTTATATGGAACCATAAAGGACCCCGAATAGCTCTTGCTATTTTGAGAAAGAAGAGTAAAGTAGGAGGGATCACAATACCTGATACTAAACTATATTACAAAGCCACTGTAATCAAAACAGCTTGGTACTGGCGTAAACACAGGAACATCGACCAATG
>CM052549.1:41717235-41729671 GCA_028533065.1 Trachops cirrhosus | reverse complement strand
AGGCACATGCCTGGGTTGCAGGCCAGTTCCCAGCAGGGAATGCACAGGAAGCAACCATACATTGATATTTCTCTCCCTCTCTCCTTCCCTTCCCCTCTGAAGATAAATAAATAAAATCTTTAAAAAAATAAAAATAAAAATAAATAAAAATAAAAAGAATACCTGGAATGGAAGAATGATCTAATCTTAGCACATCCAATATGTTTCTTCTTTGTTTTCTAATTTTCTGACAATGAAGAATTGCTTGTGTAAGTTTAAAATGCTAATACTTAAAAACTTAAAAGATGAACATTTTTGCCCTATTTATAAAATGACTTTTAGCCTTTATGCAACCAAAAGAAAACAACCAGTACTCTAAGAGAAAAGTAACAAAAACTCATACCATTTGCAAAAGAAGAAAGACAAATGCCCAAATTTGAGCAAAATTTTCAACTTAGTTTTAATAAAAATGCATAATTATAACAATTATGAGATGCTGTATTTTTAATTTGGCTAAGATGTTTAAAATCATGAATAGTTAATTCTGACACTGGTGCTGGAAAATAGATCTAGTTATCTAGAAAGCAATCGGACAATACGTAAACTGAGAGATTAAAATGTTCAAATACTTTCATGTAATCTTTTGCCTCTGAAAATCAATTATAAATTAAAAAATTAAATGTAGACAAAGTTGATGTATATATTATTCACCAAAGCACTAAAATCTGAAAATAGTAATATAAATGTCCAATAATAGGAGACTGATGAAATATGTTAGAGTATTGATGTGAAGCACCATTATACTGCCATTAAAATTATATATATTTTTAAATATATTGTATTGATTATGCTATTACAGTTGTCCCAATTTTTCTCCTCTTTCCCCTTTACCCCAGTTGCCACCTATTCCCTCCAGCAGTGCCCCACCCTTAGTTCATGTCCTTGGGTCATGCATATAAGTTCTTTGGCTACTTCACTCTCTTTACTGTTCTTAACATTCCATCTATTCTGTAATTACCAGTTTGTAGTTCTTAATCCTAATCCCTGTACTTTCCCCCCATTTCCCCCTTCCCCCTTCGAACTAATAACCCTCCAAATGATCTCCATGTCTATGATTCTGTTTCTGTTCTGCTTGTTTGCCTAGTTTGTTTTTTTTAGATTCAATTGTTGATAGCTATGAATTTATTGTCATTTTAATGTTCATAGTTTTGATCTTCTTTTTTCTTAATTAAGTCCCTTTAGTATTCCATATACTAATGGCTTGGTGATGATGAACTCCTTTAACTTTACCTTGTCTGGGAAGTACTTTATCTGCCCTTCCATTCTAAATGGTAGCTTTGCTGGAGAGAGTAATCTAGGATGTAGGTCCTTGCTTTTCATCACTTTGAATACTTCTTACCAATCCCTATTAGCCTGCAAAGTTTCATTTGCAAAATCAGCTGACAGCCTAGCGGGAACTCCTTTGTAGGTAACTCTCTAATTTTCTCTTGCTGCTTTTAAGATTCTCTCTTTACCTTTAACCTTTGGCATTTTAATTATGATGTGTCTTGTTGACCTCTTTGTATCTATTTTGTTGGGACTCTCTGTGTTTCCTGGACTTGTATATCTATTTCCTTCACCAAATTAGGGAAGTTCTTCTTCACTGTTTTTTCAAATAAGTTTTAAATTTCTTGTTCTTTAAATTTCTTGCTCTTTTTCCAGCACCTATATGATTCAAATGTTGGTACATTTGAAGTTGTCCCAGAGGCTCCTTACACTATCCTCATTTTTTTTAATTCTTTTTTTCTTTTTGCTGTTCTGATTGAATGTTTTTTTCTGTTACAAATCATTGATTTGATTCTCATCTTCATCCACTCCACTGTTGATTCCCTGTAAAATTTTCATTTTACTTAGTGTAACGTTCATTTTTGCCTGGGTCTTTTTTTATGCTGTTAAAGTACCCAATGAGTTCCTTGAGCATCCAAATAACCAATATTTTAACTTCTGCATCTGACAGATTGCTTATCTTCATTTTTATAGTTCTTTTTCTGGAGTTTTGGCAGCCTTCTTGTGTTGTTTGCATTTATTAGGTAGAGCTGCTCTGACTGCCTGTCTTAGTAGCATGGTCTATTGTGGTAAAGCATTCTGGTAAGTTGGATGGGACAGAGCCTTAGGTAATCACCTGGTGGGGCAACCTTTACAAACCAGGTTGAGGGAGTCTTAGATATGGTGTGGTTCTGTGGCTTTGTGTGAGGGAAGGCTCAGGAAAGGGACAATAGCCACTGTCTGACCTCTGGAATTTTGTTCAGGAGGAAGCTGTACCTTGGCACTCCCTCTAATGCCAGATACTTCAGTTTCTCCCTGTATGCCAATGGTGCCCTTCCAGCTGCTGCCCTGGTGCTGGAGCCCAGAGGGACTGAGTCTGCATAAGTCCTAAGTCTGTTGTGGGCCCTTTATGAAGAGACACTTAAGAATCCTGCAGTTTCTTCCATCACCCCAAACCCCACTGATTTTCACAGCCAGAAGTTATGGGGGCTTATGTTTCCAGTACTGGAACCCTGGGCTGGGTGGTCTGGTGTGGAGCTGGAGTCCCTCACTCCTGAAGTATCACCCCTGATCATTATCCACTCGCTACTCATGAGTGTGAGACTGCCTGTTCTGTGTCTTCATGTCTTTGCATCTCTGCCCCTCCTGCATTTCTGGATGAATGTGACTTCTGTAATTCCCTTCTTGTTGGACTTCCATACAGTTTGACTTTCTGATCATTGTGGGTGATAGTTGTTTTGTAGTGTAGCTGTAATTTTTGCTGTGGTTATGTGAGAAGGTGAGCCATGTTTACTTACACCTCCATATTAACTGGAAGTCCTAAAATTGTATTTGTGAATAATATTTAATGGCATGTGAAAATGGTTACAGTATAACACATATAACCATAGGAAAATTTGTAGTTTAGAAATTCATCTTGCTTTCCCAAATACTTATACATCCATGTTCACCTACTGAGAAAACTATAGAAACACTAATATTTGACATGATCAGTACTGGTATTAATTCAGTTTTAAAAATTGGTTAGATATTTTTATGGTTTATTTTCCATGAATGACTAAATAACATAATTTGTTAAAAAACAGTCAGTCTAGGGAGAGGGTAACTGAGAGTACTTGTGTGAATTTTGATATTAAATACAATGATCAGATAATAAATTTTTAAGTTTTCAGATGTCAGCTAAAGACTGTGTGTAAATTTGGATCCACTGATTGAAGTTTTAGTTTTTTGGGTTTGTTTTATTTCATTTTTTTTTTTACAAAAAGCACATTTCCATTTTATTTTCTTTAAAATGCAGCAAGAATATAACAAACTTGTGAATAAATCTGAGTGCAAGCTTCTAGATATTTATGATTTTGTTTTCTAATCTTTCACAGGTATCTTTTCTACAAATATCTAAAATCAGAATTATTTTAGCCTCTTTTTATTAAGTTTGTACATAGAATTCAACTTAGTTGTATATACACAACACATCTCTTTCTTAGGAGTATTCACTTCTCATTAGTTTATATAGTATTTAATGAAATTCTGTTATGATAATAACAGATTCAAGTAGAATAAACAGATTTGGGGGCACACACTGCATAAACACATGCATGAAGACACACCAGATAAGCACGCTTCTGGAAGCACAAAATCAAACAGAAAAGCAGTGGCACCTCCTTCCCCATGTGCAAGGCAGATGTTACCAAATGAATTGGTGAAAGACATGCAATCACAGTTACATTTACATGGTTTTATGTTACATTACTCATCTAATGAACTGAAGTTATTATTTAAAGATTTTATTTATTTATTTTAGACAGAGGGGTAGGGAGGGAAACAGAGGAGAGAAATATCAATGTGTTGTTGTCTCTTGCACACTCCCTACTGGGGACCTGACCTGACCCACAACCCAGGCACGTGCCCTGACTGGGAATCAAACCAGCGACCCTTTGGTTCTCAAGTCAGGGCTCAATCCACTGAGCCACAGCAGCCAGGGCTGAAGTTATTTTTTAAAGTAATTTGATAGGGAGTTGAAGTAATTTGATAGGGAGTAATTTGACAGGCATAGAGTAATCTCAATCTACTTTTTAACATTTTGATATGAAAATTTTCAATAGGGAGATATGCTTTGCATGAAAATTTTCAGTAGAAAGATATGCTTTGCCTCCTCACACAACGTAAAGAAGGACAACCAAAAGAAGGCCAAAATGACAAAATTTAAATTTTGTTTTAAATTTTTTCAAATTTAAAAACAAAAAACACCCAGGATTGCAGAAAATTGAACTGTATGGAAGTTCAACGACAAGGAGTTAAGGTAGAAACATTCCTCCAGACCAGTAGGAGGGGCAGAGACAGTTAGCCAGGGTTTCTCCATACCAGTAGGAGGGGCAGGAGACAGGCAGCCAGGGTGGAGAAGATGCGCAGCAAGGCAGAAGACTGGGCAGGTGGGGCTGGAGGACCAGGCAGGCAAAATGTCAGCTGGCAGGCCGGGCAATCCCACATTCACATGTGGATAAGCCAGGAGGAACAACTGGGGAACTAGACAGACTGCACAACCCTGGGTTCCAACATAGGAAAAGAAAACCTCAAAACCTCTGACTGTAAAAACCTGTGGGGGTGTTGCAGTAGCAGGAGAAACTCCCAGCTTCACAGGAGAGATTGTTGGAGATATCCACAGGTTCTGGAACAAACACAAACCCACCGACCTGAGAATCAGCACCAGAAGGGCCCAATTTACTTGTGGGTAGCAGGAGAAGTGACTAAAAGTGGGATCTGAACAGAGCAAGCAGCATTGTTCCCTCTCTGACCGCCCCCCACAACGCACCACAACACAGCAACATCAGTTGCCCTGTACTGGTGAATACTTAAGGCTCTGCCACTTACAACACAACAGGTATGCCAAGACAAAGAAACATGGCCCAAATGAAAGAACAGATCAAAACTCCAGAAAACTAAGCAACAAGGAGATAGCAAACCTGTCAGATGCACAGTTCAAAACACTGGTAATCAGAATACTCACAGAAATGACTGACTATAGTCGCAAAACAGAGGAAGAAGTGAAAGCTATGCAAAGTGAAGTAAAGAAAAATATATGGTAAATCAGCAATGAAGGAAAGGAAACCAGGACTCAGATTGATGGTTTGGAACAGAAGGAATAAATAAACATTCAACCAGAACAGAATGAAGAAACAAGAATTAAAAAAAAAAAAGAGGAGAGACTTAGGAACCTTCAGGAAAACTTGAAACATTCCAGGATCTGAATGATAGGGATGCCAGAAGGAGACTAGGAAGAGCAATAAATTGAAAACTTATTTGAAAAAATAATGAAGGAAAAACTTCCCCAATCTAGTGAAGGAAATAGATTTCCAGGAAGTTCAGGAAGCCCAGAGAGTCCCAAAGAAATTGGACCCAAGAAGGAAAACACCAAGGCACAGAATAATTAAATTATCCAAGATTAAAGATAAGGAGAAAATCTTAAAAGCAGCAAGACAAAAGGAGGAAGTTACCTAGAAAGGAGTTCCCATAATACTATCAGCTGATTGCTCAGAAGACACCTTACAGGCAAGAAGAGGCTGAAAGGTATTTAAATCATGAAAGGCAAGGACCTGCATCCAAGATTGCTTTACCCAGAAAAGCTATCATGTAGAATGGAAAGGCAGATAAAGTGCTTCCAAGATAAGGTCAAATTAAAGGAGTTCATCATCACCAGGCCTTTATTATATGAAATGTTGAAGGGACTTATCTAAGAAAAAGATCAAAACTATGAACAGTAAAATGACAACAAACCCACAATTATCAACAACTGAACCTAAAAAACACAAACAAAACAAACTAAGCAAACAACTAGAACAGGAAAAGAATCACAGAAATGGAGATCACATGGAGGGTTATTGATGGGGAGGGGGTGGGGGGAGAATGGGGGAGAAGGTACAGGGAATAAGAAACATAATTGGTAGTTACAAAATACACAGGGGGAGGTTAAGAATAATACGGGAATGGAGAACTTATATGTACGGCCCATGGACATGCACTAAGTGGGGGGAGTGCTGGTGGAGGGGGGACAGGGCAAAGGGGAATAAAGGGGAAGAAAAATGGGACAGCTGAAATAGCATAATCAATAAAACATACTTAAGAATTTTTTTAAAGAAAAAATTTAAACATACATTAAAGTTGCAAGAATTTTTGCAGGGAAGATCCACCATCTAGGTAAAATTTTTAATAATAAAATATAGAAATCTTAAGGATATATAATATGTGATTTGATAAATGTACACATCTGTGTAACCCAAACCCCTCTCAAAATAAATCAAAATATAGAACCTTAATGCCAGAAATTCCCTTCATGCCTCTCCTCCAACTCTAACTCCCTCTTCTCAGAGGTGACCACCATTTTCATTTGATTCCACCATAGATCAGTTTTGTCTGCTCTAGAACTGTGTAAATGCAATCATTTAGTATATACTCTTGTGTAAGACTTCTTCCACTCAGCATAATATGTCTGAGAATTACCCATGTTATGTATATCAGTAGTTTGTTCTTTTTATTGCTTAGTAGCATTCCCTCATTTTTCCTTTTTTTAAAATTGTTGTTCAGTTACAGTTGTCCCCATTTTTCTGCCATTACTCTCCCCTACCCTGCTCTCCCTCCACCTTCCACAGTCAATCCTCCCCCCTGTGTTCTTGTCCATGGGTCCTTTATACATGTTTCTTGACTTGACCTTTCCCCTTCTTTCCCCCTAATAAGGGATAGACACCTGTGTTATTTTTAGTTTTTATTTATTATGCATGAGCAGCTGCTGTGAATGTACTGTACAAGTCTTTTTGTGACTACAGTTGACGTTTGAACAATGTGGAGCACTGACCCCCTGCACAATTGAAAATCCTTGTGTAACTTTAACTTCCCTAAAACTTAATTGGTCCTTGGTCTCTATAATAGATTGGTTCTAGGACCCCACAGATACCAAAATCCACAGATACTCAATTCCCTATTATAAAATGGTACATAGATCAATGCATACAGTCAGCTCTTTGCATCTTTGGACTCCCAATCATGGATCAAAAACAGTATAGTTATTTATTGTAAAAACCTATGGATAGGTGGACCCATGCACTTAAAACCCATGTTCTTCAAGGGTCAACTATATATGTTTTTATTTTTATTAGGTAATACTTAGTAGTGACATTGCTGGGTATTGTTTTATATGAAGCTGCTAGACCTTTTTCCAAAATGGTTGTACTTTTATATACTCCAATTGCAACAATTGCTCTGAATCCTCACCACAGTTGGTGTTGTCAATGTTTTTAAGTTTACCCATTTTGGTGGGTATTTGATGGTACCTTATTGTGGTTTTAATTTGCATTGTCTGTATGACTAATGATGTTAAGCACCTTTTCATGTGCTTATTGGTCACTTTTGTCAAATGTCTATTCAAATATTATACCTATTTTAAAAAATTAAATTGTCTTACTATTGAGTCATAGGAGTTTTAGATACCACTACTTTGTCAGATGTAGGTTTTGTGAATCTATTTTCCTATTCATAGCTTGCCTCTTCTTTTTCTCAATGGATTCTTATAATGCATAGATGTTTTAAATTTTGATGAACTCTAACTTATCATCTTTTTCTTTTTATTTTTATTGCTGTCTGAGTTCTATCTTGGAAGACATTGACTACCTTAATGCAAATATAATATTTTAAGTGTGTACAATAGGTGATGGAGCCTAGAAAGTAGCTATTTTTCAATCTTCACAGCCATTGGGTAAGTAGAAAGCAGATAATAGATTTCATAAACGATATTTCTAAAAGTTTCCCATTAAACATTGCCCACTTGTTTCTAAAAAAAAAAAGTCAGAGCGTTTTCCATTATATGGCATCATTTTTACACTTAAAAGTTTTTTATTCCACAAGTGTAAGCTTCTGATTTCAATGTGCCACGTTATAAAGGACTAAAATTGCTTCAGACTCCTGGATTACACCGTGATAAGCCAAATGGGCTTCAGAACACTACTTCCATACCAGAGACACATGCCAGAAGTCAAACAGATGGTGAACTAGGCAGAAATGACCTTCGGCATTCTCATTAGAGCAGCTGGGGAAATTTTAATGGGCCCCCATTTGCCTTATTCTCTATCTAATACCCTTTGAAATGCCACTTTTTTTTCTTGTTACAAGTCAACAACCACCATGTATATTTTAATAGGGATTATCAAACGCAATTTGCCCAGAAGATGTATAGTCCTGTAATGCTAATTAGCCAAGTTTAAATAATCACTGAGTTGTGGGATAATTGGAAAGAAACACTGTTTTTCTTGCCAGTGCATAATTACTAATTAACAACAAGATAAAATATCTGTGTAGCATTCATAGCTAGAAGAATTTGTTAACAGTTAATTAACTGATGAGTTGGTGCCAAGTTAATGATGGTTAAAAAAGTTTACAGATGAAGTTCTCTTGTAAAATAAATAAAGAAATATGTAAAATCACATCACTGAGCCAGAGCAGAGCATGGGTGGAGTAAAGACTGTGTGGCCTAGGCTTAGCATTACAGTGCTCAAGGCAGATGGTCATTACAAGAAAGAATTAGTGTTTCTTTGGCTCTAAATAAATATCAACATCACCAATTGATGGTTGCTACTCTTCTGCTTACAGCTAAGATTTAAGGCTTCATTAATTTGCTTTTCTCTTGATCCTAATAATTGCATGGGCTTTCTCAGCCTTAAAATATCCTCATGAAATTGGGCACATCCTCCTCTGTGATTTTCTGCTTATTAGTGTTAGACTTGAGTGCATGAAATGGGTAGCTGGAGATTCACAAAGAAGAAAATAAAAACTTCACTTGACTGCCAATTTCCTTTGTTTTTGTTAATGTAGGAGTTACCATTATATTATTCTTCAAAAATATTGGAAAACACATACACTAAACCATTTTTTAAAAAGTTAACATTTTCATTAAAATTAGCATGCTTTTAAATCTATTTTTAATTTTTTCATTTAGGCTAATGAGTGAGTGGTTAATGACAAGCACTTAATACACATTGCTCAAAGATCTAAATATTTTAAAATTTCATTTGATTGGGAGTCTTTTAATCACTGGGCCAAAAATAAAAATTGAATTATTTCTTAATGAATGTATACTTTTTATTAAAACTTTTGCAAAGTTATTAGTGCAGTGAAGAATGCATTATAGGTTAAAAAAATCTTGTAGAATTTTAAAGTTCTATAAATAATAAAATATTGACTTGTTCAAAAGATAAGGTGATATAACACTTGGTAAAACTATGGCTTCATGGATTACGGTGGAAATGAATATTTTTGTTAATTTCTTTTGAAATAAATGAAAGTGAGTAAAGAAAACTTTGTGGTAGGAACATTTTAATCCTTGTACACACACTCCCACTTAACATGTTGAAAGTTTGGGAAGCATTATTGAAGTAGGAATTTTAATGTTATAATTTATTCCCTTATATTCAGACTTCAGCCATACCCAAGAATAGTCTGTCTTTAAAAAATGTAGAAAGGAGAATCAGTGCAGTGTGCTCATTTTACTTCATTTTCATTAGTCTTCTCTTTTTATGATGGTGAATCATTTAACCAATTTACTTTTTATTTATATACATCCCTATATCTTAATGATCCTCAGCATTGAGATATGTAATATTCTTTAGTTAATGTTTCAATGTATCATGACAGAGATACACATTGTTTCATGATTTTTTTTTATTTGTGGGTGTTTGAGTGTATATTTGTGTGTCCCCAGTTATGAAGTTAAAAGTATATTCTCTGCTAGGTTGTGATATGACCAAACTTTTGAAAAGCCTTCACTGCTTTCAATGCTTTATGAGGTCCCTCTAACACTGTGTGGTTGCTGAAGTGTGTGTACATTAGATGTTTGACATATAAAATTTAACATTTGTAGTGTCATTGACTAGTAAGCCTCATCATAGAACAAGACCATGTAGTAATGTGTTATTCAGCTAAAGCACAAAACTGAATGATACACATTTCAAGACTTGGTGAGTAACCACTCAGTATCTATATTTCAATGCATTTTTTTATGTTTCTCATTGTTCTTGTGCATATGGAAGTGATAAGAACTTTTATTTCTTTACAAAAATTGCCATAACCATTAGAGCTAGATATGAACATGAAGGGAAAGAGAAGAGTCTTGGCCTAATGCTCACATTCCTGGGGTTCTAACCTTATGGGCCACACTTGGGGTTTCTGCATCATATAGGAATCTCTGGGGAGGCTTGCTCATCTCTAGCTGAGTGCTAGCATCCCTATATTCCATCCTCACATGGAGTCACCTGTGGACACAACTTTTGGGAACAGAAGAGGGAAACTGTAATTTCTTTCCCCCTCGCCCCTGTGTGGTATGTTTCCCTAGTCTGCCATTGCACTTGAGCTGTGCAGAGAGATTTTTCTGTCTAACCTCCAAGGTCATTTCTACATGGCCAGTCTCAGAAATCTTCCCCAAATTCTCTCTTCTCTTTGGAAACTCCTATGATGGACTCAGAACTAAAGACCCCTATGGCTAAGCCATCAATTTTCCTGTAATATATTTAACATATAGATTAATGATTGATTGCAGGTATATTCTAAACTATGTCATTTCCTATGGACATATACGAATTTCCTAAAGCAATCCTACTTTCAGAATGATAATGTGAAAAGTCATTATTATGCTGGCAAGACCTAGTGATTTTAGTTTTAAACTAGATACTAATTTATATGCTAGGGCATGAAAAAAATTAGCAAAGTGAATTACAGTCTTGAAGGCTGCACTGATATGTTGAACTGAACTCATTTAAAAAAACTGAATATGTGATTGAACTTAAATTTTTAAAAAATGATTTGGTCCCAGAAATTTAAAAAATTTAAATTTTAAATTATCTTATGGATAATTGAAACACATAGTAATACATTTTTTCTGTAGGGAAAAGGACTGTCTCAGAGATGGATATATTGACATTCCCCCAGAGTTTCCACATGAGACAGATCCCTGGAGAAGGGACAGGGCAGTGAGGAGGAACAGTGGAGGGAGAGGAGGATGTCTCACAGCTGGTAAAAGAATTACATCAGGATTGTGTGAAGCATGATGACTTTTACTGGTACTCTTTATTTTTTTCTTTTTTTCTCTTTCATTAAAAATTTCTACCCTGTCTTACTGCTTTTGGCTTTTCTGCCTTCTTTTTTAAACTCCTTTTTATAGTACCTCTCAGTGCTATCACTTACTCTCTGTCCCTTTGCTTATAGGTGGTTACTCATTTCTTTTTTTATTAAAATATTTTATTTGATGTATAACTGATATATAACATTATGTTAATTTGAAGTCTATAAAATGACAATTTGATGTTTATATATGTTGTAAAATGATAACCACAATTATATCTAGTTAACAGTTGTCACCCAATTTTTTCTTTTTTTTCAAAAGAACGTTTTTTCTAATTTTATTTTAATCATTGTTCAAGTAGTTTTCTGTCATTAACTCCCATCCCAGCCCACTCACCCCTCCCTCTCCACCTCCCTCCCATTTCCAAGACCCCTAGTTTTTGTCCATGTGTCCTTTATATTTGTTCCTGTAAACCCTTCCCATTCTCCCCTGAAATTCCCTTCCCTCTCCCTGCTGGTCACTATCAGCCTGTTCTCTATTTCAGTGTCTTTGGCTATATTTTTCCTGTTTCTTTGTTTTGTTGTTTAGGTTCCTGTTAAAGGCAAGATCATATGGTATTTGCCTTTCACTGCCTGGCTTATTTCGCTTAGCATAATGCTTTCCAGCTCCATTCATGCTGTTGCAAAGAGTAGGAGCTCCTTCTTTCTTTCTGCTGCATAGAATTCCATGGTGTAAATATACCATAGTTTTTTGATCTATTCATTTACTGATGGGCACCTAGGTTGCTTCCAGCACTTGGCTATTGCAAATTGTGCTGCTATGAACATTGGGGTGCATAGGTTCTTTTGGATTGGTGTTTCAGGGTTCTTAAGATACGGGTCAAAAGGAAGATCCATTTTTAGTTTTCTGAAGAGGTTCCATACTGTTTTCCATAGTGGTTGAACCAGTCTGCAATCCCACCAACAGTGTACTAGGGTCCCTTTTTCCCCACAACCTCTCCAACACTTGTTGTTTGTTGCTTTGTTTATGATGGCCATTCTGACTGGTGTGAGGTGGTATCTCATTGTGGTTTTAATTTGCATCTCTCTGATAGCTAGTGATACTGAGCATCTTTTTCATGTGTCTCTGGATCCTCTGTGTGTCCTCTTTGGAGAAGTGTCTGTTCAAGTCCTTTGCCCTATTTGTAATGGGGTTGCTTGTCTTCTTAGAGTGCAGTCATGGAAGTTCTTTATATATTTTGGAGATTAAACCCTTGTCTGAGGTATCATTGGCAAATATGTTTTCCCATACAGTTGGTTCTCTTTTTATTTTAATACTGTTTTCTTTATCCATGCA
>CM052549.1:41662927-41707192 GCA_028533065.1 Trachops cirrhosus | reverse complement strand
TTTATTCCCTTTCCAGCCCACCCACCCATTCCTCCCCTCCTCCCTCCCCTTTCCAACACCCCTAGTTTTGTCCATGTGTCCTCTATATTTGTTCCTGTAAACCCTTCCCTTCTCCCCTGAAATTCCCTCCCCTCTTCCCTCTGGTCACTGACAACTCTATTTCAGTGTCTTTTGTTATATTTCACTTGCTTCTTTGTATGGTTGTGATCTTTGACACTGCCATATTATGTTGGAAAAATTTCTAAGTCTTGTGTATTATTTTATTTTCTTGTGGTCTTCAATAAGTCAGTCATAGATTTATATCCACTTTATAATAGTTTTTTAAATTCTTTACCTGAGGATATATTTATTGATTTTAGAGAGAGAGAAAGTTGGGGCAGTGGGGAGAGAGAGAGAGAAATGTTGATATGAAAGAACATCAATCAATTGCCGTCCATATGCAACCAATCAAACCTGCAACCTAGATATCTGCCCTGACCGAGGATTGAACCTGCAACCTTTTGGTGCATGGGACAATGCTCCAACCAACTAAGTTGCCCAGTCAGGGCATATCTATTTTGTAAGTTTAACAAGGCATTGTAAGCTTGCTTAGTTAATATCTAGCATTTTTTTGGGGGGGAAGGGTGAATACACATTAAATCTCTATTAAATATTGTACCAATCTGTGTTTAATATTTAGACAATATTTCAAAATGTAGTCTTTTAACACATTTGAAATTTTTATTCAAAAATATGTTTATATATTATTGGAAAATATAAATAATAAATTATTGAATTACCATTATATCACATTGACTTACTTTCTACTACTAGTATAAATGGATATAGTATGTCTAATATAGACTCTAATATTTAAAGCCTCTTGTCACTCCCCCCATCTTGCAATATAGTAATGTTGAAATAAATGAGTAAGCCAGACTATAAAGCTGGGATTGCCCTGCCGTCCACAGATGAGCTGATATTATCATAGTGATGTAGTGGTTGCTAAAATGTTTTGCTCTTTTCTTCTTCCTCTCAATTCTAGTTTATTCTTACTTTATGCCTGATACCTAAAATAAAAATATTTCCTACAAGATTTCTCTGTGCCCTATTGGTATTGTCACCTTGATGGGGGAGCTCACTCACTGTTGCCCTTCACTCCTTCACTGCACAGTCTATAGTAAGTTGATAAACAGAGCAAATCACTGAGACCATAGAGCTAAAAATCTGACTGTTCTACATTAATATGTTAAATATAACCTTCTGCTTTGGAAATAAGTTCCTGGTAGTTAGAGATTGTGTGGTGCATGTGTTCTATATATTACTAAAAGGAGTTGGTATGATAAGTAGTAAAAATATGTTTGGTTCTTTTTATTTATTTGTAATATACAACTACCTATTTATGAAAATAATATTAGATGACTTACAACATTAAAAGAGTTACAAAAAGGAATCTACAAAGTAAAAAATGACAAGAAACCACTTAGAATATAGATAATTCCCTGATTCTTGAATTACTTACTTTAGTTGAGTACGCAAGTTAACTCAGGCATTTCCACCTCAGCTATAATGTAGGTCTCACACTGGACTGGCTGACCCACTACAGTTAATCTTAAAACTGGAAAAATTATGTGCACAGCCTGTTTTATTTAATGAACAATGAGAAGTGTAAGACAGAGATGAGCTTCATGATTGCCCCAGCTTTCTGCCTACAGTCAGTTTCCTAACTATGGATTAGTAAACTGGAGTCCAAACAGCAGGTGGTCTCAGCAGGTGGTCCTGCTGAGATGAAGAGGCAGAGATCAGAATTTCTGTCCAGTAAATGAGCATGTATCTGTGGGCTAGGACACTGGGAGGGAACTATTCAGAGGGAGGGCCCTAAAGTCTTTTGAAGATTGCTCATGAGCTGGTGGCTAGGCTGCATAAGTACAGGATGAGCCCTCATGATGCTTGCCTGACAGAGGTTCATAAAGGGATGCGAATAGAATAGAAACAGTAGAGGGTGTGTAGTGCTGGAGGATTTTGAAGGTCCAGCTGAGCCCAAATGAAGAGGTCATGTTAACACCTTGAAACACTCTTGGCATCCAGCTGAGATACCAAAAAGGCCAGAGAGGCCATTCCTAAGGAGTAAAGGCAAAACCCAGAGCAAGAGGTCTTCTAAAATCACCAGTCCTTGACAAAGATCCTCAAGGATAATAGAGTTAGGATGCTGAATCCTTTCAAGTTATAGGGACTTGAGAAATTCATTTGGGCATTCTGCAGATCTGTCCTAACAAAGCCTTTTAAAAATTTGTATTTATTTATTTTGAGAGAGGGGGAGGGAAGGAGAAAGAGGGTGAGAGAAACATCAGTCTGTGGTTGCCTCTCATGTGCCCCCAACCCAGGGCCCTGGCCTACAACCCAGGCATGTGCCTTTGGGAATCAAATCAGTGACCCTTTGGTTTGCAGGATGGCACTCAATCCACTGAGCCACACCAGCCAAGGCCTAATAAAGCTTTATAATATAAAACTTCCACAACTTAACATGATGAGTCAGTAATTGAGCTGCCTAAAAGAACAATAATCAAAACTCTTCAAAGGAAAATAACAATTCAGAGCCTCTACATGGTTTCATCAACAATGAATATATGTAAATACATAGGAAAATGGGACTCAAGTTAAGAAACAAAGCAGTCAGTGGAAACCAATCCTGAGATGGCCCAGATATTGGATTTAACAAAGACTTTAAAGCACCTATTGTGAAAATGTACAAAGAACTATAGGAAAATATGTTCAAATCAAAGCATTAAATGAAAACATATTCTTAGTGAGTTTAATATGGAGAGAACTTTAACAGAGAGAAGAAGCTATAATAAAAGAGCCAATGGAAATTCTAAAACTGAAAAGTACAATTGAAATTTAAACTTCATTGAATGAACTTCATAGCATATTAGAGAAGACAGAAAAGTCAGTGAATATCAAGATAAATTAATAGAAATTGTTCAATCTGAACATCAAATAGGACAAAGTTTGAAGAAAAACTTCAGGTGCCTATAGGCCAGTAGTCTAAAATAAGAATAATGGGATTTTAGAAGAGGAGAGAGTTGGGCATAAAAATATTTAAAGAAATAATGGCCTTCAATCCAATAAATGAAAAACACATTAATTTACATATTCAGTAAACTCAATAAATCCCAAGCAGTGTAAATAAAAAGAGTCATACCTAAACACACTGTAATCAAACAGCTAACAAACAAAGATAAAAAGAAAAACTTTAATGTAGCCAGAGAAAGAAGATGCCTATACATAAGTGAGTGACTTTTTGCTTCTTATTAGGAACTGTGGAAGTCGGGGGCTTGAAAGACCTCAGTGTTGTAAAGAAAGAATAAAAAACACCACCTATCAGTCCGGTATTCTATATCAAGTATAGACAATCCTCCAAATAAATTTTAAAAAGATATTTTCAGTTAACTGTCAGGTGAAATAATTCAGTGTCATCAGATCTGCACTACAGGCAATTCTAAAAGACATTATTTCAGTTAAGGGAAAATGATGGCAGGAGGTTACTTGGATCAACATACAGTAACAAAGGGGTAAAGAAGAACACTGAAAATGGTATGAAAGTGGGTGAATATAAAACATGGTGGATTTTTTAAATCTTGCAACCTCTTAAAAGAAAAGCAAGAAAAAACAATAATATTAAAATGTGTACTTTAAAATGCCTATTTATTATACCACTTCACAGAGGACCCTTATATAGCCTTATTCACATTTTTAACTTATTATCTTTAAACTTCACATTCCACACATTACAAAATGTGTAAAGTTATTACTTCCTTCTGAACCTTTGTGCACAGAAGGGACAGTTGAAAAAGTTGATAGGCTTAAACCTAATGATATCACTAATCACATTGAATATAAATAAACACTTAATTACTGTATTTTGCTATGTATAATTCATACCCACATTTGTGGGCTAAACTTTCAGGAAAAAAATCTTCTGTTTTAATTTTTAAATTCAATTATTTATGTATTTATACTTAGATTCTTGTTTTTTGTATTATAAAGGAATTTTAGCATTTATTTTTTAACATATAATACAAGAAATTTTGTATAACTAATTACAAAACACAACAGATACAAGGTATTTCAGGTACTACCCATTTATAATGTGCACCCTTATTTTTTCCTCAAAAATTTTGGCAAAAAAGTGAACATTATACATGGCAAAATATGGGGTAAAATGCAGAGATTGTAAGACTGGATGTTAAAATCAAGATCTACATATATTCTGTCACAACAGGGGCAGTTTAAATAGAAAAATATAAATGGATTAAAAGTAAATGGATGGAAAAAGATATAGCCATGCAAACTATACACGTAAAAAGCTGGTATGGTTATATTAATATGAGACACAATAGCAAGACAAAGATAAAGAGGGACATTTAATTAGAGTAAAAGGTGCAATTCATAAGAAGTCATAATAATCTTAAATACATATAAAGTTGACCCTTGAACAAAGCTGGGGTCAGGGGCACTGTCTCCCTACGCAGTCAAAAATCCACATACAACTTTTCACTCCCCTAAAACTTAACTCGTAATAGCCTACTGTTGACCAGAAGCCTTACTGTTAAAATAAATAGCTGATTAACACAGTTTTGTATGTTACATGAATTATATACTTACAGTAAAGATAGAGAAAAGGAAATGTTATTAAAAGTCATAAGGAAGAGAAAGTACATTTATAATTGAAAAACCTGCATGTAAGTGGACCTCATTGTTGAAACCCTTGTTCAAGGCTCAACAGAGCCTCAAAATTCATTAGCAAAGCTAAAAGAACTAAGGAAGAAATAGACAAATCCAAAATCATAGGGATTTAAAATTTAACTCTGAGTTCCACAGCATACCAAACAGAAAGGGAAACATAATTGTTATCTACTTCTGTCTGATTAGTGAGAAGTGAAGTGTATGGATAGACTTTTTCTAGCACTAAGTTCTGGGGATGGAGGATTTATGACATAGATGTTAAACTAAGGATACCTTCTTAGTAGGTTAAAGTTCTGAAATAACATAAAACAATATTCAAGTGGAGTTTCTTGTTTTACATTTTCTATAAATGAAATTTAATAATAGATTTAATTGATTTCTGTGTGGAGGTGTTACAGAACAGACCTGGTGGGGGTGGGGGATGAACAATATACTATTACCGAATGGACCCATCCTTGTTCTCCAGGGGTCCCCCACCCCGTACTAGGTTCACCTTGCCTGTTGGCAGGGAAAGACATCTCTCAATGCCAGAGATTGGTGAAAAGAAAAGGGATTATTTTATTTAAAGAGTTATACAAACTTAAGAGTAATAACTTAATGTCTTCATTGAGATCTCAAAGTCCTTTAGAATACCCACAAATACACAGTCCTTCCTTCCCCCTCTGCCCAGTCTGGGGTACCATATCTCAGAAAAAGAAATAGAAGTCCATGGTTCTTCTCTGCCCAAGCCGCATGGTCCCAAAAACATGTGGTCCCAAAAAGCCCTGCATGGCTGCTGCACCTGGGTTTAAATCCCAGCACGAATCTTTCTCTGCCATACCATTTCCGACTCCTCCCACAATTGGCCTCAGCTGCCAACATTCCCTTGTTTTTCCAGCTTTACTGGGCTGCCATAGTGAGTCTGGGCAGGTGTGGCCCCATGGCAAGGAGCCAATCATCTCCAAGCTCTTACATAGGCTCTGTAACCAGGGGGAGTTGCCTCCCAGTTACATCCTGGGTTGAAGTCACTCCCATCCCTGGGGCTCAAAGCAAGGCCATAGCTGTTTAACATATCTGTCAAACCAGTTAAAGGTTATAGATATGTTAAATGACCGTTCTAGAGGTTATCTCTAAAACTGTTGCTATTCAAAAAAATTCTCAATGGTCCTGCTCCATGGGTACCATCCCCCAGTTCAGACATGTGGGAGTGAGGACATTCTATATATATTTTTTTGTAATATTTCCTGGATACCAAGTTCTGGACCCCATTACAAATTCCTGTTTGGGCTCCCCCCACCCTTGGGTGCACGAGGTTACAGAGATAGGTTTTAATAACATTATTTTGCCTTTTTAGGCTTATTTATGTCAACACAGAAATAGAATTTAGAAAGGCTAAAAATATTAACACGACCCTTAGAAGCTTTCTTTGGATATCTGATGGTTTAACAAAGCATTTAGCTTCATTAGTCTGAGGCTGAGTTTTCAAATTGGTTCCTGATATCCTGTTTTACTCATTAAAAAGAGATCTGTGGACTTTAGGTTATGGAGATGCAGGTGATATTTTATTGTGAAAATTCAGGCGCTCTCTTTGTATTTGTGTCCATATGGAGCACCATCCCACTTATGCATGGAGGTGGCTTTAGGGGTGCCTTTGGGTAGGGCCAATTTAAAAAAAAAAACAGCACTTTGAATTTTGTCAAGCACTTGGACAGAGCAGGAGGGCACTTGGCGCCAGGAGGAGAAAAGGCATTGAAAAAGGAGGTGGGAAGACACAGTGGACAAATTTGGCTGACTTCACAGCATTGCCTGGGGTGTACTCTGGTTTGGAATATGAATTAGGCAGTTTGTGATTGGTACACACTGTTTTATCACACAAAGAAAATTGGCAACCTCCCCCCCAAGTTACTGTTCTGTAAAATGAAACCAAGAGTATATCTGCTTGTATAGTTACTAAACATTTGTAGCCTCCTGCAGTCAAGAGGAGATTGAATTTCAGGATGGCAGACAGGAAAAGATGCTAAATCAGGAGCAACACCAAAGATTTTTTTTTAAATAACATATTTAAAGGTAAGAATTCTAAGCCAAAAATTAATAACTTAGATATTTCAGTTCAAGAAATACTGATTTTTCTTCTAGGAAATGTTCTTGGATATTCTCAGTTAATTTTTTAAAATTTTCTTATTTACATATAACAGTTGCATGGAAAGCTCAGCAGCTTTGATCCAGCACATTTTAAGTGGTTTATAATATATATTCCAAAACAAAAAGTAGCACAGAATCTTCAGTAACTTCATATTTTTGTGCCCAAAGGACACATAACAAACCTGTCTGTGGGTGTTTTTTTTTTTCAGTAAGGCAATATAATGAACTAATCTTTCTCTTAATGGTTGACATTTTGGGGAACTATTATCAAACTGGGAAATATAAATGGTCTGGTTCATCAAGTTTCTCTTTTAAATGAAGGTACTGCCTCATGGTTTGAAGGCAGTGTGCAACAATAAGAGTACAGAAATGATGTATTTTATAACAAGATCCACACAGAAATGTTTAAATTGCTTCAAGTAAATATTAACTGTCACTTATTTAGCTGTTGCAGAACTTATGTAAAATTTATTCAGTTATAGTTGTGTGTTTGAAGCAATCTAATTTCAGTGTTACCAGTTCTCATTTTTGGCTAGGGTTAATTTAAACTACATGATTATATTTTATGTATCACCTGGTTTTGTTTAATAGGTGAAATATATTTACTTATTAAGGTAGTAATTAGGAATAGTAATAATTTCTTCTCTAATTTATTAGTAAACAAAGAACCACCTAGTTCTATGTTTTTAAAGTGTGTGTATGCCAAGGGATGAGAAGGCTATGCATATGTCATAGAGGGCAGACAGGATGATCCATTGGATGATGTGAAGAAAATATGAGAGCTTCTATTTTTATATTATTTCTTTTATCTTTGTCCTGTCCTAAAGTTTCTAACTTGGGGGTATATTTTATATTGTGCATAATATAATAGTATAGTAAAAAGTGTATATGTTTTATAAAATAAAGATATACACACTGGAATACATGTTCCGAAAATATTTTGCTGATAGTGATGATTAATTTTTGATCCAATTACAACATCTTTCATTTTCACTTAAAATATGAAAATAAGAGAAAAATAATTACTTTGTAAATGATCTCTTTTGGTTACCTAAATGATTTACTGGGGTCTAAATGATTTCTGGAGTATAATCACAAGTATGCAGTTTTTTAAAAATATAATCAAGTATGCATTTAATAGATGGAGTTATCATTGCCATAGCCATCCCTATAAAGGAGCAAGCTCACATCTGCTGTCAAACATGTCCTAATGTGGATCTTTAAAATGCTCCTTGACTCTATTTGGGAAAACCATCCAGATAAAACAGATCTGTTTTGAATTTTTTCTCCCAAGTTTAGTCAGGGTTGTTTTTTTTTTTTTAAGCTATAGTGCTCTTTTATAGATGGTAAAATAGAACTCATTGCTTGCTTCTAGTAATAGACTGAGTTTATCACATTTGTAAGACCAATTCCAAAGATAGCAACTGATAGCAATAACTCTTGCATTTGTTATAGCTTTCCAGTTTACAAAATATTTCTACTGGCATTGGTCCATTTGATCTACATAGCATACTATAAATAAAAGATTGGTAATATCAATCTCATGTTGCAGGTAAAGAAACTAAAATCAAGTGGTTGGGTAAATTTATCAAGATTCCATGGTTTTCAAACATCAGGTGTTGATGCTAAATCAGGTGCTTAACTCCAAGTTCAGGGATTTTCATGGTCTGCCTTTCAAAGTAAACACATTTCATTAACTTTTTATGATACCATATACATAAGGGCCTGAAATGACAGTAACTAATCTTGTGACCTTGGCTAGTCACTTAGAGTTGTATCATATATGTGTTTAAATTATGACAATTTGAGGGAGGCAGAAAGAAGAATAAAAATAAATGGTGTGAGTGACTCTTTCTCTCTTCCCATCCAAAAAGCACACACCTCTGAGGGAAGGTGAAATGCAGGGTGTGAATCTGCTGTTGCTTCAGTTTGTCTGCATTCTCATGTGACTCCAATAGTGTGAACTCTTCATCTAGAATAAAACTTTCTTGCCTGTGGAATAGGGCTAGTAATGTCCATGTTATCAATGACAGAGGAAATGAAGACATGTACAGACGAGCATCATGAAAAATCACTACACAGATATAGGTAGGACATATAAGTATTGACTTTTATTTGGTCTAATCCCACAGGGCAAAGTCTGCCACCCTTTGTATTCCATAATTCAACTTTGGTCCTCCAGATGCTCCCACTTTAAGCCCCTGTCCATAGTTTTTTTATAAAAATCTTCCTTGAAACTCCAAGAGTTAGTGTCCAGTGAAGATGTGGTTAAGGAAAACACTAATGTGAAACCATTGAAAGGACTTCCCCCTTTATAGGGGTGCAGGGTTTTGACAACGGCAGCCTGCACCTCTGAAAGCTGTGTTCTCACCTCAACTCTCTCACTAATAATTTTTATGTTCTTGGACAAATCACTTCACCTGACCCCCAGTTTCCTCATCTGTAAAAGGAGATTAAGTCAGATGCTTCCAGGGCCCCTTTCTGCTCAAACATTCTACGATTCTCTCATATAGTGCACAGTGTCACAGTTGTCTTTTGTGTAGAGACTATAATGATCATAATTACTTGTTGTGCTTTTATGCATTGTGTCTTTTCCTCTTAAATTCATAATTAACACCTTCATATAAAGTGACCCATCTCTTTTTTTATAGTTGCCAAGGTACTCATTATTGGTTACCCACATTGCCACCTATTCTTCCAGTCTCTTTTGCTGGGCAAAAGAGTAGTAGATGATTTGATTAGTAGATGACTGAGTTCTTAAAGCTTTTCTTCCTTTTACCCTCTTTGTGTTCAGGCTGTTTCAGGTCTCTAGCTGCTTAGCCTGTTAGACAGTCTCACCCTCGGTAAGTATTGATATGAATTTGATTAGATGTTTACTCTTGAATATGTGGCTCTCCCAAAGTAAATCCTTACATTCCTCAATTAGGGGGAAGAGCCATGGCTGTTCTCTTATTTCTTGCTTGTTTTGGATCAGACTAGAGGTTTTTACCATCCTTTAGACCTGCTCCTTGTCTCCTATCTGCTGGAAGATAGCATCATGGGTGCCTGTGGCTGCTCAAGGCTTAGATTTCTGTTTCTTCCCAACTTTATATTTCAACTCCTAACCTTTCTGCCTTTCAGTCAAATCCCTACATTCCAGGACCATTGTCTAAGAGTTATAACATAACTCTTGAGATAAAGAGTTCATAGAGTATAATTTAAGTTCTTTATTTCAGTAGAAATGTAGTGAGGACCTATCATGTATCGTGTTTTAAAAATAGGAGCTGTAAGTTAGAAAACCAGAAAGGTGGAAATGCTAAAGGAAAAATGGGGAAAAAATAAGAGAAAGAGGCATGGAAGTGAAAGGGACAGAAAGACCGAGAGACGGGTAGAAAGATGGGTAGGAGTTGGGGGTAGACAAGCTATAGAGAAAAAGGTTGAGACATGACATAGATGCATAGATAAATAGATGAGTAGATAAAGGCATAAGTAGAGGAGACCAGTAGCACAATGGGATGCATAATACTATAATTAGAAATTAATTTTCAGTTAATACTATCTTTTATCTTTCTGAGCTATAACACTGCCTTTTTATCCTTCTGAACTATATATTAACCCAATCACATGCAAATTCTCAGACAACACTGCAATATTTCAAATTCACTGACAGCCTAGCACTTTCAGATACTTACTTATACCTAAGGATCAGCCATTCTGTGCTGCCTGAAAAATCAGTATTTCCTTCTTGAGTGAGAAAAATCTGTACTTGTTTTATTCCACTCTGCTTCCTGGATTGCATACATCTAAGCCTCATCAAAGACAGTTAAAATTATGACCACAGTAAGCTGTACATGATGGACATAGCCAATGAATTAATTCATGAGTCCCTCACTGTTAAAGTCAGACTTTATTTTTACATATGTGATATTGTGATATATAATAAGAAATATATATTTGGTCTTTGACCTAGTTTTTGGCACAAAGCTCCTAAAATCATTGAGATTTCCTGCGGTAAGAACTATAAAGGTATCTTTTGTTATGTCAATGAATGACTTTAGAAAGCTGTTAGGTAGTAAGGGTGGGGATTTGTTACCAGGGGAACCAACCACATGATTAGAGGGTTGTAACTGTCAGTATCCTCCTCCCCTGACCAACATCCTGGGAGGGAAGAGGGACTGGAGGTTGACTCAATCACCAATTACCAATAATTCCATCAATTATGACTATGCAATGAAGCTTCCATACAAACCCAAAAGTGTTCAGAGGGCTTTTGTGTTGGTGAACATGTCAGAGAACGTGGAAGCTCTGTGACCTTTCCCCAAACCTTGCTCACTACATCTCTTCAATGTGGCTATTTCTGAGTATTATCCTTTTACAATGAATGGGTGATCTAGTAAGTAATATGTTTCTCTGAGTTCTGTGAGCTGCTCTACCAAACTAATGAAACCTGTGGAGTGATAGAAACCTCTGATTTATGATTAGTTGGTCAGAAGTACAGGTAACAACCTAGACTTGAAACTAGTGTCTAGTAGTCAAGTCCAAGGATAGGGGGCCATTGTAACCTCCAATCTATAGCTGGTCTCTCAGAAGCTAATAACCTGGTCTTGTGACTGATAGCTAAAGTGGGGGTAGGAGAGCAGTCTTATAGGAATGAACCCTTAATCTTTGGGAAATGAGTTAAACTATACTCATCTGGAGTCCAGAGAATTGCTTGGATGTTGGGGAAATCCCTACCCACCCTGCCACCAGCATTGTAATTAATACCACTGTTAGCATAGGCAACTAGGAATTAACTAAAGAGAAGGGAGCTAGACTGACTGGCCCTGATTTAACTGGAAGTTACATTTAATCAGCCTTAAGTTGGGAAGTTACAGCTTCAGACACCCCATGGGATAGCCAAATTCCTACCAAAGGGATTAACACCCCTCTGTCCCTCCTGTGTAGGGAGAAAGGACCAGCTTTCCAATCTCCCCAGTGTGCAACAGGTCCACTTGCCTGGACTATGGAGAGAGAATAAACAGTAACGGGAAAATTCCTCTGCTGGGCACATTTGCAGTAGAAACCAAGATGGTGACCATAAAGGGGAGGTCTCTAGCTTGGGAAGAACATCAGATTAGATGAGGGAATGAAACCCCGGAAGACCTAGGAAAGGGATTTGGTTGGGGGAGGACCCAACATAAGTCCTCAAAATGCCAGGAAAACAGATTGGTTAGTTTGGAAGAAACGTTATCTTTTCCCAGGCCTGAGGTAGTCTAATCAAGGATTAGCAAAGGCCCATCTCAGTAGCACACATTCATTCATTTGCGTATTCTGTCTTTATTGCAATTGTGAGGACCCAAGTTCAGGCAGGCTCCTAGTGCAGGTCTGAGTGCAGCAGTGCAGCTACAGGCACAGCAGGGCACAGAGACTAAGCTAGCAGGACTAGGTCAGAGACTGGGCAGGACTAAGCTTTGGCATGGACTAAACTGAACTATGTTTTGGATTCCCTGTCAATGTCAGGTAATAGCACATCTTTAGACCTTGGCCCTTCTTCTGGGCTTGGTGAAGACAAGGTTGCACTTCTTCCATAACAGTAGCTAAGCCCCCTGGTTGTGGATTAGACACTGGGAACCTTTTTTATTTCAATAAATCTTACCACTACACCTCATCCTCCCTTGTGTGGGTCCCTAAAATCCTTTTCTTGTGACTCTTTGTGAAAGAGCCCTAAGAGAATCTATTTAGCATACTTCCATCTTTTTATTTTCAGTCTCTCTCTGCCTTTTTTTACAGCTTACAAACATGCTCAAAAGACTAAAACCAAAACATAAACCCTGTACTTGATCTAACTTCCCCCTCTAAGTATCATACCTCCTAACTTTCCTTCCTTGCCAAACTTCATATAAAAGCACTATACTTATTAACTTCATTTCTTCACCTCCTACTCACTACTCAATGCTTTATTGTAGAGCTTTCTTTTGCCCATAATACTATTGATTTTACTTTCATAAAAGTCAACATTGACATTCTCTTAGTCAAATCCAATGACCTATTTTTAATCTCATCTTTCTAGGTCTCTTGTCAGTATTTGACACTATATCTAAAACTTTTTTTTTTTTTTTGCTGTGGAACATAAACAGGTTGTCTTATTAGTGAGCAGGAGTTTCTATAACTGTTTATGACCAGACTTACCACAGAAACCATATGTTATCTAAAATGCAGTCAGGCAGAGTGCCACTTAACTAAAAAATATCTTTCACCAAGACAACTAAAACATACCTATTTTCAAATATTATAATTCATGGCCTGGGTTCTGCCAACCTCCAGGTTTAAGTCCCATTTCTTCCCTTTCCCCTCCTGGGCTGATAACAGTGTACTCATTTGTAATACCCTGTATTCTTTCTGCACCCCAAGTGTGTGCTAAGGATTTGGGACAATTGTTTTTTAACTTGGATAATATGTATGGTTGCTTGAGATAAAGGAGTCTCCAGAAAGCTAAAAGCATGTTCTAACACCAGCTTCTAGAAATCTTAAAGCACCTTCAGTCAAAACTGTACATCAGGAAAAAGTATTTTTTAAGCAGTCCCTCCTCCCTTTATGCAAAAGAAGAGAATACCTCCTACTCTGACATCACTTGAGCATTTATAACTTAACCCTCATCTTCTGTCTGGTACTTTAATGTTTTTTCATCTCCTCATTTAAGGTATAAGATCTTTGTTATCCAGAGCTTTGCATTTTATGTTTATATTATCGATATTACTTTTCACAATGCTAAACACATGGTAGAATTAACCCTAGGATGTTACAAAATTTTCACATCAGTGACATGCTTTTGGTTATTTTAAGGGTGTTGGTAAAGAGTCAGTAAATCATTTACCATTTCAATAATAATTAAAGTAATAACCACTACATTTTAGTGTTTTTATATGGGCATGTTATGATGTTTTTGTTTGTTTTAGAATTACGATTGGTGCATTTTCCAGGAAATATTTCAGAATCCCAAAATTAAATTTTTTAGGAATTCCTAAGAATTTTAATTGCTATTGTGAGATACTGGGGCTTATTTATAGCCCACAGTTCCTAAAATAGAGTTTAATTCTGTTCTAGAAATGAACCTATGGGATGCTTTAACTAGAAAAATATAGATATAAATAACAGAAGAAGGCCCAGTGTTGGTTCTTTCTGCATTTTCACCTTTGAAAGGAACTTGTATAGAAATCAGAAGAAAGATGGACATGAGAACTTTTGGGGGTGATGGATATATTTTAAAATTGGATTTTGATGATGGTTGCACCACCCTAAAATTATTAAGAAATACTTAATTTTGCATTTAGCATAGGTGAATTTTATGGCATGTAAATTATATCTCAAAGCTCTTGAAAAAGAGAAAAAAAGAAATATGAGGAAGATTTTAGAATTCTTTGTATGCCTCCAATATAATTAGTGCTCTTAGGTTTTTCTTTCAGTTGCTGTGTCTGCTAACTCAGAAACATGTTAAATTTAACTCAGTATTTGTTCTTTAATGAATATACTAATACTTCTCTTTTCTTATATATCTGCATTAGTCCCTGGCCGAAATACAGATTTTTCTCTTAAAAAAATCTTTACTATAAAAAGTATGGAGAGTGCTCTAATGAACCATCATGTGCCCTTCTGTCAGCTCTGACAATAATCAAATTCTTGTCTACTCTTCTTTCATATACCTGCTATCCCACTTTGCCCTTCATTATTTCAAAGCAAATTCCAGACATCATAGCAAACCATTTGTAAATATTTCAGGGTGTATTTGTAACATTTTTGAACCAGAATCCAAATAAAGTATATGCATTGTTAAAAATCAGTATCTCTTAAGTCCCTCCTTTTTAATATCTCATTGTTGTAATTTGAAAAACCCAAATGACAAATGATATTGAGCTGTCTCAATGCACTTATTTGCCCTCTATATATCATCTTTGCAGCTGTGTTTATTCAGATCTCTTTTTTGTTTACTTTTTTATTGAACTTATTCAGGTGACATTGGTTAATAAAAATATATAGATTTCAGGCATACAGTTCTATAATACATCATCTGTATATTGAGCCAATAGGCATATGGAGAGATGTTCAGCATCACTAATCCTCAGAGAAATGCAAGATAAAACTGCAATGAGATATCACCTCACACCTGTCAGAATGGCTATCAATAATAAATCAACAAGTAACAAGTGTTGTTGGCAAGGATATGGAGAAAAGGAAACACTTGTGTACACTTGGTGGGAATGCAGACTGGTGCATCCACTGTGGAAAGCAGTATGGAGATACCTCAAAAAATTGGAACTGTAACTGCCTTATGAGACAGCAATTCCACTTCTTGGAATATATCTGAAGCAACCTGAAACACTAATTCAAAAGAATATATGCACCCCTGTATTTCTTGCAGCATTATTTCCAATAGCCAAGATTTGGAAGCAGCCCATGTGTCCATCAGTAGATGAGTGGATAAAAAAGCTATGGTACTTTTACACAATGGACTACTACTCAGCCATAAAAAAGAAGGAAATCTTACCCTTTGTACAGCATGGATGGACCTGGAGGGTATTATGCTAAGTGAAATAAGCCAGTCAGAGAAAGACAAATACTATGTGATTTCACTCATATGTGGATTATAATGAACAGAATGAGCTAACAAACAAAGTAGAAACAGACTCAGAGATAGAGAACCAACTGACAGCTGTCAGAGGGGAGGAATATTTCAGACCTGGGTGAAAAAGGTGAAGGAATTAAACAAAAAATAAAAATTTTAAAAAAACCCTCATAGACACAGACAACAGTATGGTGATTACCAGAGGAAGGGGGAGATAGAAGAGGGTAAAGGTGGAATAACTAGTAATGGAAGGAAACATGACATGGGGTGGTGAACACACAATACAACATACAGATGATGTCTCAAATTTCTTTTTAATTACAGATTATTCCTTCATATTTTGTTTCCTCTTGCTTTATTGTTGTTGTTGAAGAAACCATATTTTTGTCTTGGAGTTTGCTAAGTATATTCTTGTGGTTTTCTTTCATCTGCTGTGTTCCTCTAACCCCTGTATTTTTTGTTAGACCTGGAAGCTTAAATGGCATTGACATTGTTTGGCAAAACATCTTCATAGGCGGTATTGGGAATTTCCATCAGGAAGTATGTAATGTTTCCTTCCCTCTTTTTGTGATATTAGCAGACATAATGATTGCTGCCTAGATCCATTAATCCATTATGAGTTATAAAATTATTTTTTTCTTTTATTCATTTATTCCTTTATAATTTATTAATTAGAGTAATTTTCTAAACATTATTGACCCCTCATCAGCCATTTGGTTACTCTAATATAGAGTTGACAATATGAAAAGCAATATTATTTCCAGTTTTCAGGAATGAGTTAGTTTCCTGTAGTTTCCAGTAATGTCCAATTTATTTTTGTATGTTTTTAAAGTATTATTTTAAACATGATTTAAATATACTTACTGCATTTCAATCAATTGAGGTCATTATTTTAACTGATGCTCAAATTGTCTCAATTTTGGTGAGGGAAAGCCTATTTAAGTTGACCTGTGCATCCTTGGTAGCTTGCTTGATTTCTGGTATGACAAGATGTTCCAGGCTCATCTACACCTTTGTTCTCTAGAAACTCTGTTTTCTTTTCATTGGAAATGCTGTCCAGCAATACTATTTGCATGTTGCTTTGGGGTTAATTATTGTTTCTAGGCCTTTTCAGTAAACAGAGCTCAGGACTGTATGCGTAGTATTTCTTGGCCTTTGGGCTAAGATTAAGTGTAGATGTGTGTGTGTGTGAGATAAAATATATCATAAGTTCTTACTGATACTTCCATTTCAATATTTAGGCTTACAACTTTTTTACTTATTTTAGTTCTGTGCTTTAATTCAATACTAGTAGTAACCGTTCTCTGTAGTGGGGATGGGCGGGTATCCTGATTTGTAGTATTTGCCAATGTTTGTGGTGTAAATGACTCCATTATTGTTGATTTAAACCTTTTAAATCACTAAGATGTAGACTCAAACTATCATATTTGGATTAATGTAGAAGAATTCTCTGTAATTGTAACACCACGTAGACATACAATTGAGTTAACTTGCTTAATTTTACTTCCAATTATTAGGGACTGCTTTTCATTTAATTTTGTTTCAGAATTAGGTAAATAATTTAATGGTTGCAGAGTCTCTATAAAATTCACAAAACAATATTTATATTAAGAGATCTATTTTCTCTCCTTATATCTCTACCCTATTTCATATCACTCCATTTAAAAATTTATGGTTTAGTCCTGGCAGGTGACTCAGTTGGTTAAAGCATCATCCCTATACACTAAAAGATTGCAGTTTCAGTTCCCTGTCAGAGCATATAGTACTTAGTTGTATGTTCAGTCCTTGGTCAGAGCACATATGGGAGGCAACCCATCAGTATTTCTCTCTCACATCAACTTTATTCTCTCCCTTCTTCTCTAAAATCAATAAACATATTATCAGGTGAGGATTTAAAAAATTATGGTTTATCTTTCCATTGTTTTGTAATATAAGCAAATGTATTTATATTTGCATATATCTATATTTACATATTTATATTTATATATCTTAATAATAGGTATAAATATAAATAGCAGTAACCTTTTATAGAAGATATATATAAGATGAATAGCACTAACCTATATAGTTTATATATCTCTGTTGCTTTTTTTGAAAATTTTAACATTTCTAGGAAACCAATCAATAGCAGTATGTAAACATATTTCTCATTATATTTTTACAACTGCATAGTACTTTATTGTGTGTCCTATATTTATTTATCACTCTTTATTAATGACCATTTTGGTTGCTTTAGGGGTTTTTTTTGGTAGGTTTTTTAACATATAAAGAATAGTTGTGTAGAGCATTGGTTATCCTCTTTTAGCATCAGAAAAATTTACTGATCCCTACATTTTGGACTCCTGATTCAAGTGGGTCTTTATTATTTTGGAATGATTTTTTTATCCAAGTATCAATGTTATCTGTGTGGGTATATATGTATGTGTGTTTAAATTACTTATGAAATTTTAAAAAACTAGACATGATAGCTCAATGAACTCCATGCATCTATTACCCAGTTTCAACAATCCATGTCTAGTAAAACTAGACATGATAGCTCAATGAACTCCATGCATCTATTACCCAGTTTCAACAATCCTCAACTAAGAGCCAATCTTTTTTTTATCTGTATCCTTCTCCATTTTTTCTTTCTCCTTCAGATGGATTGAGTCAAATCTCAGGCTTGAATTTTGTGACCTTGATGAAGTCACTTAATCTTGCTAAGTATCAGTTGCCTCCTCTATAGTGTGCAAATAATTGTACCTATTTTCAGTGGTATGCTGGTAAATGTTTAAGAGCCAGGTCTCCGGTGGGGACAAGCCCTGATTTGTAGCGTGTGCTAATTTATGAGCATGTCATTTATGTGCATATCATGGCAAATTTCAACTTACTAATATGATGTCACTGAATTGGGAAAAGTTGGGAAGAGATGTGTACAATAAGCATTCTCTAGCCGGTATAAGCTAGCCCCACCATACTACTGCTGCTGTTTCATAGGTATGTAGTGTGGATATATTGGGGGAAAAAAGAGTGCAGGTTATATAGTAAACATCAATAAATGGTAGCTCTTACTGTTATTATTATTTCTAGGCTAATGAGACTTCATTCTCACTTGAGGGAGTCCTTCAACAAGTTCTTCCTTATTACATGTTTTTCTGCATCTAAACATTCAGTGCTCAGCACTACCAGAAGACCCATAAAGCAGTGTGATCCAATTCACTGACTTACTCCATATAATTGGCTTGCTACACATTATAATTAAAATAAAAACTTAAAATTTGATCCCTTAGGGAATATAGTCAAGAAGTATTAATGTATTTGCCTCACAGATTTCATAATATGATGAATATTAAGTATTTTGAGTGTTGAGAATAAACTTATTCAGAGTTGGGGTTTTTAGTCTTTCATCATTAATTACCTTCTGCTATTGATAGAAGCATCTGGGGCAATATTAAAAATGTTGATTTATACTAATGATATAAAGAACAACATATGCCCCATTCCATTTATCGTGGTTTGACTTGCATGTTTAAAGCCAATAAAACAAGTAATTGCACTAATGTCTTTAAAGGATGTAGCTCACTAGTTTACTTACATTGCTTTGACATTTTGTTCTTGGGGATTTGAAGAATGTTAATTGTTGCCATTGTGCACATTTGAAAGAAAATTGGAAGTGGTTTCAGTGTCTTGCATTGGATATCTTTTCTTCCCTGTGTAATCCTGTCTCAGTGAGCTGAGGGCAAGTCTAACAAATTCTGAAACCCCTGTGCTCCATCTGTTCAGATTTTTGGAAACCTGCTAAGGATTTGTCACAAAAACAAAATCAAGCTTAGAACTCTAGGTTTTGTGAGAAAAAGTTCAAGAGCAATTGTTATTTCACCAGGGAATCACATGGACTTGCATACACTGTGTCATGTTGTTATTGGGTTGGCCAAGAAGACTGTATATTTTTTTCTGTAAAATAAAAGACACATTTTTCATTCTTACCAATAACTTTATTGATTTGGATATTTTGAGTATGTTGGCTATCTCCTGCATGGTATAACATTGTTTGTTCTCAATTGATGTCTCAGTTTGATTGCTGTCAACTTTCACGGGTCCACCTGACTTTGGAGTATCTTTCAGCAAGAAATCTCCAGCATGAAACTTCACAAACCATTTTTGACACATTTGATCAGTCAGTCACAGCACCTTTCTCCATACACTGCACAAATCTTTTTTTAGCATTTCAGTTGTGTTTTTACCTTTCTTGAAATAATATGCTGAAAACATTGTGTATTTTCTTACACCTTCAGTATTAAAATGGTTACACAAAAATTCGCCAATTTTGATAGGTTTTTAAAAAAATATACACTGATATGACAGCTGTTACAATACAATCTAACAAAATTGTTTTTAATGAAGTTAAAAACAACTGAGCTCTCCTAGAGCCCTCTTATGGAAAAATCTGAACAAAGTTTTTGGCCAACCCAATAAAAATTCAATTAATATTACACTTACATTATACTTACTCTAGTACTTGTAAAATTAAATACGAAATTTTTAAAGATAACAACTGTGCAGAGCACTGTTATGGTGAAATTGAAGTGGGTGTTTGTTTTGAGTAGTATTAATGTCAGAGTTATCTACACATTTAAAAAGTACACAAAACAAGCTTTGTTTTTTCATTAAAGCCAATCTGACAATTTCTGTAATCTGCTTCTTTCAACCCATTCACCTGACCTTTTTTTTTCACCCTTCCAGTTTTAAACTGGATCAAATAATTGCTGAAGGATCAAATAAATACTACATTCTCCAGTGACTGGCCCTCAGTTATAAAGACTTGAAAATATAAATTAAGGTTTTTTATCACCATTCTTCTATTTTCTGTGTCCTCTAGATGAGCATCAGTTCACATCTTTATAATGGGTGACAAAATGCACAGGTATTCTTTTTCCGTGTAGGGCTACTATTTATTTCTCAAGCCAGTTGGATAGATTAATTAACAAATAAAATTTGCATTACTTCATTAACATTTTCTATAACAAAGAATAAAAGCTGTTGGAGCACCATTGCTACATTGTTGGAGTATCTTTGTGTTTTGTTTATTAAAGCAATGGATAAACAAGGTGATGAAATAGGATGTATAGTATGGGATGCACTAAATGACAGTGTTGGTGCAGGTCAGAAAGTCTCTTGTAAATAAGCTAAGTGTAATAAAATACTTTTTTTTCATGATGTTTAGGATTTGTAACTATATAGTTACAACTCAAAATTAATCCCCAAAACAACCCTTTAACACCTCCCTGAAAAATATCTTATTTCTGAGTATTTCTAATTCCTAGCCCTCATTAAAAGCCATCAAAGTATTTGGTATGATTACTCAAATTTTAAAATGTTATATTCATTAAAATGCAATTATGTGAAAGGTCAACAGAGAGTCTATTGAATTACAGTAGCTAACATTTATTGTGCACCAACTATGTGCCGGGTACTGTTCTAAGAGTTTTGCTTATATTAGCTCATTTAATTCTTCCAACAATTCTAAAAATTAGGTGTTGTTATAGTCCTATTTAATAGGTGAGGAAATGGGGCCCTAGAGAATTTAAGTTGGCCAAGGTCACACAGCTACTTAATGGCAGCAGCAGAATTTGATTCTAGCTTGCCTACCACCAGCCCTGTTGTACATAACTGCATCCTACAGAGAATGTCTAAAAATAAAGTAGACATGATGTATATATTTAAATGCTATAGTTAACTCAGGGAAGCATAGAAGGGAATTGAAGGTTTCAATTACTATGCTATAAATTGAATAGGAATATTAGTGAAGTCATACAGATAAATGTAGAGATTTAACCAAAAACCTCTGCAAAGCCTTAAAGATGTATATTCTCCACCCCCTCCTTCTTCCCTGATGACTTGTTTTCCTGGAGTTAGAACAACTGATTAGCATATTTTATTTCTGTTGTTAATGCCAAGTCTGTTAACCATGACTGGATTTGCCTGATTGGTGGTATTTAGTATAGTGCTTGGCGATTCTCTACGGAACTCTTAGACATCAGCTGTAAATCATCTGCTCAGCCTCCCTGACTGTGAGCTCCAGTACCTCCCACCTGGTGCACTGGGCGTAGGCTTCCAGGCACTCGCCATAGGTGGGCAGAATCCTCAGCATCTGGAGGCAATACTGCAAATTAGTAGGTGAATTTGTAGCAATCTGGGCAGGCCGTTACATGTGCAAATCCTGTTCCTTGTAATTGGAATTGTTTTTAGTTTCACCCAGGTAAGACTGAATTACAACCCTGTACATTGGGTGAAAGGAAAAAACAATTTGCTAAAAGAGGCCAGATTAACTTCCTCTGAAAACTGGGCAGTATGGGTGGGCTTTTTGCAATTATACATTCTATCAGGAAATGCAATCAGTCTTTTATGGAGTGTTCCTTATTTCTTAGAAAGAAATTGTACAATCTACATTTAATGATAGTTAATTAGCTGTATTTTCCAGCCACTCAGTCTTTGGAAGAGATCTTGATGCCACCTCTTGTGACATCTTTATAAGGAACATTATTATAATGTAAGCCTAAACTCTGCCTGGCTCTTATTGATAACATACGTTGAACAGGGAGGGGGTGGTTAATTGACTTGGCAAATAAACCAGGATAGTTTTTACTAATAACTTTTGCTTGGTACATTGACTTTCTCCTATTTGGAGGTCTTTAATGAAAAATTTAATGACCATTACTCTGTCACTGTTTATATGTTCTTTTAGAGTTTACATTAGCCAGTGATTTTCATTAAAAGAGTATGGGTGACAATGAGTTCCCTCTCTTTAAAGATGCATATTAAATTCAAAAAGTCATGTGGACTCCTGCCTGCAATTTCCAATTGAAAACTAGGAATTTTCCTAGAAGTTTCTGTCAATATTTTTTAATGTAAATTATCTCTCCCTCTCCTGCTACTCACTCTTCTAACTACCCCATTATTTTATGTGGTATTTTATTTTATTATATTTTGTATTTTAGGCAAGTTTGGATTCTAAAACAATTGTAGAAACTGCGTTATTCTTATTTGATAGAATATTAGCAAAGCATAGTCTTTCTGCCTTTCCAAGTCACAGAACACCATCCATGATTTCATAATGGCTAACAGAAGGCTGCAGCTCTTTATGTTTCCCTTCATTCCCTTGAGGCATATTATTGGTTGAATTGTGTCTCGCCAAAAGATATATTAAAGTTTTAACCCCCAATACTTGAGAGGGTGACCATATTTGGAAATAAAGTCACTGCGTATATAATTGGTTAAGTGTAGGTGAGGTCGTAGTAGGGTTTGCTCCTAATCCAATATGACTAGTGGTCTTATAAGAAGACAGCCATATGAAGACACAGAGACACAGGGAGAATGCCATGTGAAGACGGAATATAGGAATGATGTACCTATAAGCTAAGGAATGCCTAGGGCCACCAGAAGCTCAGAGAGAGGCATGGAACAGATCTCCCTCACAGTCCTCAGTAGAAACCAGCCTACTGATGACACCTTGATTTTGGACTTCTAGTCTCCAGAACTTTGAAACATTAAATTGTTGTTTTAAGTCACCCAATTTATGATATGTTGTTATCACAACCCTAGAAAACTAATATGAGTCATAAAGCAATAAATTCAAAGAAAAAATCCTCCTAACCTGGAATTCCAACCCTTCTCATGCCTTGCCTGGTCTCTTGCAGCAATTTTCCAACATCCTTGATGCTCTTTGGTCTGCACCCATTCATTTTGTACACCACTACCACATTACTATTTCCTTCTATTTACACAAACTTCCAATGATCACTCAGCATTGTGCCTGCAGCAGTATGAATTGAGTGAAGCATTCAAGAGCCTTCCATTTGAGCCTTAATTGCCTTTCCAGCCCTTTTCTACCATGTGCCTGCTGTGTACACCATTATATTCTAGATGCTCACTTCTTGATAGTTCTCTCAGCATGACAAGAACTCTTCCACTTAGAGCATGTTGTTCCTTATACAACAACCCCCCAAGAAAATTTTACTTCCCTTTTGAAACCAGTCTCAAATGCAGCTATAATTGTTTGATTTTCTGTCCCAAGTAGATGCATTTGCTATCTCTGTGGGCTCACAAAATAATGTATACTTCTTTTATGGTACTTAGAGTAATTTGCTTTGCATTATCAGTATCTGTGCAGGAATCTTCCACTGTATTAAGCCTTCAAGACACCTTTAGCCTTTGTCAGAATTCCTGCATCCTCTGGATAGATCATAATTCCATAGATGACCAACCAGAAACACACTCTGGTGACTTCAGGCTTCTGCCATGCTCATCCTAGCATGCTCCCCTTCCTTCCCTTGAAGAATACACCAAGAGACTCCGATAAAAGCCTTTTCTGTTCTTATTCCCTTCACTATAGGTATCTTCTTACTGACCATTGGAAGATAAGTTAAAAATTTGACAATTTCCTCATCTTAGAAAGTCATAAGGGAAATGATTTTTCACACCATATCTCTTAATCTATAAATTTTCTCCTTGACCTAGTGAAAGTCTCTAAACCAAATGTAGCAAAGTTTTTAAACCAGATTTCTCTATAAATAAAGTTTTTGTTTTTATAATATTAAAGTATCAGAAAATATTGATGAATCTAAACAATATAAAATTGAGTGGAAGGAGATTACTTATAGAATGACACTTTTTAATAAAATTCGATATCAAGTAAAGTGAAACAATATATTCTAAACAATATATAACTGTGTATATACATATATGTATAGTAAAAGCATACATGTATAATTATATATTTATGTATTTCATTTTAATTTATAAATGTGTACATATACCTATATTTATATACTGTTTTGCAATATATTGTAGAACATATAAATTTGACATTGAAGTACGAGAATTCTAATATTTTCTTTCCAGTGATAAATAGAGGTATATAAATGAGTTTTTAAAAAATGTTTTGGTGATTGCCTTTTCAGTTAGAAACTGTAGGTAAACTTATTCTAATTCTAAAATTAAACTCACTTTCCTGAAAGAAGCCATACTGGAAATGATATAAATTTTACCAATAATATAAAAACTAATATATACTTATAAATTCACATTAAAGATAATGTATTATATATAAAGTCTAAGAAAGCTATAAAATAAGAATATAAACATTGAAGTTCATGCTTAGAATGACAGATTAGAATGAAAAAGAAGAAATATCAAAGGGTTCAATAACCATGATTTGTTATAAAGAAATTAAAATTACAGGGGAGAAACAAAACTAAGTTTGCCTTTAACAAATAACTTGCTTTATTAAGAACCTTTTTTGTGATCATTTAAGTGAGTGTGAATTCAAATAATTTCAGTATCACTTTTTAGTCAAATCAGTATGATCTGCTTAAAGTTAAAAGATTATAACAATTTAAAAATTGCTGTATTTTGTCTATTTTTCTTGTCCTAATCTACTTTATTTAAGTCATTTTTTTATTTTTCAGTTACAGTTGACATACAATATTATATTAGTTTCAGGTGTAACCCCAGTGATTAAACATTGTACAACTACTAAGAGATTATCTCAATAAATCTCATACCATCTGATATGATACATAGCTATTAGGATATTATTGACTATATTCCCTATGCTGCACTTTACATGCCCATGACTATAATGTAACTACCAACTTACTTCTTCATCCCTTTACCTCTTTCACCCAACCCCACAACCTTCCTCCCATCTGACAACCATCAAAATGTTCTCTGTATCTATGTCTGTTTCTGTTCCGCTTGTTTATTTTTTTGCATTCAGTTTTTGATATGTATTTATTGCCATTTTATTGTTCATGTTTTTGATTTTTTTCCTTCTTCTTAAGAAAACCATTTAACATTTCATGTTATGCTGGTTTGGTGGTGATGAACTCCTTTAAATTTTTCTTTTCTGGGAAGTGCTTTATATGTTCTTCAATTCTAAATGTTAGCTTCTTTTTTTTTAAAATAAAAAAATAAATGTTAGCTTCATTGGGCAAAGTAATCTTGGTTGTAGGTCCTTTCTTTTCATCACTTTGAATATTTCTTGTCAGTGCCTTCTGGCCTGCAAAGTTTCTGTTGAGAAATCAGCTGACAGTCTTATGAGCTCCCATGAGAGTAACTAACAACTTTTCTCTTGCTGCTTTTAAGGTTCTTTCTTTGTCTTTAACCTTCGGCATTTTAAATATGATGTGTTCTGGTTTGGGCCTCTTTGGGTACATCTTGTTTGGAACTTTCTGAGCTTCTGGACTGGTATGTCTATTTCCTTCACCAGGTTGTTTTTTTCAAATTGATTTTCAATTTGTTGTTCTCTCTCTTCTCCTTCCAGCATCCCCATGATGCAAATATTGGTACACTTGAAGTTGTCCCAGAGGGTCCTCACCACTATCTTCATTTTTTTTGGATTTTTTTCTTCCTGCTATTCTGATTGGGTGTTTTTTCTTCCTTATATTCCAAATTGCTGATTTGATTCTTGGCTTCATTTATTTCACTGTTGAATCCCTGTAAATTATCCTTCAGTGCATTTTCATCTCTGACTGGTTCTTTTTTATGGTTTCCATGTCCATTTTTATGCTGTTATAATTCTAAGTTCATCTACTCTTCCCCTAAGTTCATTGACCATCCTTATAACCAGTGCTTTGAACTCTGCATCTAGTAGATTGCTTGTCTCCATTTTGTTTAGTTCTTTTTCTGGAGTTTTGTTGTGTTCTTTCATTTAGAACATGTTTCTTTGTTTCCTCATTTTGGCAGCCTCCCTGTACTTGTTTCTACATATTGGGTAGAGCTGCTATATCTTTGGGGTCTGGTAGAGTGGCCTGATGTAGTAGATGTTCTGCATGGTCCAATGGCACACACAGCCTCCCCAATCACCCAAACTGAACACACCAGGTGCCTCCCAACATGTGGCTGTGTACATTCTCCTCTTGTAGTTGAGCCTTGATTGCTGTTGGCACATCCATGGGAGGGATTTATTCCCAGGCTGATCAGCTGTAAGAACTGGCTTCAACCACTGTGGAGTATCAGCTGTGCAGGAGTCCACCCCACAGAGCAGGACTTACTTCAGCTGTACTCTGATGTCTGCTGATTCTGCCCTTTGAGTGTGCTGCTAGCGAAGGTGATTGGGTGGTTCTTTGATATGATTGGAAGTAGTCCACTGGGTGCACTGGCTCTGGGGCCTCCCAGGAGTTATAGGCCAAGGTCAGACACTACCTACAGGTAGTGCCCAGGGCTGCCCAGTATGAACTAAAAAGTGATCTGCAAATGGCTATTAGTTGTGTTGGGCTTGGAGGAGCCCAGGAGAGACCAAGCTGTCAACCAAGGCTGACTGCTTGTTAGTACCAGGCCTGGGGTAACTTAGCAAGTGGTATAGGGCACACTGAGGCCAGGTGCTGCTTGTTTGACAGATTATAAGTCTGAAGTGTAAGTCAAGGTAGGCCATTCATATGAAAAAAACAATGGAAACAGCTTGAGTGGGCCTAAAAGCTGGGAGGGGTGTGGTCTCAGGGAATTATCAGAGTGAGGCAACAGTGATAGCCATGTTGATGGAGACTGGAATGTGGTGCCTGCTTGCTGGCTCTGTGAGGGGAGGCCTCACCAAAGGAATGATGGCCTCTGTAAGCACTTTTGTCTGGCAGAAAGCTGACCCTCCAGCTCTTGCCCTGATGCCAGACAATTCAGTTGCTCCCATATGTCTCTGGTGCCTTTCAAGCTGCTGCTCCAGTGCTGAAGCTCAGTGGGAGTGAATCCAAGTAAGTCCTTTAAGAGGAACTGCCTGGGACTCTAGAAGCCCTCTGTCTCACTCAGCCACAATCTCCACTGGTTTTTACAGCCAGGAATAATGGGGACTTCTATTCCTGGCACTGGAACCCTGGAATGAGTAGCCTGGTATGGGACTGGGACCCTTTACTCCTCGGTGGTGGAAGGGACCTCTGCAGTCAAAATAATTCTGATTTTTATCAGCCACATGTGATTGTTGGATTAGCTGGTTCTGCATCTCTGTCCCTTTTACCAATCTTGATGAGGCTTCTTCATTTAGTTGTGGGACTTCTGTTCAGCTAGAGATCAGGTGGGTCTGAATGATGGTTGTTCCAAAGCTTATTTGTAACCTTGATATGGTTGTATGACAGGCTTGCTGTGTTTACCTGCACTACCATCTTGACTGTATAGAATTCCTAATGTGTTTTAAATATGAAAGGAATTTAAGAATTTCTATTTTGTAATCATTTAGCCTCAAGGAGGCTATATGAAACATTCATTTTTCTGAACTTATATTCAAATTATTGCCTCAGTTAAGTGTGACTTTTAATAAAATTTAAATGAAAGTAGCATGCATTATATTTGAAAACAATTTTCCCTGTGATTTGTGTTTAAAAATGTATTGGTATTTCTTTTTATCTGATTTGTAATCAGATGAACTGATCAGATGAAATCTATTTCATCATCAGAATTCATTCATTAAGTGTCGTTGGTTTCTTATGGTTTGTAAGCTGTCACCATTATGTAAATACATAAAGTACTTGGAATTATTGTCATATTATACATATTTAAACTATAATTTTTTCATACTACATGTGATTAAATATTCTTTACTTTATTGATTATATAAGGAAACAAAGTCAGGAGTTATTGAATGAAGTACCTTTACCAGAAAATAATATTATTGATTTTGAAAGTCATTAGGGCTATGGATAGAAATGTAGGTTTCCTAAAAAGAAGTAGTGCTGTAGTGACAGTTAACATTTATATAGTATTTATTATGTGCTAGGAATTGTTCTGAATACTCTATATGTAACCCAGTGAAGAAGGTACTATTGTTTTCCACATTTCACATATAAGGAAACTGAGGCACAGTGAGTTTATGTATAATTTGCCAAGGACATAGTTGGTGTATGTCAGAACTGGGATGTTCACCTAGACAGACAGTTTTGCTCTTGAGTGTTTGCTATTGACTACTACTATACAGCCTACACTCATCACAATTTTTTGACTGCTGTAAAATAAACATTATTGTTCATTTTGAGTAGGAAGCATGAAAAAGAGGAAAACAGACTTTGAAGTCTGTTCATTCATTTAGGAAATAAGTACTGAGTGAGGGGGTGCAAAATTAACAAGATAAAATCACTTCTCTGCCTTTCAACCCAGCTATCCCACTTCTGGGAATATATCTGAAGGAACCAAAAACACTAATTCAAAAGAACATAACACTCCTATGTTCATTGCCAAGATATGGAAGCAGCCCAAGTGTCCATTAATAGATGAGTGGATAAAACAGCAATGGGTCATTTACACAATGGAATATTGCTCGGCTATAAAAAAGAAGAAAACTTTGTCCTTTGTGATAGTATGGGTAGACCTAGAGAACACTATGCTAAGTGAAATAAGCCAGTCAAAAAGAAAAATACCATATGATTTTACTCATATATGAAATCTAATGAACAAATTGAATTAACAAGGAAAATGGGGACAGACTCATAGATGGAGAGCAAGACGACAGCTAGTGGGGAAGTTAGGGGGTGGAGGGACTGAGCATAAAAAGGAAAAGGACTCATGAACATGGACAACAGTGTGGTAATTGCTGGGGGTTAGGGTATCAGGGGACTAAATGGTAGTGGAAAAATATATCATAAAGATTAAATTAAAAAATAAAAGTAGAAATACTATTTTAAAAAAGAAACAATCTAATAAAGAAAATAGAAGTAAACAAACTGTGATAGTTTCTATTAAAAGGCCCTGGCTGGTGTAGCTTAGTGGATTGAGCACGGGCTGTGAACCAAAGGGTCATCAGTTCGATTCCCAGTCAGGGCATATGCCTGGGTTGTGGGCCAGGTCCTCAGTGGGGGCCACGTGACAGGCAACCACATATTGATATTTCCCTCGCTTGCTTTCTTCTTCCCTTCCCTTCTCTCTAAAAATAAATAAATAAAATCTTTTAAAAAAGATATTTCCATATTATAGCTATGCTACCTTTGTTTGTGGCTTCCATTGCAATCAAGGCAAGGGCATAAAGAAACTTAGAGGACTCACATCTTCTATTCTGTGCTCCAACTAGGAAATAGTATACTTTATTTCTGCTCATATCCTCAAAATTATTCACATAGTCCCCTTGAACTGCAAAGAAGGTAGAAAGTGTGGGAGGCATATGTACAGTTAATTAAAGCAGAATAGAGTTGAAAAAGTTAGGATTCTATGGGAAATTGACTACAAAATGGCAGAAAAAGTCATGAACTCATGTTAGAGGATGGTGAAGGTAAATGAGAAACAAAACATAAGGTTCTGTGCATGCCATAGGAAGGAGCATTCTCCTTTAAGTACCATGGAGAGCTCCTGTAATTTAAATACTTGAATGCCATATGTCAATTGTAATGCCTTTATTCAACAACAGTTCATTCCATAAACATTTATTATGTGCCTATCATAGATTTTTTATGGATGAAAAAATCATTAAAAAAAAACTAACTGTTGGAAAGGGGAGGGAGGAGGGGAGGAATGGGTGGGTGGGCTGGAATGGGAATAAAGGATAGAAACTGTACTGAATAAACTAAAATAAAAATTAAAAAAAAATAAAAAATAAAAAAAACTAACTGTCCAATGGGAAAGGCAGATTAACTCTATAATGCAATGAGTTTCAACAACAGAACTATTCTCTGGGTATTGAGAGCATGAAGATGTTCCTAACATAACCTTGGATGCAGGAAGGAGTTGTACAGAATATTTCATGAAGGGGATGGTTTATAATCCCATTTGTGTAGTAAGTGATGAGTAAGTGTTTAGCCAAGCCAGAGGAATAAAGGGGTCAGCAAACTTTTTCTATAAATGGCCAGGTAAATATTTTAGGCTTTTCAGATTATAAGAGTAAATTTCTATTGCATATTCTTCTTTTTGTTTTATAACTATTCAATGACTGTACAAAAACAGGCCATGGTCCAGATTTAACTCAAGGGCCATAGTTTGCTGACTCCTAGTCTAGGTAGAGAAGATAAGACAAAAACCACGGATGTATATATGAAACTATGTACAGTTTGGTCACAATGGAGTGTAAATTTTGATTAAGGGTCATGGTAAATGAGCCCAGAGGGAGAGAGAGAGAAGATGTGCAGAATGTCATGTTGAGGAACTCAGGGCTACTTCTATAAGTATAGATTGTCATTGAAAGACTTAAGTCAATGGAATGATAAAATCAGATTTACATTTTAGAAAGACAGCTATATTGAGAATTAATCTGAGAAGGCAAAACTTAACTCAAAGAGACCAATTAGGGAACTGCTTGCCCTGGTCAAAAAACAGAAGATGAAAGCCTGAAATAAGGCCATAGTGAAAGGGGTAGGGAAGAGGGAGCACAGCTAAAAAAATTTTGAGGTATCAGAAGTACTTGATTGATTTACCAGAATGGGAATAGTGGTCAATAATTACTATAGGACTACATAGTGATCTTTAATTGCAACAATAAATATTATACTAACTCATTGATGTTTCTTCTTTGGCAGGAACACTGATTGTTTAAAGGATCTCTGCCATTTGCTCCAGATTTATACCATCTGGAGTCAGAAAGCAGAGGCCCATCTTCTATCCTGATGTAGCTTTTTGGGAAAACTGTTGTGCTGTCCAGAAAGGGTATGGGGAGCTTTTGCTGTTGTCCATCAAATAGACTGACTGCTATAAGCAATAACTTATCTGTGGCAGAATGCCCATTCAAGGTACAGGATAAGGAACTCAATGTATAGGTTCATGGAAATAGTCCTAAAAACCATGGCCTTTTAAGACTATGGGTTATTTTAGCTATTTTTGGATCAAGAAATCCAGGACTTTATAGATTTTGAACTTGCTCCTCTATAGTAGACATATGCCATCTATGATTGCCAAACATTTTTTATGTAGTTTCCCACATTGTGAGTACCACCATCTCCAAATAGAATTTTCATACTTTCTTTCTAGGGTGAAGGCATGCAACTTAGTTTCCAACTATGAGACTCACCCTCATGAGATTTGGATATAGGAGTGAAATATGAGGTGGGAACTGAGCATGGGAAAATCCATATTCAATCAAGTGAAGTAGTGGAAACATCATATTTCTTTGGAATAGCTGAGGTGGAGTTTTGTGATTTCACTCCAAAGGTAGTTGATGTCAAGGAGTGAGTGGTAGCAGCTGTTGTTTTATGTTGTATCAGTCTAGTGGTGTAGTGGACATCCCTCCTTGTTGTGCAGTATGCAAGTTTATGTCTTTGTATGTGCCCTCTAGACAAATTGCCTAATATCTCAAGAAATTGTTTTAATGAGCTGGATTGTATTCTATGGTTTGCAACCGAGAACATCAATAGACATACCCAGGCTTCGGTTATATAATATTACATTTTATATAAAATTTCAGGGGATGGGGAAAATGCCTAAAAAAGTTTCTTAGAGGAGTGATAAATTAAAAAGTTGAGAAATATTATCGTAGACTAAATGGGCAACAAGGTCAATTCACAGATATTACAGTGACAGTGTGCACTTTGATGGCCAAGATAGGGAAGAAGTGGGGAGGAGTCACTCTTACTTTAAGATGTTGGGCATTTGAAGCTTGAAGACTGTGGGACTGTTTATTTAAACATTGATAACATATTTGATAAAGCAGTTTGACCTGGAGCTATATGTATGTCAGCAGTCTCTAGTTATTTAGAGATAGCCTTACCACAGGCAATTCTTTTAGGACAGCCAATCTGGGGGTAGAGTTAATCAGATCCTATTTTTATATGAAGAGACTTTAATAGGGTTAGCTAAGTATTACCATGCTCCTGTTGGTAGCTTTGGCCTGGGATTTATGCTAAGCCTTTGTGATCTGCAGTTCACTTAATTATTTAAAGGGGAGTTTTGTGTAGCATAGTAGAAACAGAAGGACTGAAATATATTCTTAAATATGTAAATAAAATTTCAGTATTTACTGAACACTCTCATAGTCAGTTCACATGCAATTTAACAGTTAATTCTCACTACATGAATTATTACTTAATCATTTCCACAATCTGTTAAGTAGATCTTATTATTACCTACATATTATATAAGAATGATCATAACAATTTAAGTAACTTGCTCAAGATTGCACTGCCACAAAGTGACAAGGCTAGATCTCAAGTGACTTGTGGTCTCTCCAGGAACTAGTGACTTAGAAAACTTACTCAATTTCTTTAAGCTTTAGTTTTCTCATCTGTAAAATATGAATAAAAATAATTCTTATTATTTTAATAAATAAATAAGTTAAGCTTTGCAAGGCACTCAGAACTTTGCATCATCAAATACTCAGAAAATATTAGCTGTTATTATTCTATCCAGGGTCTTATCTTTTTCTTCTTTAAAAAAAAACTAGGATACACAGAGGTCTGACCTAGGATACTGGACAGTACTTGTGACATTGCATTAAATGTCCTATGTAGGTCTACTGAGCAATTCTTTGTCAGTGAGAAAAGAAGATGAGAAATGGTCTGAGAAACATTGGAGGTAGCTTTTAGGGCCTAGAGGTATTCCAACAAAGCAACATTGTTTAGTTTTGGTTTTTATTCATTTTTAAAATTCATTCACTTATTTATTGTGTTAAGGATCCTTAACATAGATCTACTCTCAACACATTTTTCAGTGCACAATACAGTGTTAACTATAGCACATTGTTGTAGAGTAGAAGTCTTAGAATGTATTCATTTTGCACAACTGAAATTTTATATCTGTTGAATAGAAATTCCTAAAACTCAATAGTATAGAAACAAATAACCTGATTAAAAATGGGCAAGGGCCTTAAATAGATAATTCTCCAAAGACAAGGTATCAATGGCCAAAAGGTATATGAAAAGCTGGTGAATGTCATTAATCATCAAGGAAAGGCAAATAAAAACCACAATGAAATACAATCTCATACCTGTTAGGGTGGATATTATTCTTTTAAAAAGATAACTGGTGGCAAGGATGTGGAGCCATTGGAACCCTTATGCATTTTGGGTAGGAATGTAAAAAGGTGCAGCCACTATGGAAAACAATTTAGAGTTTCCTCAAAAAATTAAAAATATAACTAGCATATGATCCAGCAAATCCCACTTATGGGTATTTTTCCAAAACAATTGAAACTAGAATTGCAAAGAGTTTATTGCAGCATTATTCACAATAGCTAAGATATAGAAACAACTTAAATGTCCAACAGTTGATGAATGGATAAAGAAGATGTGATATATACATACAATGGAATATTATTCAGCCTTTTAAAATAAGGTAATCCTGCCTTATTTTAAATCCTTCTGTGACAACATGTGTGACCCTGGAGGACATTGTGCCAAGTACCATAAACCAGTCACAGAAGGACATATGCTGCATGATTCTATTGGGTTGGATAAAAAGTTTGTTTGGTTTTTTCCATGAGATGGCTCTAGTGGCACTTCGTTGTCTTTAACTTCATTCAAAAAATTTTATTAGATTGTATTGTGACAGTTGTTATATTAGCATGCATTTAAAAAAAACATCAAAATTGGTGAATTTTTGTGTAGTCATTGTGATATTGAAGATGGGAGAAGAGATGCAACATTTTTGGTATATTATGCTTTATTGTTTCAAGAAAGGTAAAATGCAACTGAAATGCAAAAAAAGATTTGTGCAGTGTATGGAGAAGGTATGACTTGATCAAATGTGTCAAAAGTGGTTTGTGCAGTTTCATGACAGAGATTTCTTACTGGACAATGCTCCGTGGTCAGGTAGATACATTGAAGTTGATAGCGATCAAATTGAGACATTAATTAAAAACAGTTAACATTATACCATGCAGAAGATAACCAACATACTCAAAATATCCAAATCAGTAGTTATTGGTGAAAATGAAAAATGTATCCTTTATTTTGTGGAAAACACTAAATGAACTTTTTGGCCAACCCAATATTTATATGAGGTGTCTAAAATAGTCAACTCGTGGAAGCAGAGAATAGAATGGTGGTTGTTGCCAGGACTGCAGAGGAGGGGGAAATGAAGGGTTGCTTTTAATGGATATAGTTTCATTTATTCAAGATATATTTTTTTACTATTTTTAAGCTGTTACAGTTTCCACTTCTCTCCTCACCCATGACCATCCTCTCCCCACCCCAAGCCAATCCCTACAATGTTGTCCTTGTCCATAGATTATGCATGAGTGTTCTTTGGTTAATCTCTTCACCATCTTTCGTCCTTTCCCCCACCCTTTTACAGCAACTGTCGGTCTGTTCTATGTATCTGAGCTTCTTTTAATATCTTGTTCATTAGTTTAATGTGTTCATCAGGTTCCACATATAAGTGAAATCATGTAGTATTTTTTTTTAATGACTGGCTTGATTCTCTTAGCATAATTTTCTTTAGGTCCACCCATGCTGTTGCAAAATGTAAGAGTTTCTTCTTTTTTACTACTGCACAGACTTTCATTGTATAAATGTAGTACAGCTTTTTTATCCATTCATCCACTGATGGACACTTAGGCTGTTTCCAAACCTTGGCTACTGTAAGTAGCACTGTTATAAACATAGGGGTGCTTATTTTTTGGAAGTGATGTTTCAGGATCTTTGGGGATCTTTCCCCAAAAGTGGAAATTGCTTGGGTAGAGGAGAGCAATGGGTGGGCAATGGGGACAACTGTAACTGATCAATTATAAGAAAAAGGCAATTCCATCTTTAATTTTTAAATGAGTCTCCATATGTTTTCCATAGTGGCTGCACCAATCTGCACTCCCACCAACCTCACTGGCACTTGTTGTCTATTGATTTATTGATGGTAGCAATTCTGACAGGTATAAAGTGGTATCTCATTGAGGTTTTAATTCTCATTTCTCTGATGATTAGTGATGTTGAACATTTTTTCATATGCCTACAGACCCTGGATATGTCCTCTTTGGAGAGGTATCTATTTGGGTCTTTTGCCCATTCTTAATTGTGCTGTTTGTCTTCCTGGTGTTGAGTTGTATTAGTTCTTTGCATATTTTGGAGATTAAATCCTTGTCAGATATATCATTGGTGAAAATGTTCTCCCATACAGTAACATAGCAAAGCAGCAAAAGATGTTTTATTTTTTAAATAAAGCTTTGCTGAAGATCTTTCCAGCCTCCTATGTTGGCTTGGGTTCATATCTCTAAAGTTTTCTCCTCTTTGGATTTCTTTAGCCTATATATGAGTAAAACCCAGCTTCTAAACTAGAAGTTGTGCTATGAATCTAACACACACCAGAACAAGTCAAAGCAGCAGGCACCAGGTACTGAGGCAAAATATAGTCCTGAACCCAGCATGGTGTGGTTAGTTTGGAAAGGCTGGAGGCAGAGAATGTGTAGTGATTATCTACCACCAGGCAACTGTTAAGGGGGAAGGAGAGTGTTAGGAGGGGGAAAACCTGTGTATCAGAGAGCTTCAGTTAAAGACAGTGCAGACTTAGCTCTGTGGAAAGGATTCTGCTCTGTGAAATTCAGTGGCCACAAAGACCTAAGTGTAACTAGATGGCTTTGCCCCTTAGGGAAGCAGTTTTGACCTAAAGATATCTAACTAAATCTGTATCTTACACAAAGTTATGTGTACCAAGAGGACGAAGCACATCTAGTAACTGTATGGTGAGAAATTAAGAAGTTTAGAGAGGAAGGGGGAAAGGGAGGAGAGGGAGAGGAAGCGAGAACCAGAGCTCGTGCCTAGAGGAAGGGTCTTCTTCCTGCCCACTCTCACCTGCTCACTTTGTATTCTAAGACTGTATTTGGAGAGGATTTCTATTGTTCATGACAAGGGTCTCTCTCATAATTGAGGTACTGTCACTTAAGGACACAGGGAGGGAAGACGCCAATGGATGGTCTAAGATGGAAGATGGACCTGTGTTTAAGTGCTATTCACTAGATCTCTTATCTTTGGCATGTCACTTATACTCATTATTCGTGATAATTATGCTTTCACTCTATAATGGAAGTGACAATAATTACTAACACATATAGTGCTATATATGTCATATACTCATTTATTCTTCACTCATTTATTCTATCCTATTATTATCATCTCTGTTTTCTTGGGAAGGAAATTGAGGAACAGAGTGTTTGAGTAACCTGCCCAAGAGTTCACAACTCCTTGGTAGTGGAGCAAGGATCTGAACCCAGGCAGACTGCCTCCAGGATCTATGTTCAACCTTTTCCTTCTACTATCTTTCCCATAGTAGTAAGGTAATAATATGGGAAAACGCTTATCACAGAGAGCTATTTGGTCATTGGTAGTGCTGGTAGAGAAATGGAGAGGCAAGGGGACAGCAAGAATTCTCATCTTTGTAACTGCTTTGAATGAGGAAAGAATCAGGTTGAATAAGCTTTTTTTTTTTTTTTTTTTTTTTACATATCCAACAAAAGGTGTGGAAATAGTATGGATCCTCATACATTTTCTAACTTATGCCCATAGATATACAATTCCAGAATGATTTAAAAGGGGTTGTAGTACTTTTTTGCTTCCAACTTAAATCTGAAACCAAATGCCTTCAAATAAGTGCTTTAAAGATTAAATATACCCAGTGAATATATGTGAATGTGTGCACATACAATTAATTATCTTGTAGCACTACTTGAGAGTCCTTTCATATCCATTTTCATCAGACTTGTACTTCACAGATAAGCTGCAATAAGGATGTTTTCAGGAAGTTCTATGATTACTTTTCGGCAAATAAAATCATGTCTAGCCTTGTTGAAATGTTTGAGTACATTGACCTTGCAAAGAAGGCAAATAATAGACAAATCAAATTCTGTAAGTAAACAGTTACTCATATTTGAATCAAATTAAAAGATTAAACAATGACAAAAGAGGAACTCCATAATTCATTTTCTCTCTTCACTTACAATATAACATTCACTTTCCAAACTAGATTTTCAGAACAGTCCATTTTTAAACTAATGAAAGCCTTTAGATATTACTTTTAATGAAAAAGCAATTGATAAAAATAAGAGGAAATATAAATCATTTTAAATATTTGTCTTATCGTATATTTTTATGTAGACATAAATGAATACTTTTATTAAACTTCCTCACAAAACATTCTGTAAAACTTTCTGAAAGTGTTTGAAGTAATCAAATAGTATTTACTCTAAGGTTTCATCATTTTAAAATATGAAGGTTACATGTTTTACAAACAAAAATCTTAATGTACTTCCCCTTTGGTGACGACCCATCCATAGATGTCTTGGTAATTGAAATCCATGGAAAATAAACCAGGACATCTTCTACCCACATTAACACTAACCATGGCAAATTACAAACCAAACAGATTTGAGGAATTCACATCTTTAATCTGTAAAATATAGAATAAACCCAACATGAATGTATAATTTTCCCACCACTTTGGTTATTTTCAATAATAAAATCTTCACTGTGTGTCTTGGAAATGAATGGTCTACACTTTAATGAAAATATGTACATTTTATTTTAGAGATGGGGGATCAAAGAAATTCTAGTTACAGTTTGAAGACCCAAGGTATGCACACTAAAAGCATAGAGAGTATTCCTGAGGGAAAGTGGAGTTCATACAAGGTTTAATCACAAACCTAAAATAACTGAAGACTTGTCAAGGAAAATGACATCCCAGAAGGCACAGATATGTGTATCACTGTCTTAAAAGGGATCATGGAAGCAACTTTAGAACAATTAAAGACATTGTGAGCCTAATTTTGCAGAAGTATAAGGTGGGTAAAAAACCTCTGGTATAGATTCCTATTTTTTAACTACAACTCTAATTAAGAAAATAAATATTATGTACTGCTAACTACATATCCAATGGATTGAATGACTTTATGAATTCCAAACACCCATAGTTTGTCAAAAGAATCATTGTTTTAAAGAGTTATGTTGATTTTTTTATATAGAAATTATACTTAGAAATGAATATTCTGATTCTCAACTGTGTGTACATAGTATTCAAAAGAAAATGCATTTATAACATGGATGCTCTAAAATCTTGCTAAAATCAAGACAGTTATCAGTCTTGTGAAATTTCAGAGTTTGGAGGATATACTTTACTTTCTTTGCCCAAAATTAGGTCAGAAGAGTCATACTTCTTGAAGTACTTACTTTCATAGTCAATTATCTTGGGAAAAGTATAGCTTCTTTCTCTGGGGAAGAAATCCCACATGACAATTTTGTGTGGCAGTTTAGACATAACCACAACAATGAAAATAAAATCTTGTTTTTTTTTAGAAAATTAAATTCATTTGGGTTACAATGGTAAGATTATAAAGGTTTTAAGTGTACAATTCTATGATATATTATCTGTAAGTTGCAGTGTGTGCCTACCACCCAAAGTCAAATCTTCCTCTGTTACTTTATTATACACACATATATTTTAAATGTATCTCCATGAAATATGAAGTGTAATTAAATTCTTTTATTATAGATCCTATTTGCCCTTTTATAAGTTATATTAAAAATTCAATATGTAGTATTATCCAGCATGCAGCAGGGAAAACACCATCATAAATTTAAATTCATTATCAAACTTAAAGTTTAGTTATCTCAAAAATAGGTTTCCAAATCATACATATTTATCAGATAGTATACATATGTCTTTCCTGACACAAAAGCCACTAAGAAGATCACTGTGGCAGATGCAGTGAATTGTTGTTATAGGACATTGGAAGCTGATTCTGCCTACCCTAGTTTTCCTAGTTCACATTTTATATGCACACCTCTGCTCACTGTGTCTGCCTCTGTGTAATGTCCTCCCATCTTTCTCCTGTTCATTTACATTGTACTCAGCTGTGGAACTGAAGGGATCTTAGTGATTATGGACATGCAGCTTACAGATGTCAGAACTGAAGCTTGAAAGAGGGTGCCCAAAGTCGTACAGCAGTCTGGGGCAGAGTAAGGGAACAGTCTCTCAATTATGTCCTGCTTCCGCACGTAAATAAAAAAAAGTGTGGGGGATTTTAGCTTTTCCCTCAAGACTCAGTCTCAGTCTCTCTTGTCAGTAAAGCCATTTCTGACTTTGTAGCCAAGGCACTGGTTTGAATGCAGGCTATACTGCCTACTTGCTCTGTGACCATAAACGAGTTTTTTTATTCCATTATCTTAGTGTCCTATTTGGTAAAACAAAGAAAATAATAGCTCCTACCGCATAGGGTTGTTAAGAACCTTCAAAAAGTTAATATTCATGAATCACTTAGAATAATACAAGGTCATATAAGTGCTCAACAAGCATTAGTTAATATAATTGTCCATGTTAATCACTCTTTCCTATTTTGTAATTTCATGGATACCACCAAGTTAGCATTATTTTCTAGCTGTTTTATTTAGAACATTAGTTTACTCCAGTTTTCTCTTCCCAGCTCAAGTCATTTCAGGGTAGGGACTGTGTCCTGTATTTCTTCTATGTACCTCCATAGGGCCTAATACAATGTTTGATGCAAAATAAGGACTCTGGAAAATACTGGTTCCTTTTTCCCTGCTGGTTGAGAAAATAAATATATTTCTAATAATTGCAACTCTGGCAAGCTTTTAGAATATCTAAAAAATTCCAATTAAAATATGATAGCAGTATAATATGCCAGTGCTCTGTTTAAAAAAAGAAGAAGAAGCAGAGACCACTACACACTCAGAATAGTTGAAGGTGCATAAAAAAGTCCCCAGAATACATATTTAGGGTAGTTTTGGGAGTAGTGGATATGAAGATAGGATATATTGTGTTACTGCCAGAGTAATTATGTAAGACACTGCTAGATACTTTCAAATAGTATATTGATACCCTAGTGATATTATTCTAAGCCCTGAATTCTGGACAGCCCTGAATTCTGATTTTACTCAGGCACATTTTTAATGCATGTTCTTGGCTACATATTAGAATTGCTTGGTGAGGGGTTTTTTTTTAGATTTTTTTTTTAAACAGGGGAAGGCAGGGAGAAAGAGAGGGAGAGAAACATCAATATTTGCTTACCTCCTGAGCACCCCACACAAGGACCTGGCTGGCAACCCAGGCATGTGTGCTAACTGGAAATCGAATTGTAACACTTTGGTTCACAGGCCGGTGCTCAATCCACTGACCCACACCAGCCAGGGTGCTTGGTGACCTTTAAAAAACAACAACAACAACAACAACAACAGCAAAAACCTCTCATTTCCCAGGCTTTACCCCAAACCAGTTAACTCAGAATCTCTGGCACCAATATTTATTGTCTCCTCAGGTGTCTCTTCAGTACTTCCATGTTGGAGAATTACTGTGCCAGCCTGTCAGGCTGCAAGACTGTTGTTTGGTAACACATTTATCCAGGGTAGGGCATATGATAATTATGACAATATAGGTACCTTATAAAATCCTGTTATGTAATATGCAGCCGAGACATTGACTCGTTTTCTAAGAGGAGTTTTGAGGAGTTTTGAATGTGAATCCTCTTACCAAGGCTCTGAGACCCTGAAACCTTGTTTTGGTTGTTTCACTTCCCTTCCCACCGTGATCGCGGCTGGAACTTGTGTTTTCCTTTTTGGCCAGGCCGACTCTTGCAGATGCGTCATTTTCTACACACTGGTTCTCTGATTTACGCCTGACCAGAGGGGAGTGTCAATTCCTGAGTCATCTTCAGCACTCTGTGATTTCCCTGGGAATCTCTTATCCTTTCTAACCTTGCACTTTCTCTCAGTTGAAGAATTTTTTCTCAAGATGCAGCTTAAAAAAAATAAATTCTTGAATAAGAAAAAGAGCATTTTTATGCTATATCAAAATAGCATAACTTAGTTTTCATTTTTTCTTTTTTTGGCCAATATGACCTACTATTCTGAACTACTTCCTATTCTAGAAGATCTATTTCACTAGTTAATGTAACATATGTGTTACAATTCCTATTGTCTTTTATTTTTATGGTTACATTATTCTTATAGTTACTGAGAAAACATTTCTTGGCTCTCTGTGATGTGTCAGGTATTGTGATAGTTGCCTGGAATATAAAGATAAAAGACCTAGTCCATCACAGACTTCTTGTGGGATGATGGAAGAATGTATTGTATGAACTATTATGATGACATGCAGGAAGGGCATCTATCCAAACATGGGGCTACTGAACTACAAACTGTCATATGCATTGAACCTTTTAATTCTCACTATAACTTCAGGACACAGGGGGCATGGTATTCCATTTTACAGGTAAGGAAACAGGATCTCAGAGAGAATAAGTCATTTGCCCATTTCACAAAATCATTAAATGGATGTTTTATTTAACTGCCTGTTACTGGCAATGTTTTTATTAATATTTTATTAATAAATTTTATTTTAGAGCAGTTTCAGTTCACAGCAAAATTGAGTGGAAAGAACAGAGATTTCCCATATACCCACCCCACATACGATCTCCCATACTATCACCATCCTACACCACAGCGATATACTCTTCACAACCAATGAACCTATGTTGACACATCATTATCACACAAAGTCCATAGTTTATATTAGGATTCACTTGTGTTATACATTCTGTGAGTTTTGAAAAATACGTAATGACATGTTTCCCCAATTGTAGTATTATACAAATTCATTTAACTGCCATAAAAATTCTCTGTGCTCCACTTGTTCATCTGTCTCTCACTCCTAACCCCTGGCAAACATGGATCTTTTTACTGTCTCCATAGTTTTACCTTTTTCAGAATGTCATATAGTTGGAATTATACAGTATGCTGCCATTTTGGATTGGCTTCTTTCATTTAGTGATATCTATTTTTTTTATCCCTGTCTTTTCATGGCATGATAGTTCATCTCCATTTAGCTCTGAGTTCATTTTTTAACTCTACCACAGTTCATTTATCCATTAACTTACTGAAGGACATTTTGGGTGCTTCCAAGTTTTGATAATTATGAATAAAACTAGTATAGATATCCATAGGCAGGTTTTTGTGTGGACATAAATTTTCAGTTTATTTGGACAAATAGTTAGGAGTGTGATTGCTGGATCATATGGTAAGAGCATATTTACCATACTTTGCTATGTATAATGTGCTCCCATGTATAATACATAACCACATTTTTGGCCCAAACTTTCAGAAAAATAGTCTTTCATTTTAATTTTTTTAATTCAATTTTTTATTTATATTTAGAAACAAAACTGATTATCATATTCCAGCATGTTATTTTGCATATGGATATCATTACTGCTTTCTAGAGTTACACTTCTAATGCATACGCATAAATAAAATAATTAAAAACATTTATATAAATATGGAATTAGTACTGCCCATGTATAATGCACATCCTTATTTTTCCTTCAAAAATTTGGACAAAAAAGTGCACACTATACATGGCAAAATACAGTACTTTTATAAGAAAATGTCAAACTGTCTTCCAAAGTGGTTATACCATTTTTCATTCTCACCAACAACAAATAAGTTTTCTTTTTGCTTCACATCCTAGCCAGCACTTGATGTTGTCAGTGTTTTGGACTTTGGCCATAGTAAGTGTGTAGTGGCATTTCACTGTTCTTTCAATTTGTAATTCTCTAATGATATAAGATGTTAAACATCTACTTATACACTTATTTGTCATCTGTATGTCTTTTTTGGTCAGGCGTCTGTCTATTCAGATCTTCTGCCCATTTTTAAATGTTGAGTTATTTTCTTAGTATTGTCATTTATTAATATTTTATATCTGAGGTAAACATGAGAGAATCACCTTACTGAAAAGAGGGGAAAGCACCTCTTGATAGCTTAGCTGGGAGCTGAGCTGGCACTCACAGCTAGGCATCGTGTTTTCAATGTTGTACACAAGCAGTTTCACAGAGCATCAACACCAGACAAAACTACTCTGTAACTGTGATGATTTGATATAAAAATAAGACCACCTTGTAGTTATGCTTGAACATAGACAAAAGCAAGTACCTGGTGCAAACCACCTAAAGGACCAACATTTCCCTCATGCTGATATAACTGTTGCTACTGTTTTTCAACCACAGCTTCAGACCTACTTAATTCCTCATATGTCCTAGATAAAAATTAAGGTACTTAGTGATAAAATTGCCCTCACTTTCTGATAGCACCACAACCAGAAGCAAAGCCATCTTTCCCTGTAACTTCCCCAACAGGACTGGGCAAGAGATGGGTGGGGTGTTCCAAGATTCAAGACTTTCAGTACCAAAATTGGGAAATTCTGAGGCCAACTTGATCACCCTATTCTCTAAAATAACGTAACAGAAGCCCAGATATTTTAACAAGCCCCTCCTAATATCCTCTCTCTGAGATACCTTCCAGTTTGTGATGAAATTTAGTCTCCCTTACTGTAAACACTTCCAGTAAATCCAACTGCAGGTGTGGTCCTGATGGTCTTTGGTGATGTACAAAGGCCAATCAACAAAATCAAAGCAAAGCTAATACTGTAGCCTTATTATTTCTTCATTTATTTCTTTTCTTAATATATTTTATTGATTATGCTATTACAGTTGTCCCATTATCTCACCGTCATTCCCCTCCACCCTGTACACCATCTCCCACCCACATTCCTCCCTTTAGTTCATGTCCATGTGTCATAAGTTCTTTAGCTTCTACATTTCCCATATTATTCTTGCCCTCCCCATCTATTTTCTACCTATCATCTATGCTACTTATTCTTTGTACCTTTTTCCCCTCTCTCCTCATCCCACTCCCCCATTGCTAACCCTCCATGTGATCTCCATTTCTGTGGTTCTGTTCTTGTTCTAGTTGTTTGCTTAGTTTGTTTTTGTTTTTGTTTTAGGTGTGGTTGTTAGTAATCGTGAGTTTGCTGTCATTGTACTATACATGTTTTTTATCTTCTTTTTCGTAGATAAGTCCCTTTAACATTTCATATAATAAGGGCTTAGTGATGAAGAACTCCTTTAACTTGACCTTATCTGAGAAGCACTTGATCTGCCCTTCCATTCTAAATAAAAGATTTGCTGGATAGAGCAATCT
>CM052549.1:41647552-41662827 GCA_028533065.1 Trachops cirrhosus | reverse complement strand
TCTATTTCCTTTGCCAGATTGGGGAAGTTCTCCTTTATTATTTGTTCAAATAAGCTTTCCACTTGTTGCTCTTTCTCTTCCCCTTCTGGTACCCCTATAATTTGGATGTTGGAGCATTTAAAGATGTTCCAGAGGTTCCCAAGCCTCTCCTCATGTTCTTGAATTCTTATTTCTTCATTCTTTTCTGGTTGTATATTTTTTTCTTCCTTCTGGTTGACTCCATTGATGTGAGACCCATCTTTCATTCCATCACTATTGGTTCCCTGTGCATCTTTCTTCATTAAACTTATTGTAGCCTGAATTTTTTCATCTAATTTGCGACCAAAATCAACCAATTCTGTGAATATCCTGATCACCAGTGCTTTGAACTGTGCATCTGATAGGTTGGCTATCTCTTGGTCACTTAAAATGATGGGTTCTGGGGCTTTCAATTCTTCTTCTGTTTGAGCCATCTATTTTTTTTTTTTTTTGCTCTGGTGGCACCTGTTATGCATGAGGGGCTGAGCCTTAGGTGTTCACCAGGGCGGGGCACCCCAGGTGCTGGGTTGTGAGGCTCTATGTGGGGGCGGGGTCTGAGATGGAACAATGGGGTTTGCCCCGCTCTCAGTGAGATCTCAGTCCCTTCTGATGCTTCCCCCAGCAAACTGGGCCCCTCTGGTACCAGTTCCCATGTGGGTGGGTTTGTGCACCCCGTGGGACTTTTCAATGACCTCTCCTGTGAGGCTGGGAGTCTCTCCCTGTGTCTCAAACCCCATAGGTGTTTTCAATCAGTGCCCCAAGGCTCTATTTCCCAGCGCTGGGATTCTGGGTTGGGCACAGTGCCTTGCTTCACAATTGCAGCCTCACTGGGTCTGCAGGTTGCCACCCCTCTGCCAGCTTCCGCTTACGTGCCCAGGGTCTGTCCACTGCGGTCTTGCACGCCCCCATTGCCTTACACGTTCAGTCCCAATGCTCTCTGCTCCCCATTCCAGGACCTGTGCCAGCTGCCCGACTCCGCCCCTTCTACCGATCTGGACAAACGTGTCTATTTTAACTCCTTGGTTGTCCTACTTCCATACAGTTCAATTTTCTGTCAGTTCTGGTTGTTATTCTGTTTCTAAATTGTTACTGTCCCTATCTTGGTTGTGCAAGGAGACACAGTGTGTCTACCTATGCCTCCATCTTGGCTGGAGGTCTATTAGTTTATTGCTTAACAATAATGCTTTAAATGATTAATTTGCTTCTAACAATAGAAAGTAGAAAGTTGCACAACTTACGGAGAAGCCCAACAGCATGATGAATCTTAATATAAAAGAAAAATTTCCAGAAAATATTGTTATACCACAAAAAGAAAGAATTCGTTTTATTGTTTTAATAACAAACTTCCTTTCCTTTCTACCTCTCAGGGATCATGTCTGACCACCAGTTTGGTAACCAGTTTATGTGCAGCGTGGTGGCCTCTCATGTGAGTCATCTGCCCACAACCAACCTCAGCTTTGTCTGGATTGCTCCACCTGCTGGCACAGGCTGTGTGAATTTCATGTAAGTACCCACAGTATCTGTGACCAGCACAGAAGGCAAATATGCCTCTCATTGGGTTACATACTAGCTAACTATTTAAATGTATTATTTTAACAAGTTTGACTATAAAGCAATTAATTTTAGTGTCAAAAAAGGAAATGAAAAGTGTTTTAAAAAGTAACTTTATTTTTAATATTTATTAATACCTCAGGAGTTCTAAATTAAATTTTAGCTGACAAAAATGCACAATAAGATAAAAATATTTAAAGAAATAAATGCCATATGAAAATTTTTGTTTATTAAAATAAAATTTAAAAAAAATTTTTTGTTTAGAAAATACTAGGAAAACAAGTTCAAAAAATGCCACGAGGCTCCATATACATTTTGGAAGAAGACCACAAAATTAGCTTTTTGTTTTCTGACAATTAGTGACAAGAGGGAAATGTGATCAGTTAAGAGATTCGTGGTGGTGAGAAGTCAGGGACTCAGTAGAAACTTAATAACTCTCTCATGTGCTTTCGTTGAGAGAATATGGAAATGTAATGAGTAATGCTTCAACAGCATCCTTAGACAAGTGCTGCACTATGGCTCACAGGCTGTGACTTATGACATCTCTCAACATAGACTATACCCCTACCACTATCCCAGAATCACCACTCCTTGTCTTCTTCAGTCATCTTTTTTATACCACTTTTTCACTTCTAACACATGATATACTATATATTTAATTATGAATATTCATTGTCTGTCTCTTTCTTCTGAAATGCAAGTTCCTTGAAGGCAAGAAGTTTCTTTTCTGTTTTGTTCACGGATTGGCCCCAACTGTCTAAACAAGTCCCTGATACACATTAAGCATTCACTAAATATTACTGAATGAATAAGTAGGCTAATGGAACAAGGTCAAAGGCAATTCAGAAACAATGTTCTATGGGCAGTAAGGTAAAAGAGCTAGATGGCATATTGAAATGGTTGTCTATTCCAATCTTCTGTTAAGTCAATAAAACCCCATAAAATATTTGTACTCCAAAATTCACCACTAACTTTACTTCCCCTTTAACAGCATACAGTTCAGAGTCAAGGCTTCCTATGGCTCCCACATCACTGATTTTATACTCTTAGTGCCTATCCTCTGGGTTCGGGAATGCAAACATCAGATTCATCCCACCCAGCTGGTTGACATAAAATCCCATCATTTTCTCCCTCAGAAACTTTTTTGTACTTGAACTCATTCCCTCCAGTACCTCTTGCTAAGATTATTGATTGCAATAGCTTCCTAACTGGTTGGTTTACTTCTAGCCTATTTCTCCTCCAGTCCATCCTGAACATTGTTATCCAGTTAATATTCCTAAGTAAAACCTTCACCACTTAAACCTTGTTTGCTCCCAAATTTCCATCTGAAAGTCATCCTTTGGATAGGCTCTTCCTGGTCTTGATGTTTATTGTCTTCTCTTATCTCCCATAGCATGTACCTCCTAATAGGGCACTAATTGATGAGACTTCCTAAAATTTCCCAGACATTTTGTGATATTCTTTCTTTTCCCATCCTTTTTCCTTAGCCCAGAATGTTTTTTTCTCTCTCAGTTCCAGTTGTTAAAATCCTACCCATTCTTTAAGAACTGTTTAAAATGCTAACTTTCCATGATGATTTCCAAGACTTCAACAGAAGTGATGTGTATTGTCACATCTTGCTTGTAACTCTATTATAGTGCTGATTATATTTTACTGTATACTTATTTGAGTTAATTTCTTGCCTTTTCTGTTAGATTAGATTGGACAGGGACAACTGCTTATTTCTTCATGATTCCTCCACGTTTGGTACAATACCTCAAACAGAGAAATCATGCAAAATGCACCTTGAATTATATGATGTTCAATGCTGTCTTTTCCTTTAGTTTAATAGTAATCCCTGACTCTTTTCACATTCTTATTTTACTCATGTTGGCACTTAGAAGGATAATTTAAATTCTTCACATGCATAACTCTTTAATTCAAAACAAGAATTATTTTTTGAAAGAACACAGAGTAAATTTATATCAACAATATAGAACTACCTACTTCCAAATAATATAGCTTTTCATAGACTCTATTTAAAAATGATATTTGATGGCATATGGCCTCACTCTTCCTGGGATATCAAACTCTATTTTCTGATGAGAAATAACTTAGGTATTTTAAGTCATAACCTCAAGGAATATTTTCTTAGCAGTTGGTCAAAAAGTAAAGTGTGGTCAGAAGTAACTTTTACAGACTGAAAAGAAGTTTATACACCCTCACTCACATTTCCCAGTAAAATTTTGATGATGCAATTTGCATGTTTTAGCATTCTTAATAACATTAAATCTCTGCTTAACATAAGCCATGACTGTGTTGAACATTACTTAGAGTAGCTGCTTCATATGTGGGCAAGATGCTTTGACTGATTTCATTTGCTAATTAGTTTGTGACAAAGGACAGGAAAACTAAAGATTGAACACCAACCACTAAAGCAATTTATTTCAAATTTCCTGAAATAAAGTCTTGTAATTTCTTACTTTTGTTCCTTACTACACTATTTATTATGTGTTCAGAAGAGCTATATAGAGTTAGCATCTATAATTAATATATGCCCAGCAATACTTGAAGAGGATTGCTAATGTTCAACATTAATTTTATTTTATTTTTTATTTAATCCTTATTGTACTTTTTCCATTACCATTTAGTCCCCTTATACCCCTTTCCCCCAGCAATCACCACACTGTTGTCTGTGTCCATGAGTCCTTTTTCTGTTTCGCTCAATCCCTCCAGCCCCTAGTCTTCCCCACCCAGCTGTCATCTTCTCCCCATCTGAGTCTATCTGCATTTTCCTTGTTAGCTCAGTTTGTTCATTAGAATCCACATGTGAGTGAAACCATATGTAGACTTTTTCTGACTGGATTATTTCACTTAGCATAATGTTCTCCATGTCCATCCAGACTGTCACAAAGGGTAAAATTTTCTTCTTTTTTATGGCCAAATAATATTTCACTGTGTAAGTGTCCCACAGTTGTTTTATCTACTCATCTATTGATGGACACTTGGGCTGTTTTCATATCTTAGTGATTGTAAATAATGCTACAATAAACCTAGGGGTGCTTATGTTCTTTCAAATTAGTATTTTGGATTCCTTTGGATATATTCCCAGAAGTGCAGTCACTAGATTGAAAGGCAGATCCGTTTTTAATTTTTTGAGATATCTCCATTCTCCTTTCCACTGTAGATGCACCAATCTGCATTCCCACCAACAGTACAAAAGGGTTTCCATTTCTCCACATCCTCATTAGCACTAGTTTGTTGATTTACTAATGATGACCATTCTGACAGGTATAAGGTATCTCATTTGCATTTCTCTGATGATTAGTGACATTGGACATCTTTTCATATGCATACTGGTCATCTGTATGTCCTCTTCAGAGAAGTGTCTATTCAGGTCTTTGCCCATTTTTTAATTGGGTTGTTTTTCTTGGTTTTGACTTTTGTAAGCTCTTTATAAATTTTGGATATTAACCCCTTATCAGATATATTGGCTAATATGTTCTCCCATTCTGTTGGTTGTCTTTTTATTTTGTTGATGATTTCCTTTGCTGTGCAAAAATTTTTTAGTTTTATTTATTTATTTATTTATTTATTTATTTATTTATTTATTTTGTTTCTCTTGCTTGGGGAGATATATCCAATAAAATATTGCCATGAGCTATGCCTGAAATTTTGCTGCCAATATTTTCTTCTAGGATTTTTTTGGTTTTTGGGTTTAACATTTAAGTCTTTGATCCAATTTGAATTTATTCTTGTGTGTGGTGTAAGAAGGTGATCTATTTTCATTTTTCTGTACATATCTGTCCAATATTGACAACACCATTTATTAAATAAACTATCTGTAGCCTATTGTATGTGTTTGCTTCCTCTGTTGAATATTAATTGAATATAAAGGTGTGGGTTTACTTCTGGACTTTACATTCTGTTCCATTGATCTGTGTCTGTCATGTAAGTACCATGCTGTTTTGATTACTATAGCTTCATAGTATAGTTTGATATTAGGTAGTATGATTCCTCCAATTTTATTCTTCTTTCTCAGGATTGCTGTTGCTTTGTGGGGCCTTTTGTGGTTCCATATACATTTTTGAAATATCTGTTCAAGACTGATGAAATATGTCATTAGAATCTTCATAGGAATTGCATTAAATCTACAGAGTGCTTCAGGTAGTCTGGACATTTTAATGATGTGAATTCTTCCTATCCATAAATGGTATGTGCTTCTACTTATTTGTATTTTCAATTTCTTTTTTCTGTGTCTTATAATTTTCCTAGTACAGGTCATTTACATCCTTGGTAAGGTTAATTCTTAGGTATTTTATTCTTTTTGTAGCAATTATAAATGGGATTGTTTTCTTAATTTCCCTTTCTATTCATTACTGACATAAAACGCAACTGATTTCTGAATATTAATTTTGTATCCTGATAATTTGCTGAATTTATGTTTCAGTTCTAGTAGTTTCTTGGTGGAATCTTTGGGATTCTCTATGTACAGTATCATGTCACCTTCAACTAAAGATAGTTTTACTTCTTCCTTTCTAATTTGGATGCCTTTTATTTCTTCTTCTTTTATGATTGCTGTGGCTAGGACTTTCAGTACTGTGTTGAATAAGAGAGATAAAAGGGGACAAGCCTGTCTTTGTCTTGATCTTAAGGAGAATGCTTGTGGTTTTTGACCATTGAGTATTATGCTAGCAGTGGGTTTTCATATATGGCCTTTTATGTTTAGGTATGTTCCATTTAAACCCACTTTGCTGAGAGTATTTATCATAAATGGGTGCTGATTTTTGTCCAAAACTTTTTCTTTTAAAAAAATTATTTTAATTGTTGTTCAAGTACAATATTCTATCTTTTTTTTACTCCCATCCCAGCCCACCCACCCAGCCCTCTCCACCTCCCTCCCATTTCCACCCCCCCTAGTTTTTGGCCATGTGTCCTTTATACTTGTTTCTGTAAACCCTTCCCCTTTTCCCCTGAAATTCTCTCCCCTCTCCCCTCTGGACACTGTCAGCCTGTTCTCTATTTCAGTGTCTTTGGTTATATTTTGCTTGTTTCTTTGTTTTGTTGATTAAGTTTCTGTTAAAGGTGAGATCATATGATATTTGTCTTTCACCACCTGGCTTATAGAACATAGGCAGGAAAATCTCAGCTATTTCACATAGAAACATCTTTACTGATATGTCCCCTAGAGCAAGGGACAGAAAGGAAAGAATAAACAAATGGGATCTCATCAAAATAAAAAGCTTCTGCACAGCGAAAGAAAACAGTATTAAAATAAAAAGAGAACCAACTATGGGAAAACATATTTGCCAATGATACCTCAGACAAGGGTTTAATCTCCAAAATATATAAAGAACTTGCACGATTGCACTCAAAGAAGACAAGCAACCCAATTACAAAATGGGCAAAGGACTTGAACAGACACTTCTCCAAGGAGGACATACAGAGGATTCAGAGACACATGAAAAGATGCTCAATATCACTAGCTATCAGAGAGATGCAAATTAAAACCAAAACTTTCTGCATCTATTGATACAACTGTATGGCTTTTATCCTTCATTTTATTTATATGGGTAATCACATTTATTGATTTGTGAATGTTGTACCAAACTTGCATTCCTGTAATAAATTCCACTTGATCATGGTATATGATCTTTTTGATGCATTGCTGTACTTGGTTTGCTAACATTTTGTTGAGGATTTTGGTGTCCATGTTCATCAGGGATAGTGGCCTATAATTTTCTCTTTTTTTTTTTGTAGTATTTTTAACTGGTTTTAGAATTAAGATAATGCTGGCCTTATAAATATGGGTTTGGGATCCTTTCCTTGTCTTGAATTTTATGAAATAGTTTGAGAAAGCGAAATGTTAGATCTTCTTGGAATGTTTGGTAAAATTCACTGTCTAGTCCAGGGCTTTTGTTTGTTGAGAGTTTTTAGATTACTGCTTTAATTTCACTAGGTGTTATTATCTATTCAGGTTCTCTCATTCTTTCTGATCTAGTTTTGGAAGACTGCATGTTTCCAGAAATTTATCCATTTCTTCCAAGTTGTCTGGTATGGTGGCATATAGTTTTTCATAATACTTTCTTACAATCCCTTTTATTCTTTGATATCATGGTTTTTTTGTCCTCTTTCATTACTGACTATTTGGGTCCTCCCTCCTGTTTTCTCTATGATCCGGTTAAAGGTTTGTCAATCTTGTTTACCAATCTGGTTTATCTTTTCAAAGAACCAGCTCTTGGATTCATTGATCTTTGTATCATTTTTTAAGACTCTATATTGTTTATTTCTTTTTTGATCTTTATTATTTCCTTCATCTACTTACTTTGGCATTTGTTTGTTGTTCTTTTTCAAGTTCCTTTGAGTATAAATTTAAATTGTTTATTTGAACTTTTTCTTGTTTCTGAAATAGACCTGCAATGCTATGAATTTCCCTCTTATAATTGCTTACCCAATGTCCCCCAGATTTTGGATTGTTTTGTCCTCATTTTCATTTGTTTCAAGGTATCTTTTGATTCTTCCTTGATCTTGTTGATCCATTTGTTGTTTAATAACATGTTACTCAGCTTCCATGTCTTTGAGTGTTTTTCAGTGTTCTTCTTATGACTGATTTTCAGTTTCATAGTATTGAGGTTGGAGAAGGTGCTTAATATTATTGCATTCTTCTTAAATTTATTGAGACTTGTTTTGTGTTTTAACAATGTGGTCTATCCTAGAAAACATTCAATGAGCACTTAAAAAGTATGTATATTCTGCTGCTTTGGGCTGAAATGCTCTGAAGATATCAATTAAATACATTTGATCTACTGTGTTGCTTAAGGCTGCTGCCTCCTTGTTGATTTTCTGTCTGGAAGATCTATCCATTGACTCTATTTCTGTTAATCTCTCCCTTTATGTCCATCCAGATTTACTTCACATATTTAGATGCTCCTATGTTGGGTTTGTAAATATTTATTATGGCTATATCCTCTTGTTAGATTGTTCCCCTTATCATTATGTAGTATCCTTCTGTGTCTCTTACTATAGCCTTGGCTTTAAATTCTATTTTGTCAGACATAAGTACCCACCCCAGCTTTTTTTCCTTTCCATTTGCATGCAATATCTTTTTCCATCCCTTTACTTTTAGTCTGTGTGTATCTTTCAATGTGAGATGGGTCTCTTGGAGGCAGCTAGAGATGTGTCCTATTTTCTTATGTGTTCAGCTACCTTATGTCTTTTGGTTGGAGCATTTAAGACATTTACATTTAAGGTGATTATTGATAGATAGGTAAATGGTGCTATTTTATTGTTAGACTATTTTCCTCTGGCTTTTTTCCTTTTTATTTTTTTCTTCTTCTTCTTAAAGCAAGTCCTTTAACATTCGTTGCAGTGCTGGTTTGGTATTAACAAACTCCTTTAGCTTTTTCTTGTCTGGGAAGCACCTTATATTTCCCTTCAATTTTAAATGATAACCTTGTCACGTAAAGTAGCCTTGGTTGTAGGTCCTTGCTTTTTATCACCTTGAATATTTCATGGCACTCCCTTCTGGCCTGAAATGTTTCTCTTGAGAAATCAGATGACAGTCTAATTGATGCTCCCTTGTAGGTAACTGCTTGCTTTTCTCTTGTGGCTTTTAGGATTCTCTCCTGTCTTTAAGCTTTGTAATGTTAATTATGATGTGTTTCGTCATAATTAAAATAGGCCTCTTTGAGTCTAACTTTTGTGGGACTCTCTGAGCTTCCTGGACTTGTATGTTTTTTTCCATCACCAGATTATGAAAGTTTTTGGTCATTGTTGCTTCAGTAGGTTCTCATTCCCTTGCTCACTCTCTTCTCCTTCTGGTATTCCCATGATATGGATATTATTATGCTTCATGTTGTCCAATATGTTTCTTAATCTTGCCTCATTTTTTAGAATTCATTTTTCTTTTTGCTGCTCTGCCTGGGTGTTTTTTCTACCCTTTCTTCCAAATCACTGATTCAGTCCCCTGTTTCATCTAATCTGCTGTTTATTCCTCTCAGTGTATTATTTATTTCAGATATTACATTCTTTATTTCTGACTGGTCCTTTTTTATGGTTTTTATATCTTTTTTAATGCCGTTGAGTATCCTCATAATCATTACTCTAATGTGTCTATCTGATAAATAGCTTGCCTTCATTTCATTGAATTCTTCTGGAGAATTCTCTTTTTCTTTCATCTGGGGTCTATTTCTTTGTCTTCCCATTTTGGCTGCTTTGTTTTTGTTTCTATGTATTAGGTAGATCTGCAAAGAGTCTGATGTAGGCCTTTGTCAGATGCTGCTTGTGACTGGCCTTGGGCAACCTGTTTAGAGCTGTCAGTGGCCCACAGTATGTGTTTCCCTGTGCTGTACCTATTTGTGTGAAGAAAGAACCAGGCTGTGCACCAAGGCCAGCTTTTACCAACACAGGGCCTTGGAGAGTGTCAGCTGATGTCTCATAGAGCGCCCAGAAATCAGCCTTAGTTTTTAAGCTAATCAATGGTATAGCCTTAGGCTGTAATCAGCAGCCTGGCTTAAGCTCCACAGTGTGGGGCACAGTAATTCCTATGGACAGACCTATTGCTTCCCCTCAAGCTAATTCAATTTGGAGAGGAGTGTTCAGCCTGAGAAAAAATGGCTTCTGCAGTTTGGGCAATGACTGAGCATGGGGATCCTTGGCAGCTTTTCTCCCCAGAGCCACTAACCCTAGACTCTCCTCAAGTGTCTCTAAACCACTCTGTCCTCCCTCTTCCGGAGCCCAGCAAAAGTGGCTGCAGACAAAATGTTGTGCATTGGCCCTCTAAGAGACTCTCTGAGTCTCCAGCTCTCTCTCCATGGCAGACAGAACCCCTGTTGCTTTCACAGCTGGATATTATCTGGGTTTCTTTCAGACTCTGATGCTGTAGGCTGGAGTGACCAGATTGGGGCTTAGATCCCCCCCTGGGCACTGAAATATCCCTCCAGAACTTCAACTACCACTCATGGGAGCCCAGACAGCCCTCTTGTGCCTCCTCTGCACTCCCTACCAGTCTCATTGTGATGAAGTGGTTTTGTCTGTCCTTGGTTATAAGCCTTCTCTCCAGCTCATCTTCAGTTGGTTATTCCTGATAATTTTTCTACAATTTAGTTGTAATTCCAGATTGATCCTGGGAGGAGGTTAGTGTAGCTTCCACTTACTTACTCCTCTGCCATCTTGGATCTTTCAACATTAATTTTCAGCATTAAACTGAAATAAAATAACACATAAACCTATGGCATTTAAAAGTTAATATACATTGATTCTCTCTTTTCTGATTAACCTCAAAAATTAAAGCTTTCACTTTTTAAGTAGGAAGAAGTGCTATTTAGAAATTAAACTCCAGCCATTTTATATGCCTTTGTCATATATTTTGTATAACTTTTTCTTGTTGTTATTTAATTCATATCATTATTTAATTTTTCACATGTGAGTTTTCTTTGTTAACTGATTTTACATCCTCTAAGGTCAGAGACCATGTTAGGTGTTTTTATACACCCAATAGTTTCCAATACTGAATTACAGATAACAGAAGTTCCTTGATAAAAATTTTAATAGCTCATAATGATATCATATTTCATTGATTCTGTGATACAGATTTTTTAATATTTTTGAATCTCTAAAGTAGAGTTGTATCTTATAATTGGCAGCATTTACTTTATTTCTTAATGTCTTACAATTGATGGTGTCTTGGATTTGAAGAAATTCAGCAACTAATATCTGTTATTTACCATGTGTGGTCTTCCTAGAGTTGCAGTTGAATTGACACTGCACCCAATTCTGTAATCTCATATTAGAACAGCCAATGTATGATGCAAACTCTGTGATCTTAAAACCCACTTATCTGTTTAAATCCTTGTAAAAATCTAATAATAATAATGATGGAACATTTGAACTGAAATCCCAAACATAATGTGCTGTGTATGCCATTCCCAAAGAAGAGCACACTGTATGAATATAAACCATGTTTTATTGTTAAAGCACTTAGCTGCACAGTAATTTGGGCCATCTTTTTTTTTTTTACTGCCTTTCTCATTAAAAATAATCAGGTGAGATATAGAGGAAAGGATAACCTGAGAATAAAGTTGCTGGCTGTACTGGTACAGATGTTTAAAATGGATAAGTAACTAAAATTATTTTGTCATAAGTTTTATGACACCTGTTGATAACATTTCAAGTGGTAATTTCACTCAGAGATCTGCTTAGTATCCAGGTCTTAAAACAGTACAGTTTGTTTTTACTTTTATATTTTGATTAGTCTCTAGTGACTAGTAAGCCTCAAGTTAAAAGAGGCCCTTAATTATTCAAACTTCTTGGATGTATATCGCCAATCAAAAATCGTAATGGTGAGGAAGGGGTATGGAGAAAAAGAGGTGGAGGAAGAAAAGGAGGAGGAAGAAAAAGATGAGGAGGAAGAGGAGGAAAAGGAGGAAGATCAGAAGGAGAAGGAAGTAGAAGAGAAGGAGGAAGAAAAGGAAGAAGAGAAGGAGAAGGAGGCAAAAGGGTAGGGACATGACAAGGGAATGAGGGAGGAAAGGAAGGAATGATGGAAATACCCAAGTCATATAACACTAAATATTAGTGAGAAGCTGCCAGTGAAAGAGGGTTGTAAAATACCAATTACAATATTTATTAGTAATATTTATAAAATTTTACCATGTGCCAGCCAATATTTTAAGTTTACATCTTTCAATCCATTTTATTCTTATAGTAATTTCTATGAAGTAGGTGCTATTATTATCTCAGTTTACAGATGAAGAAATTGAAGTACAGTAATGTTAAATAATTGCCTAATGTAATTCACCTAGTCAATGACAGCCTGGATTCAGAAGACAGTGCAGTTTCAAGCAGGTGATTTTTGCCAGTTCACTGCAGTTACCTCTAAAGTGATCACTTACCTATTTTATTAGGGTAAAGTACCCATGATATTGATACAGTGAAAATTAATTGAGTTTGCATCATGGTATCAAAATCTCTCCACTTTTTAAAGTGGCCTTATGTTTCTTATCCTCATTCAAATATCGAAAGGCACTGATCTAAACTTCTGAAATATGGAAAACACATTAGACATGTGTTTCATCTTGATATGTATGATGTAGAACTGTTCATTGAATGCTATATCATTCAAAGATGATATATCAAAGATGATATATCATTCTTTATCACAAGGGAATTCTAGAATAGGGAAGGAATGTGTGAATTAAAGGCAAAATTTATCACCATTAGATTTAGGTTTAACTGCTTAGACAGATATGCTAGCATAATATTAGAATAAAAATGGAACATAGAGGATCAAATTTGTGCCCAAATTAGTGACAATTTAACCCTGAGTAAACTCCCTCAAAACTGAGAAAAAGAGTCTTCAGGTCAAGATGTTGGACTAGATAAACGTGGTACATATGTCCCCCCACAACCACATCAGAATTACAACTAATCTACAAAACAACCATCATTCAAAAATCCCTGAAACTAGCTGAATAGAAGTTCTATAACTAAGGATATAAAGAAGAAGGCACACATAGATGTATATGCATACGAACACAAACACATATTCTAAAGTTGTTTAGAACTGTACTCTCTAACATGGTAGCTATAAAACACAAGTGTGGCTATTTAAATTTAGATTAATTAAAGTCAAATAAAATTAAAAATTCCATTCTTCCACTACACTAGCCACATTTCAAGTTCTCAATATCTACATATATCTAGTTACTATTATATTGGACAGCATAAATCTAGAATATTTCTATTACAGAGAGGCCTAGCATGCCACACTGTTTTAGAGAATCCAAGGGATTATCTTTTTCTCTAGTGTAACCTTCACATTTACAAAATGTAACAATGTACTTCAAAAGACATATAGAAGAAATAGAGTAAATCTTAGATGTTGCAATTGTCCTGTTAACATGAATCTTGCTAATTTGACCAAGTAGGGCAGTTTTATGTAAAAGCTGGTTACCTAACTTTTCATTTTAATTTTGTTTGTCAGTGTAGCAATCTCTGTGGTCCTTAACTTTATGCGCAATGATAGGTGACAGATGAGGATTCCCCTGGTTATATTCCCTTATAGTGCTCAAAGCTTAGTGCTGCTCTTTGACTTCCCTCGGCTAAAGCACCTTTCCTATCCCTGCCCCTACACTTGGGTCACAGTCCCTGCTCCCACCCTGCCAATCCCCCTTCTACTCCCTGCCACGATGCTTTAAATTCAAGGCTTTTACAATTATTCTCTTACCCCATGAAAATTTACCAACATGTGCCTAATGTAATATTTACAGTTAGCTGGCTAGAAAGGTAATCATTATTATGAAAATGAGTGATAATGGAACTTGGGAAAACATATGATGATGATAGTAGTATTAAAAATTGCAAATTCCATTTATTGAGGCCCTGTGTACTAAGCCACCTACTAATTCCTCTATGTTACTAGAATCACTATTGCTAAAGGAAGAGCTTAAAGAACTCACAGAACTAGGTCTGGTTGGATCCAAAAAGTGTCCTTTTAACTATCATCCTTATTACCATTCTGTCACTCTTAAAATCATAATTATGATGACAGTATTGCAACTTGGGAGATATTTGCAATATTAAGTGACAAAAGCATAAACTCATTTCTGTAACTTCAAACACATCAAAATTATTTCTCCAGAGGACTTCTGGCATCATTGAAGACTAAGCTAGCATGGCAGAAGTTCTTTCCAATAAAATCACATAGAACCTTTAACTAAAATGAGAAAAAATATATACATATATGTGTATATGTATGAAGTCTTATATATATACATATATGTATATATATATTTATGTATGTGTGTATATATATATATATATAGTCTTTCCAGAAAAGTCCAGTCACTGTTACTATAATAAGAACAGTTTGTGCATGTATTGATGTATGTAACCTGGCAGCCAAGCAGAGTGGACTGAAACTGAGTCTTTGCTAGCTAAAAAAAAATAAATAAAATAAATAAATTAGCACTGATATAGATCATAGTGAACCTTCAGAATACCAAAGACAGAGAAAATCTCAAAGGCAACCAAAGAGAAAAGACAGATTGCCTGTAAGTTAAATTTGGTGTGATCTTCTCATCAGCAATAAGATATGCCAGATGACAATTGAATAGATCTTCAAAGTTGGAAAGGAATATAATTGTTATTTTAGAATTGTATACATAGATAAGTTATCAGTTTAACCAAAAAAAGACATTTTCAAAAAATTGGGTTACTTATTTTTACTATACATACATAATTTTATTTTATTTATTTTTTATTTTAGTTTATTCAGTACAGTTTCTATCCTTTATTCCCATTCCAGCCCACCCACCCATTCCTCTCCTCCTCCCTCCCCTTTCCAACCCCCTAGTTTTGTCCATGTGTCCTCTATATTTGTTCCTGTAATCCCTTCCCTTCTCCCCTGAAATTCCCTCCCCTCTCCCCTCTGGTCACTGACAACCCGTCCTCCATTTCCGTGTCTTTTGTTATATTTTACTTGTTTCTTTGTTTTCTTGTTTAGGTTCCTGTTAAAGGCGAGATCATATGGTATTTGTCTTTCAATGCCTGGCTTATTTCGCTTAGCATAATGCTTTCCAGCTCCATCCATGCTGTTGCAAAGGGTATGAGCTCCTTTTTCTTTCAGCTGCATAGAATTCCACTGTGTAAATGTACCATAGTTTTTTGATCCATTCATTTACTAATGGGCACCTGGATTGTTTCCAGCACTTAGCTATTGTAAATTG
>CM052549.1:41581491-41647052 GCA_028533065.1 Trachops cirrhosus | reverse complement strand
GAAAGGCTATTGTGACTCCATTTTATGTTGCTGCCCCCTTTGTCAAGTATTAATTGACCAGAGAGATTTGGGTTTATTTCTGGGCTCTCTGTTCTGTTCCATTGGTCGATGTTCCTGTTTTTACGCCAGTACCAAACTGTTTTGATTACAGTGGCCTTGTAATATAGTTTAGTATCAGGTATTGTGATCCCTCCTACTTTACTCTTCTTTCTCAAAATAGCAGCAGCTATTCGGGGTTGTTTATAGTTCCATATAAGTTTTTGAAGTGTTTGTTCTATGTCTGTGAAATATGCCATTGGTACTTTAATAGGTATTGCATTGAATGTGTAGATTGCTTTGGGTAGTATTGACATTTTGATGATGTTAATTCTTCCAATCCATGAACACGGTATATGTTTCCATTTGTTTGTGTCCTCCTTGATTTCTTTCTTCAGTGTTATGTAGTTTTCTGAATACAGGTCATTGCCAAAAAACTGCTGGACCTAATAAATGAATTTGGCAAAACAGCAGGATACAAAGTCAATATCCAGAAATCAAAGGCATTTTTGTACACCAACAATGAAACAGCAGAAGCAGAAATCAAGAAAAACATCCCATTCGATATAGCAAAAAGAAAAATAAAATACCTGGGAATAATACTATACATACATAATTTTAAAGCAAGTTTTTAAAGAATGTACTTCAGTAAAAACCAAAACTCAGAAGAAATATGTAGGATAAATGAAATTATGGTGTAATAATTAATAATAATAATCAGTAAGCATATTAGAAACTCTAAGTAGGCACTGAATACACAAATAACTTATTTATAAACTATACACCAATATCTATTTTAGGATAGAATTTTAAGGCAAAAATAACTGCAATAATAAATTGTGGGTAAGTTGTAGGGAAATTGGTATTAAATTTTTCCATCGTCCTCCAATTGTTCTGGAAGAATATTGTTGGCTTAGTTAAAGATGATCATTAAAAACTTAAATATATAGAACAGAAATAAAAGTATAACTTTTAAAATAGAGGAGGGGACAGTAAAAAGATTAAATAAAAATTCATCAGAAGGAGAAAAGGAAAATATAAAAGGCAAGGAATATAAAATATCATATAAATACATACATATATTTACAATAAATGTAAACAGTTACATTTACCAGTTAAAATACTATGACTTTCATAACGCAAATTCAAAAACCCAGCAATATATTGCTTCCAAAAGACAAACCTAAACATAGGGCACAAAAACATTTAAACTAAAGAGGAAAAAGACATACTGGGCCAAATGCTAACCAAAAGAAAGTTTATGTCACTATAAGAATGTCAGACAAAACAAATAAAAATTAGTAATATTTGGGATAAAGTATAATTAGTTAAGAGCAAGATAGTGTGCATATAGACAGCTAAAAGAAACAAGCAAAATCGAAAACCACCTTTGTGGTGGCAGAATACTGAGTATATATTTTCTAATATTTTAACTACATGTTGTATTTGGACAAAAATTCTCTATTGGGTGAATGGATGAATGTATAAATGAATACATGAGTGAAAAAATGTGTGAATGCACAAATATGCCAGAAGATTGTATTAGAGAATTGGGGTTTCTACTATGCTATTTAAACTTCCAGGCATGTACTGGTGACACCTTACTTTATAATATTTTTGCTGGTCTGTAAATACCAATTTGGTCACTTAGCAAAATTTTATCAATAATTTAAAACTTTGGTTTGCAGTTTGTTTTTATCTAATAATTAAAGTGGTATTATATAAATTCCTCTTTTAATTAGTAATTCTGAAGGCTTAAACAGCTGGAATACAAATATTCCTTGTGTCAATTACATTAAATAAAATTCTTCTTATTTTGAATTTTATTTAGACTAATGTAAAATGTAAAGGTTAATATTACTAATGGTAATTTTTAAATTGAAAGGCCCAAGTCTATGTAAAACTTTGCTGTTAAAATAAAAAAAAACACCTCTTAAGGAAATAAAATATTTAAACCACATATTTTCTGGAATTCTAAGATAGCCTCTTTAAAGATGAATCATTTCATATTCAGATGTTGTCTTATTTAGTACTGAGAAATAAATACTTAACAAAATCATTTCCATCTCCATTTTGGCAATTCACAAAATTGAGGTCAGGTTTTGGTTATCACATTGACAGGTTCTAGGCTGGAAGCAGAAATGTATTAGTCAAATCTGCATTTGTTTCCACTACTAGCATTTATAGAAGGGATTATGAATAATATGGGCACATCAGTTATCTCAGCTGATGTATTTCAAAGAGAAATGTCCTAAAATAGGATACAGAAGATAAACACTAGAATCGCTTCAAATTAAAAGTGTATACTGTACTTGCAAAGGAGCTGAGATGGTTGGTCCCTTAATCAACCCTGGTTTTAACTTAAGCAAATATATTGAAAGTATGGCTGTAAGGCTAAGCTCCATAAGCCTTTCTTCTAAATCTGCCTGCAGACATTAATGCTCAGGTTTGAGATGGCATCCTTATTTGCTAAGTGCAAAAATGGCTATAAAAGAGCTTTTCTCACTTTGAGGATAAAAGCTAAAGTATTCTTTAATTTTGGTTACTGCCTGGCTCATCTCAGCACCATAATAGTTATCTGGCTCAAAACCAAAAAAGTGGCAATACAGTACTTACATGTCTATGGATCAAAATTAGATGAAAAATTGCTGTTTTTCATCTCCAAAGCTATTTGCTGCATATTTTATAACTCTCAAGATGCCTTTTGTAATATGTGATAACAGAGCCAACTGCAGTATCTGCCTGGAAAGAGATTACTTTAATTATGGACTCAATGTCCTATTTTCTGCAAGTGATCCCCAGAGACAGGCTTTATGTCGGAGGAGAGGTGCAAGGATGCACATTAAAACCTACATGTTAACCATGAAGAGATGGATAAAGTGACACAAGGACACCTATAATGGCCTTAATTTCCTAGTCTGTAATACTATGGAAGGGTCTGTAGTGATAGGTTTTTAATTATTCTGGCATCTGCTATGGACTTCTGATGGTAAGGGCAAAATGAGCTTACAAAAGAGCAAAACCTTTGACAAGTCTATGCTGGAAACAGACTATATTAAAAAGGTTTGGTTTCTATTTCCTTTAAATCTTTTCTTCCAAGTTGAAACATATATGTGCTTCATCAGCTACTTGCTATAATATTATTAGAAAGTGAAGCTAAGTGGTGTTCTTCTCAACCCCAGTTCTGCATCAGGTGCCGAGTTGTTAAGAATTCATTTGACTTTCAGTATAACAGAGTCGCTCATAATGAATTTCATCAGAATCAATGTGCATGTCTTGTGTATTTCCATGGAAGTTTTAAAAAATCTAACATTGATTTAACATTGTGAATAGACACTTAAAGAAACTGTTACCTTGTTCATATTAATTATAGAATTAGACTCCTTGATGAATAGCACTTTTGAGAATGAATGTGGCTTTTATTTTTAAAAGCATAGTACATACTTAGATAGGATATTTGGGACTTCATCTGATTTCTCAAATAGCATAAGCATATTTTGCATATTTTAAAAGATGGGGGATTATAGAAGTGCCACCATGGGATTTAATTTTAAACTTCAAAGGAGGAATTTAAGGGATTTGGCATGGAATCATTTTGTGTCAGGGAGGGAAAGATGGAACAAAAAAATGTACCTACAATCATATTAGGTGAAAACATCATCTTTCAAATATTCTATCAACTATGACATTCATTATTTTCTAGTGTTAAAATGAAATACTGTTAGTATTTTATACTTTGGTAGAGAAATCTAAGTAAATATATCTTAGGACATTTTGAATGGTTGCATTTGGGTCTAAAAATTAGATAAAATATTTTATATCTCTTGAACTTTCTAATTTACAATAAATGCTACATTGCAGATTTTTTAAAAAATAGGTTGTAATAGATAGTTTTACAGAGATTATTGTGTTGTGTATATTGTAATACATGAGCAATTGAACCTTTATTATCTATCATCAGAACTTATAAATAAAAGAATTGGTTTGGTATTTGTTTCTGTTTAAAGATCTTGAATATAAAAATTAAAGCAATATTTATGACTTAAGGGAAAATTAAAACCTATTAGAAAAAACTGAGAGTCTAAATAACTGTGCTAAGTCATCAGTACAAGGAAAATAATTTCTGATTTTTCAATTTTATATTTTGCTACTAAAACATAGGCTTCTTTATTTCCTAAAATGGATCTGAATTATGTTGTACAGATATCCCATACAAATAAACAGCAAGGGGATATTTCTAAACAGCTCACTTGGAGAAAGACCAGATGACCTCTTCTAAGTTGAAAGGGAATCAGAGTTTTCTCTCAAGGGGTGTTTATTCTGTAATTCCATATTGTACTTAAGTGCAATTGCACCAAATAAGACTTTGAAAAAATACATATTATATTTTTTTAATTCAAAGTTTCTATTTGGAGCATACACTTTTTTCCTGCTATTTGTTTCAAACGTTATCTTTCTGAGTTTGTTTTTTTGTAAAAATGTCATTATTTTTGGCTTTCCGTGTTTCATGCTTGAGTCAGAATGTAAAATCCCTTAATTTGGACTTACAATTTAAAAGAATTACAATAAACAAATATATGCCTCAAACAGGCATTGCTGTTTACATTTAAATTTAACAGCAAATACTACCTCTTTTTTAAATGTTTTACAATAATTTTATTTTATGATTGTGAAAGTAATCTCATTTATTGAAGAAAACATGCACACACACATGCATGTTCCTGCTATCCCAGAAATAAGAAACTAAGTATCTTGGTGTCTGTTTCTCTAGATGTGTATATACAGTGTGGGGCAAAAGTAGGTTTATAGTTGTGTGTATACAGAACACAGAGTTTATTCTTGTATTATTATTTATTAACTATTGTTTTTTAATACAAACAATGGAATCCTACTTTGCCCCACCTTATTTGTTCAGTTTTATTTTTTATAAAATTGGGGTTCTACCATTCAGTCTGTTTTCTAATCTAGCATTTTTTAAAACCTAATATTACATTATCAATGTCATTATAATAAAATTTACCTACAATATTATCTGGATAATATTCTATTCTATGGTTGCACTACAATGTATTTAATTAATCCCTTATCTGTGGATATTTTGCTTGTTTCCAATGTTCACTATTGTAACAGCTTTATGATAAACAATCTAATAGTTAATGCTTTTTGCACACACCTAATTATGAAAATATATTATTATCATAGCAGAGTTAATTGTGAAGTCAACCTGATTAAAATGAAAAGCTAAGCTATGCAGTCAATCAAATTAAAATAAAATTATATTATAATTTTTGTGCTAAGGCCAGCATCACAAAGACTAATAGCAGTAAACTTTTCAACAATAATAGTTCTGTAAAATAATGTTTGATAGTTATTCACGGGTTAGAATAAATGCCAGTTTCCTTGTCAGTGTTCTAATTACCCATTCATTGCTTTAAGAAAACATTATCTCTCACTTTACACAATTTTTTGTTCTCTTGTTAAATTGTTCTATTGTTAAATTTTAATAAATTTCTTTTAAATGTCAGTTTTATAAGGCAAACCAATTCAATGGAAAAGCAACACATTCTGTCCCTTTCCCAATGCTCCCTGGAATACATAGTCTTTCACCTGAGTGACCAGTAGTGAGTAAGCCTCTTAGTCTAATATTTATGTTTTAAAAACAATAATTGCCATTTCAGATGTAAAATTTGAATGTAACATTTTTATTCTATATTTTGTAAGAAAAAAAAGAAAATGTAAATTTCACCAGTAAATGCAAGTTGGCTTTATTATAGAAATTTTCACTTTCTAAATTCTTAATTATTTAATGGTTATAGGTTTTAAAGTTGTCAGAAGTGATAACATGCACGTTTCAATTAATGCTGTTTTATTATGGCATTGTCATTGTCTGTCCATTCTTTCATATTCTACTTAGTCTTTATTGGGAAAGTAAATTCTTATATAAACATCCTTAAGCTTTTTCCAAAGGAAATCCTACCGACTAATTCTTAGATCACATGGTTTATTGTACAAACACAAATGAGTGTGGTTAATATTGACCACTTTAACCCTGTAGAATCTTTAAGTTAATGTCTTTTCACCTGGGTAAAAAGTATTTTTCACCTTTATCTCTATTCTGCTACATTAAAAGGAGTGTATGACCTCAAATAGAGAGGGCCTGGCCACATATTTAGAACCTTGGCCTGCTGCTTTGAATATCTGTCTAGCCTTAGTCTCATATCATTGATTTATAAAACACCTAAAAGTGAGAATTCACAGTGAAATATTCAAGTTTATGAGTAACACTAGATTTTCTGGGAGGGAAATGCTAACTAGATGTCAATAAGTAGTAGGATGATATTAGATACATGAATGAGAAGAAAAGTGGAAAAATCAGTATCAATAAATAAACCAATTTAAAGAAATGTAAACAAGGAAAAATAACTTGAGCTGTTATTAGAATATAACAGTCTGTGAGTTAGTTATCAGTACTATACTAAGAGGAAGACTGAAAGAGCAATTATGGATTATACCTTGAAGAAATCAGAAAGTGTTTTTGTGGCTTACATGATCCCCCCAAACTCTGAGAATGCTTTCAAGGGTCATTGGAAAGAGAAGAGACAATGGTGGTCTCAAAGGCAACAATCTCTAGAATACTGGTAGCAACATTAGATAAAATTATATTTATGTTGGGAGTTCCAGCCAAGATGGAGGCATAGGTAGAAAAGCTTTGCTTCTTTGCACAACCAAAAGAAGGATAACAACCAATTTTGAAACAACAACAACAAAAAACAACCAGAACTGCCATAAAATCAAACTGCCTGGAACTCTGACAACCAAGGGGATAAAGAAATATTCATCCAGGCTGGTAGGAGATATGAAGATGGGCAGCTGGATAGAGAGGACATGTGGCAAGGCGGTGGACCAGGCTGGTGAGATGGGGACTGGAGGACCAAGTGCTCCCAAATTCATATGGATAAACCTAGCGGAACAACAGGGGAGCAAGAGAGACTGCAAAACCCAGGGTTTTAGTGTGGGAAACTAAAGATTCTAAACCTTTGGCTGTAAAATTCTGTGGGAGTTGTGAAGGTGAGAGAAACTCCCAGTCTCAGAGTCCATTGGAGAGACCCACAGGGTCCTAGAACATATACAAACCCACCCACCTGGGAATCACCACCTGAAACAACACCATCTACTTGAAGGAAGAGAGGGAAGTGACAGAAAGTGGAGCAAGAGCCAAAGCAGCACTGTTCCATCCCTGACCCCTCCTGCACAGACAGCACCACAACCCACCCTGGTGATTCCCTAAGGCTCCACCCCTTAAAATGTAACAGGCACACCAGACAAAGAAATATGGCTCAAATGAAAGAACTGATCAAAGCTCCAAAAATAGTACCAAGTTAAAAGAGTTCATCATCACCGAGCCCTTATTATATGAAATGTTAAAGAGACTTATCTAAGAAATAGAGGATCAAAAACTATGAACAGTAAAGTGACAACAAACCCACAGCTATCAATGACTGAACCTAAAAAAAGCAAAAACAAACTAAGCAAACAACTAGAACAGGAACAGAATCACAGAAATGGAGATCACATGGGGGCTTATCAGTGGTGGGGGAATAGGGGGAAGAGGTATAAGGAATAAGAAACATAATTGGTAGGCATAAAATAGACAGGCGGAGGTTAAGAATAGTATAGGAAATGGAGAAGCCAAAGAACTTATGTGTACAACCCATGAACATGAACGAAGGGTGGGGGGTGCAGGGCAGAAGGGGATAAATGGGAGAAAAAATGGGAAAACTGTAATAACATAATCAATAAAATATACTTTAAAATTTTATTTTTGTGTTGACTCTATAGTAATCAATGCTAAAGAAAGACCTGGAAGATGTGTGTGTTTGCATTTCCAGAGAAAGAAGTGCTGGATAACCACTGTAAATCATTTTGTTTTCTTTTTGGAAATAACTTCCTGCATAGAATCTTTTTATACCTTTATGCAAATTAAAAGATTATATATATTTTCTTGATTTTTTTGTGTGATGATGCCTGTCTAAAAGTTATAGTCCCTTTTTGCTAATCCTACACTGAAAATATGAAGATGAAAATTTAGAGTACACCAGAAGTGCCATTTTTTCCTTTTAAATATTTTATTCTTTATGTTGTATAGTTGCCCCAGTTTTTGCCCCTTTACCCCCTTCACCCATCCCACCCTCCATTTCTATAGTCATTCCCCTCAGCATTGTCCATGTCCATGCATATATTTTCTTTGAGTAAACCCTTCACCTTCTTTCAACCAGTTCCCACCTTCCTCCTCCTCTCTTACAGCTGTCAGTCTGTTCCATGTTTCTGTTCTTCTGATTCTACGCTGGTCATTTTTTTAAGAGGACTTGACATATAACAGTTCAACTTAAAGGACATTTACACATGAGAACTTAAAAATGTAAATGTTTTTGAAATATTTAATGAGGGTTTAAATATAAAAATACTTTGAAATATATTTTTTGTTGTTTCAAATCCATTTACATAGAGCTTTCCATCATAGCAACATCAGGGATGAGGACAGACTTTAATAATTAGTATTTGTGAAAAATGCTGTATTCTTGTGGAAATTTTCAAAGTAAGATACTTTGATGTGCCAATTTGAAAAGAGTCTTTGGGTTTATACATTTGACTTACAAAGGAACTACCAAAGCTGTTATTATTATAGCACATTTGTTGCATTTCTGCCAGTTCGTAGGTCTGACTTCTCACAACCCATAATGCTAATCCACAGTAGAAGTTTTATTTTTAGGTATAAAATTGTCACAATGTCCAATAACAGTATTTGATCAAAAAGTATGAATCATTGGCAAATCAAATGTTTAAATTAATTAAATTATAGTTAATATAATAATCATATTCATATGCTTAAACTTTCATTGATAACTTACTTTTCACTTGATATCTCAAGTCAAACTCATGATTTTCCTTTAAATCTGAAGAAAATTATATCTTAAGGATGTCCATCCAGCTGCCAATCTTAGAAACTTCAACACATGGGGAAAGATTTGCTTTGTTTCCCTGGAAAGAGTAAAAATTTTGTATGATACCATCAAATGTGTAAGGTTTACAGTGTGAAATAGTTACTGAAATATGATTGTATGGTTGAGAGTTGAATTTCTCAAATATATGAAAATGGGGAAAAAATCCATAGGAAATTCAGTTCATAAATAACACTAATATAATATTTGTGTTTCTACAAATTCAGTTACTTTCATGAACAAATCTTTTCAGTATATTAAATTGCATAATGTATAACAATTGGACACCTGAAAATTGATAATGGAAAGATCCCAACATATATTATGTATTTTATTGTAAATATTACTTATGTTTTTTCTGCACTTCCATCCTTAATTGCCTTTGCAAGTAGCCATTCCTCTGGGCAATCAAAGACATATAAATTAACTTGGATAATGCTATCTTTTTGGAAACATTGTCACATAAGTGTAATGATAGAAGCAAAGTTTTCTTAGCATGGTATAACTTTAAATTCCTAAGGTAGCTAGAAGGACCCAATATTTCATTTTAAAGATGAGGAAACTGAGACCCAGAGATGTAAATTCAGGGGTACTGAGCTAAATGGTGAAAGCTCACAGTAGAATTCAAGTCTGCTACTTCCCTCTTTACCACACTAAGCTGATTCTTCAGCTCATTGCTTGTCTGGGGCCTCAGAGGGCATTGTCAGCTGAGTTCCACCCTTCTGCTTTCTATCTTCCCTTTGCATGTTAATAATACAGCAAAGGCAGTGAAGCATTGCACTTAAATACCATAACACTGACCCTCAATTGCTGATGAAAATGGGAATATTTTATTTGGATTTATTGAGCTACATAGACATATTCTGGGTTTTCTGGAAAGGTAGTTCAGTTAACTGTATCCTTTCCAAAAAGATCATTTGTTAAATGTGTAGAACTAACTAGTAAATATATAAAATTCAACCTTCATTTGTTTATAAGTCAATCAGGACAAACTTCCAAATCAGAAAAACAGCTTTTGCCTGATTATCCATCCTTATTTAAGAATATATGATTCCCCAAGAATTTTTCAGTGTGCCATTGACTATGCTAGGTGCTTTACCTCATTCTTCTTATTTAATTTCATGAAATTCTTATGAAATAAGCAATTATCATCCCCATTTTACAGATGAAGAATCAGAGGCTTGAACACTTAAACAGCTTCCTCACTATGCAGTTAGTTTATATTCCTAGTAGGGGCAGCACTGTAGCTTAGGTTTAGCCTGGACCAATTTGGGTTTTTATTTTTTAATTTTTTAGTTGTTGTTCTATTACAGTTGTCTCAATCTTCCCCTATTGCCCTCCCCTTCTCCACCTACCCCCCCACTCCCAATTTGGGTTTTTAATTAATGCTTTTCCAGTAACCGCACAAAGTTGATTACTACTATATGTAAAGGTAGAACGGGAGCACAACAAAAGCAAGAAACTCTTATTTAAAAATATTATATCCTGGAGTCTACTTATATAGAAATAGTGATTAATAAGCATTGTTTGAGTGTTTAGAAAACCCAATATTGCTGGGAAAAGAGAGATTAAAAATTTAAAAGAAAAGAGAAAAACATGGTCTTCTGATCTATCAAAGGGGTCAAAACTGGCATGTAACAGTAGAAAAACAGAGAAAAGAAAGATGAGAAAAATACAGAAAGCAGAGATCCTCAAGCCTTTTTCTGTTTTCTTAAAGACCTTCTTCCTGATATATTACTTATACTCCAACTTTAGAATTTTCTTACTATGTTCATGACCTAAGCTTCATGTTTTTGGACTAATCTGGAAAATTTGCTTATGTGGAAATCCAATTTCCTAACTATGTTCAAGTAATGAGGCATTATTGTGTCTGTATTTGTGTATACAGTGAGGAAGGTATATATTATTTTTTAATTATTTTAAAATAATATATACTTTCCTCTTAAAATAAGGGTTGGCTTTTTAAAGTTCTGATGTTATTGTCTTCTCTGCCTCAGTATCCCCATCTGACAATAAAGTTACTTTTATTTAGAAGAAAATCATAAAGAATTGCCTCAGTGCATGCATGTCTTCTTGATATTCCTGGGTGTAACTGTAAAGAAACAAAGTATTGTTTCTTGTCTGTTAGCTTTTCTTAATTCCCATACAGTTTTACTGAGAAACTTCAAATTGATGGGGATGTGGATGTTATCCATAACAGGAAACAAAACAAAAGAAAGCACTAATCATATAGGATAACTGGCCAGGCATGTAGGGAGAGAAAAGGTTTCCAGTGACTTTCCAGGAAGACTAATGTCACATCTACTTTAACATACTCATTATTAACCTTAAACAAGGGAGAACAGCTAATTAAATAAATTCTCAGATGATGTTAAATGGAGAGGTGTTTGTTACTAAATACCAGTGACGTGGTGAACAAGGCAAAATTCAGAAAGTCCCTAGAGAATGTTAGAGATAGGAAATAACAAAATTGAAGCTTAAAAATGCGAGTAAATTTATCTAGAGAGGAAGTAATTTTAAACACTGGTATTAGATAAGGTAGAATTAGAATTCAATAATGACAAAAGAAGCTTCAAGATGATATGAAGCAGAAAATGAGATATAAGCTTGAAATATAATATAAAATATTACTGTATTTAAAACCCTTGTATGCAGACTCTACATAAAGGATCAGATAAAGACTCTTTGCTGATGAGACCTCATTTGAGTTTCTTGACTACAGATTACAAAGGAGTAAGAACAAGAAAAGATTCGCCTTTGTCATAGGTATACAAATACTCTACATCGTGGAAAAACTCAGTGCTAGCCAGCTACAAGCGACAATAATAAAAATCTCCCTTTTCCTCAAAATGTGTCCCTTACTGTCTGAAGCACAGTGCATGAGGTTCTTATCTTTAGAATCACCACTTTCAGTTACGTTGCTATTCCAACTGTTCCCATTAAATTATGCACTGATTACCTGTGAAGACTAAATACGGAAATGAATTTATTTGGAAGACTTTAGCAGCCATGTGGCAGAGGCAGGACTGGGAGCAGAGGAGGCAGGACAGATGAATGCATGGCGTGGGATCTACACAAGGGTCAGCAGGGCCAGGTGGGGCCAGACGGTGTCACCTTAGGCAGCTTGAGAGACTCATTTCTGAGAGCCTAGGTAGACAAGGTGGTTAGAGAACACTTAGTAGGCAGTAACTGCTTGGAAAGGAGGAGATTACTGAAAGTCACTTGAACTCAAATGTTTTCTGATTAACATGATAAAACGAAGTGAATGTGGCCACAGCTACCTATTATCCTACAGGTCCTATGGCTGCAACAAGACAAAATCATTTGAATAACTAGCCTCATTCTCACCAGCTTATTTGTAGGAATGCTGTTAGCTTATTTAAGGGCTTTTGGTAGGACCATTGTATCACTCACTGGATGGGTGCATAATTTGGACACTAAAATAATTCCTCCTGATGGAGGAAGTTTTGGGCTCAATTTTCTAAAAAATTCTTTGTAATTTATGTCTGCCAAGGGAATTCCACAATGAATTAATTCTGCTCAATGAATTTTTGTTCTTATAAAATTGTTTTAATGCCAAACATTTCCTTTTCCGAATATTGTACCAGAGGCATTTATTTACACTCCAGTACATATGTAGTTTGAGCTTCTTAGCATAAGTTACCATGAATTAATGACTTGTTATTTATTGCTGAACCACTCTGCAGAAGTGATTTATAGGTTCGTGCTATGCACTGGCAGTTACTTTGCAGTCTCTGTGCTGGCTGTCTCATCAATATCATTAAATGAATTCACAGTGACACAGCTCTGCTACTGTAGTTTTTGATATGAGGGATAACCGAACATAAATCAGAACTTATGTTTAATTCATAAGATGTACCAATCTCTCATGTAGGCGTGAGTTAGGTTAGAGGATGTCACAAATGTGTTTTACAGCACCTCTTGTGATTAAACCTAGACCCTTCCATGCGACTGTGCACCAAGGAAAAATAATAGGTTGCTCTACACTATGCCATTTTTCAGATAAATGCAATTTATTTTTGTTTAAGTATGATTGGTTTCTTTTGTTGCCCCACAAGCAGGATATATTTTAGAAAAGAACATTGAAAGAGGTATAATGAAAGAACAGTTTCTTTAAGTTCATAATTCTTGTATGTTCTTTAAGTAGTTAAATATGAATTAATAACTATAATTCTTTTGCATATGGTTTTAAAAATAGAGTAATTGAACATTTATACTGAGTCAAAATAGTTTATTTATTTTCAGTAATAACTTTAAAAATAACTAACTTGGGAGAATGGGCCTGGTTATCTTTTCTTGTTAGTCCAGTCCAAGAAAAGGAAAGTATGATAGTTTAATATATGGCAAGGAAAGTCAGTCCCTTGCTTGTTTGGAAATAAAAAATTATGTAGAAAACAAAAATCAAGATATATTTATATGTCAGTTTCTTAAAAACAGGGGGAAGAAAAAAATTAACATTCAGTGTCATGAAAATTTCTCTAGCATTTTTGCTGCAATGCCCGATATTTATTCTTTGAACCAAATACTGTGAGTGCACTGTAATCCATGCAGAAGATGTGAGTTTTGCTCCTGGAGAGAAGGGTAATCTGGCTCCAGCAGTGCAACCAGGGACACTGGGATAATGGTGAGATTGCCAGGGTCTCATGTGCAGTCACTGGCCCCCTGTGTAGTCCTGTGATCGGCTCTGCTGACTGTCACAAAGAAAGAATGTGACATGTTTCTGCCAAAGAAAATAATTCCAACATATGCAAGGAACTGACACAAATGTCTTCTCCTCCTTCCTCTGGTTCCATGATGATTTTAAGACCTAGTTATTTGTGCCTTGGTCTGAAAAGAAGATGGATGAGCTATTGCTTTCAAAGCCCAAGTGACAAAAGGATGAGAGGATATGACATTACTTAGTAGTGTAATAAGTAATTGATTTCATAACGCTTGGAGCAAAGGGCAGAGTAAGTGTATGCATGAGAGCAGAGGAAGCCCCAGGCATGTCAGCAAAGGAGAAAGGAAGTAAGCACATGAGTGTTGAGGAACAGGGTGCCTCAGAGGGAGAAAATTACTAAAGAAGGGTGGTTGGTAACAGCAGGATAAATGAATAGTTCTTCTTGGTGTGAATTGTGAAATTAAAAATTTATAAAAGTAGAGAATTTCTGTAAACAATATCAACCAGAAAATCTGCTTCCTGGAATTTGTATCATTTAGGAATAGATTTCACTACACACAAGAGAAAACTTAAGTTTCAATGGCTTAAAAAAATATAAATCTGTTTTTGCTTCCCCAAGAAGTCATTAATGTCACACATCACCCTGTCATGTGGGTGTTTCTGCTGTTCGTGGTCACAACAGGGATCCTGTTTTAGCTGATTTTTTCAGAATTTTTGATATCTTTACACAATATGCCAGTTCTTGGCTTTCCTATTTTAGGCATTATATCTTGACTTTCCACAATGGGAGACTAAATTGCTCTTTTGTGATTTTGGTTGGATCAGTGTTAATGGTTTACAGAATTGATTATGTAAACACCATTCATATCTGAGTCACATACTGTACGATAATTTCTTTTCCTTTCCAGACTAAGTTTTTGTTTTCTCTGGAATTAATAATTTCTTTGGTTTTTCATTTGCTTTATATTCTGTTTTTGTTTCTCCCCTAATCATCTAAACCTTCTTTCAACACATTCAGACCCATTAGGTTTTCCATCAGTTTAAACTTTATATAGAAATCTTTTCTGGAGCCTCTAGCCTGTTCTAATCTGGACTGGCTGCTCTGTAGTCCCTGGGATCTCCCTTTTTCTGGTTCTTGTTTTGATTCTCAAGCTTCCTTTATTTTACATATTCTTCCTTAATGTCTCCCTGAACCCCTCCTCAGCTTTTGTCATTGTTGTTGTTTGAAAGAGAGCATCCTCGAATAATTTCTTGAGTAGAAAATAAGTTTTGAGACTTTGTTAGTCTGAAAATGTCTTAATTCTACCCTCTTGATTAATAGGTTGATTATATATAGAAACTTAAGTTCAATATAATTTTCCTCAGAATTAGAAGGCAATGCCCCAGTGCCCGCTAGCACCCAGTGAAGCATGACAAGACCAAGGCCATTCTAATGCTTCACCCTTTCCAGGAAAAGTTTGTTCTTTAAAAATTTGTAGGATTTGTGGAATTTCGTGGTGATGTACATTGTTTTGTGCTAGAATCTCATTGGGTTCTTTCATTGGCAACTTGTATTCTTTTGGTCTAAGAAATTTTATTGAAGTATGTCACTGAGGATGCATTCCATTTCCATGCCTATTTTCTCCAGTCTCTTTTGGGAATGCCTCTATCATGACATTAGACATTCTGGACAGATCCTCTAGTTTTTTTCCTTCTCTTATCCTTCCTTTCTTTCTTTCTCTCTTATTTTCTATCTCTTTGTCTTTTGATTCTACCTCCTGAGTGATTTCCTCAGCTTTATCTTCCAAATCTTTCATTGGTCTTTCAGCTTGCTATATTTCAGACTTCCAATACATTTTTCCTTTTGAATATTTTTATAGATATATTTTAACATCATCATTTTTCCTTTGTACCCATGTGTAAACTTGATTTCCTTCATATTTTTCCTTCCTATTTGTTTTATTCTCTCTTTCATAATAGACAGTTTCTTTAAAGGTCTGGTGAATTTGGGCTATAGGACCCTATAAACTTACCCAGAAGTTCTGTGTAGTTAGTGTGGGGCGTGATGAGAGAGGTTGGTTGTTGTTGTCTTCACCTTAGATTGATCTGGCTTGGCTAATTCCCTGAGGGTCTTAGATTTTAGTATCTTTAGATTTCTCCCTGAGGCAGGTCAGAGTTTTCAAAAAGGATGTTCCAATCTGTTGAGAGAGGGTATACACCTAGTTTCCACCCATATGCAAGCCAACAAAAGAAAGAAAGCTGGGGAGGAGTCTTACTAAGTATGTAACTTTCATTTATCCCTGTTTTCAGCATGGTACCCTACCCACAAACGTTCCTGGTGTCTTTGGAGAATAAAACTTCCAGTCTTTCACTGGTGTGATAAGGGCCTGTGATAAGCTCCACAGAAGTAAAGAAAGCTTCTTAAATAAACTTCAACAAAGAATCTCTGTTTTCAGTCTCATCTCTATCCTAACTTCAGAAAGCATCGTGCAAAACTAATTTCTGAAACTATTCAGCTTATTTCACTCTGACTCAGAATTCAGTGTTTGGTGTGTACTAAGTTAGTTGCAATTCATCCATCAGCTTTCCATTTTTCTAAATTTTGATGTTGTCATCTCTCTGTCTTCTTGGCTCTTTGGGTTTATGCCCTTTAAAAAGACCCTTTACTGTATTTTAGTGAGGTTTCAGGAAGGAGTGGAAGTTGGTGTTTGCATTCAATCCACCATCTTTAAACCCTGACAACTTCACAGTTACCAATTAGAACTTGGCTCAGACACTGTGTCTCAGTCTCCTTGTTCAGATTAGGAGTCCTTTATTTTTGCTGCCATTGCATTGATCTCATTCCATTGTCATTGTTATTTCATGTATCTCTTTCTGTGAAATCATTCAATTGAAAGCTATGTATTATTTGTCCTAGTATCTCTAGCACTTGCAAGAAGTCCATAACATAGTAGGAGCCAGAAAATATTGAATAAGCATTGATTTTAGGATACTGAGGAGGAGACACTTTTCTTGATTTAATCTATTCTAAAAAGATTACACTGACTCTTAGTTGCAGTGCTACTTGATTTTTAAAGCTAAGAAAAAGATAAATTTGTTTTTGTTTTTTGTAAAGAGATATAATTCATTTTGCAGATTCTTTTGATGGTTATTCAATTCTTGGGGGTCTTTTTGTTCTTTTTTTAAAACATGAAAGAGGTAAATTATATTTTTTAATTGCAAGAAAGTACTTACAGGGAACTCCATTCCCTTTTAATACTAAGGATTATAACTTTAATCGTGGACTAAACTGAAGTCCTCTCTCTTTCCTCTCTCTGCTAATTATAGATACCTCAGTTATCTAGCACTTATTTCAGATGTTAGTGAAATGTTTGGTTCCTTCTCTTGTAGTATTATGCCCTTTTCACCTGAAAAATTAAGCATGGTGTTATTTTAAAATGTTAAAAGATACATACTATATTTTCCATAGCAATATAGGTATAGCATTTTTCTTCAGTATGAATAAAAAACCCTTGCAGATGTAAGACCCTGATTTCTCCTTCCTTAGGAACTCAAAATACACATGTTCTCTTCCACATATTTTCTCTTTTGAGCTGAAAAAAAAGTTTTATAAACCATAGTGGGTCACTATTTATTCCCATGGAATAGCTGATGAGAAAGGTCCTTGGAAAAGTATTCCAGTCTCTCCTCTGCCTCTCCTTACTGATCCAGCATTTTTCTAGACACCACTGTGACCATATTTGCATGTCCCTTAAGTAAAAGCCAATCATTTTGGCTTATTCTTCATTTAACAATGGCTATGTGACCAATTAAAGTACACTTTGATAAATTGAAAGAGTACATGATGCCGAGAAATGTGAACAATCTTCACAACACTGAAGATTAGCCATATCAATGGCTAATAGACGAACTCTTAGATTAAAATCCAGTTAGCTAGAAGCTAACTGGAGTATTCAAGAGTATAGTTGTACCCACTCCTTCCTCTAACACACACACTGGTACATTGTTTTAAATATTGAGACCAGAGGAAGAGAACATCGAAAATGAGTGCAGAGTTCAAATATTGGTGAAAGACTTACAAATTTGAAAGCTGGCAACACGTACAACTGCCTTTTGTATGCTTTTACAAGTGTATGTACTTACACATATGTATTCACATGCTTAAGTTATAGTACTTGATCAGCTTCATTCACCCAGACTGTTAGTGGAAAAGCCAAGAGTAGAGGCTAAGTTGTCTTTCTTAGACTCTGAATTACTTCTTGACTGGGAGAGGTTTTGTTTTTTCACTCAGCCTGAAAGAATATACATTAGATACACAGTTAGCACTTTTAAATTCTTTCATGAAAAGCAGGTCCTTGCTATGTTTCCTGATCAGCAACAGTTGCACACCATTCATCCAGTGTCATTTGTTTGTTCCTTAAATTAAAAATATGGTGGCTGGGCCCTGGCTGGTGTAGCTCAGTGGATTGAGCGCGGGCTGCGAACCAAAGCATCGTAGGTTCGATTCCCAGTCAGGGCACATGCCTGGGTTGCAGGCCAGGTCCCTAGTGGGGACCACATGAGAGGCAACCACACATTAATGTTTCTCTCTCTCTCCTCCTCCCTCCCTTCCCCTCTCTAAAAATAAATTAAAAAAAAAAAGAAAACCATTAAAAAAAATGTGGTGGCTGGATGTCATATGTAGTAGAAAAAAGAGAGAACTACATTATGGAACGACACCCTGCATTGAATAATTTGAGGAAGCTGTTTTCTAACTCACTTTTTGCAACTAAGATTTAGGAGTTTCATTTGTTAGCAAGAAATAACCTATTACTATGTTCTACATTATTTCTTAGTGATATCATGTATTATTGCATTAACTCTATCTAAAAAATTTATTTGTATTTCTTATAAATAATTTGTAGATGCCCAGATACTGCACAATCAAGCTTGGTATTACTACAAATTATTTATAATCATATTCTTTAAACTTATTCTAACCTGGAAATCATGTGTAGAATTCATATTTACATAGCTAATATATGCATTGTCTCTGCCACACAGTAAGAAATGCTTACCTGACAGGCTGTGACCTGCATAGTGTAACAGGCATTACTCCTAATTTGTCAGAGATTCAGAGCATAAATTACAGGTTTCTTTTCAGACTACTATTCAGTGTCATTCTATTTTATATAGAAAAGATGTCTAGCAACTTAAGATGAAATTTGAGGTTTCTCCTCATTCATATTTTGGCTTTGTTATCAATCAAGGTGGTTAAGTTGGACATAATTTAGACAAAGTCTTATGTGTTCTTGAAATAACCTTTCTGTTAACTCCAACTGAATCAAATAATTTTTATGTCTTTGAAATAACCCTGTTCCTAACCTCAAACTTTTATAAAATTGTCAATAAACAAATATAAGCCTCAAAGATAAGATATAAACACTTTAAAACTAGACCAATGGTAGGAATTTTTTTCCCCTACAAGAAGGAGAAATAAATGGATGTGATAGACTCCATCTCCACCAGCAGGAGTGAAGGTGAAACCAATTATGTCATCTCTTTTCCAATTACACACCATTTGAAGATCTTAAACAGAGAACTCAAAGATTCTCAGTGGTTTTCATAACCTTGAGATATTTTTGGGTACAATTTTCATCTTTTATAAAAATTTCCACCCTTTAAAAGAACTCATGAACCCCAATTTCTACAACATTTTCTGTAACTGCATCTGTTGCTAGGAGAGGAACAGAAGGAGAAAATGACAGCATCCTAGGATCTATAACCTTGACAGTTCCTGTTGTCTTGGAAATGCAAGAGTCAAGGTTGTCATCAAGTCTCATAATGATCTTCAGCCATTATAATTTGCAGAAGTGCCTGAAAAATTTTATTTGCCTCTAAGGTTCTTCTAGCCTTAGAAGCTTGATATTGAACTGCAACCTCTAAGCAATTTGATAACAGGTTTAGGTATGTATCCCACATAGAACATAGCTTTATACTTAGGAGGTGCTAAAGAGTATTTCTTGAATCAATCATTGGAGTGTTAGACAAAATTATGGAGTTAGTCATATAAAGTTTCAATTATTATGACTTCATTCATGTGTCTTTTATTATCTGATACTGTTAATCACCTGATCCCCAACCTCTCAGAGTTTATTACATAAAGAAAGAACATTAAATATATTAAAGACACCTAGCATATGAAGAAACATTAAGTGAAGATGTAAATTAAATAAGAGTTAATATGTATTTGAAAGTGCTAGATATATTAGTGTTTTAATCATTATTGTGAGTACATTAATATGAACAAAAAATGAAATGCCTTTAGTGAAATTGCAGATGTAAAACAACAATTGGAAATCTGTTCATAAAATGTGAGTTTGAATAGGAATAAGCATGGAGTATTTTAGTACTACAATCATAAAGCAGGGAAGGATTATAGGGGGAAAGTAAGCTTATTCTTGACTCACTAAAGAGATTCAAAACTTTGGTTCTTATTTACCTATGTGGGTAATTCTATTTTGACCCAAATTGAAATTCACTTAGAAATAGGGCCTGGGAATGTTTATCTTATGTAGTAATTGGAAATATGAAAATAACACCTTATAAGATGTATTACCTTTTGAAACAAATGCTGCTGGTTTACTTCACTTCAGAAAGTGCCAATATTCTTAAAATAGTTTTATATTGTGACCATGATTACTTGTCTTTCTTTTAGGCAGTAAAACAGGCATTGCAGGAATTCTTGTTTCTACACTTTATATGAAAGGTACACTTTTTAAGTCTGCTTGGATATTTCAGATATAGTTACATACTTTTTCCCTGGAGCCAATCCAAGCCTTTAAATGGGACTGTCACTCTGATTTCATAAGGAGACCAGCAATTATATTAGTACTTAGAAGCCTATTTCTTTTCCTAGGGATTTAATGCACAGTGCTAATATTATCATTTACTGCTGAACAAAATACTTCTCCAGGTTTCACATTTGAGTATTTTGAATTTATGTGACTTTTATAGCATGTCTATATTTAAATTAATTTAAATTCTGATGAACCTTGGTCTAAAACTAAATCCAATATGTGAAATTCCAAGTTTATAGAAAAAGACCAATTAGAGGTTTGTGATTTCTTTCACAATGGTAGTTCTTTAACCAGCAACCTCCCTTTGTGCATTTAATATTTGAATGCCATCATGGCCCTTTTCAGGAATCTGTGCATAGCATATGTTATAAGGCAATTATCAATTTTACTTTTGTTTTTTTGGTCATGTCTTAATTATGTTTTGCTATTGGAAATGATAATTTTTAGTACATAGTCATTTTTGGGGTTTTTCCCTATATAAAGTTTTTCAAGAGTTAATGGCTAAAGTTTGAATTTGATAAATTATTTATTTTATTTTTTTCCCTCCTAAATTTGTGAAAGTTATTGATCTCTCATATTGCTCTTGCCTTTGAGTTTTTACTTAATGTCACACACAAACAACTTTTCCCTCTAAACTGTAAAATCTGACCAAAAGGAAACATGATTTGTATTTACTTTGTTTCTTATTCATTAAGTAATTCTGCAGATATATTGACCATCAACTATGTGCGATGGCCAAGTCCTAGAAATATACATTGGTGAAAAAATAGAAGTGGTCCCTGCCATAGAACTTGTATTATTATTGTTATTATTGTTATTATTAATCATAATTATTGTGGCTGACGTTTACTGAGAGATTACTATATACCAGGCTTAGTGTTTTATGTGGATAATTTCTTTAAATCCTCACCACAACTCTATGAAGTAGGTTCTATAATTGGTGAGGTACAGAGCAATTAAGCCATTTATTCATGTGATTAATCTTAATAAGTAATGAGATTTAAACTCAGGTATCCATATCCCAGAGCTCACAATCTTGATGTTTCTACTATCCTTCCCATAGATAAAATAATAATAGTTGTGACAAATGCCGTGAAGGAGAAGCGAAAGCTAAAGTGAACAAGTATAACAAGGAATTGGATTTAGTTTAGAAGATAATGAAGGCCTCTCTGAGGAAAGACATTTAAGAGGATGCCTCAGGTATTACTGGGAGTTTGTCTGTGAAAGAGAATCACCACAAAACTAATTGCACAGCACATGCAAATGTCCTGAGGTAAGAAATGGTTAGATTGTTAGAGGAATTGAAAGTAGGCCTTAGGAAAGTGATACAGCAGCGTGCACTATTGAGCACTGGTCTCTCCCTACAGGGGCACAATTTGTTGAACAATAGAACTTTGCCATTGTTCTAAATGTAGTTGTTTCCTGTATAACCAGATTTATTTATATAAAAATATAAATTATTGATAGACAATGCATGATCTGAAACTAGAAATAGCACTAGCTGTGTGATTCCCTGTGTGTTTCCCACTCAAGATTGAAGACAGCCCTCGCCAAGTTGCTCAGTTGGTTGGAGCATCCTCCCATACAGCAAAAGGTTGCGCATTTGATCCCCTACAGGAGGCAACCAATTAATGTTTCTCTCTCACATCCTATGTTTCTCTCTCTCTCTCTTTTCCTCCTCCTCCCCCTTCCCTTTCTCCTCCTCCTCCTCCCTCTTTCCCTCCCTTGACTCTCTCCAAAAGCAATAAATATATTCTCGGGTGAGGATTTAAAAAAAAAAAGACTGAAGAGACCTAGAAGTACAAAGTATTTGAATCTGTAAACCAGTTACTTCAGGTGGATAATTTTGACACAATTTCAGTTTATTACTACTATTAAGGTTGTAACTCATGGATGATTTTATTGCTCTTTTAAAGTGCAACTCTATTACTAGGTGTGGTGGCCATGGCAACCCATGATATGTGAAAGACAGATAGGAAGAGGAAATAGGTCTAACATTAATACTCAGGAAACTGAGAATGACAGAGAATGGCTAGAGGTTCTGGGCCTGACAGAGGACAGCATAGGCCAGGGGCACTGACATTGGAATTTTTCTTAATTGGAGCCCAGTGACTAATCTGGTCAGCCAGCCAACACTGGGAATCAAAGAGAAGGTGGTTTGGTTCGGAACTCTAGTTGTGGATGACTATGGTATAAACTTCTTGAGGGTACAAAACATTTTGAATTTGCTGCTTCACCCCAGTGCCTGGAGTAATGCCTGGCATTATAACCAGGAATCTTGGGAGCAGGTACCTAGGTAGAAGTCTGAAATCCATCGAGATAATGTGGAAGGCAGAAAAAGGATGTCCCTGTGGGGGAGAGCTCCCAGATCTGCCTAACACTGAAGGAGATAGAGAACAACATAGGTTCTCAAGAATCATGGTTGATCACTGAGATCCACAGTTGACATAGCTATATTCTAAATCTCCCCAGATGACAGGGCTGACATAATGTCCTTTGTCCTTCCTGATTCTGGGATTGGTTTAAAAACAGAGATAAAATTGACATTATGAGTGCCAGGGATGACTGTATGCCAAGCACATATTCATGAGAATCATCTCATTTTGTCCCCCAAACAAAAATAGCTAAGCCCTATTATTGCCTGTTTTACAGGTGAATAACCTGAAGCTTGGAGTGGTTAATTTGCCCAAGGTCAAGACTATTCAGTGGCAGATAAGATTCGAACCCAGTTTTGCCTACAAAGCTCACACCCTTAATGACAATACGTTGTAGCTTCTTAAAATACACCTTTGCTTTCTTTTTAATTTTTTAATTTTTATTTTTATTTTTTTTTGTCATTCAAGTACAGGTGTCTCCGTTTCCATCCCGCCACTCCCCCCAACCCCAGCCATCCCCAACTCCCACTCTGGATCCTACCCTCCTTTGATTTTGTCCATGTGTCCTTTATAGATGTTTCTTGACATCCCTTCCCCTTTTCACCCATTATCCTCTCCCACTTCCCCTCTGTCAATTTGTTCTTAATTTCAATGTCTGTGGTTAAAAATGAAACTGCTTTCAAGTAGCTATCAGAACAAGACTATAAGCTACTAAAGGCATCACAAAGAGGTATATCCAATAGCAGAGTTGGTTCAGAACTGGTTCTGCAGAGGCAGTGAGTAGTGTTGCCCAGGGCTGGGCAGTCAGACATGTCTCACAGGACTCCCAGGAGGAGTGAGGAGCTGGAAAGGCTGAGAAAGCAAACCGGTGGCTGACCAAGGGCACAAATCCCAGTGTGTGTAGAACCTATAAACATAGATTTTAACCCATGTCTTATTAGCATAATTAATGATTTGTTGTTTTCTCTCAAATGAAAATTAGTTTGTCAGATTAGTAATTAAGGAAGCTAATTACACATAGCTGCACAGGGCCTGCTCCAGGCAAAATGGGATGTCTTTGGCCTTGATTTGTTACCTACTTTCTTGGCAGCATTTTCTTCCCCTCACAATTCCTTTATAGACCCTCGCATGTCCAGGCTTTTTCTGCTGCCCTTATCTTTTCCTCCCAGAAGAAAATTGATATAATAAATGAGTTCATAATAGGGTTGGTTGGTAATTTAATAAATTACACTGCCTGGAAATTTTTGTATTTACAAAAGGGGTCTTGCTAAATGTGACATGGTATCCTGGATTGGATCTTATGGGTCAGGGAGAGAATATTATCTGAAAAACTATTAAAATCTGAATGTTAATTTCTTAGTATTGACAAATGTACCATGATTATGTGAAGAGTAACCATTAGGGAAAGTTGAGTTGAGGGTGTATGAGAACTCTCTTGGAAAATTTTCCATAAACCTAAAATTATCCCCAAGTAAAATGTTTAAAGTACCAAAAGGGTCTTAAAAACAGATCAGTTTCCATTCAAAGGAATAAATCTCTAATTAAGAATTTTAGGCATGTGGCTCATACCATATAGGTATGTAAGGATGACCCTATGGCTATATACCCATTTACTTTCTACACACCCTTAGCATATTTAACCAGCAAATATTTCTTTTTGAAAATTTTGGATGGTATGAGTTGTACCCAGGGTAAAAAGATTGTATCAGTTCTTCTCATTGCAGTAAAGGATGCTGAAAGATAAAAAAAGAGGCTGAGAATTAAAGTTACAAGTCAAGAAGCACACAACCATTTTTCTTCCTCTTTAGGGAAGGGTGATGGTTTCCAGAAATCTGAATTAAGCATATATTAATTGATGTGCTGGGAGATGAGTAATTTAGAAAAAAATAAATCACTAAATTGACATTTTAAAATATCAGAAGGAAAACAGATTCACTTAGGCTTTCAAATACTCAGTTTGTTGTTTAATGGCAACATGGAAATCAGTAGTCTTTATGTAAATAATTTAAAGGAATAAGTGCTTGAGTATATACACTCAGTTCAGTGTTCCAAAATAATTTACTGTGTATAACCCAGAAACATTAAAATTAGATAAAGAGTTTAAAAACATGATTTTCCTGTTGGAAAAGGTAGACCAACTAGTTGGCACTGTGTCAGATGAGAGACAATAGAAGCTTGTTCTATTATTTATACAAATTGACTGGTTTGGCAGTTGCTACAGCAATGAGCCATAATGAAGTACAGAAAAATGAAAATGTGATTTCTTTAGCCTTAAACAAAAATGGAATATTCGTGGGCAGAGAATGACATTTTAAGAGCCTGAGCTTGGTCAAATGGCATTCCTTGTTCCTCATGTATCCAGAATGTAATTCAAACAGTGCATTTTTACTGGGGTGAAATTGTAAAGACAGGCCATCATTTCGTGCTTTTAGTCATGGGGCTGTGCCTTGTCATTCCCAAGGAATTTTAAAATATTCATTTTCCATGACTGACTTTTTACTCTTAACTACACTGTCCCTCTGTCTTTGTTTGCAATAAAAGCTTTCTTTTAGCTGAGTTCCTGAAATTGGGTGATTTTTTCATGTCTTCCCAGCAAAAGGGATAAAAAATCATGAAGCATATAATTCAACTAAAATACTTAGATTTTTGCAACAAAAAATTGTCCTTGGGTGAGGATTTTTTAAAAAATCTAATTTTATGATCAATTGATGCAATTTTCTTTGCTCTGTTAGGGAATCCCTGATCTTTGTGGTAAATTCTCGACTTTGAACTTGGATGTTTATACCTTATACTTTCATCAACTCCCATTTATCCACAATGGCTTTTCTCTAATAATATTGTGTTGAATTCCAGGGAAGGCCTTTTAAATAAAAATACTACATACTTCATGTTCCCTAGCCCCAAGGGCTTGTTAGTCAAAGAGTAAACACACACAAAAAACATGTGAGTCAGGCAAACAACTTTTCTAAAGCTGAGACTTAGCCTGAGTCAGCAGAGACCATTCATACAGATATCTACTGCAGAGTGTGTGTGGGGGGATCTTTTCTCTTTTGCCCAAAGTGATGCAGGAAGCTGGTAGTGACTGATCCATAGAAATTGACTTCAATAGGAAATGTTAGTGGCATTAGGGGGTATTATATATAAACTTCTAGGTATGAACCAAATTTGAAGTATTTTTCATAGTATAAATGTGGTATTCAATGTGGAAAAAAGAAAGTTCAGTGCAAATATTTTAATTTTGATATGCACTGAGTTCTTACAAAGCTATATATACCAGTAATTCTCAACAAGGGTCAATTTTGCCTCTATTCCCAGGGGACATTTGACAATGTCTGGAGCCATTTTTTATTGTCATACTTGACATCTAGAAGTTAGAGACCAGGAATGTTGCTAAACATTCTGTAATGCACAAGACAGCCCCCTATAGCAAAGAATTATCCAGCTCAAGTATCATTAGTGCTGAGGTTGAGAAATTCTGCTTACACACCAGCTTGTGAAGGACTATACCAGAGCCAGCTCTGAAAATCCATTTTGTCATACAGCATCTCTTTAGGTTAACAGGAGAATCCCACCTCACTGAAAAATTACTTTTTCTGGTTTTTTTTCTATTGTTGTAAGTTAAATATACATGTTGTTCTTATTTACCAAATACAGTGTCAAACCAAGGGGAAGTAAGTGGCAATATTCTGCCAAGACCAACAGAATAAGCTTTAATTTTTACCAAAGGCCCTTGATTGAAGAAAGAAGGAATAAAACAACTTGTGACCAGGATGGAATATGTCACCAAGAGGAAGGGTGAAACTTTCTGACTCATAGGGAAGTAAGTGTAGTGTATCTGTTCAAACCAGTAGTTTTCAAGGCTGATTACAAATAGAATCTCATGTACCTGATCCGAGTGCCCAGAGAATCTGAGTAAATTGATTGAGAATGTGGCCTGACACTCTGTATATTTTTAAAGCTTCCCATTTCTAGAATCACTAATCTAGATGGTTTAGAATCAATATTTTAAACATGCTTAAAACAAAACATATTATCTGTCTAACAACATGTTTATTTGCCCTACCCATGATGACCTCTGCCACTCTTCTTGCCTGTTTTTCTATCATGTTCTCTTCGCTTTCCCTGAAAATGCACTTGTCTGAGTTTTATATTTCTCATTGGGACCACTGTCTGGTGTTTTTTAGGCTAGTAAATGGTTCTTATTAGACTTGTGCTGGAACTTGTGCTAATCCAAAATCAGACTCACTAGTGACAGAACTAGTGATATCACCAGGAATCCCACCTGAACACTTTACCTAGCAACACAACAGCGCTGGAAGCACTAAGGAGATCCAGTCCTTACTGTTCTGTGTTAACTTAAGGAAGTGTGTTTCTGGGTGAAGAGTGCACAGGAAAAAAGATCATCTTTCATCTAGATAACATCCTAAGCATTCATTCTGGTTACTTTAACACTATACTTTATCAAAGACAAAGTGGCACACATGACTGCTTTTGAATGTACTTGTAAGAGTTGTAGTTTTGCCTGCACAGGACCAAATGGTTATGCTATAAGTATGCTAGATAGTTTAAGGGACTTTCAATTAATCATTACATCAATAATTTAATGTGTTTCCTTTCATCTAAATGTGCCCTTAGGCAGGTAAAAGAAGCACTACTTAACACATTGCAGAAAAAAAATTTACTTTCTTCCTGGGCTTAAAGTTGCATGTAATATGAAGAAATTAAACTTTGGTTTAATTGAAATTTGGTTGCAGTTTGAGGCTTTATAGTTTCTTTGGGTCACCTAAGTCAGTGGCATGGAAATGAAAAGTAACCTAACAATGGCATAGAAATGAAAAGTAACATGGCATCTTGGAATGTAAACTACTAAATCAATAATGCTTAATGCCACTAAAATTATTGTAAGATGTATGCTCTCTAGTACACTGGTAGGGAGATGTACCTATTCTTAAGAGCTATTTGGAATTATGGATCTAAGGTTTAAATGTTTATGTCCTTAATTTATTTATTCCAGTCCTAGAAATTATCTTAAAATTCAAGGTATGCTAAAAATTTTGAACTCAGAAAAACAGAGAGTAGAGTGCTGGTTATCAGTTTGGGTTTTGTTGTTGTTGTTGTTGGGTACAGGGAATGGGGAAATACTGGTCAAAGGATAAGAACTTCCAATTATAAGAAGAGTAAGTTCTGGGGATCTAATGTACAGCACAGTAATCATACCTAACAATACTGTATCATGTTTTTCAGTGTTGTCAAGAGAATAGACTTTAAATGTTCTCACCATAAAAAAGATATGGTAATTATGTGATGGGATGGAGGTATTAGCTAATTGTTATTGTAGTAATCATTTTGTAGTATATAAATATATCAAACCAACATGTTGTACACCTTAAATTCAGGCAATGTTATATGTCAATTATATCTCAATAAAGCTGGAGGAAAAATAAAAGATATGGTGAAAGACTGAAACATTTCATTATTTAAAATACTAAAAATAGAAACAAATAAAATTTCATCAATTATATGATAAAGAAACTATGATGTAGCTCTATAGTAGAATATTATTTAGCCTCTAAAAATCTTGTTTTAAAAAACATAAAGATTTAATGCCACCCCTATTAAAATACTAATGACATCTTCTCAGAACAACAAATAAAATTTATATGGAACCAGAGAATGGAATGGAATAGAGAAAATTAAAAAATGGAACTATATCAAACTAAAAGGTGTTTTGTACAGCAAGGGGAAACCATCAAGAAAACAAAAAGAAAACTACTGAATGGGGGAGGATATTCCCAAATGATATATCTCATAGTGAGTTAGTGCATAAAGAAATCTTAAAACTAAATACCCCCCAAAAACAAACAATATAATTTAAAAATGGACAGAGGACCTTAATAAGCATTACTTCAAAAAGGACATACACATGGCCAACAGAAAATGTGCTCAACATCACTAATCATCAGGAAAATGCAAATTCAAATAACAATAACATACCACATCACACCTGTTGGAATTGCTACATCAATAAATGAACAAACAATAAGTATTGCTGAGAACGTACACTGTTGGTGAGATGGTAAGTTAGTATAGCAATTATGGAAGACAGTATAAAGATTCCTCAGAAATTTAAAAATAAAACTGTCATAATGGTGGCAGCAATTCTACTTCTGGGTATTTGTCTGAAGAAAACAAAAATATTAATTTAAAATGGTGTATGCACCCATATGTTCATTGCAGAATTACTACCAAGAACCAAGATATGAAAACAACCTGGATGTTCAATAGATGAATGGATAAAGAAAATGTGAGATGGGTGTGTGTGGGGGTGTGTGATGGTATATTCAGCAATAAAAAAATTGAAATCTTGACATTTGTGACAATACTGATGGATCTTTAGGGTCCTATGCTAAATGAAATAAGCCAGACAGAGAAAGACAAATACCATATGATGTCACTTGTATGTGGATTCTAAAAAACAAACAAAAACAAAAAAAACTCATACAACTCAGCACCAGGAAGACAAACAACCCAATTAAAAAATTGGCAAAGAACCTGAATAGACACTTCTTCAAGGAGGACATACAGAGGGCCCAGAGACATAGGAAAGGATGCTCAGCATCACTAGCCATCAGAGAGATGCAAATTAAAACCACAGTGAGATATCACTTCACACTGGTCAGAATGGCCATCAATAGCAAATCAACAAACAAGTGCAGGTGAGGATGTGGGGAAAGGGTAACCCTGGTGCACTATTGGTGGGAATGCAGACTGGAAAAGAGTATGAAATTTCCTCAAAAAACTAAAGATGGAACTACCTTTTGATACAGTGATTCCATTGCTCAGATCGTACCCTAAGAATCCTGAAACACCAGTTCAAAAGAACCTATGCACCCCAATGTTCATAGCAGCACAATTTACAATAGCCAAGTGCTGGAAAGCCTAAGTGCCCAGCAGTGAGTGAGTGGATCAAAAACTGTGGTACATTTACACAAGGGAATACTATGCAGCAGAAAGAAAGAAGGAAGGAGCTCCTACCCTTTGAGAGAGCATGGATGGAACTGGAGAGTATTGTGCTAATAAGCACAATAAGTGAAATAAACCAGGCAGTGAAAGACAAATACCATATGATCTCACCTATAAGTGGAACCTAATGTAAAAAAATAAACAAATGAACAAAATAGAACCAGAGACATTGAAATTAAGAACAAACTGACAGTAACCAGAGGGGAAGTGGGAGAGGATAATGGGAGGAAAAGGGAGAAGGGTTGTCAAGGCACATGTATGAAGGAAACATGGACAAGGACAAAGGGGGGTAGGATTGAGGGTGGGATGTGGGGGATAGCTGGAGTGGGTGGGTGTGGTGGGGGGAAATGGAAACAACTGTACTTGAACAATAATAAAAAATAAAAATAAAAAGATAATAAATGAAAACTCTGAAAAACAAAAGAAATATAGAGAGAGACTCATAGATATAGAATAGGTTGATAGTTGTCAGGTTGGGAGGCTAGGTCGGAGGATGGAAAAATTGAACAAAAAAGAAAAATCTCATGGACACAGAAAACAGGGTGGTGATTGCTGAAGGGAAGAAGGTGGAGGAGGTGGAGGAGTTCACGGATGGTGATAAATGGTGATGAGCAGAAACTTGACTTGTGATGAATACACAATGCAGTGTACAGATGTATTGTAGAATTATGCACCTGAAACCTGGAAATTTTCTTAACCAATATCACACCAATAAATTCAATGAAAAGTAAAATATCATGGATTCTGCCATTAAATTATTATATTACCATGGTTTGCTTAGTTATATAGAGAAATTTTAAAAAAATACACAGGCAGTGTGTTTATCATATATGGGCTTTGTTATGTTTAGGTATATTTCCTCTATTCCCTCTTTGCTGAGAGTTTCATCATAAATTCGTACTGGATTTTATCAAATTCTTTTTCTGTGTCTATTGATATGATCATGTGATTTTCATCCTTCATTTTGTTTATGTGGTGGATCACATTTATTGATTTGCCAATGTTGTACCAACACTGCAACCCTGGAATAAAGCATTTTGATCATGGTGTATGATCTTTTTGATGTATTGTTGTATTCAGTTTGTTAATATTTTGTCGAGGATTTTACCATCTATGTTCATCAGGGATGCTAGCCTATAATTTTCTTTTTTGTAATATCCTTCTCTGGTTTTGGAATTAGGATAGTGATGCCTTCATAAAATGAGCTTGGGAGTCTTCCCGCTTCTTGATTTTTTTTGGAATTTTTTGAGAAAGAAAGGTATTAGTTCTTCTTTGAATGTTTTGTAAAATTCACCTGTGAGGCCATCTGGTCCAGCACTTTTGTTTGTTGGGGGTTGTATTTATTATTATTATTATTGCTTCAGTTTCACTAATTGTAATCTGTCTATTCAGATTCTCTGATTCTTCCTGATTTAGTTTTGAAAGATTGTATGTTTCTAGGAATTTATCCATTTCATCCAGGTTGTCCAATTTGTTGGCATTTAGATGTTCATGATATTTTCTTACAATCCTTTGTATTCCTTTAGTATCAGTTTTCATTTCTTTTCTTTCACTTCTGAAGTTATTTATTGTGTCCTCTCTCCTTTTTGCTTTATGAGTCTGGTTAAAGGTTTGTTTATCATGTCAAAGAACCAGTTTTTGGGTTTATTAATCTGATCTTTATTATTTCCTTCCTTCTACTCACTTTGGGCATTGTTTTTTGTTCTTTTTCAAGTTCCTTTAAGTATATGTAAAACTAGATTGTTTATTTGAGATTTTCTTGTTTATTAGGATAGGCCTGTATGCTGTGAATTTCCCTCTTAGGATTGCTTTCCCAGTGTCCCACAGATTTTGGGTTGTTGTGTTCTCACTTTCATTTGTTTCTAGGTATTTTTTGATTTCTTCCTTGATTTTGTTGTTGACCCATTCATTGTTTAATGATATGTTATTTATCCCTCTGAGGAATTATAGGAGAAGTGCCATCAAGGAACATGTGTAAAGGACACATGAACAAAGCTAAGGAAAGTGGGTTTAAGGGTGAGAGGAGGGGATCAGTGGGGTGGGGGCTATGATGGGATGAAAATAGAGACAATTGTCCTTGAACAACAATAAAATAAATAAATAAATAAAATGTTATTTAGCTTCCATGTCTTTGTGTGTTTTCTAGTTTTTTCCTTGTATATTCTGTTCCTTTGGGTGAAACGTTCTGAAGATATCAATTAAGTCCATTTGATCTAGTGTTCATTTAAGACCCCTGTCTCCTTTTTGGTTTTCTGTCTGGGAGATGTATCCATTGAAGTCAGTGGAATGTTAAAATTCCCTATTATGACTGTATTTGCTCAATGTCACTAATCATCAGAGAAACACAAATTAGAACCTCAATGATATACTACCTCACACCTGTCAGAATGGCTATATCAATAAATCAGCAAACTATAGTGCTGAAAAGGATATGGAAAAAGGGGAACCCATTTTGTGCTGTTGGTGGGAATGCAGATTGATGCAGCCACTGTGGAAAGCAGTATGGAGGTATGTCAAAAATGTAAAATAGAACTGCCTTATTACTTCCGGGAATTTATCTGAAGAAACCTGAAACACCAATTCAAAAGAATATAAACACCCCTATGTTCATTGCAGCATTGTTTCTAAGAAACATGATTTGGAAGCAGCCCAAGTGTCCATCAGTAGATGAGTGGATACACCATGGAATACTACTTGGCCCTAAAAAGGAAGAAAATTTTACTATTTGTAACAGCATGGATGGACCTGGAGAACATTATGCTAAGTGAAATAAACCAGTGAGAAAAAAGACAAATACCATATGGTTTCACTCATGTACAGAATCTAATGAACACACTGAACTAACAATAAAAATAGAGACAGACTCATAGAGAGAGTCCACTGACTGCTATGGGGGGACAGTGTTGAGGGTAGAGGAATGGAGCAAAAAAAGAAAAAAACTCATTGACATGGACAACTGTGTGGTGATTGTAGGGAGGAGGGGGTGGGTGGAGGTAGAATAGTTTTGAAGAGGATAAATGGTAATGGAAAAAATACAATAAAAATAAACTATTAATATTAAACATTAAAAAATAAAAAATTAAAAAGAAAACACTATATATAATCCCATACACACATATGTTCATTTAGTAAAAGCAGAGATAGTGTCTCAATCATTTTTGTTTTGCCATAGTGCCTATGGAAATAGCATTGCTGTAATTTGCACAATATAATAACTGGATAAATGGGTGGATAAATGAATAAATAAAGTCTACAACATCCACCTTGATAATAATCATAGATACTATTTATTTAGTACTAGCTCTGGGATGGCCATTTAACTAAGTCCTTATCATTGTTTTCTCATTTGATCCTTATAATAATCACATATGACCATGTTTGTTTTAATATTATGATAAATTAGGGCTTGGAAAATTGAAATAAGTAGTCTACAGCCACATAATTGCTAAATGGAAGATTAAGGATTTCAACCCACTTCTAATCCCAAAGCCGGTGGTCTTTACTAAGCAATACCAAACTAAAGCAAAACAATACACCCTCTGCAGGGGGGGAGAAGAAAATATGTCCCTTCCAAAGAAAATGTCAAACTAAAGTTCTACATTTCTGTTTGCTATACCACTATTAGAAATGTATGTGAACTCAGAAGCTTTCGATGTGCTTGAGATTTGAACAATTAACTGTGTTTGCATAAATCAAGTTAACATGTTCCCTGTGGACATAAAACCTATAATTGATTAGTAAGTCTGTAGGCCATGTTTATGGCTTAGATGTCCCTATGTTTAGACCTCCTCATTTTCAGCTTGCTAAGAGCAAAGGAAAACCTATAGACATATGTGAACATAAACAGACTGGTAGCATCTGTTTATCTGTAATTTTGATAATGATTAATATTTAAGAAGGGCTCATTATCCTTATGTATTTCACATATGGTGTGAGTTGAATGCTGCCGATGATTTTTCTCTCCAATTATATCTCTCTTCCACCATTCAAAGCTCTCACTATTGTGCCACTATGTGTGTGTGCACTAAACTATATTTTTAGTTTCATTGCTGAAGTATGTTAGCATGGAGCAACACCACCCATTAACAGTTTAACATGGCTTAGTTTATCAGATTTCTTTCAGAGTTGGGTCCTGGGGGACTGATACTAGTGACAGCAATAATTCCAGGGAGGATAGATATCAGAAAGGTCTGTAGACTGAAGGAGGAAGGTATATCCACATGGAGACCAGAGAGGGGACTATTGGGAGTCATGAGCTCCTATTGGACCCCACAAAGGACAAGAGGTTGACCAAGGGGTTTACATGTGGAGGAAAAATGCAGAGTCCAAGCTTTGCTCTCTTGTGACTAAGCATAGTGCGTTATACATAATCCATCTTCAGTAAATGATGAATCAAATTACTTTTGCCTTATGGTAGTTTTGTCTAAGACTAAAGTTGAAATCTAGTGTTAATATTTTTTAGTTATTAAAAAAGATTTTGTATAGCTTATTTCAAAAATTAAGTTTCTTAAAGAGACATGATTTTCTGTTTTAAATTTGTTTAATAATATATTTTGTGCCAGAAAAATCCTTTTTTAGGAAAAACTCTTCAAATATAAAGCACAAATAATTCTTCTGTTATTAAGACAGTTTCTATTGTGGACATGGAATAACACACCTGCTGTGAGGATGTTATTTTTGTTATTATTCCATGTGCACAGCCCTGATTAGAGGAGGTAAAAGATACACATCTCCTCTAAATGGTGAATTAGACCCAGTGGGGAGGAAAGGTATATTTTATGACAGATTCTATAATTATTAAAGCTTTGAATAGCCCTCTTTTTAAAAAAGAAATACTTTTAAATGTAATTCTCTGTCTCACCCCTCGATGTGTTATGGTGAATATTGATGTCAGAAAAAAAGTATATGAAGAGCATCCTACTCCAGTGCAAATTTCATTACTACTCCACAAAACATTTTGTATCAAGACTTTCTGAAAGAAGAAATTTTTAAAAGGATCTTTTCCATGCTTTTTTCTTCTGTTCAGGATTTGCTCATATCTGCAGTTTTCAGGATAAGCCCACAAATGTTAACAATATTTTTTCAAAGTAAAACCGAAAGATAATTCATAACCCAGGTGCCTTGGTTTAAGCCTTGACTCTATTGTGAATTTTTTTCACTGTTCAAATGTACTCATTTTTTAAAAGATTTTATTTATTTCGTTTTTTAGAGAAAGGGGAAGGGAAGGCAAAAGAGGGGGAGAAAAGTATCAATGTGTGATTGTCTCTCGCACACCCCCTACTGGGGACCTGGCCCACAACCCAGGCATGTACCCTGACTGGGAGTTGAACTGGTAACCCTTTGGTTCACAGGCCAGCACTCAATCCACTGACCTACACCAGCCAGGGTCATTTTTAAAAAATTAAGTCCACACAATAATGTTTTAAAATAAGGTTTTTAAAAGGTTAAAAAATATGTAAGTTATCACCAAACCTTATTATAAGATTTGAATAACATTTTCCTATTCATTTCCAGGGCTACAGCAACACACAGGGGCCACATTATTTTCAAAGATGCTTTAGCCCAGCAGTTGTGTGAACAAGGAGGTAAGAATTATCTTTGATTTATGCATATTGGTGTGTCAAAATTATTTATGGTAGGTCCTACATACTATGTACTGAGTAACCATTTCATTAATCTTACTTGACTATGATGCTTTAAAAATGCAATTACTGCCTTGTTCAGGTGGTTCAGTTGGTTGGAGTATCCTCCCATACTCCAAAATTTACCAGTTTGATTCTCAGTCAGGGCACCTACCTACGTTGCTGGTTTTATTCCTGGTCATGGTGTATCTGGGAGACAACCAATTGATCTCTCTTTTTCTCTCTCTCTCTCTCTCATCAATGAACATATCCTCTGGTGTGGATTTTTTAAAAGTTGAATTACTGACCCTTTCATACCCCTAATAATTACTTAGCAATTACTGATAAATATCTGTAGACTTCTGAAAATACTAAGTATGAACAAAAAAATTTATCTTCTTTTCACAATTTTTTACTCACAAATTACATTTAGTTGTACTGGAAATATACACGTAGATCTCGGTAATTTTAGAATTCTGCAAAAACACTTAATGCTGCAAAACCACATCTGCTTAATTTACCACTTAAATTTTCTATCAACTTGGTTTATTACTTTTAATGTTTGATCATGTTATATATTACCTATATGCCTTTACAGCTGTATACACTATTAATTTTAGACTTGTGGTAGTTACTGTATTATTTTAGATAGATTATGTGTACATTAAGTATTCATGGACTTTAAGGACTTCTGCTTTGTGATTACCTCATATATGTCCAAGCCCTCACCCACACCAAACTCTGACAAATGCACATACACATAAGTATATGCACACATGTGTGCATATACACGCATGCACACTGAAAAAGTAAAGACTGGGATCCATGTCTTCACACAAATCCAATCCCTCTACCTCTCGAGCTTCTACACAACTTGTGTGTTCATGTAGCATTTTCCACTTCACATAATTTTCTTCTGAAAAGTGATGAATGCCACTATTGAGAAACTGAGCTTCTCAAGTGCTCTTTGGTTCCCCAGAGCCTTGCATAGTGCCTGACATATGACAGACACTCAAAAAAATGATGGATTAAATATGAGTTTTGCTAAGCCATACACCTAATTATTTTTTAATTTATTGTATTGACATTGGTTAATAAAATTATATAGGTTTCAGGTGTACAAGTCAATAATACATCATCTGTATATGGTATTGTGTTTTCACCACCCCAAGTCAAGCTTCTTTCCACCACCATTTATCCTCCCTTTATCCTCTTCTACCTCCCCCATTCCCCTTTTCTTCTGGTAATCACCATACTGTTGTCTGTCTATGCAGTTTTTCTGTTTGTTTGTTTTGTTTTTTTCTTAATCCTTTTACCTTTTCCCCCCACCCCCTCCCCTCTGACAGCTATCAGTCTGTTCTTTCTATCTGTAAGTCTGTTTCTATTTTGTTTGTTAGTTTATTTTGTTCATTAGATTTCACATCTAAGCTAAATCATATGGTATTTGTCTTTCTCTGAGTGGCTTTTTAAACATCTTGACAATGAATATATTTGAAGCCAGTTTTTATAAATGTCATGCCCTTTACACCATCAGCATAGACATATTATCATTTTTTGTTTACAGAGATAAGTTTTGGGGAGATTTATTCATGTAGGAATTATAGTATTGAATTTAAAAGAAATTTATAATAACTGTCACACTGTGAAAGAGAATCTAATGGACTTGGGAGAGAATGAAGAAAAATTATATTGGTTTTTAAAGGCCTAAGAAAATATCATTTATTATTTGTAGTAATATATACATCATCAATATGGCTTTATGTAAGTAATGTGATACTTGATGATTATTACTGGCAAACTGCTACTAGTTTACATACATAACTCTTGAGTAAGAAAACCCCATTCTAATTATAGTTTCAGCCTTACAACCATTCAGTATTTGTGTGTTAAGCAGATTTTTATTCTGTGACTTCTGAGAATGAAAAAATGTCATTGCCTTTATAGCAGGCTCAAGAAATCTATCACAAGGTAAATAAATTTTCAGACTATGAAAATGTTCACATTATTGAAAATATAGAACACCATATAGCAGTGAACATTACTATCCCAAAAACTACATTGTGTTAAAAACTCTAATTTTAGTAACATTTGTTATTATCTAAAAGTTGATCTTTTAAACTTGAGACTTTTTAATCATTTATATTGTAAATGAATTGTTGAGATTGGTTTATTTAAAATGAAAAGAAAAAGCTCCTCCAAACTATGGCACATTTATGCAATGGAATACTACCCAGCAGAAAGAAAGATGTAGATACCCTTTGCAACAGCATGGATGGAACTGGAGGGCATTATGCTAAGTGAAATAAACCAGGCAGTGAAAGACAAATACCATATGATCTCACCTATAAGTGGAACCTAATCAGCAGAACAAAGAAGCAAGCAAAATGTAACCAGAAATATTGAAATAAAGAAGAAACTGACAATAACCAGAGGGGAGAAGGGAGACAGATATGGGAGAAGATAGGGGAAGGTCCATCAAGGAACATGTATAAAGGTCACATGAAGAGAGCCAAAGGGAGTAGGTTTGAGGGTGGGAGGTGGGGGTGGGTGGGGCAGGGGGCTGTGGTGGGATGAAAATGAAGACAACTGTACTTGAACAACAATAAAACAAAATGTTAAAAAAATAAAAATTAAAAACCAAGAAAAATGACTGGGAAAAAGTTCTCAACCAGTGAGAAAAAAAATGTTGCCTAAGAATATGATTTACATGATGGTAGACATGGATGTTATTAAAAATGTTCTTCAGCCCAGAACCAAAGGACAACACTGAGCTTTTCAATAGCAACTACTCAATTGAAATCATATCAATTGACTCAAGATAGGATGGGGAAAGAATATTAACAAGAGTGATGGCTTCCTGCTGTCAGAAATAATAAGGGAAGCAATTGGTGGCATAAACCATATATTTATTTTGGCCCTATCTACTTTTAATTAACACATTAATTATCACTTCAAAAATAATATAAATTTAACATGTAATAATTTTTTGCATTAGATGAGGATTATCCAATATACACATATATTAGAGAGAAAAACATGACATTCTCTATATACCACACACAATGTCTTTCTATTACAACATACTCAGTACATTTGTTGATTTGAATCAAATTAAGCAATTTAAACATAGCAAATTTTCCTTTGTGGAGCAGGAGGACAGCTATCATTACAAGACTATATTGTTAGCTAAGCATATTGGAAAAGTGAAAGGATCAGAAAACATACTAGCAATATCTTAGATAGTCTGTAATCTTCATCCCTTTCCTTAATAGACATTCACTGAAGGATCTTATTCTGCAAACATGTACCATCACCCAAAAGACCCTGTCCTAACTCATCATGCTAAATATTGATATAATAGTGAAAAGCCCACTTCCTGTTCTTAAAGGCTAGGATGTAAATGGCAGGTCACTGGATCACAGAGGTAGCTAAATTTGCCTGTGATTCTAAGGAAAGGCATCCAGGGGGGGCAAGTCCTGAAGGGTCAGCAGCAATTTAAGGAAAAAGGAAGGAAGATTCCATCTCTCTCCTCTTCACATTCCCACTGACCTGCCTTTGATCAGGTGCCATCACTTCCTTTGGGAATTACTTAAATGCATCCTGCCTGTTTTCCTGCTCCTGCTTTCTCTACACCTTGTAAAGCTCTGTATAATGAGCTTTGTAAAATGGAAATAGTATTCTACCATTTCCTGCTTAAAATCCTTCAGTGTCTCACTTGGAGGTAATAATTTATCTTCAGAGTAATCCCTAGTGCTTATTACAGCATACAAGGAAAATTTTTTACCATCTGGCCTAATTTTCCTCCTTGCTTCATTTCTGTCATCCTCTCATTCTCCTTAGATTTTCCTGGAATGCACCTTACTTCATCACCCAAGTGTTATTTGCACTCCATACCTTCCCTGTTTTCTTTACTTGGACGACCCTTTTAAGTCTTCTTCACTGGGCTAAGTCAGGCTTTCAGATACTACTTAGGTATTAACTCCTTCTAAGAAAAATATCTCTGATCCCCCTCAAGCTGCTCAATCTAGTCTTGGCAACTCTCAAACATGGTGACATAACTCTCAAGTCACAGCAGTAATACAAATGGAAACAATGTCAGCACTATTATGTGCCAGACTCTACTCTAAGCACTCTACGAGCATGAATGCATTGAATCTTTACAACATCTCTCTAAAGAAGGAACTATTATGATCCCCACTTTATAGATGAGGAAACAAAGGTACAGTGAGAATAACTTTTCTAAGGTCACACAAATAGAAACTGGTAGAGCTGGGATTGGAGCCAAGGCAGTTTGTCCAGTGGCTCCAGGTATAGCCATCCAATTACAATGCCTTTCAAAGTCTCTTATTTGATCATCTGTTTGTTCATTTGACAACTATTAATGCATATTATAATAAGAATATCATTACATGTGCCTTATCTGCCATTAGATATCAGTTTCTTAGGGTAGGAACTGTGCTTTTTATTACTGAATTTATAAGGTCTCTTACAATGTCTGTTGCATAGTATGCACTCAGTGGATGTGTACTAAATGAATGAAGGAACAATTGAAGTAAAGTAGTTTGATAGATGTGGGAAAGAGGAAGCTACCAGCAATTCATTACAGCTAAGCCATGAGGCTGGGAGGATAAGTGGAGCCAGTATAAAGGGCCCTGTGCTTGGGAGCTTGAACATTGTTCTGTAAGCACTGAGAAGCAAGAGTGACACGAACAATTTGTGCTTTAGAAAGAAAACGGGATAGGGATGGAATGGGTTACAGAGGTTAGGAATTAGAGACAGCTAAACCCAGTAGCAGGATAGTGTAGTCATCCTGAATTGATGAGAACTGAATTTTAAGGTAAATTAAAATTTGATCTTGGAGGCCAGGAAAAAGCAGATATGTTAAAGAAACAAGAGAGGTATCATGTGGAGTGTGAGCTGAAGAGAGAATCCAGGGTGACTCTGTGGTTTCTGGTCTCGATGACTGAGTGGTTGATGATACCAGGAACTGAAGGAAGAAATGAAGAAAATGTTACAGATGAAAGAAAAGATAATAAATTGGACTTTGGCATAATTGGCTCTGGCGAAGCTGCTTTCAGTCCCAGAGAGCTTTCCAGCAGCCTTCTGAGGAGAGAGGCAGATTGGGGAGCCATCAGCATGTTGATTCTGAAGAGAGGATGTGCTCATCCAGGGAGATCACTGGAACAAGGGAGAAAGGCCAAGTGTGGAATGCCAGGCATTGAGCAGGAGCAAGAGGAAGAGGGAATTCTGGAGAACGGGCAAGCTTCAGAGGTAGGGTGAATTCTGTGAAGACATTTCAACATGGAAGAGTTGTTCAACAGAGACAAAGGCTTCTGAGAAAATGCAGAGGATGAAATATGAAAGCAGGCTTTAGGATTTTGCATTTGGAGAGTTATTGGGACTTTGACTATAAATTAGGATGGTTTTAGGTGAGGCCAGACCATATGAGCCTACCCTGTAGTGTGGAAAATTCTTGCCCAGGCTTTGGAGTCAGTCAAAGAAAGGGAGATTATTGTAAGTTAAAAAGTAAAAGTGAGGCAGTGTTTAAAGTTGAGGCTTTGGAAAAAAAATCTAGGTTTAAAGACAAGCGGAGAGGGGGGCGGGCAACCAGAGGTTGCAGCCTCAGAGGAAGAATGAATGGGCTCACTTTCTCTCTCTCTCATTGCTTCCCTCCCTCCCTCCCTTTCTCAAAAATCAGAGTATATTTATAGGCTTTCAATGCCTTGTAGCCAAAGGCCACAAGGAGCACACCTGGAGTTGGCAGGTTAAGTTCAGAACTTGATCCAGTATGGGAGAATGCACATCATGGAGAACCGTGGGGCATCTCAGTAAGTGGATATTACAAAAGGATTATGAGATTTGGGCCTATATTTCATGATTTAAACTAGAGTTTAAGGAAGTAGGGCTTTGCTCTGCATTGGATGCTATCAGAAAGTGGGGATGAAACTATGGTTAGGGATCTCAATAACTTATCTAGAGGGAAAGCAGACTAGAGTGAGACTAGAACTGTAATTGGTGAAGAAGGAGCAGCTATTCCTAGCAGCCAGGAGAGGGGGACACCTGGCCTTTTGTGAGCTGAGCAATGTTCAGGTTGTACCTATGTTCAGACATGATTACCAAGTGGTCCTCTCTTGATCCATCCCAATCACAGAGTGGCTTTGTCTGAAGTTGATGATCTATGAAATCATTTAGGTTCTGCAGGAGAACAAGGAGACCCTACTGTACATACCAGGCCCGCTCCTGGATTCCTCTCTTGAGGCTAAGGAAAGGGTGCTAGTGGGTAGTCATTGACTTTTGGATTTACAAGGACTTTGAAATCATAGAGAAAAGTAGGCATTGTGTCCCAGAGAAAGTAGGTCTGGCTCAAGGCTCTGTGTGACCTTACTCTCAAGCCACCAGCACAAAGAACAGGCTCAGTAAATGATAAAGGGAAGGGATCTTCCTGGAGCAAAGTTTTAATAATCAAGGTCAAAGGGTATGAAATGAAAGGCCTAAGTAGATCAGTGTGGTGATATTGTGGTTGCTTAATTATTTTCTTTCAAATTTTCTGTGCTATTTTTTTACAGTGAACTTCTGTTATTTTGGTTATAAAGAATTCATGCAAATGTCCCCTTGAAATAACAAATACAGGGTTATACTTGTGAAGGAAATGGGGCAACCCTACTGAGGCAGGTGGAATAAATCACTTGTAAGAACTGAAGGAAAATTCTCAGTAACAGTTCCCTGTCTCCTCCTGTGTGAGGATTTCCCTGACTCTCTTAACATGATTGATCTTGGCTGTGTCATAATTTTTTCAATTACTCATATTCCCCAACTGCAAGCTTCTTGAAGGCAGGAACTATGACTTCATGTTTTGTTCTTAACATCCAACAGTGTTTGCCATAATGCAGACACTCTTATAAATGTTGTCTGAATATTTACCTTAAACATTTTACTATTGAAGAATCACTGCCTTTTCTAAAAAATCTTCTTTAACCCTGAAATTTGCCATTCAACACCATGAGACAGTGTGGCTATTATCAAAGCAACATTCTTATCACTGACATCAGGTTGAAAATGTATGAACCATCATGCTAAGAAATCTGAAAATTGTTCATTATCTAAACACTAATTAATTCCCTCAGTGCTCCTAGAATATAAACCAGGTTCAGGGATTTTAGCTCTTCACTTTGAATTCTGAGGTCCTAAGTAATTGTAAAAGCATCTCCAGCTGAGTTCTGCTGACATGTACAGAGGCGGAACCAAGGTATTCTCCTCTCAAGGCTGGGGATGAGGGGGAGGTTGTGTACTAGGTTGTATACTCCTAATTGCTTTGAAATGTGGAAGGTGCTAGGTTTATTCACCAGCAGTAGAAATAAAGAAGTGGATTATTTAACATTCAGTACTTTACAAGGTTTATTGAATGCCCAGCATAAGCCAGGCATTGTTCTAGGCTAGATCTTGGGGTACATGAACAGAGAAAAGATCCCTGCACTACTGTGGCCTATATTCCAGTGAAAGGAGACAATAAATGAGATACAACAAAAGAGTAAATGCGATACCATGATGGAAATTGGCAAATACTGTGGGAAAAGATAAAAACTAAATAGGTAGAACTGTGTGGTTGGGTGAAGGGGGAAGAGGCAGATTGCAGTTTTAAATAAGATAGCAGGTAAGATAGGCAGGCCTCACTGAGCTGACACCAGAGCAAAGACCAAGAAAGACTAAGGGAGTTATCTACGCCGCTGTCTGTGGGACTTGCCAGAATGTCACGAAGTGATTTGGAAGGGAAATGTAGTAGTGTTTTGTGACTACTGTTAGAGATGATCAAAGCAAAGGATAGAGGAGATTTCAGAATAGACTGAAAATCCAAATGGAACTAGAGGAAATCAGTCTTTTTCAAGAATTATTATTGAACAATCTAGAGAAAGCTATATACCCAATTCATATTCCTCAGAATAACATAAAAGGAGTTCTGTTGAAAATCAGTTTGTTATATATAGAGTAGGGCAAAAGTAGGTTTCAGTTGTATATGTTAAAAATAAAATAATAGTTAATAAATAATAATACAAGAAAAAACTTTGGGTTTTGTGTGACCTTTTGGAGCTCTTATAAAACAGAAGTCACAAGTATAAAGCTGATGTGAGTATGAGCAGGGGCCTCAAAAGAAAAAAAAGAAATTATTTTCTAGAGGGTGGACCCCTTGTAGTACAGGCTTCTCCCTCTAGGTGAGTGTTCTAGGAACCCATCTGTATCAGTGTACTAGCTAGTATTGTTGTGAGAGGCTGTGTTCAGCTTCAGGGAATTTTTTTTTGGAGACTCAAATTTGCCCATTTCATGATGGGTGATTTACGAGCGGACCTGCCCACACCATGATGAATATTCAGCAGTTTTTGACCAAAATGGCACAACCCCCATGCCCCACCCTCCCTATTTACCCAGCCTCTTCCTAAGTAACTTGTTTTTGTTTCCCTGATGAAAAAAAGGCTTCAAGGGGAAACATTTTGCTGATGTGGAAGAGGTGAAACAAAAAACAGCAGAAGCACTAAAAGGCATCAAAATTGACAAGTTCACAAACTGAGTAGTGGAAAAAACCATCTTGACAGGTATATTGCATCAAATGGAGAGTACCCTGAAGGTGATCAAAGTTTAAACATGTAAGAATAAATACACAATATTTCATAAATAAATTCCAGGTTTTAGAGGGTCTCCCCTTGAACATCAGCATGGCTGCTGCTGGTCCACCAGTGTGCACGCATCACAGTGGAGGCTGGAGCAGGGAAAATAATGGATTGTATATATATCTGCTGGCCTCTGAGCTTCTTGGCATGCCCTCTTCAAACATATATATTGATTATTTAGCAAGGCCAGATGACAGGCTTAGCAGTCAACAGGGTCATGTCCTATAGTGCCCACAAAGAGTACATGCCATTTATAAACTATGCTGGAATTCTCTGTTGTTGGGGTGATGGAAGTAGGTATAACTAGAGGCAAATGTTTTTGTCAGGAGGAAAGGGGTCAAGCTTACAGCTGGAACAGCAAACCTTGGCTGCTTTCTGCCAGGCTCACCAGTTTTTCTGCTGGTTATCACCCTTGGAACAGTGAGTGGTAGAAATTGTGGCTATGTTCTCTAATGGCCATTGGCTCATGGTTGTAGGCAGTGTATTTCTGTCATTCAGTCCCCAAAGTCTTAGGAATATTTTATTCCTTTTATAAGAATTGCTGAAATTTTATTTAAACTGGGAGATGGGGGCGATAAAAAGTTCAATAAACAAGTCCATAAAGTGAATGAGTTATTTAACCTACCTTGATATTTTTCAGTACTTTAAGAATACCTTTTAATGTGAGATGATTGATATGTTAACTAGCTTGGGAGTGGTGATTATTGCACAATGTAGACATATATCAAAACATCACCCTTCGAGACAGCATGGATGGAACTGGAGAGCATTATGCTAAGTGAAGTAAGCCAGGCAGTTAAAGACAAATACCATATGATCTCACTTTTAACAGGAACCTAATCAGCAAAACAAAAAAGCAAGCAAAATATAACCAGAAACATTAAAATAAAGAACAAATTGACAGTAACCAGAGGGGTAGGGGACGGGAATAACGGGGGAAAGAAGGGAAGGGTCATCAGGGAACATGTATAAAGGACCCATGGACAAAGCCAAAGTGGGGAAGAATTGAGGGTGGGAGGTAGTGTTGGGAGGGGAGGGGGAAAGTGGTAGTGGGAAAATGGAGACAACTGTACTTGAACAGTAATAAAGAAAAAAGACAAAGAAAAAAAACATCAAGTTGTATACCTTAACAATTTTTATTTTTCAGTTATACTTCAATAAAGCTGGAATGGGGATAGCTTTTATACCCAAGTATTGTATGAATTGTAGATTAGATCTCAGTAGCTTATCTGACTAAGTGTCTTTCCAAATGCGATTTTCATTAAAATGCAATTTTTTAATTAATTCAGACTAAACATGTCAGAATTGACTAGTAAACCAGTCAGAATTGGGTTTTACTATTCTACTTTAATGGTTGAAGTGAAAAATGATGAATGAAGTATTTCACTTGAATTTGCCCAATGTTCAAACTTTTGCTAGTCAAAGACATCTGTTTTCCCCATGGCTATATTTTGCAGTTTACATTCCAGTTTAGCAGTTACATTATCATTCCTGACATTCCTGCACTTTGTAATTTATAAACAAAGGGAGCTGAATTAGGAGGCTCAAGTAAAATCTTCCAGGAACCCTCAATCTTGCTTCATGGTCTCACAAACTACCCTACAGGGGAAGGAACAGTAACCCTCCTAGGGCAGTGGCTGGCAAAAAGTGTCCTTAACTGATCCTTATAACAGACAACATTAAGAGGAATGAAAAAGAGGTGACTCCCTGGAGCCACAGTAAAATGTCTTGCTACTGGCTCTAAGTGGTCTGACTGCTTTTTAAATTTTCTCAAGATCAGAGTTTTGGACTGGTTCTGTTTTCCCTGAGAAAATTAAACATAATAGATGTAAACAGCTTTTTTTTTTCACTTGTCAGGGTTATAGACATTTCTACTGGACAGTTTTATCTAGTCCAAAGTCAAAACATCAAGAATTATGCCTGCTTGACTTTAACATTTAGTTCTTTTGGATGTTCATAGAAGTATGCTTTCTACTCAAGCTGCTATGTAATCTGCTGGATTCTGCCATATTTTGAAGGACAAAGTCTAAATTTGGATCTATATAATTACTTGGAGAAGGGCAACAAAACTGTGGTTAAAACACATTAAATTATTATTTTATTTTGGCTTGTGAAATATTATTTCATGCAACCTATGTCATGAATGATTCTCTACAGTAGATATAGAGATCTACTGTAGATTCTCTACAGTATCTGTGGATACTGTAAAAGTATCCACACTATAGTCTTTCCTGTAAGCCAGCTTCCAGCCTTTGTCATGAACTGGAGGTGCTGGGCCACATATCCTACCAACAGCCCTACAGGCAACACTGGCACCAAAGAATGACAGTGAGTCAACACAGGTGACTATGCTATTCACTCAGCTTTTATTAATGCAGGTTCAATCTAAATGTGTAATAACCCAATAACAATAACAATTACTCAGAAACAATAAGCAATAACATCACACAAGAGAATTGGGGGATAATGAACCTGAGTCTCAAGAGTACAGATCACATTGGGTCTGGGAGGCAGCCAGTCGGCATCTTGCAAGGCAGAATCTGTGGTGGCTTCAGAGTCAGGCTAGAGCAAGGGTGGGTGATCGGAGCAGTGGAACATCTCTCAGCCATCTCAGCTCCTCTCAGTTGTCTCAGCTGTCTGTTTGAAGGCTTTTGTTTTCATATTCTAGTATGATGCAATGTTGCATCAACCTTTGATTAACACAAGTTGTTTTGTGCCACTTCAATAAGCACATATTGACTATGTTGCTCTACTGCACATTCTCTGAAAGGGTGGAGTTACCCCTTGGGTAAGCACATGTCATGTACCACAATGTGTACTACTCATGCTCAAGGGGTTGCATCATCCCTCTGAGTCATTGCTCTACTGTACATGCTCTAAACATGGCATCTTAGTTGACAGCATTGACACCATCTTAGTTCAGTCCTGCTCTCCACAAACCTATTAATCCAACCTTATTTTTGTACTTGAAGATTCAATTGTTTAATGTAATAATTAATACAGATTTTCACAATCATGTTCTTAAGAGTTGGAATTCATTAATATTAGTCAACATATATTGTGCCATGTTCCCAGGGGAAATACACGGAACACTGTACCAGACATATGATAGTTGTGTGGCAAATAAAGCCATTTCACAACCTTTTCTTAAATAGCTTATAATACAAATATTCTAGTGCAGATCTAGAAGAGAAAGACCAAAAAACACATTTATAGAAAAATGTAAACTCAATGGACTGGCAGTCCTGCCATCTCCTCTGAGGACTTGCTCTACAGTTTTGTCCTCTCATTTTCAAATCATCAGCTTCTTCCTCTTCACCATCCCCTGCTCTCAGAGAGTCAGGAATGCAAAGTGGTCAGGAATGCAAAGAGAGCATGGACTTTGGAGCCATCTACTTTTGGATTTGAACTTCTATTCTGGAACTTTCTAGCTATGTAATTTCCTTTTTTTACTGTAAATTAGGGAAAATAATATTAGCTATCTTTTTGGTTGTCTTGTAGCATTTCCAAGAGCCAAGCACAATATGCTTTTTTTTTTATTGTTGTTCAAGTACAGTTGTCTCCATTTTTACCCCACACATCCCTGTCTTTCATCCTCGAGCCTACCCCCTTTGGTTTTGACCATGCCAGCACAATATTCTGTTCCCAGAAGGAACATAGTAAAACTGTGAGAATTAAATGCAATAGTGGCATTCTTGGGATATTGGCTTGCACATAACTACCCTATCATTATTATTATTGTGCACTTACATTAGGATTTCATTTAGGTACCTTGAACACAATATATTCAAAACTATGTATACTAGACTTTTCCCCAAATCTGGACCATTTTATTGCAATTCTGATTAGTGACTTAATCAACTCAGTCACTAAATGGAGACAGGTAAACATTACTTTCTTTATTCCTTTCTTTCATCCACATTTATACCCAGTGTGTCTAAGACCAATCTATATTATCTTCTTAATATTTCTTAAACCATTACTGTTCTTCCCACAGTTACAGACATTTCTTTGTTTCATGCCTTCCACACATCTCAGTGTTCTTAAACACAAACCTCATTTTTTAACTGGCAGCCTCAAATGCCATAACTACAGTCATTTGCCCTGTTCAGCCTGGTTTTCAATGCCCTCCATGATCTAACGCTGCCTCTCTCTCCAACCTCATTTCTGCATGTAGGCACTCTCCACACAGCCCACCCTCACCTAATACCAGGCTCTCTACTTCATCTATAATAAGCACTGATTTCATCAAATATGTCATCCTGTCCCCTATCTCTGTAGCTTATATATATTTCAATTCCATTCCCTGGAATACCTTCTTTATTACCCCCTCCTGTGTCTTCTCCATGAAGTTGTACTTATACTTGAAGGTCCAGCTCAAGTCTCTCCTCCTCTATCATCTTTATTTTTTTTAGTGTTGTTCAAGGATAGTTGTCTCCAATTCTCCCTCACTGCTCTCCCCTGCCCCACTGACCCCCATCTCCTACCCTCAATCCTAACCCCCTTTGGTTTGTCAATGAGCTCTTCATACATGTTCCTTAATGACCCCTCCCATTCTCATCTTTATTTTTTATCATTATTCCACCTTATACTTACTAATTGAATTTAATTCACCATATTGCATTATCATGTGTTAACTTCTACATGTATTTCCCACTGCAATTTGAACCCCTTGATCCAGCAGAGATTGGATCATTTTTATATTCCCAGTGCCAGACATAGTGCCTGGCACTCAAATATTAGCTGAGGGAATGAATGAACCACATATAGCAGACATACCTTTCCAAAATTGTCTAATTACTATTATTTCTTTAATTGCAAGCTAACATACACTTCCTGTACCCCAAGAACTGTTTTTATAATTGCATTTAATCATTCTGTACTCTTTCTTCTGCATTGATGGACTTTATTAGGAATAGCCCTACAAGATTCACAGTTGGATAGATATTATTTCAAATGATATTTATTGCATTGTTCAGTGTCCCCTTTCTAAGAAATCACAGGAGAAACTTTTCTCAAGTCTCTGTATAATAGCCGCCCTTCTCCTGAGCAATGTGTGTTCTTTCATGTCATGAACTCTTTGATTTCTGTAACTTTATAGCTTTAGACCAAACTTAAGATGTCATTGCATTTATGTTGCATACTTATGTCAACTGGATGCATTTTTTCTGTCCCTCATTTGTCATCATCTTTGATTTTCTTCTTTATTTTCTTGCTCAATGTGTGCCCTTTTTGTAAGCTGCCTCATATCTATTTTAGAACAAGACAAGTTACACAATTTATTCTTAGATGTGTAAAGGAAAGTGCAAAAATGAAGATAATAGCATGTGTAGCAGTGACTAAGAAAGGAGAGAATAAAAGAGAACATTTGAATTTTCTAATTACAATGGCTTTAGCAACATGTCTTGCTGAAGTTATTGGTACCCAATCATCTAACATTTTTGGAGCAACTCTGTGCTAGACAGTGTGCTAGGCATGGGAGTGCAGAGATGTATATCTCTATTCACAGGAACCCACAGTCTAATCAGTTCTAATTTTCATTCTGGCCTTTAGGTTTGTGACTGAGATACAGAGAAGATACCATTCCCCAGAAGGAACCTCTTCCCCAGACAATAGGAAATTAACTTTTTTATTTATTTTATTTTTAACTGAAATTATTGCAGTGACACTTTTTAGCAAAATTATACAGGTTTCAAGTGCACAATTCTACAATACATCATCTGTATACTGTATTGTGTGTTCACCATATTTTAGAGTATAGACTAAGCTTCTGTAGCTAATAGAAGTGTATTTCTCAGTCATAAACCAGTCTAGAGGTAGGTGGTCCAAGGCTTGTAGAGTGGACCACCTATGTTCTACTATATACAACATAGCTTCCATATTCAGGGGCCAAGCTGGATGCTCCAGCACTTATATGTTCTAGCAGCAGGAAGGGTAAAAGGCCAGAGCAGCATGCCCATTTTTTGCAGGGCATGACACAGTCCTGAAAGTTACCCAGGTCACTTCTTACCTTTCCATGGACAGAACTTAATTCTTTTGCCACAGGAAGCTGCATGGGATACTGAGAAATATTCTTCTAATTGGGAGCCCTAGTCCAGTTAAAATAAAGAAGGGGAGAATAGGTATTGATAGACCTCTAGCAAATTTCTTCTAACATTGGCAACAAGGGTTTTTCTTGTTCTTCTTAGTAACAGTGGTATTAGTATTGTTTTTAGTATTATTATTTGATGATGATGATGATAATCCTGATTTTTCTTCATACTTCTAAATGCTATTTAAAAGTTATGTATATAGTCTCAGGATATTGGTCAGTTTATAGCTATACTTCTCTACTTCATCTATGAATTTCATCTCTTCAAGTTCTCAAAGGTCTAAGATTTTTTTTAAAAATTGCTATACTGTCACATTTTAAAAAATAATAGTTCATCAGCAATTCAGATAATATATTATTTTGTATTCTGATTTTTCACTTAAAACTTTTATTTATCATAGGCAAAGTTTTGAAATATAGGCGGATATCACTTCAGAAAAGGTGAAGGCATGTGCATGGCAAAAAATCTAGTCATTAGTTTTAGTGTTTAACATATCATTATTGACAACTCATAGTAGAATAAATCTTACCTGAAAGAGTTCGCTGTTCCCCATTTGTAGATTATAAAGATATATTTTAGCTTTGCTCCTATTTCATTTATTTTATAATGTGAAAGATGATAAGTTGTTATGAGACACAAATCAAATTGGTATGGGAAATAGGGGAGGAAGGGAAGAGGAAAATACTTCCTAACATTGCTGGTTCTGTGTATAATTTAGCTGTCTTTAAATATTAAGTAATCTTTTATACTGACCATAAGTATATTACTGAACACAGGGAGAACTATTTTCACTCTAAATTTATAACATTTTTATAAGCTTAATTATCATACTTGAAGGTCAAATGGTGCTTTATTGCAATAAAATACAGAAAAGTAATAAAGAAATTATTCCTGGGGAGATGAAAATCTAGGTTCATAGCTCATTAAATGGCAACTTCACGGGCCATGTCTAATTTGTCATATTTAGCTTCAGAAGTTTTATACATTTGAATTTCAAATTAGGTGAAGGAATACCTGAGGCAAAACTACCTAGGGCCTTTGAATTTTAAAACAATTCAGGAACTATAGTCCCCATAACATAATACCTTTATTTGTAAGAAGTAGCTATCACTATATATATAGTACTTGTCTGACTCAAAGGATTTTTTTAAATTTTAAGTAACCAATAATATTAACACAAAGTTCTTTAACCACTCCCTCAATTTGTTTTTTTAGGCATCCCTTTTTTTTTTCTGCCCAGCATATTGAAATTTTCATTTGCACTGACTTATTTGTTGAACAAGTTGGCTGAAATATATTTTATAGTTACATGATTACTTAAAATTTCTTTCCAAAATAAGTCAGTTTAAACAAACATTTTTGTCAAAATAACAACCTTTAGGGGAATGCAACATGACTTCATTCATTCTAATGTGTCCTTATGAGATGCTGGTGAGCTCAACTTCTGAAAAAGCATAAACACAGAACTGCTTTTGTAAAAATGAAGCTTAGCTTTTCTTTACTTTCAGCATGTAATTTGTATCTTGGACAAATTCAGTTGATGAATGAAGAATTTCTACTTCAATTTAACATTGAGAAGCCATATAATGATCCATGTTTATGATATTTACTAAAAATCACACAAATATTTATGCTATTAGAATGTAGTTAAGAAAAGCATGACTGTGGACTCTAGGATCCAAATGATATCATAAAAGCTAATGTGGAATTGGAGGTGTTTGTTTCCTGTTTCAGTATACAGAAACTTTCTGATCCTTAATTTCTATCTGCAAAACTCAGCTAGTATTCTTTTGCCAGTGTCTTAAAGAGAAATTATTAATTAAATCTTGTGGGATGCTCTAGATAATAGAGAAAATATAGTTAGTAAATGAAAAGTAATGCTTACAGAATAACTCTGTCTAATGCCAAATAGTAATAGATATTTAACATTATTTGTGTACATGGAAATAAAGAACAAACTGACAGTAACCAGAGGGGAGGCGGGAGGAAGGTAACAGGAGGGAAAGAAGAAGAAGGGTCAAGTCAAGGAACGTGTATAAAGGACCCAAGGACAAATATAAGGGGTAAGGGAGAAAGATGGAATGTGGGAGTGGGGTGGGTAGGGCAGGGGAGAGAAATGGGGGGAAAACAGGGACAACTGTAATTGAACAACAATAAAAAACATTAAAAAAAAAAGAAAAAATAAAAGTTTGGAAAGGGGTTGGTAAGTAGTTATTTTCACATAATAGTGGTCAGATTAACTCACATTGAGTGGAAAATAAGTAAACTATTTTAAAAAATTTCACTCCCCAAAATAAAGATATTCCTTAGAAAAGGACCTGCTACTCTATGAATCTAGACCCAGCACCAACACATGTGTGTTTACATATATGGGATAAGTGTTTTTTTTTCATTTACTCAACAAAGTGTGAGTGCATGCTCGTCCTACTTTTATTTTAAACAAATAAATACTAACTTTGCTAAAAGAGACCAAGCAATATGTTTTTCTTAGAACATTTGCTACAGAATTTACTTATTTTCACATTATGACTTAGTCTTTGTGATGTGACTTGCTTGTCTTGATATGAATTGGGTCTCTTTACAACTGTCACATAATAATCATTCACCTTCAGTATTCCTGGCATAATTGTTTTTATCAAATTTGCATTAGTATGGATTTCTTATAGTCAGTCAAGACAGTTCTAGTCTTTTTCTTATGGTAGCTACTGAAGATTAGTAAACCATTGCAAGAATAGTACAGCTGAATAAAAAGAAAGCTCTACAAGGGATATATATTTTTTGCAAACAAATTTTGAAGTATCCTATAAAAACAATGATTCAAGTTTCTTTTATTTTGAACTATATTAGCTTATCAACTTAAAAACTTTATTCCTGCACTCCTTACATATCAATAAAATATTAGTAAAATTAGACACTTAATCTTCAGATCACTTAATTGTTCCATACTATCTAGCAAAATCTTTGACTAAGCAAAGATCTAGAATATCACTGAAGCATTTCATTACTGATCTAAAGCATTGTATTCTACTTCTGCTGGAGATTTTTAAGGACAAATAACTTTGAAGTGGCACTATCAAAAACATCAAGAGAAATCTGTAAAATAAACTGAAGGGCACATTTATGAATGACTTCAACATTTTTTAAGAACATTTTATTACCTATCTAGTATGAAATGATTTTATTATGATTAAAACTTTTAAAGTTTCCCATTTTTTTCTTGTTCACCTACTCTCAGGAGATATTTGACTAATAAAATTACTTAGATCTTCATTTATTAATACTTTCCTGGTACAGTTGCTACCAATTTTGCTGATAATTTTTTAACTTTAAAGATCTTTGGCTTTTTCAACTAAAAACACTTCATAATATGCCAGGCTTTCACCCTCAATCCTTTGCTGGGAACAGGGTTTTAAAAAAACATGGAAGCTTTAGTGAGACTCTATCATGATTTTTACCTTCTGTTACCTTGCTTTTACCTTTTTAAGGTAGGATCTTTATTTAACTTGCCTGTTTATCATTTCATATTTTATATGTGATTTTGACTAAGTTGATTCCTTTTGATGACATTCGGCATACTACTTAAATTATCAGGATATAATTAAGTTCAATTTCCAGTTCAGTCAAGTTACTTGAACCTGATCAAGCTTTACAAAGAACATAGTTTCTGTGGATCTCAGTGACATTACATTTGTGAGTGAAGATTACAAAAATGTGTGTTTCTTCTGGGTGCAATCTAGAGTTCATTGAAATGTGAATTCATTTACCCTTCATGTGTTCTATTAACACCAAAAGCAGCATTGTAATCTTGCCTAGGACTGGTGACAAACTAATAGATCTTCAGAATTGTAAGTTGGGTTTATTTATGCATTGCCAGTGTTTATGGATCTCCTTGGAGTGATCCATAAAACCCAACTGCAGGATATGGTATATCATGATCACTTATATTTTAATCAAAAAACACCATTGAAAGTTTGGCCTCTAATCATTGCACAGTTTGTAAGAGTTTACAACTTATTGACAGAAACTTCATGTTAAGCTGAATTGCCTCTACATTTATGGGAAAATAAATGATTTAATAAGTAATCGAATGAATACTTTTCTGTAAACCAAAGTGAACTCTTGGTATTCTCAGAATTAATTATTTCCGTAGTATAGGATGTACATATATCCATTTTGTAAATCTAGGAATATCCAAATTTGTTAACATTTCTATGTTAGGATACAAAGTGAGTTCCTCATAGTATAAAATTCTGTCCATCCTTTATGTATAGTCTCATGGATCTCATCAATGAAGTTAAATAAAGACCATTTTATGCACCTTCTCTCACAGTGGTTTCTCTGGGTAGAGGCCACTCCAGGCTGTCTTACTTTCTCTCTCCAACTGAATCTGCACTGACAACTAGCAGGGCCACCACCCCAGTATATCCCCCTGTGTATATCTGTAGTCAGCATCTGACCTGGTCTTTTGTCAGGATGAAGAGACTCCTGGAAGAAAGTGAGATGTCATTTACATTTCTGTTAAAGATGTGTTCTATCCTGTTTTCTTCAAAGCCAAAGCCTACTTCTCTAGGAACATTTTTGTTTTCTCATTCTTAGAACCAAAACTTCCCAGTATAAGCCATTTAAGCAGTTTTATAGGGTAGCTAGAGTTGGTTTATGCTATTTCAGATGCAAAGAAACTGGATCCACTTCAAAGGAAGTTGGATCCAGGTGGGTGGGGCAGGGTGGAGAAGTCCTGAAAAGAGGCAGAAAATCAGCAAGAGACCAACAAAAAGTTGAGATAAAAACATTAAATCAATCTAGAAAGGTGAGTCACATCTAGTTTAATGGCAAAGGAGCAGGAAATGTATACTTGGAGGATGCCAATAGGTATTACATGACAAATAAGGACCTCTCTGAAGTATGCATTTTATATTTAATAAAGGAAAAGAACTTTTTCCCAAATTTACATACTTCAGGAATTTAGTAATTCATCCACGTTAGTAGTATGAGGCAAAGCAGGTATTATCCAAGTGGGAGTGTAATAAATGATGTTGAACTATATTATACTTCTTCAGGCTATTTATTCTAATTTTTCTGTGGTATATTTACCCTGATAAATGTGAAAAAGATGGTGAACTTTGTATAAGCTTAGAAAATTTTGTTTTACTACATAAAACTAGATTGATGTAGCCACTTGGTGAGAAATGATAAAATAAGTTCCCCGGGGCCAGTACTTTACTAGATTTTTTACTATCTTTATACTGTACATGTGTAAATATTTTTCAAGGAAATCTGTACTTTTCCTTTTATCAAGTTTAATGTGTACAAAGTGCATTTCCTTTTTTTGAGGAAATAATGTTTAATTATCTCAGACAGTGGATATTTTTGTTAAAAATATTGAATTGTTTTCCTAACTAGTGATTTAAAATATGATTTAAATGTGTTAACTTAAATCCAGGTAGACACTTACTAGGTGTTTAAACTACCTGAACTATTTATTCTAAAGGACTTTTTGACAAAGCTGTGAGTATATTTTGACATTTTTCATGGGGTTGGATCTTCAATTATTTATTTTCCAAAATATAAAATATATTACCACTAAGAATGAGCTTTCAGTTCATTTCAGTATTTATTGAAAGTCTATTACTAGCTTAGGTTGGTGTTTTGTGTGGACATATTTTCTTCCTTTGATGAAATTATTTTTTCTTCATAGAAAAAACATGTACTTAATATAGAGAACAGTTCTGAATGCTACAGAGGTGTCCAACCTGTGGTCCACATACTGCATGCATCCGAGGATGGCTGTGAATGCAGCCCAACACAAAATTGTAAATTTACTTAAAACATTATGAGATTTTTTTGTGATTATGTGTCACAATGTATTTAATGTGTGGCCCAAGACAACTCTCTTCTTCCAGTGTGGTGCAGAGACACCAAAAGGTTGGACACCCCTGCAAGGGTTGGTTTATATGATTAAGACTAGTAGTTTTAAAATTTGGGTTTCTATCAGAATTACTTGGGGAGGTTTTTAAAAATACAAATTCTGAGCCTGCATTCCCAGAGACATTGATTCCATGGGTCTTTTTTCAATGCCCCTCCCCTGGTTATGTTGTAGGCAATTCAGTGAAAGATGCTATGTGCCAAAATAATTTAGAAAAAGTAGATATCAATTTGGATAGACTCCTTAAAGTAGAGTAAAACATCTTATAACTTATTCTCTTTATTGGGTCCAGGCCCTAATCAGAGTTATTTAAAATCAAGTAGGTAACCACTCTGTAAAGTACATGATTTTCTAACCACTTTGCTATACATCTAAAATTAATACAGAATAATAGTGAATATAAACTGTAATTTAAAAACAAAATAAGTAAACAAAATAGCTAATTTAATTGCTGTCTCTGCAGTTATTTTGTTATATTTATCTAATCATCCTATTGACTAATAAATATTTCTAGTTGATATTTGCCATAAATTTTACATATAATTTAACATTTCCCAGTTTTTAAAATTATTATTGTATTTATTATATATATGTGTGTGTATATACACACACACACACACACACACATATATATATATATATATATATATATATATATGTTACTTTCCTGCCTCTTAACAAATTTACATCATGAATACAAAGAGCTACTTTTGTAAGGCAGGTAATATTGGACATGGTAAACTATCATAATAACTTAAGAACAAAGCAAACAAACAAAAAAATCCCCTTGGTACTTTTTCTTCATTAGGTGCTACAAAATCTCATATCTTGTCTTTGCAGTGAACTTTCTTGAAAGAGCAGTCTGCACAGTAGTTAAGACCTAATGTGGACCTAAACAACAAAACAAACAAACAAGCAAAATATAGCCAAAGACACTAAAATAGAGGACAGGCTGACAGTGATCAGATGGGAGAGGGGAGGGAATTTCAGGGAAACTTCAGGGGAGAATGGGAAGGGTTTACAGGAACAAATATAAAGGACATATGGACAAAAACTAGGGGGGTTGGAAATGGATGGGTGGGTTGACTGGAATGGGAGTAAAGGATAGAAACTGTTCTTAAATAATGATTAAAAATAAATGTTAAAAAAATGAAAAAAAAAAAAAGAATGTGGTCTCTGAGGCCAAATTCCCTGGGTTCATTTTCAGGCCCTGCTTAATGCAGTGCCTCGATAACAGATGTTCTCAATAGATATCAGCTGTATTAGGATTATTTTAATTTCTCCTTCAACCCTCTTCTCTCTTAAAACTCTCTCCTTTCCTTATTTCCATAATGAAACACACTCTTTCTCAGTCTCCTTTGATAGCTCCTCTTCTTCTATCAGTCCCTTAAATGCACATTTACACCTTAATTTTGCTACCTTTATACCCTACATTCTCTCTAAGTGACTCAGTCTTCTTCCATGACTCCACCACTTCCTGTGTGATAAGATTCCCTAACTGATATCCAGTATAGATCTCCCTGCTCCCTCTTGTTCAGCTCTGTCCAATAGAAGTATAATGAGAGCCACAGGTACAATTTTAAGTATTCTAGTAGCCACATTTAAAAAGCAAAAAGAAATAGATTAATTTAATAATATATTTTACTTAACACAGAATATATAAGTACCAAACATTTCAATATAATATAGTCAACATAAAATTATTGAGATATTTTACATGTTGTACTAAGTATCTGAAATTTGGTGCATTTATTATACTTACAGCACATCTTAAGTATTGGAGTACTTACTCTTTTAAGATTTCATAAAATTTACAGTTGAAAACTAGATTTACATATCCAAGTGTCCTATACCTACTTAATGGTCTTCCAATAACAGAATCAAATATCAAAAACTTATTTTCCTTTAATATCTACATGCGCCTTAACAAAATCTGCTCATCTTTTTTTAGAAGAGCTGATTTTGCTTAATACAAAAGCGTATCAGTTTCAAAACTACAAATTTAACTCATTCATATGCAGTGTAATATTGAGGGAACATATTTTACATCATTGTGCCATGTTTTTGTCATTATTAGATAACTGGCAATTATTCTCTTCATTTCCAGAAAATCTTAAATTAGAGGTAAAAATTCAATAAATCTTTGTAAAAGAAAAGATTCCACAGCTTGACCAAAAAGCATTGACACAAAGCACAAGATTATTAAATTTTTCTTCTATTTTCTTGAAGACTTCCATAGTGATGATTCAGAGCATTTGCACATGTATTCTAGATGTATACTGAACTGTATTCGTGACACTTTCCATAGAGTCTGTTTCAAACGACTGAGTGCAGGCATTTTCAATGTGTATAATATGTTGGTATGAAGCAACAAAACAAACATCAGTTTCTAGTCTTAAAAATGCTGTTAATTCTGGATTTTTCACCTAACATAGCTGAACCACTGACTATTGTGATAGAAACAAATATTTTCATATCTAACTGAAATTCTTTAACTTATATAAAAGATTTTAAAATTATGCCATGAGTTCTGATTTTTAGATAGTGAATTGAAAATTTTTTTTTCATAACTTTGGAAGTCTTTTGAGAAAAATATATAGCCAAAGTATTGATTGGGCAGTGTCCCTTATTTTCAAACTCTTGTTAAAGTGTCCTTTCTTGAAATATGTATTTGAACATTCATTCCATTGCTTATAAATGTTCAGATCATTAAGTTTTCATGGTAAAGTCCAAATTCAGTTTCATGATCTTCTCAATCTTCTCAACTTCTCCTTTTCTATGCCCTCCTCTTAAACATTCATCCAGTCATGCTGAACTTGTAGTTCTCCCAAATTGGACATTTTCTCTTACTTCTCTGTGCCATTCCTTTTACTCCAGAAGAGGAGCATCTCTTCCCTTCCTCCCCCAACACCTCTTACTCCTAGTAGTCTTTCAAACTCAGTGCAGAAATCATCTTCTCTGGTAAGCATCCCCTGGCACCCTCTTCTCCTGGTCAGCCTGGAATTAGTATCCCTCCCTTACCCCACATCTCAACCTAGCATTCTCTGAACACTCTACCCTAGCACCTACTACACTGTATATTGTAGTTGCCTCCACCAGATGAGAAACTGTTTGAGGGCAAGGATGGTGCTTTTTTCCATTATTTTCCTAACACCCAAAACAGCCCCTGGCAAGTAAGAAGTGCTCAGAAAGGTTTTTGGCATATTCATATACTACCATCATATCACATTTATATTGTGTCTTTCAAGGGATACCTGACTAAACTTGAATAATAAATGTTCCCTGTGTTCTGCTCTTTACTTGAAGAGTAATCTGTTACTTTTAAATATAGCTAGAGAATTAGATGTCTAATTTTATGATGTTTATTGACATTTTCTTTTTCTTTAAAAAGCTTCTCACCATTTTATTTTTATATGACCTAGACCTAAGTTTTGTAATTGCATTTGTGATCATTTGTTATTGCATTTTGCTTTTGTTGCTAATCAGTCATCTTTCCCTTTTTCTCTTTGGTTCAGCTCCCACAGAGGCCACTATGCACCTACATCTAGGTAAGTGTTTAAGACCCTGATGTCACTAACCTTAGTATTCAATCTATTAAATACTTGTCTCACTCCTCTGCTATGTGGGCAGATGATACATAGGTGAGGAAACTCTCTGCCTTCTCTGATTTGCTGATGATTCACTATAATTAGAGTCTGATCCAAATTATTCTCAAACATAGCAACTCACCGAGGAGCTGATCATGCTACCCAGTCAAGGGCTAATGAGAGGATTTTCAAACCTGTTAGCACATTTATCCTTAGGATCCTGTTGTGTGTGGCCATTTGACAGAGTATTCTTTTGCTGAATTTTCCCTCATTCTCCTACCCATTGTAAACAGAACATAGAAAGAATGGTTAAAGAGCTATGAACATGGAGAAATTTATCTCATTTCAGAGTTGAGATTTCTGCTCAGGTTAGTCCTGCATTGTAAAAAGAGAAATAATTTGATCATTTCTTCAAAAACTTGAACAAGACTGTTTAAATAATTATCTGTTCTGTTTAATGTCACCATGTAATGTTACCACCACTCATTTTTCTCATGATCTTTCCATAGTGCCAAGCACTTCATAGGCCACTGTTCTTGAGGCAGAATTATGTAGTGGTTAGGAGTACAGATTCCAGAGTCAAACTGCCTAGTCTCACATTCACCACTTTCTAGCCATGTGACATTGAGCAAGTTAACCTCTCTGTGCCTCAGTTTCCACATTTGTAAAATGGAAGTAATAATAGTACCTACCTCCTAGGGCTGTTAAGAGGATGAACTGAATTCATATTTGTACAGTATACAGTCAATAATATAACACTGTTGGAATAGATACATGAGCACATAACCATTGAGGCTTACTCATGCCATTGTAAAAAATTCTGTATGAAACAAAAGATCTTTAAGAGTTAAATTTCTCATTCTTTTCCAGTGAAAGCTTGTTTCAAAAGCAATTTCTTACCCTGCACTACTTAATAAGAATGAAAAGAAGTCATTCTAGCTGGCTCTAGCCTTTTCAGATGTCTCTCACTGTAGGACTTGCAGATGGGTCAGTGGTTTGTCTCTTGGGCTTTTCCTTTCAACCTATAAACCCAATTAATTTATTTTTCTCTTTGGAAAATCTGCCTTGAGAAACTCTACTTTTATGTAATGCTGAAGCTTGGGGCTGCTCTTCTTTGGCAGACAAACATAAGCACTTAGAAGCGTGCCTTCTGGCAGCAGAGGCAGGCTGGTGACTCACAGTGGCCCAGCCGAGTCTTGAGTCTCGAGTCTCAACCACCTTGGGTATTTGAGAGAGCTGTACCCTGTAGGCATTTCAGGCACTGTGTCTAATTGCTCAGAGAAATCATTAAATCACTCCCATGCACAGAATACATCACAGTGTTCTCTCCAGTGTAAATCCATATTCTTTCTCCCTGTTATCATCCTAAGGCTTTGAATCTAAAGCCATTCCTCTCAATACATGCTGATTCACTGGTTTCCCAGACTTTGTTATCTGCTTACCTGCTGACATACCTGATATAAAGGGATGAGGATGGCTATAAGTGGTGATACACCAAAGAGAATTTATAAGTACACTTTCTGATATTTGGAGTTGAATTTAATTACTCAGTGAGTTTAGTGAGCCCCCGCAAACCCAAAAAGGTAAAATATCATCTTCAGAAAAAAAACAGGGTGGTTATTTTTTGTTGATTAGATCAAATGATTTTAACTTTTCCAAAAGCATATATAAACTAGTTCAGACAAAATTGTATAAGCTCAGAGAATTTATATTAGCTTAGACAAACTTCCCAAGCAAATCATGAGAAGCATATGAGTGAGTTTATAAGCACAAAATTCACTTTTTATACCTTGGGTAGAAATAATTATTATTTCTCACACAACCTTAAAAATCAGTCCACTTACATTTTACCTGGCCATGAAATTGTTTTTACTCGCCCACCCTCTATTCAGTGGAAATATCACATACTATATAGCTATGAAAATATTGTTTGCTCTTAGCAGGCCTCAAGTTCTAGAGCTTAAAAAATGTGTGTTTGGTATAATCTCAAGTGTAGTGATAATACAGTGAAAACTATGGATGGTTCCCTTCTGACTTCTTGAAACTATGGATGGTATTCCTTCTGACTTCTAACATGACTTTATTTGGAAGTTTTACTTATTCATGTCAATGATTTCTCCTATGCAGCTCTGAGTGGGGGGAGGGACATTAATTTGAGACTCATTAAATAAAAAATGAATGAATATAGGGAATGAGAGAAAGAAAGCCAGGGCAAGAGGGATAGTGTAGGAAAGAGAAAAATTGGTTAGTAAATACCTGTAAGGTCAGCTGATAACAAATAGAATGTTCTGTTCTGTCTATACTTTACAGTGAGCTAGACATTGAATTTCTCCTGGGCATGTTGAGCTATGAAAGGCAAGTCTTGTAAGACCTCTCCCTATAGGTTTGTGCTGACCTTGGCCTTCCTGCCTTCCCTGTCTGGTGACCCTATGGTTTCCCTTTGGGGGCTCTGGTTTCCAGATGTATCTAAAGAGCAGAGTCTTTACTTTTTTCCCTTAGTATTTTAGGGACAAAACAAACATAATCAACTGCTCATTTAAAATTCAGTTTTAACTTAAAATACTATTATTTCTCATAAATGTAGCACATTGACCCTTTTCTGTAGCTAAATCTATTATTTAGTATAATTTTTTCTAAATACTTTTTTTCTTTTAGCTGAAATACATAGCAACAGTATTATCCTACGAGATGATTTTGATTCCTACCACCAACTGGAATTGAACCCAAATATATGGTAAGTTACAGGAATATGTCCCACTTAGGTTTTTTTAATGCAAAAAAGAAATGATGTTTATGCTCACTTGAAGCAGTTATATAAAATTAAATTGTTCTTTAGCACTAAGGTATCAGTGAGAATTGTTTAACTAGGGACCTGGGCTTAATGTAGATTGTGTATTGTCTACTTCATGAACTGAAACCTAGGTACTCCTCAAATCCATGGGTGTGGTTAGATGGGGCTTTTTTACCCAGTTGTTTAAGTGTTTACACAGAAAACATTAATTTTTTAATAAGATAAAAAGAAACCTTAAATAATTATATGGAATCTTATACCTCTTTAGTCATACACAGAGTTTAAGTTGTCTGAGAATATCTGCATTATTGCAAAGACAAAAACAAAGAAAAACAAGCTTACTAGTAGGTAATCCCTTTCATGTGTGAACATCCAAACAACATTAAGTTTTAATATGTCTAATTATTGCACTTATGCCAAGTGAAAAAGGGAAATGATTTATCTGAAATGATAGATTATTTGAATCATACTTCCAAATAACTCCAACCACTTCTTCAAAGACTATTTATGTGCGATTTCATGAGATTTTTGAGGACAAAGAAATGATGTACCACAACTCATTTGTTAAAAACTTGAATACATAAATGGGTGCATGAATTTGTTGGCAGTTGTATTTTTGCTGACTTTGGAGAAATAGGCCTGTTGACCCAGAGCTACAATCAGTCTGCACAATTTGAGAGAATATCTGAATGTGGATTTTCTGTGATACTAAATGGTTTTATATACACAATTGAGAGTTCAAGATGAAATAGAAGAAGCTCTAATGTAAACTTCCAAGTTGAAACCAAAATCACCCAATAGTTGAGACTAGAAAGAGAATAACCACTTTATCCTCAAATGTCAGCATTTGATATCAATTTCTGTTTTTTGTTTACTTTTACTGTTCAACAAATATTAAACAATAATTATTTTATTTATATAGTGAATTAAAAGCAGATATCGTTTCTTCTCTCGAGTAGTTTGTAGTTTAGTGGAGCAAAACTAAAAGCATTTTTTAAAAGCTTATAATCCAGGATAGAAATCCTGGATAAGAGAGATACAAACATACACTAGTTTCAAAAAAGGAGAGATGACCCTTGTGGGAGTTTCTTGGAAAAAATGGCCCTTGTAATATAGTGAGTATTGGTGCTTAAATATGAGATGGGAACTTTTTATGTCTTTTCTAGAAAGAAGCTAGATATTACATGTGTAAATACACAAACAAGATCAGACTAGACAGAGTCATGAAGTCGCATAATTTATATGCCATTTAAAGAAATAACTTATCAACAAAACTTTGTTTTCCTATGAACATAAATATAAATTTCCTAAAATGAATTAAAACTCTTTATTACAAAAAAGCAAAAAAATACTTTCTAAACATTGCTTTTACCCAGGAAAAATTCTCTACTTCTCCTGACATTTGGCATTTTTATATTCCATTAATGTAGATGGTATTGGATGATTTGTTTCTTTCAAGGCAAGTTCATTTCTGTCAAGCTAATTCATTTTCTTTGGTGAGTTTTCTTGACATATACAAAATGTGACTTTTATGTGGTTCAAATTTTGTTGTTTTTAAAATCAATAAAGTGTGATTGATTTTGCTTCACCCATTTTCATGACTGATCTATGCTTTCTTGACCAAAGTTATGGATTTTATGTCTCTTTTACTTAAGGTATGGTTTTCCTGCTTAAAAAAAAAAAGTTTAAAACCCATGTATTTCTGTCTTCTATCAACTATGCTTCAGAGTATATTTACTTTATCCCTTATTGCCAACCAACTCTTTCATCTAGCCTCTTTAATATTTTTTTTAAAAAGCCATGAAACTCTCATCATCTGAGAGATGACTTTGCTGAACAGAAAGTGGCAGGGGTTCTGAGGTCCAGCCAGTCTGCTTTGACTTTTGAACTAGGCCCTTGCCAGCTGGGTACCTTGAGAAAAGCAAAAAGTTTGCCTCACCTCGCTGAGCCCCATTGTCTTGTCAGTAAAAGTGAGACTAATACTATCCTTACACATGTTTTAAAGTTTAATAAATCTGAAAAGATCTGGCACCATAGATGCTCAGTACAAGTTAGTTCTCTCCCTTATTCTCTCACTCTCTCTCCTTTCCTACGTTTCTTTCTTTCCCTCCCTATCCCCCCTTTCTCTTATTTTTTCTCTCCCTTTCTCTTTCCTCACTTTTCCCCTTCCACCTTCCTTCCCTTCTTTTCGTTCTTCCTCCTCTGGTGCATTTGCACATTGGTCTTCTTCTTCTTCTTTTTTTAAATGTATTTTATTGATTATGCTATCAGTTTTCCCATTACCCCCCCTTCATTCCCCTCCACCCTGAACACCCTCTCCCACCCACATTCCCCCCTTTAGTTCATGTCCATGTGTCGTAAGTTCTTTAGCTTCTACATTTCCCATACTATTCTTGCCCTCCCCCTATTTTCTACCTTCATTGCTACTTATTCTTCATACCTTTCCCCCCTCTCTCCTCCTCCCATTGCCCTGTTGCTAACCCTCCATGTGATCTCCATTTCTGTGGTTCTGTTCCTATTCTAGTTGTTTGCTTAGTTTCTTCTTATTTTTGTTTCAGGTGTGGTTGTTAATAATTGTGAGTTTGCTGTCATTTTACTATACATGTTTTTTATCTTCTTTTTCGTAGATAAGTCCCTTTAACATTTCATAAAATAAGGGCTTGGTGATGATGAACTCCTTTAACTTGACCTTATCTGAGAAGCACTTGATCTGCCCTTCCATTCTAAATGAAAGCTTTGCTGGATAGAGCAATCTGGGACATAGGCCCTTGTCTTTCATGACTTGGAATACTTTTTTCCAGCCCCTTCTTGCCTGTAAGGTTCCTTTTGAGAAATCAGCTGACAGTCTGATGGGAACTCCTTTGTAGGTGACTGTCACCTTATCTCTTGCTGCTTCCTAGATTCTCTCCTTCATTTTTACCTTGGCTAATGTAATTATGATGTGCCTTGGTGTGT
>CM052549.1:41539812-41580991 GCA_028533065.1 Trachops cirrhosus | reverse complement strand
TTTGTTCAAATATCTTTCCACTTGTTGATCTTCCTCTTCTCCTGCTGGTACCCCTATAATTCGGACGTTGGAATGTTTAAAGATGTCCTGGAGGTTCCTAAACCTCTCCTCATTTTTTTGAATTCTTACTTCTTCATTCTTTTCTGGTTGTATGTTTTTTTCTTCCTTTTGGTCCACTCCATTGATGTGAGACCCAGCTTTCTTTCCATCACCATTGGTTCCCTGTGCATTTTTCCTTATTTCACTTATTGTAGCCTTCATTTTTTCATCTAATTTGCAACCAAAATCAACCAGTTCTGTGAGAATCCTGATCACCAGTGCTTTGAACTGTACATCTGATAGGTTGGCTATCTCTTGATCACTTAAAATGATGGGTTCTGGGGCTTTCAATTCTTCTCCTGTTTGGGCCATCTCTTTGCTGTTTTTTTTGGTCTTGTCGAGCTCCTGTAGTGAGGGGCGGAGCCTTAGTTGTTCACCAGGGCAGGGCACCCCAGTCACTGGGTTGTGATGCTGTATGTGGGGGTGGGGGGTGGGGTCTGAGAAGGAACAATGGCGCTTGCTCAGCAATCTGTAGGACCCCAGGCCCCTCCGCCGCTTTTTGCGAGTCAACTGGGCCCCTCTGGCACCAGTTCCGGTGTGGGTGGGCCTGTGCACCCCACAGGACCTTCCTTTTCAGTCAGTGCCCCAAAGCTCTATTTCCCGGCTCTGGAACCCTGAGTTGGGCTCAGTACCTTGCTTCATAATGGCCGCCTTGCTGGGTGTGCCGGTTGCCAACCCCTGGCTGGAGCCCACCAGCCGCTGCTGCTTGTGCACCCAGGGTCTGCCTGCTGCAGTCCTGTGCTCCTACTGGGTTGCTCTGCTCTCTGCTCCAGGTCCCTTGCCCAGCCCGACTCCGTCCCTCCTACGGGTCTGGATGAACGTGTCTAATTTTAACTCCTTGGGTGTTCCACTTCCATACACTTCAATTTTCTGTCAGTTCTGGTTGTTATTTTGTTTCTATATTGTTGTTGTCCATATCTTGGTTGTGCAAGGAGGCACAGTGCATCTACCTATGCCTCCATCTTGGCCAGAAGTCCACATTGGTCTTCTTATCTCCTATAAGCCCACATATGAACAAAAAATTATTATTAGAATAATCCTCAGCCAGTTTATTTAAATGAGTTTCCAAATGTTCCATCATTGCATTTGGATGAAAAACAGACACCAAATGAAACATATCTGTACTATATAACATTTGGAATATAATGAAAATATATTATGGCAGAATCATAGAGAAGGGGGAAAACAGGATATTAGATGCCTTAAACTCCATGAAAAATAGACATAAACTTTGTAAAGTTGGAAACCAGAACCAGGTAAAATCAGGTATCTCATGAAGTATTTTCAGTAAGTAACAAAGCCAACTATGTTTTGTAACTTCATAGACAGTCTTCACTTTTTTGAAATCTGTTTTCTTGGTACACATATTGGCATGTGAATTTCATCCCTTATGATACTGACTTTGATTCCCTTTACTCTGACTGAGTTAGCAACCACTGGGCGACTTTGTGGCCATGTGGAAGGAGGACCCTTGCTGCCAGCACCACAACTGTGCTGCTGCCACACACCAGGTAGAAACAAAGTCCTTGGTGTGCTGCCTTTGGCCAAATTCCCGTGAATAAATGCATCACCAAATAATTTTCCTCAAGAGAAAAATGTGCTGTTTTTATGACCATGTTTCTTTCATAGGGTTCAAAAAGCATCATATACCTTATTTTTTTAATTTTTAAGGCCAAGCAAAAAGGAAAATTAAGAAACTAAAGTTATGTCTGTACAATGATGGAGAGGTAGATCAGTTTAAAAGTTAATCACTTACAACATTTGCTTCCATTAACTTTATGCAATGAAATTGACTTTATCTCCATTTCATGTAATTCTTAATATCCTAATTTCTGATATCATGTACAAATGACTATGAGAAAAAATAAGGAATACAAAATGATGTTACTATTATTATGAATGAGCATAACTGCCAAGTTACTATTCCAAGTATGTGACAGCAATTGTAATAGAACCAAGAAACTTTTTTACATCAACTCAGTATTGAATGTACTGTCTATCTACTTAGCTTAAATATTAGAGTTGATTCAAAAGTTAGTAAATGTACATAGTGAAAAGTCAAAGATAATAATAAAATAATAAAAGTAAGCCTTACTCCCACACTAGACCTATATACCCTTCCTCCAGAGGCAACTCTGTTAACCGTTCCTGCCAGTCCTTCCAAAACCGTTTATGCTTACACAAGTCTACCAGTTATGAATTCTGTTCACAACTTGAGTATCAGAGAAATAAAATGTTCTTTATTCTTTCATAACCTAACTTAATTTCTTTTTATTGTCCTCTTTCTACTAGGGATAGAAACTTAATTTCAGTCAACTTTGGCTTGCCCTCTCCAATTTCTCTGATGTATCTGTTTCAGATAACTTAGTGCAAGGAGGAGGCTGGGGAGGATGTTCCTCTGGTCCCGCCATCATCTGTTCCTGTAGCTACTCACTGAGTCCTCCGTAGCTCATCTGGTCTTTGGTGACTGGTCCACACAGATAGTCTTCATCCCTCTGCTAACCACTCCTTCAGGTAGTGGCTCTGTTTTGAGCCCTATTTAAGGGCATGGAAGCTGTTCTGCTGCTCCTGGACCTGGGCCTTGGGCATGTGTGATGCTGTGCTCCAGTGTGCTATCATAGAGCTGTGGTCCTTCTGCCTCCTGAAATGTAGAGCATGGAGTTCTTCTGCTCTTTGCGGCCCCCTCCCCAGTTTCTCTGGGTGCTGCTAAGGAAGTGGCCCTTTATCTCCCTACTCTCCCAGGGGGTTCTGATTCTATGTTTGAATGAGAGATGAGAAGTTACAAGTAAAAAGAACAATAAAAACCCGTCAGGGAAATACAATGGTGGCTCAGGCTTGGTGAGAGTGAGGCTTCTTCACTCTAACTTTGCCCTGATACTGAACCGCACACAGTTATACCTGCAGACCACAAGAGTAACTTCATCATTTCAAATGAATACAAGAGGGTTAGAGAGAATATGGATGGAACAACACCAATTTATCAGTACCGCTGACAAATCCCCATTATCAAGTGTGTTCAGTACGATTGTACTATTGATGATGTAGAGAATCAGTGGAGTCCTATTCATATGTAGACAACACTCTAACCAAAAAAAAAAAAAAAAGTGGGAAGAAAACCTCATGTAAAACTAATTTAGATGGAATAGAAGGACTTACAAGTATGCTTTATCTCATTAACATTTCACTTAAGCATCTACTACTTGTACACTAACCATACTTTCATAGTTTCTTTTTATGAATTAAACTATTTTAGTGTGATATAAACACTGCCAGTATTTCATATGAATGGAGATAAATAATTTTTATTAAAAATAAATATACCTGGTAGCCAAAAACTGGCAATATCTCAGGCATCCATCAACAAGAGAATGGATAAACAGTGATACACTCATACAACAGAGCTCTACTCAGCAATAAAGAGGAATGAATTATTGATAATTAAAACAACATGGCTGAATCTCAAAATTATTGTGTGGAATGAAAGAAGCCAACCCCAAAGTAGTTTTTACCATGTGGTTTCATTGATATGAAAATCTAGATTAGGCAAACTTACCTAAGGTGATAGAAATTAGATCAGTGGTTATTTCAGGGATGGGGGACTGACTGGAAAGTGGTATGAGAAACTTTTTGGGGTAATGAACATATTATATATCTCCAGAGGGTATAGAGGTTACATAGATGTATGCATTTGTCAAAGTTAAGGTCTGTGTATTTTACTGTGTGCAAATTTACTCAATAAAATTTTTCAACAATAAGCTCTGGCTGGATAGTTCAGTTGGTTAGAGTATTGTCCCAAAACACCAAGGTTGCAAGTTCAGTCCTCAGTTAGGGCTCATACGGGAATCAACCAATGAATGCATAAATAATTGGAACAACAAATTATTGTTCTCTCTCTCTCCTTCCCTCCCTCTCTCTTTTTCCCTTTCTCATGTTCCCTTCCCCTCTCTCTCTAAAATCAATACACTAAAAAATTTAATGATGAGAAAAAATATGAAATAGGAGACATATCTGATTCATAACAAAATTGAGAGAGAGTTAAAGGAACTAAAAAGTGAATAAATTCTTAAAAAACAATTTGTTTTCTTAAAAAGTGCCTTTATCCTCCAAGCAATTATAAAATCAAGAAGAAATCTTTGTTGTGCTTAGCAGATTAGCCCTTTAATGCTTGTTTTCTGAAGATCACAGAAGGTATCCAGAGTTATAACATCACTAGACTCTGATGTTCTAGTGCAAAACTTGGGACTATTAGAAAACATGATGATAAATGGCAACTAGATGACAACAGATGTTTCCCCTCCAGCACAATAATAATAGCAGAGATGTCCTATTCAGCAGACATCAGGGAAGAACAGGAATCAATCCTCAGAAGAAGCATTTTAGATAAGTAAGTTGTGATGCCAACAGGGATATGAGACATCAAGAAGAAAGACACAAGTGAAGTTGTTTCAGATCCTATGGGATGTGAAGACCACTGTGAATTGTCAGTCGGCTTATCATTCAGAAAGCCCACAATTTACAGCTAAGGAAGCTAAAGCCATGGCTGGAATTGCATAGGATTGCTTGAATCAAGAAAAGACTTGGGGGAAAAATAGAAAAGTCTGGACCATTTCTATTTTTGCATGTAAAAGATTAAACTACAGGATCGGGGAAATAGAGATCACAGACTGCTGCATTTTGTATTTTCTAGAAAATACTAATTTATTGGAGCAATTATTCTGAAATGGAACAAAAAGATTGGTGATTTAGCTCATTAAAGTTCATTTTCTTTGACAAAATATAATTGTCTCAACAAAGGATATGAAAAGACTGAGATTTTAGGATGGGGTTGAATTATTCTAGCTGGACTTTGATTCAGTGACTGATAGCACAGTCCATAAGAAAAAAGATGACAAGCAAGCAGTAAAACTACTTCATAGTTCTTTAGTGCCTTGGAGCACCCATAAATAACAAAAACAGAGGGGACTCAATTTACTAGCCAAATATGAGAATCACAATTAAGTGCAGTTTCCAAGTAATGAGAGAAAGTAAGAGTGATGGATAACACCCCTGAGAAAGAAACTGGGTGAAAGTGCATGAACTTTGATCGTTGTCCAGCAGGCACATAGGCAGTAAGCCTGGAAGACAGTGCTGGTTGAAGGAAAGCAGTAGCCATGGACACCACAGTCTCCACACCACTGCTGACGGGTCTCCGAGGGATTTTTTTGTACTGATGATCACTTAGAAGACATATGACAATAAGCTTTCCAGATGGAACATGGAGCATAAACCTTACATTTTTTTCAAGAGCAGGTAACCAAGGGAGATTGTGAATAATGAGGAAAATCAGGAAAGCTAAAATACTTTCTCTGATGACATATCTTTTCTAGAACCTGTAGTATATCTGCACATTTTGAGGTTGTGGAATTATAATTTGATGTATTGGGTTTGATGGTCCAACATTCTGATTGTATTTGCATCTTTCTCTACTTCTCTCACTTCCTTGCCTTTGTTCCACCATATCTCATCCTTTCTGCTCTTTTGTTAATAATTGTATTCTCTTATTACAAAACTCTCCTCTAACCTTCCTTTTTTGCTTCCTTTTCTTACTTTTCTTACCATGATGTAATTGCTCTGGGGTAAAGTTTTATTTACAATAGAAAAGTTATCCAGCATGTGGCCCATTAAGAAAATAAGGTGTGAATCTGGAGGCATATTATTTCCTCCTTTAATCTCTGTTTTAGATGACAGAAACAAGAACTCAATCGGTGGAATTAAATATCAAACACATTTGAGACAAGTGAGAAAATATTTCTTTAAGCAGCATGTAGTAGAATTCACCATAGTAGTAGGCCAGAATATTGTGTGCAGTAGCAGCACATCAGAAAATTTATTTTAATCTAAATAATATTTGTCATTGTGCCTGTTAACAAAGGAGAGTTAAAATTTTAAAACTCCCTAGTGAAATAAGAAGAGTTTTCTTACCTTCCTCAGTGAGAAGTAATAAGACAGAATGAGCTATAAATGGAGTCATCATTTTCAAGTTTAGAACATCTTTTAACTCCATAGAAATAAGTAATGGCACCATTGAAGGTGATATTTTTCTCAATTTCATAGAGGGAACTTTTCTTGCTGTTTTTTTACAAAAATATTCCACATTTACCCCTATGATTCAGATGTTGGAACATTTAAAGTTGTCCCAGTGGTTCTTCAGCCTCCCCTCATTAAACATTCCAAAAGAAGAAGAGGAAGAGCAAGAAATTGAAAACTTATTTGAAAAAATAGTGAAGGAAAACTTCCCCAGTCTGGTGAAGGAACTAGACATGCAAGTCCAGGATGCTCAGAGAGTCCCAAAGAAGTTGGATCCAAGAAGAAACACACCAAGACACATCATAATTAAGTTATCTAAGATTAAAGATAAGGAGAGAATCTTAAAAGCAGCAAGAGCAAAAAAAGGCAGTTACCTACAAATGAGTTCCCATAAGACTATCAGTTGATTTCTCAAATGAAATCTTGCAGGCAAGAAGGGGGTGGAAAAAATATTCAAAGTTATGAAAGGCAAGGACATACAACCAAGATTACTCTATCCAGCAAAGCTATAATTTAGAATGGAAGGACAGCTAAAGTGCTTCCCAGATAAGGTCAAGTTAAAGGAGTTCATCATCATCAAGCCCTTATTACATGAAATGTTAAAGGGTTTATCTAATAGAATGAAGAATAAAAAAACTATGAACATGGGGATGAGTGGGGTGGGGGGCATTGAGGGGGAAATGGAGACAACTGTACTTGAACAATAATAAAAAAACTATGAACAGTAAAATGACAACAAATTCACAACTATGAACAACTGAACCTAAAAAAACAAAAACAAAACTAAGCAAACAACTAGAACAGGAACACAATCACAGAAATGAAGATCACATGGAGGATTATCAGAGGCAAGAGGGATGGCAAGAATGGGAGGAAAAGCTATAGGGAATAAGAAGCATAACTGGTAGGCACAAAATAGGCAGGTGGAGGTTAAGAGTAGTACAGGAAATGAAGAAGCCAAAGAATTTATATGTACAATCCATGGACATGAACTAAGGGGGTGAAGGGGTGGATGCTGGAGGTGCAGGGCAGAAGGGGGAAAAGGGGAGAAAAAAATGGGGTAACTGTAACAGCATAATCAATAAAATATATTTAAAAGCAAAAATAAAATATATTCCACATTTACAAAAAGAATAGGATTTTTTGAGATTTTTTAAAAAGTTTGATCTTTTATAAGTAAATAATCATGCCTCTTTATCATAAAACTATCTCTTTATGGGAAAAAGTTGAGTGTTCTGGTCATTGAGATTTGAATGAAAAGTACAAGGAGCTCAGGTGTCTCCAGAAGTCAGCTGAATGTCCCACTACCAAATGGCTGGCAGGGTCCCATTTCCTTTGGGGTTTCACTGTCCCTGGTGTATCCTGGCCTCACAAGCTCACATATCAGATTTTGTCAGCATATGAGTGTCAGCATGTGTGGGAAGAAATGTGTTTTCCTTGGGTCAGGAAATTACAAGATATTTTTCTTTTCTTTTTTTCCATTTTACAGTACTTTTTATAATCAGAAAAAATATTGAAGTTATTTCAATATCTCCATTCAGAAATGCTGGTGAATAGACAATTCTGGCTCATAGAATGCCGGATTGCTTCTTCTGAGGCTGAGTCCCAGACACTGACTCCTTCAGAGGAAATAAATTATGAACAGATAATACAATGTCCTCAGTCTTGGGGACAAATGGCATGCATCTCAAATGAGAATTTGATGGTAAGTGATTGTCAGTGAGTTTCCAGGTGATTAACTTGTTTCAGCGGAGTGCCTGACTAAAGGCTGATTGATTTCCCAGTGATCTAATAAGAATGAGCCATGTAATTAGACTGCTCTTAAGAAAATAATATTTGTTATTTATTTATTGTTATCAGGATGATGTCACCACCAACCATTCATAAATCTCCAGTTGTGAGAAGCTGCTCAATTTTCTTACTAATCCTCCTCCTCTTCCCTGCATCCTGAAAGTCCTGCATGAGTCACTACAATATGTGGGGCCCCTGGACTCCAGGAACATTTCACTTTATCTTCCTCTGTGCATTCTGAGCAGGTGCTTTGGCATGTTTTCCAGCTTAATAATTTAAAAATCTGTATTAAAAACATAATTATACATTCAGAAGTGTAATCTCTATAGCACAAATGTACATCATGTAAAATTCTTTATCCCATGTCAAAAAAAACCTAGCCACCAAAAAAATAAAAACAAAGATAGAAAATTGACCCCAGAATAACAATTTTCAAACTGCCAAGGAGCTTGTAATAGAGAAAAACAAAACTTTGGTTAAAAGCATTTCTTTTTCTTTTATGTTTAAGGTTCGATCCTAGTTATCTTGATCAACAAGTACCTGCTTTTATATTTACTGATTCTTTTATGTTTTTGCTAATGAAGAAATGATAATGTTATAGTATATGTATAAAATAGTAATGAGTTATCTAAGGTGGTACATAAGCAAAGGAATATTGAATTTGATTATGTCCTACAGTTCAGCAAATTCATTCTTAACATTTTCTGTAAAGTCCATAAGATTTTTCTTCTTTTTTGTACATTTTTACTAGCAAGACAAGATCCTTCTATAAAAGAAAAATATTTTAAGAAAAGTCATTTTAGCTTTTCAAAATAAACTCTGACAGTAAAAATGATGACAAACACTCTCTGAAATGCACTTTGTTTTTATAGAATCAAAGTTCCTTTCTCTTATGGGCTGCTTTACAGTGGACGGGAAAGAATATTGTACAAGGAGCCAATGAACTTGAATTTTAGTCTTGTTCTGTCATTTGTAAAATGAGGGGGTGATGAGACTCGGTAATATTTTAGGTGCCCTCTAACTCAAACGTGCAACGATCTGTGAACTCTAGTAATAGATAAGCTTCATGTGGAACCTAAGTGTGTGATAAATAGGTTCAGCAAGAGTTTAATAAATTCAGGTTTTGCATGGTCTTTGGGGACAGCAAGCATTTCATTTAAAACGTCTTTTAATCATACTGCTCATGGCAGAATATATTTTGAGGTGGGTGATTTGTATGATGAGCCATGGTACTATCAGATTCTTATGTTCTGTTTTTTCTATCAGTAAAAAGAAAAAGAAGAGGAAGGCATATATTTATTTAGATTAAAGTAATATTCAATATTACTTTTCCTATGAAGCAAACCTTAACCTGGGAGGTCTTATTCCTTTTTAAATTGAAAAACAAATTTGTACAACTGGGAATACTTAAAACTTCCTTCTTTCCACCAGTCTCTGAAGAATATATTATCTAACTTTACAAAGCTCATCATTTTCCTGAGAAAAATTCTATTGTGAGGCCACAGTTTAAATGTTAGAGAAAAATCAGCATTTTATTTCTCTGAGCCTGAAAATATTGGACTTCTCATCATTCAGCAAATTGAACCCCAGTTGTTAGGATCTTGTAGAACTTTTCCATAAGGAAAGAGTGGGATTTCATAATACTGCTATTCACAGAGAGCACCCATTGGAGTTAAGTACCTAACTCTACTCAACCAAGTTAAATTGTTAGACCCAGAGGCAATTTGAGGAAGAGAGGAGCATAAGACTTTACTAGCACTTAGGTATTGTTTTAAATTCTGGGGAATTACTTTTCTTGGAATATGGATCTTTATTTACATTTGTACGTTTTAAAAACTCACCTTGTCTTTCTGACATGGATCACCATTTTCTTCTGTAAACTCATGACCATTAGTTGCCCATTTCATGATCTGGTCTCCTTGAAGATAATTGTGTTCATCACAATATTATGATTTATCTTTTCCATTATGATAATGGTATTTGTGTATATAGTTGTACAATAGTTAAATTTAATGATAGAAAAAAATATTAGGAAGGTCATGTTTTAGAGTCACTATTAGGAAAGGCACCTTGATGGGAAGCACAGATTGTGAGGAATGTGAATAAAAATTAATCTACTACCAACAATCATAGGAAAGTAAGTGGAAATAGGCTTAGACTGATATGCAGTGAAGGCTCATGATGATGGTTAGAGCTTTCCAGAAACCAGACTATTGACAATATGATATGATTTTTTCCCAGAAATCCATTTTTTAACTGCTTCTTTTCTCACTTTGTATATCTTCCCTTCGCCCCAAGCCCCAATCATATGCATTCCTATGATTTAAACCATATCTTAAATTGTCAAGTCAGTTCTGTTCTCCTTTCTCTAAAGTTCAGATACATATAATCATTGTCAGCTGGTCATCTCTAGTTGTCAGCATGTCATCACCAGTTGTAAACATAACCAGAGAGCAGTCAGTTTCCAAGCCCTGTAATTCCATAGAGTCATGCTGTCCATTATGGTAGCCACTAGTCACATGGCTGTTGAGCACTTGAAATGTGTCTAGTCAGAATTGAGGTGTGCTTTTAGGGTAAAATACACCCCACAATTTGAAAAAACTTATTGTGAACAGAGAACATAAACTATGTCATTAATAATTTTATATTAGTTAAATGTTAAAATATAATTTGAATGCATTAAATAAAATATTATTAAAATTAATCTCACCTGTTCCTTTACAATTGTTAATGTAACCATTGGCAAGTTGAAAATTACATGTGGCTCATATTATATTTCTATTGAATAGCAATAACCTAGAATATGCCAAGTTTTCTCCACCTCCACCTTATTTCAGGCACTATCATATCTTACTTGGGTTCCATCAATAGTCCTGTGTTTTCTACTTCCAATCCATCATTTGCTAAAGTAATTTTCCTAAAAGTTGGGTTTGCATCATGACTGAATGGGAGTTTGAATCCCAGCTCTGTAGCTTCAAGCTGTGTAACCTTGGACAATCATTTAATATCTCTAAATCTCAGTTTTAACACCCTCTAAATGTGGAGAAAAATAGAGGGAGGAGTTTTACATAAATTAATTGAGGCATTAGTTGCAGAGTTTGTAACACAGTATATATTACATGGTAAGTGGTACATGAAACCTTTAAATATTTAATGTACTGATTCCCACTTTCCAGCCCCATCCTTTGCCACCCTTCTCCCATGTACCGCCAGTATGGTTCCAACCATACTAATGCAATGAAGTAGCATTTCTGCTTGTGTTGTAATCGCTGCATCTTTTGTGCCCTATCACAATCACACCTTTCTTCCTTGCTTGAATAACTCCTATTTCTCACTCAGGACCAGTCTGGGACTTCCTCCTTTAGGTATTTTCTCTTCCTCAGTCTGACTTAGGTACCATCAAAACCAGAGTACTCCTGCTATAAGGGATGGGGAGCTACAGAAAATGCGATAGTTGTTGGAATTAGTAAACCCTGGGTTCAAATTGCAACTGTCAACTTCACAGCTGTCTGACTTGAGTAAATGCTTAATTTCCCTGAAGCTCATTTTCTTATTAGTAAAATGAGGATGCTGATAACTATCTTACAGAGTGGTTGAGATACTTTAATGCGCTTTGGAGTGTCTGGCATATAACTGAATACAACAAATACCTATCATTGCTCTGGCACCCTATATTGCAATTGTGTGCTTGTTTCTCTGCCTTTCCTTCTGGAGTATAAATTCCTGGAAGAAAATGATACTGCTTTATTCATCTTTGTAGCACTAAAGTTCACCACAGTGCCTATGGGTTCTCAACACAAGTTTGTTAATTTCAAAAAATAAATTAATGAATGATGAATGAATAAATAACAGCATTGGCAGCTAAGAGTGGGTTTATTTGACCACCCAGATGGATGAGCATTCAGATTTAAATTATAATAAATTATGTTGACAAACCCAGTCAGACTGTGAGAAATTCAAGTAAAGGACAAAAAATACCTTGGCAGGAAGCTGATGGATTTGTTCCATCAATCCTTGGTGAAGCCATTGTACCTCCAAGTAACAACAACCCAGTGAGTAATTCTAAATACTGATAATTCTAAATCTCTAAGTTTCAAGAGGGTACTGATGCCTTTAAAAATTTTATTTTAAATTTCTAGAGCTATAAAACACAATGAAGAAGTGAAAGGTCTAGAGAGGTTGGCGAGCCAAATGGGGAGCAAGACTATATCTGTTTGCTTTTTTTTTTACTAGTGTTTTAACTCCTGTTGTTCCACAAAATTGAAGTAGTTCTCCAAACACATCAAACATCTGATATCTATTCCCTGGTTCCCTAATGCCAGGTTATAGGCCTAGTCACCTTTAAACAATATACAGGTATCTAGGATTCACCTCAATCCTATTTAATAAAAGCAATGGAGGACGGAGGACTGTAATTCATATATTTTATACAGATATTATTTTTCTGATATATAGTTGATTTGGGAACTGCTAATCAATATTTATAGATAGACTTATTGCTATGGGAATTTCAACATCAGGCCTTGGACTACACATCAACAATGATGCTTTTAATTTAGAGTTATTGGAGGGAAATGGCAAACAGCTATTGTGAGGTTTGAAAATTCGTTTAATTTTTTTTGTCAAAGTTGATGTTTTTCTCAAGCCATTTTATGATGACTTAGAGGCCAAATAATTCTCATCAATCACTAAGTGAGAATACCACTATAATTTTTGTGCTCCTTTTCTGTACTTTTATTACGATCACAAATCCTTGAAAAAAATAATGTGTAGTTTAAAAGAATAGATAAAACAGTAGTAAAAAATTTATGTAATAGGTTCTTTGTGGGGGGAGGAACTAATATACGAGTTCTGGATGAAAATGGTTGAAATCAATAATAATAATAAAAACAACAACTCCTCACGCACTAACACATTATTCTTGCTATGTGCCAGGCACTATTGTAAGTGCTTCAGAACTCAGGCCTTTAATAATAGTTATATTTATGAAATTGTCTTATATTCATTCCTTCATTCAACAAATTTTTACAGAATACAATGTGCAAGGCATAAAATGGTGAACAAGAGACATGTTTGTTGCCCTTATGAAACTATTACTCTATCTCTTCTAATGTTAAAAATGTTGCTTCACAGCAATCAAGAGAAGACTTAAATCTCCTACTGATATTAGCAATGGTAGCATCACAAATTGTTCCCTGTTTATTCTACAAAAAATCAAAGGTTCTTGACCATTGTTATCTCCTGGTGTAGTAACACAGCTCAAAAGATTGGAATGATAACAGTCATTCATTCCATGCAATATATATGTAGGAAATGCAATTATTTGCCAGTTTTTACATATTGTACTTCTGCCTCTAGGCTTTATGGGCTACCTGACATCTTTTCACACTTTAGTCTTCCTATTTGAATGGGTGTTCCTACTTCTTCTTTCTCTAAAATTAGCAAACTGCTGAAAGGGCACAATACAGTGACCTCCAAAACAATGGGCCCTGTGCTCCTTCCACAATGTTTGGCACCTGGAATGTGAAAGTCTTTGAAAACATTTTTTCTGCATGAAATACAGCTCTCATGTTGTTTGACATTCAGACAGAGGAAGCAGATCTATCTTTCTGCATGTTAGGTATATAATGGTTGTAGGTTGAAATGTCATGATACAGAGCATCATAACTGTTGCTATAAATATGCAAAGTCAAATCCAGAATATATATAAATTCATTTTCTACTGAAAACATGGATAAGCTTATTTTTGAAATCCTGACCTAATGATTTATTAACCACTTCATTTTACAGTAATAAAGAAAGCAGCTAACTAAATTATTTGCAAAGTTAATATATTAACTCAGTATCCAAACTTTGCTTGAATTATAATCTGTGTATATTTTATATTAATATGTGGGTTAAATGTAATCTGATTCCATTACTTTTAACATGGTATATTTTGTAGATATGCAAAATTCATGTGAGAACAGCAATTTTAAACATTTATCCTAATTATATCTCAAAAAAGATTTAAAATTTATAAAACCTGTTATTTCAGAGATACAGGTTTTTAGTTCACTATTATAAGTATATTACTTTGCTTATTTTTAATGTTTGCTAACATCCTTGTAGTGGATGTACACATTATACATATTCATTAATAATAATTCCATCTGCCAACTATGAGATTGCTTCTGTATTCCTGGTTTTACATACACTCTCTCATTTAATCTGCACAATAACTATGTGAGTTTAGGTCCATATTATATCCTCATTCCACAGGTGAGAAAACTGAAACTTTGGGAGGTTAAATAACTTACCCAGCGCTGCAGGTAACTAAAAGAACTGGGATTTAAGTTTGTCTTTCTGGTGACATGTTAAAGAACATGTCACAATACAAAAATACCATTATTTTCCTTAAAAAGTTGATTTGAACTGAACAACCATAACTATTACATCTTTCCTTACCTGAGCAATAAACCACTGTGTGCTACTTAGTTCTCAGACTGGGGATGCATTCTGTATTCCCACAGGGTTGAATGTAGCAACTGTGAGACTGGAGAACAGTGTGGCGCAATCATGCATGGCAATGCTGTCACCTTCTGCGAACCCTATGGCCCGAGAGAATTGGTAAGTGTATGCTATTTATGTACATTATTCCAAATACATTGTCTTTACTGAGCTTTATGCCAACAAAAGGTTCTCTTAGGCTTTTATAGATCAGATGAAAATTTGCAGTATTATTAATGAACCTTGTTACAAAATCTCAAAATTGGGAGCAATAATTTTATGATTTATTTTCAAATGCTAAAATTAAGAATTCAGTAATAAAATTGGAAACATCAGTGATCTCATTAAACATGGAATATCATTATGACTAGATAGCTTTTAAAAAATATGAATATGATATGCATTAACCTGTGCAACAGGACATGTCAGACAATTGTATACATTCCTTAAACATATACTATTTAAGTATATAGATATATGTGTCACATGTGTCATAAATAATGACTTATAAGTTCTTATATGAAAACTTCAGTGCCAAACTTATTTTCTCCTTGCAAGCAAGAAATGTTAGATGAGCAATTTTGTCACATTAAAGTTGTTTCCTAACTAATGATTTTTTTAAGTGAAAGAGCACACTGAATAAACCAGTTTTTAAAAGTTTTATTGCCAAATTGTTCAGGAGCAGGTTACTTTCCTTTAACTTAGAATGATTAGACTTTGCTTGCCAAAGATATATTCTTGAATTCTACTCATATGTAAAATGAAACTCAAGCATTCTAAATTGAAAACAGTGAAACCACTGGCCATCAGCATGTGGCTAATGTGCCTTTTGCTGTTACTTGGTACTTCTTTCTGGCATGAAGAGACCATTCATTTCACATTCCTGAAAATAGATATAGAGATATAGAGCAATTATTATTCGGGCCCAGTTTCTTTGCACCTAATATTCTTCTCACAACATTTGTAATGCTTTGTTTTTCTGCTTTTGATTTGACCTGCAATGCTTCTCCTATTCTCTCCCACATCTTCCTTATCTTGGGGCTTTGAGTAACAGATTATATTTTTCACTCCTATGTCACACGTTATATTTCAAATTCATTAACTTTAAAAGTGGTCAAATGACTTGCTTCCATACTATAAAGTGGGGAACACTTAGCTAGGCAATTAAAAGAAGATTTAGTTATCTAAATGTGAAAGTCAATTAATTTTTATAACATGGTTCTTACTTTATATTGCTTGAATACACCTTTTATGGCAATGGATACATTTAATTTATTAAAGATACAAGCTTCAGAACATTGATAAATTGAAGAGTTTTTAGTTGAAATTAGAACACAAACAGAATTAATTGGATGTAAATTAAAATAATAGGTGCTCATAATTCAAGTCTCACAAGGTGTTACAATATTCCTGCAGACAAATATGATTCTGATAGTGTAGTTCTTGTTGAAAAAGTAGATGTGCTAGTACATTTAAAACAATGTACCATGACTGAGTTAATTCTCTATAAGCCTTAAAACAAAATTAAATTTTTACAGTAGTTAATCGAGCTTAGAATAAATGCCTCTTTTAGAATGTTCTCCTACTCAGTAATATTTCTGGAAGTGTTTGGCAAATTCATTTTTTTTCTACTTATTAATAGGAAAGAAACATCCCTAAGACTATAATGCAACATTCCTATTTCTATTGCATAAAAACTGAAGTATCTACTTTATTTGATCCCATGTGTATTTAATCCTGACAGTTTCACTATATCCTAGTTTATTTAACATTAGAGTTTATACCTCCAATGGGCTAATCTTGACTTGTATTACATAATTAATGTGAGATAAGCCTTTCAACTAAAAAGGAAAATTTCAAGATAACTATTTTCATCTGAGAAAAAAAAGCATATTCGGATTTATAATATATCACCATCATAAGTACTTTCCTAAGATAAATTGTGTTGCAGACTCAAAGGGAATACAATGAAGACATATTAACAAAGGTAGGGATGGCAGTCACATTTTACACAGTAGCTATTTTAATTTTTAATAATTGTTATACTGTATTGGTGTCCCAGGAGCAATAATATATTTTTTTACCCAAGTTGTGTTTAAAAAAGAGAGATCAACCAAATAAAAAGTGAGGAATTCCTGTTAACATGCTACTATTTTGCTAAAATTCAAATATTTCCATGGTACTCAGAACTGAATCTAGTCAAAACTTGAGCACGAAACCTGAGGAAAATTATTAGCACTTAAACTTCTTTAAAAAACAAATATGCCACCCTGGCTGGTGTGGCTCAGTGGACTGAGTGCCGGTCTACAAACGAAAGGATTGTGGGTTCAATTCCCAGTCAAGGCACATACCTGGATTGTGGGCCAGTTTCCCTGTAGGGGGCATGCAAGAAGCAACCACACATTGATGTTTCTCTCCCTATCTTTCTCCCTCCCTTCCCCTCTGTCTAAAAATAAAATAATAAAATCTTTAAAAAATAAAAATAAAAAACAAATGTATCTTCTTATTTTTTATAAATCTAATTCTTACTGAAGTGGTGAAACAAAGAACCATGGCCAAGACCCTTACTAGGATAACACTTTATTTTTTAAAATGAAAAAGAGCATCTCCATTTTGTGAAGTTACTCAAATGACCCGTTCCATTATTTTTCAGTCGAAGTCAATGAGAGATGGCTATCTGCTCTCAGAAAGGCACACCATGTATTAGTTTCCACTGCTGCTGTGCTATGTGGCCCTCACACATTTTATTTAGCTTAGTGAAGTCTCCACATTCCAGGCAGAGGCACTTAACTTTATTCATGTTGCTAGTTTGAAATCAAGATAATGAGGAATGCATTTATCCACTCCTTTAAGAGAAAATGTGCTCTCTTAGAGCTTAAAACAAAATTAGTATGTTACATCCATTTAAAAAAAAGTACGAGGGAGGACCCAAAATAACCCCAGAATTTGTTTATAAAAAATTGTGTATGTGTTCTTACATGCTTAAATTTTAGTCACCTTCAAAGTACTCTCCACTTAATGCAATACACCTATCATGATGTTTTTTTCACTGCTCAAAACAGTTTATGAACTCATTGATTTTGATGCCTTTTAGTTCTGCCATTTTTTGTCTACAATGGCAAAACGTTTCCCTTTAAGGACTTTTTTCATCAAGGAAAACAAAACAAAAAGTCATTTATGGAAAAATCAGGTGAATAGAGAGGGTGCAGCATGGGGGTCATTCTGTTTTTGGTCAAAGAACTGCTCAATACTCAGCACAGTGTAGACAGGTGCACTCGTAAATCACCCATTATGAAACAGGCAAATATTGAAAAAATCTTCAAAAAGAACTCACCGAAGCCAAATGCAGCCTCTCACAATAACACCACTGAGAACACTGATACAGATGGGTTCCTAGAATACTCACGTAGTGGGGAAAGCCCATACTACAAGGGTCCCACCCCTCAGAAGATAATTCTGGGTTTTGGGGGTTGCCCCTCATATTTAGTGAATTATTCTTACATATTTAGAAATACATTTTAGCTACAAGGGTGAGTTTGGGCTAAAATAGGATCAAACTCAATAAAAATTTGCAAGAAAGAGGAGAAGAATGAACACCCTCAGCCTGTAGAAAATTATTAAGATTCATTTTAGTGATCATATTAATTTTCTATAGTTTGGAGTCTATTTGATAATTTAAGAGCACTGAGATTTGGTAGGAAAAAATTCTCTGCCAGACATTGAAAGTTGCTGTATTATTTATCAAAAGCTCTTTAAGGGCCCTTTAGTTTTCAGAATGTCAAATATAAAGGCTTAATAACTTTGTAGACTAAAATTACAAATTTGAACTCAAGAATAATAAATAATTTATAACATCCAAATGAAGATATAGATGCTTAGATTTTATAGGCAATGCTTCTTGTTATTTTTTCTCTTTACTTTTCCTATTCTTGTAGCTGACAATTTTACTAATAAACTAAATGGGTAAATGTACAGAAATGAGAGGCAACCAGTATACCAGTTCTCAACTTTCCTGGTGACGAAAAAAAAAAGTTGAATCAATGACTAATCAAAGTCTAGGGTCACCCTCAGTTAGCACATGTAATTTTAAATTTGGCAGTATTTCAAGCAACCTGCTGTTTGCTAGGAAAGGCCACAGCTGTGGAACCTGATCACTCAGGTGACACAGGCTTCATTTATTACACCGCCAGGATAGGACTCTCTCTATATTTAATGCACTAACAGTAGCAATAACCATTGTGCTTTTAACTGGTGTAATACCATTGTTTCAGAGAACTTATATTCAGGAGTGCTTCATAATTCATCCAGGAATCTCCTCAGTTAAATAAACTCAGAGGGGGAAAGAGTGTTCATTCAGATTATGTGAAAAAGTTTTAAATTTCCATGTGCTCTTTGGACTTTAACATCAAATTACCCAAGGGGAAACTCATGAGGACAGTCAAACATATTCTGAAAGCTTTGGGGGAAAAACAGATTTATTTTAAAGGAATCTTGAAAAGGAGCTAGTTACTAAAAGAAAATTCTATTGATGCATTTTCCCATAATGACTCTGGTGAGGGGCTGGGAGTTCTGGGCATGGTGGGCCAGTTTTCTTTGAGCAGATAATCTGTGATAATAAGAGATTTAGATTAGAGAATTTCCTCTTCTACTTGCCCAGCAGTGATTTTTTGCAATGGTTCCAGTCAGTTAGAAGCCAATACCTATACTAATACCCGGACAACTTGTAAAATATCCCTCTAGCTTTCTCTTGTATTACCTTTCTTGCTCTTCATTCATTTTAAATCCATGTATTTAAAGCACATGCTCAGCCTTCTTGCCAAAACATGCTGTAGAAGCAAGATCTTTTGATATTTGAATCTCAGCTGAATATGGCATTGCTCACTCATTTGTCCACTAATTCCTACCACAATTCACGCACTGGGTATCTCTTGACACTTCTGCAGTTGTGGATTTAACCACATGGGAACTAACAAAGTACAGGGATAAGGCTAAGGATGTCATTGTGGTATATAAGAAGTGAGAGCAAGACAACCTACTGTTTCTGCCATGGTGAAAACACAGTTATATGCTTTCCATTTTACAGAGTACAGGGTGGGAAGTATCCCATATTTTAGCTTACAGGGTCAGGAACCCAACAAGAGAGTCATTGAAAATGAGAACCTTAATTCTCATCTTATTTGAGCTGGTGTGGATCAAAGTCAGTGCTCCAAAGAATATATAACTAAAAATTTTTTTAAGTTAAATTGTTTTAAAATTAAAGTAGTTCTTGTGAGAAAGGGGAAATTATTTAAGCATGCTTCTTCATGAAACTAAGGGAAAATAACAGAAATATGTGGGAAGGATATTTCTGGACCCATAATTTGATTACTTTTTTGAAAGGGAGTAACAGTTTTATTGAGAAATAATCCACATATTCTACAATTCATCCTTTTAAAGCATACAATTCATGGTTTTTAGTTTATTCACAAGAATATACAGCCATTGCCACAATCAATATTAGAACATTTCATTACCCCCAAAGAAATCCTGTACTGTTAGTTGCTATAATTCTATTCACTTTTCAAATAATCTTATTTTCACCATTTGCTTTTAATTTACCTCTCAGTTTTTGGTTGTTAACCTTTTTCTGACATTTGCTTTGGGTCCTAGATCTGTTGCTGTAGGATGGAGAGGAGGAGGTAGTGTGAGTTGAAGGACTGGGTTAGTGCCCTCACAACCACAACATCAAGATTACCTGGTAGATTACCCTGCAAACAGTTTTCAACATACAGTAAGAAATATAGTAAGAGTGCTTCAGTCAGGATCTCACAGCTTTGCTCCCCACAGAGAAACAAAATGTATCTTTGTTTAGACATATCAATAAAAATAAGCTAACCACTGGATAAATACAACCTCTGTTTATGGCTCCTTCCTTTCCTGTTTCTTTCTCCTTCCTGCTCTGGAGGTCTTTTACCTCTTTCTCTTCCTCTCTATCTTGTCTTATTTTGGTATATTCCTTTTTCTAGATCACCACAGGCCTTAATACAACAACAGCCTCCATACTCCAATTTTCCATTGGTAAGTGTTTTTAGCAATTATAGCAGTTCAATTTGGAAATGTTTGTTTTATTCATATGTACCATCAGGATTATAGTGCCAAATGCTTTTAAATTTAGAGACGAGTAAGTCTCAACTTGCAGTAAATAATTGAAAACATTTTTAAAGTGAAATAAAAAATGTTTAAATGTTACATTCTATTCCCATTTCCTTCCTATAGCAAGTGATATTTAAAAGCGATACTGATAATCCAAAATATTTTGAAGGGATTTGCATGTGGATTGTAAATGTATTGGATTATTTTGTTACAGCAGAATTACCTTACTGATTATGTTTTGCTCAGATTAAAATCAAAATCTATTACATTTCCTGCACTCTTACTGACTAGTAATGAGAGAGAGAATTATTGGTGGCTGAGAGAAACCAGTTAGGGTTTCATATTTGACATAAATAAACTATGTTTAACTCATGTGGATAATTAAAAAATAACTGCATCTGGCAATATTTTTAAAGTGCTTTTGCATTAAAACTAAAAATTCCTACCCAAAGCATTTAGTAAAATAAAATATCTTTTGATCATGTATTTATAGTTTTGCTGTATGTCATATTACTTTTCATTCTAATTTTCATAGGTGTATAGTAATAAATTACCTGTATATATCTCCAAAGAGAATGTTTTAGGTAAAGATAATGCCTTTTAGATGGAGGCTAGCTTCATTGATTTTGGAGCCATAACATGAAAACCTCTTCCTGGCACAAGGATTGGGACAGCACCCTCAGATTTCTACCATTCGCACCTCCACAATGGCTTTCTAGTTCTGGTTATACACCAGTGTTCTCATAGCCAGAAACCCGCTGTGGTTGACTGTGCCTAACAGCAATATTCTTCAAGGCATTTAGTTGTCAGTTTTTTTGTCAGCATGCCTCGTTTCAGCTTCCGGATGTATTATGTGAGACTTGCTTGGTCACAGTTTGAGTTATTTTCTTCTCACATTGGTGGCATCACCTACAACAATTCACAGACTATTCAGAAGTTCATATGTGGTCAGGAGAGAAAGCATTAGTAAAAACAAAATAATTAGTTTCAGTGTTTTCTTTGATCTAATATTAGTAAGCTTTCTATAATGAGTATATATATAATACATTTATAATCAGAAAAAATAAAGTTCATTTTATAAAAGTTCTAGTACTACAAAAACAAAATTTTAAAACTCTAGCTTGACAGGCAAGTAACTTAGAAGTTCTTAACCAGAACAAATACATTTAAATTCATTATGCTATTAATATAAACAATAAGCTGAGTAATGTTTTTCCTATTTATCTGTATTCTGATTATTCTTCCTTTTTGCTAGAACAATGAATATTAATTTCAAATATTATGTTTTAGCAATTAAAGAACACAAGATAATTCACTTTAAAACGAATGCCTCATAATTCTGTTACTATTTTAATTTTAGTCATGGTTAGAGAGATTCAGCATCAATTAAATTATTCTTCCTTAAAGGAAAAACAAAGGTCTACTTTTGTAAATAGTAAAGAATATACTGTAGGGCTGGCATAGATTATTTATGTCCTCACTTTTCAGTAGCACTCTACCATGAACAACAGAATTAAATGAAAAAAGGCCAAGAGAGGGGAGTTACTGAGATAATGCAGTGTTTGGTATCTGAGAGCCAAAACTCAGAATAAATACCATGCCCAAGGTCTTGGAACTAGACCCAAATGTGGGACTAGCAAGAGCCTCTGATTTTTGCACAAGCCCGAGTGCTTGCTGCAGTCTACCAGGACAGAGAGTTGTTTGTGTTATTTAAAGCATGGGTTTAAATTTTAGGTAAGAAGACTGGAAAGAAATAGAATCAGGGAAGATGAAAAGCAGAGTGGGTGGGGGATTAGTGGGGGGGTAGATAGGGCAAGTTTATAACTAAAAAATAAACTTAGAAAAAAATTTTGAGTGTCAGTTTTAGAATCAAAAGTGAAATTCAACAGGTCATTGTTTAGGATGCAACAGAAAATATTTAGTAAAAATATATGTAATTTATTGCTCAGAGACTTCATTAGGAAATTTTCTTACTGAATTTTGAGAATAAAAATTCTTGGGAACTAAACAGATTAGGATGGCTAAGACACAATGTACTGGCAGCCCATCAGCTGTGTGTGTGGTGTTGAATAGTAAAGAGAGCATAGTAGGGAGAATGTTGCAGCAATAGTTTTGTGTATCTCATTATGAGTGCTTGGAGTGACATCATTGTGTTTACATGGATGCTGTGAAGGCCAGACTGGAGCACAGACACGACTTTTAGAGACGTAGCATCTTGTGTGTTCATCCTGAGCTTTACAAGCCCCGCAATAACTAAATACCAAAATAACAACCACAGTCAAGTAGCCATTGTGTCTACAGTCAGTTCAAAAAATTATATTGAATGTGTTATAAAAAACAGTTCAACACTTTATGTTTATTTATATATTGCAGAATTCTCCAAATCCATAGTAGAAATGTGGTTAAATATGGTCAGTCAGATTTAGTATCACTCCTCACGAAGTCCTTTAGGATGTTCGATGCTTACTGTTTGGTGTGATAATTTAGATTTAACATGGGAATTTTCTGTGGAATTCTATCATTATTTATGGCTTCAATGGTGAATTATGTTTATAATTATGCATATATAACCACAATTGAATAAACTATTGCCCTGATGATTTTATATTACTCTTGTAAACATTTTCAACTACATAATAAGCATTACCCAAGAGCCCCAAGTACCTCAGAGATAAGTATACAGAAATTTCTTGAATTACTAAGGAGTCACACAATTAACTCTATTGTCTCAATGCAAGAAAGCCCTCCCAACTCTTCTAATATGTGTGTGTATAAAATAGTATATGGGTGTACACATACATATATAGATACATATAAATATACAGACTATCTGATCTAAATGAGTTTTAAAATTAAAGCCTCCTAAAAGTGCAGTTATCATGTTATCAACATCTAAATCATCTTAAAAAGTGTTCTAAAATAATCTTAGAACTTTTCATTTTTCCATTCCAATGAAAGATCTCATATCTATTTCTGTGTTGAGGCATTGATCTCTAACCAGCCTCACTGGATTCATTAGATTCAACTTGTGGAATTTATGGTTGTAGCCTTAGGGGCATCTACTCATTTCCTTTAGATTTCCTCTGGGATAGGAAGAAAAATTGAGATGATGCCCTTGCAAACCATTATCTTACAGATGCCTCCAAATTCTCTTTCCCAGGCAGGGTACTCTGTCTCAGGGAAGTGCTGGTAGTGCTTTGTATCTGTCACTCACTTAACAAGAACTCACTGAGTATCTGCTGTGTGTCCAGCATTGCCCTGAGCTAACTTGAACTATGAAAAGACACAAAAGAAGAGAAAACAAAACACTTTTACAGTACCTCACACTGTGGTAGAAGGTTCAGGATGTGTACAGAGCATGAACCCTCTAGAGAACTACCAGATTGTTATAAGCAAAGATGGGTTTGGGTACAGGTCCCCATGGTGAGAGGTTGCAGCTAGTTCTTGCAGAATTCAGCAATTCAGGGGGGCCTCTTTTTTCTTAAAAAGAAAAAAGACTATATATCTATGCTGTAGACTATATATCTATTTGTCAAGAGTAGCAGTATCTTTCAATATAATTATCAGTGTTACAGCATTAAAAAAGAATCTCTGAAATTCAATAACATGAATCACTGGAAAGGACAAGTTTTCCAAGTGAGGAGACTGAGTGACATAAGCAAGGTACAGGACAGGGATGTGCATGCACTGCTAGAGCAGAAGGACTGGCCAGGGAGAGCTACAAGCAATGTCAAATAAAATCGTGTCTGTCCAAAGAGTCAATCTACACCCGCTGGGGTTTCTATACTTCTTTAATAGGCAATGAGGTCATAAAATGGCTGCTTTCTCTCTTGTGCAATAAAGAAATTTATGCTTATTCAATATAGCTCAACTGTTTGTCCAGATTAATAGAATTCATTAGCAAAATGGGGATTAAAGGTAAAGCATTTAAAAACATAGGCCAGGAAGAACAGTTTTGCTTAGGAAGTAAATCTGTCTTGTCTATCATGGTGTTCTTAGCCCCTAGCCAAGGGACTCAAAATAACTAGTTGCTCATAAATATTTCTTGCCTGAGTGACAAATAGCTATTACAGAGACATTCATAATAGCATGTAACCAAGTGCTGAATTGGTGTGATGCAGACATTTCATGGCAAGAGAGGATTTGGGGGAGGTGATCTGAGGACCTTAATCAGGGGGAAAGATGACTCAGGGGGAAATGGATAATCATAAAAAAATGCCTTTAGTCAAGCCAGTAGACAAAAATATATATCCATGTGTTTAGCAGCTTGTTATTATCAAATTAGCTAGGATCTATTACTTGTCCATATTTATAGAATTAGTACTTTTTTCTTTGGTTTTACTTATGAATATCCTCAAGATTTGGGGTTTTGTGTGTATGTACATTTATTTATTTACTGTTTTTTTGTTTTCAATCACCTTAAAACAGAAAAAAGTTATTAAATAATAAATGTTTTATATTTACAAATTAAGATGTGAAGATATTCTTAGGCCTGAATTCTCTTATGTATTGTACATACTGCAGAGTCTGAGATAAATGAGAGCTACTCATTTTGTGTGAATATATTTTGAAAAATAAAGACTATAAATATACAAGTTAAAAATTGATAAATTGAAAGATTGATTTGTAAAAAATTCTGGCATTATTTTTTCTCAAAGAGATATAATGAATAAAATGCCACTTGTAACAGTAATTACATTGTATTCAGCAAAAAGGAAGCAGGGTTTCCCCTCAAGCCTAATTCATATACTTTTTAATTATTCAGAATTGATTCAGTAAACTCTCCCTCATCTCTGTTAGAACAGCTCATTCAGAAGGAGGAGAAATTGATCCTTCCATATCTTCATGTGAATTATTGTTCATTTCCTCTGTGAACTTAGAAAATGTATCTCTAAGTCAGACTCTCATTGTTTTCAGGAGTCACTCTCCTAGGTAAGTAAGGCCTTGGGGAATTTGTTATGAAATACTGAACACTTCTGGAAACATGAAAATCTCCAGTATGAGACTAGCAAAATCTCTCATGACTTGAGCTCAAAACAAATACGAAAAAAACAGAACTTCAGAACATTTTAATTATAAAATTAATTTAATACATATATTTTATAAGGTTAAATATATGTTTTATTTGAATGTTAGATTCTTGAATATAAGAGATATTATAATAATTTTTGCTTATGATGATTCTTAGATACTCAAAGATCAATATTAGCACAAAACTGAAATATTTGTATATAGAACATTTCTATGTTATCTGAATTTAATAAATAAAGCTTGGAAAGTGATTAAAATTCAGGCTTCCTGCTTCTTAATCTTAGAGTTGACCTATTCCTTTTTTAAGGAATGTATATTTTAAGAGACCAATTTAAATGAACTTAGATGCTTTCAAATACACCTCACCCCCAAGTTCTTAAGTCCTATTTTAAGTAATAAAAGGGAATATTCTGAAATATTGTAAAATTCTACAAAGCATAAGCTTCTGTAAAAGATTACTGAGGTTTTGTTCATTACATTCTACCTATGAGTGAAGTCATACAGTGCTTGTCTTTCTCTGACTGGCTTATTCCTCTTAGCATAATTCTTTCCAGGTTCATTCCTGCTATCACAAAGGGTAAAATTTCCTTCTTTTTTATGGCCAAGTAGTATTTCACTGTGTAAATGTGTAAATGTACCACAGGTTTTTTATCCACTCATTTACTGATGGACGCATGGGCTGCTTCAGAATCTTAGCTATTGTAAATAACAAGCAGAAAAGGAAAAAAGAGGAAGTGAAAAAACTCATGGACATGGACAACAGTGTGGTGATTGCTGGGGGGGAGAAAAGTGGGGAGAGGTGGAGGAGTGTATAAGGAGAATAATTGATGATGGACAGAGACTTGAGTTGGGGTGGTGAATATACAATATAGTGTACAAGTGTATTGTAGAATTGTCAACCTGAAACCTATATAATTTTGTTAACCAGTTTCACCCCAATAAATTCAATAAAAAGGAAAAAAGATTATTGAGATTAATTACAAGTTTCTTAAATTAGTAAAACTGATAATAGCTATCTTTACATGAATTAAAATAAAATTGAAAATAGATACTATGACCTTTTCCTTTTGAAATATTTAATTCATTATCACTCATCTTGAGGAAGCTTAAAGAATTGTCAGTAATTCATTCATAAATATGTTATGATATGTATATATTATATAGAAGGGACATAGAAGTGAACCATACAATGAGAAGAACTTGATTGCTGATGTAGACTAAATGGTTTCTCCTCCATAAAAACTTATCCCATTACCCCAGCCTGATATCTCTGAATTCCTACTTCTGTACTTATTTTATGGCACTTATTTCACTCTGCTTTTATTTATACAATTGTCATTTCCGCATATGTACTTTCAAGCTCAAATGTTTCCTTGGGGACTAAGGAGTATACACATATTCCTTTCTGTAAATAGGGCAGAATTTTGCTTATAAATGCAACTAAATAAATACAAACTGAATTTAATGAAAATCATAGCTTAAGAAAGGGATTTAGTGATGTTTCAAATTAGTTGTCAATACTATACCTATTGTTGACTGCTAAGGCAAGGAGTGTGCTGAATGAGCTCAATGGCCAATATCAGAACTTGATCCAAGGCAGCAGTTTTCACTTACCAGTCAAGGACTCTTCATCAGGGATTATTTTATCAGAGAGATATTTACAATTTTCTATATATAGTTATCTGTGTTGATCAGTATTCATTTCCTTTAGTTTTACATCCCTGTTTTCATCTTCATGAATGTCCTTTTAAAATCAGAGGTTGATCCAAGATGGCAGTGGAGTAGGTGGAAGCTATACTAACCTCCTCCCAGGACCAAACTGTAATTACAAATAAATTATAGTAAAATCACCCTGAATAACCAACTGAAGACTAGCTGGAAAGAAGCATTACTAACCAAGGACTTATAGAAGAAATCACATCACCATATCAAGACTAGTAGGATATGTAGAGGCACAGCAGAACTGGCTGGGCTTCCACACACAGCAGCTAAAGTTCCAGAGGAATAGTTCAGCAGCCAGGGGAGGTTCCTCCTGAAGAGTATGAGGTCTAAACCCCAAGCTAGGTTCCCCAAACTAGAGCACCAGAACTGGGAAAGGCACCCACATATATCTGGCTGTGAAAAGCAGCTGGGTTTCTATCTGCCAGGATGAGATGGCTAGAGACATAGACACTCTCTTAAAGGGCTGATGCACAAAATTTCATTTGCAGCCACTTTCCCTGGGCTCTGGCAGAGGGAGAGCAGAGCAGACTAGAGCCATGTGAGAAGAGTCTGGGATTCATGGCTCTGGGGAGAGAACTGAAGGGTCTGCCACCAGGATCCCTGTGCTCAGTAATTCCACATACTGCAGAAGCCATCTTTCTCTGGCAGAGCACTCCCCTCCATGAAGCAACAGCCTGAGGGAAAACAATAGCCATACCTGCAGGAATCCCTCTCTCCCCAACCTGTGGAGCTTGAGCTGGGGTGCTGGGGAGCAGAGCTGGAGGGTGGGGAGAGAGCTGAAGAGTCAGCAGCCAGAATCCCTGTGTTCAGTCATTCCCCATACAACAGAAGCCATCTTTCTTGGGTAGAACACTCCCTCCATGTGATATCAGCCTGGATGGAAGCAATAGCCCCACCCACAGGAAACCCCCTCTCCCCACCCTCTGGAGCTTCAGCCTGCTGAGGAGTGCAATTGGAGGCTCTTTAACTGACTAAGCCTAACAGTGTAAGGCAAAGATGGATCTCTGAGTCCTTTAATACTTTAGCTGACTGTCCCCAACTTGATAATGGTAAAAGCTGAACTTGATGTGCACTTGGTTCTTTCACCATGCACCCAGACCCAGAAGAGAAGCCACAAGCTGATAGCTCAAAACAGATTGCCCAGGGCTAGTCAGGCAGCATTTGACATAGGCTTGCTCCAGAGTCTTTGCAGGTCTACCTAATACATAGAAACAAACACAAAGAGGAGGCCAAAATAGGAAGAAAAACAAACAGGCTGCAAGTGAAAGAACAAGATAATTATCCAGAAGAAGAGCTAAATGAAATGGAGGCAAGCAATTTATCAAATATAGAGTTCAAAGTAATGATAATAAGGATGTTTGACAGCAATAAAAAAGACATAGAAACCATAAAAAGGATCAGTCGGAAATAAAGAAATGCAATTCCTGAAATAAATAATATGCTGGAAGAAATAAAGCACAGGATCAAAACAGTGATTTGGAAAACAAAGTAGGAAAAAACACCAAATCAGAGCAGCAACAAGAAAAAAGAATTTTAAAAAATGAGGATACTTTAAGAGACCTTTGAGAAAACATGACAACAGCATAACAACATTCACATTGTAGGGAAACCAGAAGGGGAAGAGAGAGAACAAGGTATTGAGAACCTATCTGAAGAAGTAATGATCAAAAACTTCCCTAACCTGATGAAGGAAAAAGACGCACAAGTCCAGGAAGCACAGAGAGTCCCAAACAAGATGGACCCAAAGAGGCCCACAACAAAATACATCATAATTACAATGGCAAAGCTTAAAGACAAGAAGAGAATCTTAAAGGCTGTGAGAGAAAAGCAGGTAGTTACCTTCAAAGGAGCTCCCATAAGACTGTCAAATGATTTTGCAACAGAAACATTTCAGGCCAGAAAAGACTGACATGAAATACTCAAAGTGATGAAAAGCAAGGACCCACAACCAAGGGTACTTTACCAAAAAAAGACTATCATTTAAAATTGAAGGAGAAATAAAGAACTTCCCAGACAAGAAAAAGCTAAAGGAGTTTGTCACACCAAAAACAGTACTGCAACAAATATTAAAGAGATTGCTTTAAGAATAAGAGCAAAAGAAAAAAAACACAGGAATATAGTTAAAGGACTAAAATGGCAATAAATACATATATCCATCAATAATCTATTTAAATGTAAATGCTTAAATACTCCAATCAAAAGACATAGGGTAGCTAAATGGATAAGAAAATACCCTTATATATGATGTCTACAAGGGACCCACCTCAGAACAAAAGATACACACAGACTAAAGTAAAGGAATGGAAGAGATATTTCATGCAAATGGAAAGGAAAAAACCTCAGGTAGCAATACTAATAACTGACAAAATAGACTTTAAAGCCAAGGCTATCTATATTAAGAAACAAAGAGGATACTACATACGGATAAATGGAACAATCCAACCAGAGGGTATAACCTAGTAAATATTATGCAGCCGACATAGGAGCACCTAAATATGTGAAGTAAATCTTGAAGGACATAAAGGGAGAGATGGACAGAAATATAGTCATAGTAGGAAAATTTAACACCCCATTGATTTCAATGGATAGATCTTCCAGACAGAAAACCAATAAGGAGATGGTTGCTTTAAATGATACATTACATCAAATGGATTTAATTAATATGTTCAGAGCGTTTCACCCCAAAGCTTCAGAATATACATTTTTTCCAGTGCACATGGGACATTTCCTAGGATACACCACATGTTAGGACACAAAACAAGTCACAATATATTTAAGAAGATCAATATCATGCCCTGGCTGTGTTGCTCAGTGGATTGAGTGCCAGCCTGAGAACCGAAGGGTTGCCAATTTGATTCCCAGTCTAAGGCACATGCCTGACTTGCATCTAGGTCCCAAGTAGGGGGCACACAAGAGACAACCACACATTGATGTTTCTCTCCCTCTCTTTCTCCCTCCCTTGCCCTCTCTAGAAATACATAAATAAAAATCTTTTTTAAAAAGATCAAAATCATATCAAGTATCTTCTCTGATCATAATGCTATGAAACTAGAAACAATCACAAAAAGAAAACTGAAAAATACACAAGGACATGGAAGCTAAATAACATGTTAGTAAACCATGAATAGGTTAACAGCAAAATCAAGGAAGAAATCAAAAGATACATTGAAACAAATGAAATTCAGAACACAACAACCCAAAATCTATGGGACACAAGGAAAGCAATCCTAAGAGGGAAATTCATAGCATTACAGTCCTTTTTCAAGAAACAAGAGAAAGCTCAAATAAACAATCTAACTTTATTAAGTATTATTATTTCTTTTTAAGTAAAGAACTAGAAAAAGAACAAACAAAGCCCAAAGTGAATAGAAAGAAATAATAAAGATCAGAGCAGAAGTAAATAAGATAAAGTCTAAAAAAAAATACAAAAGATCAATGAATCCAAGAGCTGGTTCTTTGAAAAGATTGACAAACCTTTAACCAGATTCATCAAGAAAAAAAGAGAGGACACAATAAATAAAACTGGAAGTGAAAGAAAAGAAATAACTGACACCAAAGAAATACAAATGATTGTAAGAAAATATTACAAACAACCATATGCCAACAAATTGCACAAACTAGACAAAAAGGATAAATTCCTAGAAACATAATCTTCCAAAACTAAATCATGAAGATTTAGAGAATCTGAATAGACAGATTACAACTAGTGAAATTGAAGCAGAATTCAAAAAACTTACAACAAACAAAAGTCCCAGACCAGATAGCTGAAGAGGAAAATTTTACCAGACATTCAGAGAAGAACTGCCACCTCTCCTTCTCAAACTATTACAAAAAATTCAAAAGGAGGGAAGACTCCCAACTCATTTTACAAGACCAGCATTATCCTATTTCCAAAACCAAATAAAGACACACACAAAAAAATTATACACAAACTACTACTATATATTTTCCAATATACCTAATAAGAGATTAATTAATATCCAAAATTTATAAAAACTTATACAACTTAACACCAAAAAACACAAACAATCTGACTTCCAGCCAAGACAGAGGCATAGGTAGATACACTGTGCCTCCTTGCACAAACAAAAGAAGGACAATAACAAATTTAAAAACAAAAACCAACCAGAACTGCCAGAAAATCAAATTGTATGGAAGTCTGACAAACAAGGAGTTTAAGAAACATTCATCCAGACCAGTAGGAGAGGAGGAGACAGGTAGCCCAGTGAGGGGGTGTGCAGTGAGGAGGTGTACAGCAAGGGGGCATGTGGCAAGGCAGCAGCTGTGGAACCAGGCAAGGCAGTGACTGGTGGAGTGGGCAGTTCCACACTTGTATGCAGACACACTGGGAAGAACAACTGGAGAGCAAGACAGACCAAACAACCCAGGGTTCCAGTGTGAGAAATAAAGCCTCAAAATCTCTGACTGAAAAAATCTGTGAGGGTTGGGGCAGCGGGAGAAACTCCCAGCTTCACAAGAGCATTCATTGGAGAGACCCACAGAGTCCTAGGGTGTACACAACCCGCCCACCAGGGAATCAGCACCAAAGGGGCCCACTTTGCTTGTGGGTGGCAGAGTTAGTGAATGAAAGCCAGCCTGGAGCCCAGCAAGTGGCATTGTTCCAACTTGGCCCCCTCCCCCACATTGTGCAGCTCCACAGCTCCACTACCTACCAATCTGGGTTGCCCTGCCTTGACGAATACCTAAGGCTCTGCCCCTTACATGTAACAGGTATGCCCAGACCAAAAAAAAAAAAAAAGGCCCAAATGAAAGAACAGATCAAAGCTCCAGAAAAAATACAACTAAGCAATGAAGAGATAGACATCCTATCAAATGCACAGTTCAAAACACTGGTAATCAGGATGCTCACAGAATTGGTTGAGTATGGTCCCAAAATAGAGGGAAAAGTGAAGGCTATGAAAAGTGAAATAAAGGAAAATGTACAGGGAACCAACACTGAAGGGAAGGAAATTGGGACTCAAAGCAATGGTTTGGACCAGAAGGAAGAAATAAACATTCAGCCAGAACAGAATGAAGAAACAAGAATTCAAAAAGACGAGGAGAGGCTTAGGAACCTCTGGGACAACTTTGAATGTTCCAACATCCCAATCATAGGGGTGCCAGAAGGAGAAGAGGAAGAACAAGAAATTGAAAACTTTTTTGAAAAAATAATGGAGAACTTCCCCAATCTGACAAAGGAAATAGACTTCCAGGAAGCTCAGAGAGTCCTCAAGAAGTTGGACCCAAGGAAGCACACACCAAGGCATATTATAATTACATTACCCAAGATTAAAGACAAGGAAAAAGTCTCAAAAACAGCAAGAGCAAAGGAGACAGTTACCTACAAAGGAGTACCCATAAGACTAACAGATAATTTCTCAAAAGAAACCTTGCAGGCAAGAAGGGGCTGGAACAAAGTATTCAAAATTATGAAAGGCAAGGACCTACATCCACAATTGCTCTATCCAGCAAAGCTATCATTTAGGATGGAAGGGCAGATAAAGTGCTTCACAGATAAGGTCAAGTTAAGGGAGTTCATCATCACCAAGCCCTTATTATATGAAATGCTAAAGGGACTTATCTAAGAGAAAGAAGAAGATCAAAACTATGAACATGAAAATGACAACAAACTCACCACTATCAACAACCAACCATAAAAAACACTAAGCAAACAACTAGAACAGGAACAGAATCACAGAAATGGAGATCACATGGAGATTATCAGTGGGAAGAGGGAGGGGAGGGAATGGGAGAAAAGGTACAGGGAATAAGTATCATAAATGGTAGGTACAAAATAGACGGCGGGAGGGTTAAGAATAGTATAAGAAATGTAGAAGTCAAAGAACTTATATGAACAACCCATGGACATGAACCAAGGAGGGTGGGAAAATGTGGGTGGGATGGGGGTGCAGGACAGAGGGAACTAAAGGGGCAAAAAAAAATGGAACACTGTAATAACATAGTCAATAAAATATATTTTGAAAACACACAAGTAGTGCAATTAAAAAATGGGCAAAGGACCTGAATAAGACTTCTCCAAAGAGGGCATACAAATGGCAAATATGCATATGAAAAGATGCTCAATGTCACTAATCATCAGAGAGAAGAAAATTAAAACCACGATGAGATATCACCTCACACCTTTGACTGGCTATGATCAATTAATCAATAAACAACAAATGTTGGTGTGGATGTGAAGAAAGGGGACCCCTTTTGCACTGTTGATGGGAATGTAGCCACTGGGGAAAGCAGTATGGAGTTCGCTCAAAAAATTAAAAATGAAACTGCTCTATGACCCAGCATTTCCACTTCTGGGAATATATCCAAAGAAACCTGAAACACTAATTCAAAAGAATATATGTGCCTTTATATTCACTGCAGTGTTATTTACAATAGCCAAGATTTGGAAGCAGCCAAAGTGTCCATGGATGAACCTGGAGAACATTATGCTAAGTGGAACAAGCCAGTCAGAGAAAGACAAAAACCATATGATTTCACTCATATGTGGAAACTGATAAACAAATTGAACTAACAAGCAAAATAGAGTCAGACTCATAGATAGAGAACATGCTGGCAGCTCTGAGGGGATTGAGAGGAGTGGAGAGATGGAACAAAAAAGAAAAATCACAGATGGACAGAAACAACAGTGTGGTTTGCAGGAGGATGGGTGTATTGCAGGAAGATGGGTGTATGTAGAGGTGGAGAGGGTATAGGGGGATAAATGTTAATGGATAAAAATACAAGAGAAGGCAATAATAATAAATAAAACTTAAAAAAGAATATGCCATATATATCATGATGTCCCTGCATCCACTGTGGGAAGCAAAACCTAAGACACTGCCCCATCTTCAAGGAGTTTATTATCAATAGGTCAGGGAAAAAGTTCACATGTGGAAAAAAACAAGGAAGGCTAATTAAGGGTGCAGCTAAGAGAGAGTGAGATCACAGCCTGTTGGAATGTCCAGCAATAAAGGAGTTCCAATGGCAGGACTTCATCACTGGGGAGAGAGACTGACAAGAGCAGGCATGGTACCACCCCACAGGGTCAGCATCACAGCAAAGATTAGGCAGATGGCACTCTGTGAGGAGACAAGGCAGGGGCCACTCCAGGCCTTGAGACCAAGGTCAGAGCCAGAACAGCAATAAGAGTAGTAATGCTAAGTCTCCAAATTTCAGGGGATGGGGGAGGGGCAGTACTTAACACCTGCTGCCTAAATTGGTAATTGGTCCTCCTAGAAAATTGGTCAAGCATGAACACTGAGATTGGGTTATATGGCTTTGGTCCTGAGTAAATGAGGGCTGCTTGGCAGGGAACCTGGCAAAGCCTGCACATTTTGCATTTTTTCCCTTGTGTTTCTTCCAACTTAGATTCTAACGAAAGTTCTATGCTGTGGCTTGGAAGGACAGTTGCAAAGTTTGGGCACCTGAAAGTGGCTGGAAATGCATGGCAGTGCATAAATTGAAAGACAATTGGTCCCTTTCTTTCTTATGATAGGAGTGGCAATGAAAAGGAAGGAACACAAATATTTTGAAAGTGAGGGAATAGGGATATAGGACTGAAAGGGAAAAAGGTACAAAAGGGGAGGAGGACAGCTGTTCACTTTATATCCTGTGGTCATTGTCCATCTGCCATAAACTGGAAGGAGTCATCTAATGAGGTCTGGGAATTTCAGCCAAGGAAGTGACTAAAGGGTCAAAATATTAAGTACAATAAATCATACTGTCACTTCTTTTTCCAGAAAGCTTTGCAAATCCAATAGGGTATTTAATAATAAAGTAAGTCAAAACATAAATTATTACTAGTAGCCTCATTTTTAAAATAAACAAGTACAAAACAGAAAGTGAAAAGCTATTGCTTTTAAAACCCAGCTCTTTCTCAATTTCAATGAAAGAGGTCTTTCAAGTTTAAAGGAATATGTTTTTAGTGTAAATATAGAATTTTTGAGGACTTTTAATGTTCTCTTTTGTTTGATCTCTCTTAATTCTTATTTATAATTTTTCCTAAATGCTTAACATGGAAATTTTACTTCCATATAGTGATTCTTCTTACAACACTGTCTTTGAAATCCGTTTCTTCAGTTACAAATATACCAAATTCTCCCAAGGGTATTTTATGGTGGGCAAAACAGAGGTATAGACATAAACTCTAGATTTCCATATTCAACTAATTGGTTAGTGGATCTTTTAGGACAAAGATACTGGACATGTTGATATCTCTAAGCCTACAGTTTTCATTGATAAAATATTGATCCAGCTCAATTTTAGTCATCATATTTTACTAAAATTGTATTCATTTTCCCTTGACAGATCCAAGTGCAATTTGAGGATTTCCTCTTGTGGGGAATGGAAGTCTTCTTAATTAGACTCATATCTGTGCGCTCCTTTCAGTCGCAATTCCCATCCCTGTCATTTGGGACTCAGAAGCCCCAGGATGCTTTCTGCCCAGGTTGCCACAAAGCATTATCTGATACAGTAACCATTTATTCTTTCCCTGCCTCTTACACATGAATCAGACTTCTACCCCTTTGACTACAGCTCCTGAACTTCAACAAGGTATGAGCTGCTGTCTCCAAGCAGGCGCAGGCCAGGTGACTTGAACCTGTATTTTATGAGACCCTGAAGCAGGTCATGACAAGATGTGCAGGCACGATCAGACTTGGGGATAACAGCTAAGAGATTGCCTACGAGGGGTTGGGGAAGACTGTGGGCTCAGCACAGAGCAGCATTCCCTGTTCAGCCATTCCTCATGCATTTATTTCAACCATGCTCTGAGAATTGGTAAATAGCCCACATAGGGCCAAATTCTCATCTTCCTACGTAGATTTTTTCTCCATTTTCCTTGAATTCTACATTCCAAATTACTCCAGAGATAATTGATGTACAGGAGAGTAATAAGTAACAAAACCAATTTGCTTCAAAGTGTATCAGGCAAGAAGCTAGCTCACTATTAGGAGACAACTATACTTGGACAATAATAAAAATTACACCCTTGGTTATATTTTTTTAATTTACAAACCAATGGAACAAATTTATATACATATGCCACATTATGTATATATACATAAAATCTTACAAAGTTTAGGTTTTGAACTAGGAGAATAATAAAATAAACATGAAAACTAAGAAATACATCAAACCAGTTATCTTGTAAATTATAGCATTATATAGTTTAAACTTAGGTATTGTTCATCAGGTGGTACTTCTATACTTGCCATATAATCAGAATGTTGTTCTTGTTAGAGTAGATTACTTTGATGCCATGGGTTAATGCCCTTAGCATTTTTCTGGCAAAATCAGTAACAAAGGAAATAAAAATCTAAGTATAATATAATCATTGTTCGACACCATTGTTGTTACTGGAAAGTAAACATGCACAGCTGCTTCCAATGAAATATTTAAGCAGAACTTTGTAAAACTAGAAAAACATTGATCATCTGTATAATGATAGTCCATGACTTGCTGTGGCAGAATTATTTTGAAGAAAAAGAATTGCAAATAGCAAATAAACATTGTGTTTCTTGATGCTTTAGGGTTCAATGAAATTATTTTCTCTTTATGAATAGTACTGTCCTCCAAAATCACTTTTTTTAAAAAAGGATAAATTGCCAGCACTGCTTATTTTACCAGTATCTTCATGTTGCTCATCATCTTTTTCACAATTTAGAATGAGATGAGTCTCTTTCTTGAGTGCACTAACCTAATATCTCCAGGGAGTGAATGTGTCTAAATTTTTAGAAGCATCTGTAAAAGTTCCCCATTTGGTGTTTTTTCCATTCACTGCAGTCTCACATTAATGGTCCTATTCTCCATTTATCTGCCTTGAAAAGATAAAACAATGTGTTGATCCTGCTAAAATTTGCACCAGTCATAGCAGGCAGCTCTAGGTAGCCAAATTACATGTATTTCATAACTTGATGATTTTTCTATATCAAATACTATTATTTCCACACAGCTCCTGGAATCCTGCTTGTCCCTGAGGTCTGACTTTGGAGTAATGGTAGCGGCAGCCCTTGAGCTGCCAGAATCTTCAGCAGGGTTCTGTCCAGACACTCCCCGAGCCGTCAGTATTTTTGGGCCCTACTCTGCAATCTAGAGGCATGATTTCAGGCAGTACTTTTCCCCATCTATAAATTCTACACGATCAGTTCTCTCCTCCTTCGTGACCCTGTGGAACATTTAAAAAGGCAGCTTGTTTTTCAAACAGGGCTTTAAGGAAAGAGGCTTCTACCAGCAACCACTGCTGAACCCCCAAGAGGACAGTAACTCCTTCTATTGTTTCTGTTCCGATTTACTTTGAAAAGTCCTGGGCTTGGTGGAGAAGGGCATAACCAAATAAAAATAAAACTACCCAGGCCTTGGGAGACTAAAACCATATGATTTATCTGTCTACTATGAAAGTAAGAAGAAACAGAGCGGACTGCTGTAGATACAGGCTCACAATTTGTAATTGCATATTACAAAAAAACTCAGAAAATGACTAATCTTTTTTTTTCATTTATGTGATGACAAACCCTTACATAAACTGAATTCATCTGGCTGAAAGAAATGACTTGAAATGATTTAAGGCTATTTATAATCTTTTTTTGTACTACTTATATGAATCTTTAAGCACTTTACTGCAGAAACATTGTATATAATTATAGATTGTTGTTGCATAATATATGGTATCTGTGCCATATTACCTTTCTGAAGTTTTTAAATTAAGTCAATAATTTTGATCCTGTAATTTATTTTACCCAAAGGATTATGAACCTGGTTGGCCATTGTTCTTGGGAAGAGAGTAATTCTTGAATTCTTAATAGAAAAAATTAGTAATATTTCTATTTTTTAAATGGCCTTGATATTACACCAAATCAAGCTATTCTTTAAGTTGTTAGTTTTTATAGCAACTACCATAGAGGGATGGGGATAAAGGAAGAAGTTTATTTGTAAGTTTTTAGAAACTTCTGTCTAGCAGGTCCTTGTAATCTCCATACATGTACATTATAGTAATAGGCTATTGCACAATGAATAGTGTGCTTATTACAGGCTTCATTGACTTGCACATAATTTCTACTTATTCATGTGCTTGTATATTTTGGCATTATAAATTATAATGGCCCTTCAAGATTCTCCCAACCAGCACTGCACAGAAGCACTCCAGCTAGCAAGTCTCAGAAATTACAGGTTCTCTCTGACTTTTGTTGAGTCCCTGAGGTTCATGAGGGTCAATTTAGTTTTCATTCAGGCTCATCTCAAGTGTAGTCCAAAAATGAATGTCATGTTTCTAGTGTAGAGAAACAATTACTTAAAAGTCATTTCATCAATGTTAATTCAGTTGTAATGTGATCATTTCCTCTTAAGAATATTTTAATTGAGCCAAATCTGCTTTAAGTAATAGAGAAGGAAAATATAACTTTTTATTCTCTTTTTTTGTTGTCCTGTATTAAAATACATTTATCACTTGAATGTACCATGCTAAGCACATTGGAAAATGAACTATGTAATCTGAACTCCATGTTTCAGAACCTGTGATTTAAGGCATGCTGTTTGACCCACTGATCCCATTTTGGAGAATATATCCCAGGAATCCCAAAACACCACGCAGAAAGTATATATGCACCCCTATGTTCATAGCAGCAATAGTTACAATAGCCAAGATCTGGAAGCAGCCCAAGTGCCCATCAGTATATGAGTGGATAAAAAAAGATGTGGTACATTTACACAATGGAATACTATGTGACTGTAAGAAAGAAGGAACTCACCCTGGCCATTGTAACTCAGTTGGTTGGAGCATCATCATTAACCAAAAGGTTGAGGCTTCCATTCCTGGTCAGGGCACATACATGTGACAGGCAACTGATAGGTGTTTCTCTTACATTGATGTTTCTCTCCCTCTCTCTCCCTTCCTTCCTCTTTCTCTAATCAGTGGCCCTGTTCTCAGGTGAGGATTAAAACGAAAAGGAGGAACTCTTACTCTTTGAGACAGCATGGATGGGCCTGGAGAACATTATGCTAAGTAAAATAATCTGGTCAGAAAAAGACAAATACCCTATGATCTCATATGTAGACTCTAATGAACAAAATAAACTGACGAACAAAATAAAACCAGAGGCCATGGATATATGGAACAGACTGACAGTACCCAGAGGGGAGGAGGTAGGAGGAGACTTGAAGAGATTAGCCAAGGGACATATATACATACAAGGATAACCTATGGACATAGACAACAATGTGGTGAAGGCCAGAGGGAGGGGGCTGGGTGGAGGGGCAAAGAGATGGAAAATGGGGGACATCTGTGAAATTCAAGAATGTACACACGATATATGCTTTGAACAAGGGTGGCTCCAGGTTTTGTGGGTCCATATTTGAAGATCATAAAATTTGGCTAACAGCTATGGTCTCTTTAAGGAAAAAATACATATTCAAAATTAGGTAAAAATGTGAATATTTAGAGTGAGAAAAGAAATCACAACAAATTACAGATTTTTAAATCTGTAATACCACACTGACAATACCACAAATCTGACAATACCACAAATATCTGACAATACCACAAATATCCCAAAATCCAGAAATATAGTATAACATATTAATTAACTAAACCAAAATGCTTCATAATAAATGTTCTTTACAATTTTTGGCTTCATATTTTTAATCACCTCGTCATATGACAGAGTTATAATATTTTCTATAGAAAGAATAGAAAGATAATTCTGCTTCTAGCTTGGTGGATCAGTGTTGGGTTTTTTAAAATATATTTTATTGAGAGACTTCCGGCCAAGATGGAGGCATAGGTAGACACACTGTGCCTCCTAGCACAACCAAGATAGGGACAACAAAAATATAGAAACAAAATAACAACCAGAACTGACAGAAAATTGAACTGTATGGAAGTCGGACAACCAAGGATTTAAAAATAGACACTTTCATCCAGACCAGTAGGAGGGGCAGCATTGGGCAGCTGGGCAAGGGACACAGAGCGGAGAGCTGAGCATCCGGGGCGGCGCACAAGCCCGCAGCAGGAACACCCTGGGCACACAAGCAGCAGTGGCTGGTGGGCCCCGGCCAGGGGGTGGCGAACAGCAGACCCAGCGAGGCGGCCATTGTGAAGCAAGGCACTGCACGCAACTCAGGGTCCCAGCACGGGGAGATGGAGCTTTGGGTCACTGACTGAAAAGGAAGGTCCCACAGGGTGCACAGGCCCACCCACACCGGAATTGGTGCCAGAGGGGCCCGGTTGGCTTTCGGAAAGTGGCAGAAGGGTCTGGGGTCCTGCAGAGAGCAGAGCAAGCGCCATTGTTCTTTCCCGTACCCCGCCCCCACATATAACGTCACAACCCAGCAACTGTAGTGCCCCACCCTGGTGAACTCCTAAGGCCCCACCCCTCACTACAGGAGCTTGACAATACCAAAAAACAAAACAAAACAAAAACAGGAAAAAGATGGCTCAAACAAAAGAAGAATTGAAAGCCCCAGAACACATCCTTTTAAGCGACCAAGAGATAGCCAACCTATCAGATGCACAGTTCAAAGCACTGGTTATCAAGATACTCACAGAATTGGCTGATTTCGGGCACAAATTAGCTGAAAAAATGCAGGCTACAATAAGTTTAATGAAGAAAGATGCACAGGGAACCAATGGTGATGGAATGAAAGATGGGTCTCACATCAATGGAGTGGAGCAGAAGGAAGAAAAAAACATACAACCAGAAAAGAATGAAGAAATAAGAATTCAAAAAAATGAGGAGAGGCTTAGGAACCTCCAGGACATCTTTAAACATTCCAACATCTGAATTATAGGGGTACCAGAAGGAGAAGAGGAAAAGCAACAAGTGGAAAAGATATTTGAACAAATAATAAAGGAGAA
>CM052549.1:41498706-41539312 GCA_028533065.1 Trachops cirrhosus | reverse complement strand
CCTGGACTTCCTGGAAGTCTATTTCTTTTGCCAGATTGGGGAAGTTCTCCTTTACTATTTGTTCAAATAATTTTGTTCAATTTGTTGCTCTTCCTCTTCTCCTTCTGGTACTCCTATAATTCGGATGTTGGAATGTTTGAAGATGTCCTGTAGGCTCCTAAGCCTCTCCTCAGTTTTTTTAATTCTTATTTCTTTATTCTTTTCTGATTGTATGTTTTTTTCTTCCTTCTGGTCCACTCCATTGATTTGAGACCCAGTTTTCTTTCCATCAATATTGGTTCTCTGTGCATTTGTCTTCATTTCACTTGTTGTAGCCTTCATTTTTTCATCTAGTTTGCTACCAAAATTAACCAATTCTGTGAGCATCCTGATCACCAGTGCTTTGAACTGTGCATCTGATAGGTTGGCTATCTCTTGGTTGCTTAAAAGTATTGGCTCTGAGGCTTTGATTTGTTCTTCCGTTTGAGCCTTTTTTGGGGGGAGGGTGTGTTCGTGCCTGTTACGTAGTGAGTGGCAGAGCCTTAGGTGTTCACCAGGGCAGGGCAATCCAGTTGCTGGGTTGTGAAGCTGTATGTGGGGGCGGGGTCAGAGAGGGAACAATGGCGCTTGCTCTGCTCTCTCTCAGATTTCAGTCCCCTCTGCTGTTTCCCATATGCAAATTGGGCCCTTCTGGTGCTGGTTCCTGGGTGGGTGGGCTTGTGTATGTTCTAGAACTCTGTGAGTCTCTCCAACGAACTCTCCTGTGAGGCTGGGGGTCCCTCACAGCATCTCAATTTCCACAAGTGTTTTCAATCATTGCTTTTAGGCTTTATTTACCATCACTGGGGCTCTGGGTTGTGCTGTCTGTCTTGCTGCTCATTTTCACCTGGTTTATCTGCGCACAAATGTGTGGTTGCGGACAGCCCACTGCCTTGCACGCCTCACTGGGTCTACTCATTGCCTCCCTGTGCCTGCGCCTGCGCCTGGGGTCTGCCACTGGGGTCTGCTGGCCTACACTTTTTCCTGCTGGGACCCCTCTCCACCAGCCTCCAACTCCGCCCCTGTTACCGGTCTGGATGAATGGTTGTTGGGATGTCTGTACAGTTCAATTTTCTGTCTGTTCTGGTTGGTTTTTTGTTCCTAAATTTTTGTTTGCCCTTAATTTTGGTTGTGCGAGGAGTTACAGTGTGTCCACCTATGCCTCCATCTTGGCCAGAAGAGTGTTTGGGTTTTTTAAATTAACATATTACATTCACAAATCCTTATTGATAGTGTCATTTAAATGCTTAACATCATCATCAAATTGAAAAATCTCTGTATGTTTCAGACACAAACTGTAAGATTTCAGGTTATTTTACTCTTTGAATTGACATCACTCATTAAACAGTTTATCATCATTGTCCTTGAGTCATGATGTCAGGTATGTCAGCACAGTGGCAGGTATAAGTGTTCTTGGAAGCTCTTTTTACACTGAGAATACTACACTATAAAATAAAAGTGATCTGCATAACACACTAACCAACAATAATGTATTTCCAACTCAACTTCCCCTTAGCTGGATCTCAAAAGCAGCATGGCCACTCCAACATCACCCAACATGAGGGGAATATGGTGAGGAAGTAGTCAGAAAGGAGACAGTGGTTTTAACCAGTTGCAAATGTTATATAAACATGATCCATGAACACATTACTAGAGATCCTCCTAGAGCTTTGTAAGGTGCTCATCCAAGGGAAAGGCCCTGAATCTTATGTTTCATCAGCTTTATGGGTAATCTGCTTCTGTCTACACTATCTACATAACATGTTAGAATTGAACATTACATTTATATATATTTATGCATGTGTTTACATTTGATAAACTTATTGTCATTTCCAAACTTCTTTCATATTTTCCTACAAGTTCTTTCATCTTTCCCTTCCAAATACCAATTACTTCTACCACCTTCCCTTTATTAATACTCTATTGCTTTTGCCTATCTCAGTAGTAATATGTAGGGATCACAGAGATTTTGATATACTGCTGCACCTAGTGTTCTGATTCCCAATATATAATAGTCATTAATGGAAAATGATACCTTTTTCAATGTATATATTTTCCATCAAGTATTTTTACTTTTGTTCTTAGTATAAACAGGGAAGGGAAAGGAGCACTGGATTGGGAGTCAAACCATATAGCTCTTTCTCTGACAATTTTCCATGCTTCATAACCTTGGCTAAGTGGTGGAACCTGTCTGAACTGCTGGCAACTCATTTGTAAAATGAGAATGTTCATCTTCATTATCTCTTAAATGTCTTTCCACCGTGGTCTTAAATCCTAGAACTTGGGTGACAAGAATGAACTATGAGTTCACCAGGAATACATTTTACTTGAAAATATGGTTATGATGTCTGTTTAGTTAAGGTGGCACCTGCAAGAAATATCAAAGTGCCATATCTTTATTCAACCAGTTATAATTAAATTTATACTTAATAGCTTGTTCTGTTGCCAGAGAAAGATACTAAATAGAGGAATAGAAATACAGCATCAGCTGAGACATGTAATGTTGTTACTTAAACATTATTCAGGATGAGAGATTGAATGTGCTCTTCTCTGGATCTTTCTAGAAGAGCATACATCTCTATACTGGTGGACAGAGGCTCTAGGTCACACCATCTCCTTATCCTGCTGAAAAGCAGTGTACAAAAGAGAGAGTAACAACAACAACAATGATATTATTGTATTTCCAAAATACCTACTTTCCAGACTTTAGCTAAGTCTTTTCTAGATTTATTTTATTCATTCATTCAGCACCTATTTACTGAGCTCCCCTTCTATGTGAAGCAGCTCTCAAGGCACTGGGGAGACAGGATTTGTGAAACAAATCTTTGCCCTGGTGGAGCTAACATTCTAATGGGAGGAGGCAACCACCAGACAAATGAATATGTCAGAGAGTAACTAATGAAATGAAGAAAACAAATCAGGAGTCAGCAAGTGAGGGTAGCATTGTATTGAAGGTAGTCAGGGAAAGACCTCTGAAGATGTAGTCATTGAGCAGAGGCCTGAATTGTGTAGGAGAGTTGGCTTGGCAGAAGATGCAGCCAACATAAGAACCATGCAGACTGGACCAACATTGTTTCACTACAGGAGCCGTATGTAAATGTTGATACTAAATGATGTTTTACTTCTTAAGTGGGAAAAGCTATTCAAAGGGTATGCATTTCCTAGTTTTTCCTGGATGATAAGCCAAAGAGAAGTGAGACTGAATCACAAGAAAGTAACTAGGCTTTCAAGTTCACATGTACTGCTGACATAAGTAATATTTTTAATAAGTGGTTGTCTCATTGATTAGTTGGTTGAATGATATATCAGTCATCTTGGTTTAACTCCCTATAACAAAAGTAAAAAGTTATTTACCTGTTTTTTCTAAATCATACTAGAGATAGTACTATTTAAATATAACCAGGGATAAAAGTTTATACCAATTCCAATTGTAATTTTAAATTCAGTAGAGTAGTTCATAGGTCAGACCAATGTTACAATAAAATATTTATTAGAATTATAGTGATCATACCCAGAAAGGAAAAGAAAGAAACCAGATAGAAATAAGTTTTATCATTCTTTTTATTCCTTTATTTTCAAATAAAAAGTAATAGGTATTGTGTTATACTTTTAAATATTATTATTTCTCTATAGTAAAATGATTGTTTTAGAAACAGATTTATAAGCTCTTATAGAATTTGTTATTTAAAATACAAATGTGGACTCTATTGGTATCTTAAATTTAACCCTGATTGCAATATTACATCAGGTTAAAACTCTTCACACAATTAAAATGGTCTGAGTTGGAAAATAGAATATTGCTTTTTTTGGAATGCAACTAATTTTTTAAATCTCTTTTAAAATGCCATTCTGTAGATTTCTTAAGCAAATGACAAAGAAATTTTTTAAAAGGTTAACTTTTTGTGTTTGTTCTTAGGGTCCTGTTAGGGATTATCACATTGATCTGGATGACACATGGTCTAAGGAGGTGGTGGTGATAGTAAAGAAAAGTATAGATTTAATGAATGTGCAGGAGGAGGGTCCACAGGTTTGGGTGGCTGGCTGCCGGGGCAAGCAAAGGAGAGGAGTGAGCAGGGAACCTGCAGAGAAGGTGATGCCTGAGTAGACATAATTACTGTGATCTTGTCCAACAGTAAAACCTGAGAGAGAGCTGAGATGATGACTAGCAGGGTATTCAGACTAGAGGTGGTTCAGTCCTTTAGGTTTTTCTTTACTAAAATAGGACTATCACAGCATCTATTACAGCTATTGCAAATCATGAGCCTGAGTAGAAGTAATAGCACAGAGCCCTGTCCCAACATATTCTGACCATGTGAAAATGTAGCACTATTTAGAAAAAAATAAATGTGCTTTGTGCCCCAGAAACAGTATAGTGACATGGTCAAAAGCATGACTTCTCTCTTCTGTCCAGTTCTGAATCCCATCCGTCCCTGAGTAAATTTCTTAACTTCTTTTTGCCACTGTTTCCTTACTTGTAAAGTGGGCATGCACATAGACCTATTCATAGCAACCATAATTGTTCCCTTGAGTTACTGGAATTTTTTCTTTATGGGTGCTATTAAAACAATAACTGATCAGATTTTCTGTTTTCTTTGGATAGGAACTGCAAAGTCAAATTTTCAGCTCCACTCTAGCAATTGTATGGACCTTATGAAATGTATCACTACACTACTTTGTGTTGTTATCCTACTCTCAGAATGCATTCTTTTTCTTACCAAGGAAACCCTTCTCTTCCCCACTAACACAGTCACCAGTGTTGTTAACAAACAGATAACTCATTCAGGTTTCAGTTTTCATTTTGATGTTGAACTTACAGCATTTGCATTAAAGAGTCAGGAAATGGCCCAAAGTAAAAGAAACTATAGAGAAAAAACATACTATAGTTCTTTGATAAGCAGTAATTAAATTTAATATTTAGCCCATGAATACATACAGTTAGAAATTTGCTTCTTTTTCTAGGGTAAGTGAATTTACAAAATGAAATAAAAATATTGAATCATAGCTGAAATCTATTAAATAATATGGGCTAAAAATTTTTCTAGGCATTTTTCATGTATTAACTTCTCAATCTTTATAACAGTTCCATAAAAAGATTGCTGTTATTATTTACTTTTTACAAATGTGTAAATTGGGCACAGAAAAAGTAAGTGACTTTCCCAAGGTCACACAGCTATACATGCCAAAGCCCAGACTGCAACCCTAGCAGCCTGCCTACACTGTTCACTCTCCTGACTCCTCAAATACTTTGTCTCTGGAATATAGCTTACTTACATTGGAGGAAGTTTTAGTCTAAAAAGTGAAGGAAAAATTTTATATATAATTATCAGTAAGCTTTGATACAATTATCAATAAGCCTTGAATTTATTATTAGGAAGAGTTCCCTCATATGATAAAAATGAAATAAGATCTGTTTGAGGATATACAATACATTATAACATGCACCTACCATCCATGAATTTTTCATTAATCCATAACATTACAATTTAAAGTTACATTTTTCTAACATTACAATTTTATTAGGTTTCTTTCTAAACTTACAAGTGGGTATTTTTCTTCCATAAGAACAGTGTGTTAATCTAATAAAGTACTTAAACAAATAAAATAAGTCAACTTAAGGAGACAAGATAATGTCTTAGGATCTAGAAGGTATTACATTTGAGAAACTTTTTAATGCAGTAGAAAATGATTCCTGATGGAGAGGTCAGAACTTGTGCCTTGGGGATGATATTCTGTGTGGCTTATGGCTACTTTGAATTACTTTGCAGATTGCTTATTTTCAATTATGCTGGACCATTCTAATAAGACTTTACTACTAAGTAAAGTAATTCATCTGGATATCATTATTCCTCACATTTCTTTATCAGACTGATAAAAATGTACAAGAATTACTCATGTAATTTGTCTCTGATATTTTTATTCCAAAGGCAGACTAGATTATGTAACTACCTAAGGCATTTTTAATTAACTTGGAGGAATTATTGCCCTGTTGACTATACAATGGTACCAAAGTTAATGTGTGGTAAGGATACATGCAGTTCACATATTCTAAAGCTTGGCTATCAGAGTTTTATGTCACTTTGACTCCTCAGGCAAGTCAAAGGTCCTTAAATTCTATCTACTATTATAGCTTCCCTTTTAGTAGAAACATAACTCAGTAAAAACAAAGAAATGGAGAATTTAAAATAAACAAACTGCAGCAAATTTATTTATAATCCATCCAGAGTTTAATGAGTTTCTGCTGTGTACCAAGCACCGTTCTGGGTACTGAAGATACAATTAGTGAACAAAACATTGTAGTTTCTATTCTGATGGAGCTTGCATCATAATAGGAGATGGACAATGGGCAAGGACACAAGTAAATAAGATAAATTTAAATGCTAGATACTATGAATAACATAAAAATGAGTGATAAAATGGAAGATGATCGGAGATTTTGGATAGACTTCTTTAGATTGAGTGCTCAGGGAAGGCTTCTTTGAGGAGGTGATATTTGCACAGATACCTCAGGATCTCAGCTGCCAGCCTGTTGTGGGAACAGCACCAGCTCTTTTCATGTCTATGCCATTCCTACCAGTCTGAATGTAGCTTCTTCTGTAAATCCTTGGTTGTAAAACTTCTGATCAGCTCATCTTCAGTTGGTTATTCAGGTCAATTTTTTTTATTGTTGTTGTTCAAGTACAGTTGTCTCCATTTTCCCACCACCACTTTCCCCTGCTCCACCCACCCCAACCTCCCACACTCAATCCTACCCCTCTTTAGCTTTGTCCATGGGTCCTTTATACATGTTCCTTGACAATCCTCCCCCTTCTGTCCCCCGTTATTCCCATCTCTCCTCCCCTCTGGTTACTGTCATTTTGCTCTTTATTTCAATGTCTCTGGTTCTATTTTGCTTGCTTGTTTGTTTTGTTGATTAGGTTATACTTACTGGTAAGATCATAAGGTATTTGTCTTTCACCACCTGGCTTATTTCATTTAGCATAATGCTCTCCAGTTCCATTTATGCTGTCAGGAAGAAAAGGAGCTCCTTCTTTCTTTCTGCTGTGTAGTGTTCCATTGTGTAATGTACCATAGTTTTTTGATCCACTCATTTACTGATGGGCACTTAGGTTGCTTCCTGCACTTGGCTGGAAATTGTAAATTGTGCTGCTATGAACATCAGGTCAATTATTTGATATTGTAGTTGTACTTCCAGTTTGGTCCTGGGAAGAGGGGAGTGTAATATCTACCTATTCTGCTGCCATCTTGGATCTCCTAATACTTGTAATTTTGATTTAGTGACTTTGAGATGTTTATTAGAGATGGCAAGTAACAGTTGGATATTACAAATGTAAATCTCATGGGAGATATAATCCTGGGTATTATATGTTATAGATGTTATTTAAAGTCTTGAAATTGAGTAAGATTCCCAAAGGAGGCAATGTAGATAAGAAAAGAGAAAAACACCAAAACAATTTGTTTCAGGATAATTTTAGGGCACTCTGTAGATATCTGCCTTAGCATAGAAGTAGAGATGACTTTTATTTACATTATAATGCATTTATGTTACAAATATTGTTGTATTGTATTAAAAATGTCCATCATTATATACTATGGGGTTGACTAAATAATCAATAATAGTAAATGGCAATTACTGTAAATAACTATATATTTATCTTTATCATTTATTAATTTATTCATCAATATAAAATCAAGATTTGACAACAAAGACCAACTGGAAACAGCACTGAGGAGGCACCTTTAACACAAAATATCATGTCCTCCCCCAAACTGTGGATATTTCAGTAACCTTTGTATGTGTAGCTCTACATATGAGATCCATATATATTTCATAGTCTGTTGGATTGGGGTCCTCAGTAAGTTTTAGAATTTCACTTATTTTATTTATGGATATCAAACTTTAGGAACCCTTAATCACTTTGTAGATTACTTGTACTCTTGCTTGGGGTAAAAATGAAAATCCTCATATGTATGTAAGAACTAAAGAGAGTGTTTGAATTTTTAGATCAATTTAAGTCTATCAATGGCTCTCAGACCAGGCTTGTATACCCATGATTCTAAATTATCTTTTCTCCTTCAGCAATTCTTTAAATCTTTGCAAAATTGCTACTTTAGAGTGCAGGATTACATTGGAAGTGATATGAAGGAGAGAAAATGGATCTGCAAAAATGGGGGGTATTTTGCATCTGACATTTGGGTTTCTCTTTCCTTTCTGATTTTAAATATCAGCTTTAGCAATTAAAGATCCTTGATTTAAGAGGGGAAAGAAAGAGGTAGCTGTTGCACGTGGCACCTGGTTATTGTCCCCTCACTGCATAAGAGGTGCTTTGAGGGATGTGAGAGCTCTATACCACAGCATCTGAGAGCAGGGAGTTGGTGTGGCATTAGTCACCTGGGCCCGTGGATGCCCCCTCATCCCAGAGTCAAGTAACCATTGTGAGTCTAGGCAAGGACAATCTTATTCTGCACACTGAAGTCTATGTGACAGTGTGGTTGCAATTCAGGAGGGTTTATGTGAAGAAAACATTCACCTAGTTTATGTAGAATAGCTACAATCAGAGTGGGTATGGGGAATCATTTATTCACTGGACTGGTGCCATTTGGAATGGTAGTTTGGTGGGAGCTGCCTCAGAGTGAGGCAGATATCCACAGCTGACTGTTTCTGTTGAGTGGTGCTGCTTCCAGCTGGAACCTCCCACTTCAGTTCACTAAGCATGGGCAGCACCTCTCCCCTGACTAGCCATTTATACCTTGTATCTCAGCCCTGGTCTTCCAGGTGTCTATCTCTATGTGGGAGTCCCTTTGTCCTTTTGACCATCTCTTCACATAGGAATTCTTTAAGGTAACCCTGGGGTAGTTCTATTTTCCAGGGTACACATTTGATCTCTAGGAACTGTGCACCTTTGTCCCACTGTGGGTGGAAATACAGCTTTGTCCTGAGGGATAAAGCTTTATCCTGACTAACTGTTGAAGGATAAATTATAAGCAGGGAGGTAACATGATTCAGTTCACTTGTAGGAAGAGTACTAGCAACAGTGTGGCTAAATAAGGACAAATGAGGCTGGAGACTGGGAGACCAACTAATCATTACTGCAAAGTCCTGGCAAGTTCTAATGAAGTTCATTGACAATAGTGAGGAGGATATGGATGCAAAAGGTATTACTATTTTAGATATGAAAGACTTAATGACTAAGTGACTAAGGAAAGGTGAGATACCTCCTAGGCTCCTTTTTGTTTTATGGGTTCATGATCAATTTAATTTCACAACACTGAGATAGTAGCATAAGAAAATAGATAGGAGAGATGACCTAACAAGGTCATCTCTGGACACATTTTTACGTCGATATTTATCGGCTTTCCTTCTCTCTTCTCAATTTGTAAACAATTTACAAGGAATTGAATTCTGTAAGGAGCATCTTTGGATATCATTTGTTTTATCCTTTCCTTTTTCAGGGATTCTCCCTATACATTTGCTTTTGAGTGCTTACAGTGTATGCAGCGTAAAGGAAGCACATAAATGCCATTTGAATTCTTAGGCTATTTTGAATTTTCTTTTGAATTGAACATATTGTCTGCCAGACCTTATTCTTGTTTGTGTTAAAGTTTGTCCCACATAATCCTGGCAGTTTCCATTTCTAGTCCCACAGTTTGATATTTATTTTAAGCAGCTGCTTATGAACAGTAGAATTTAGCAATGATCAAAATGACATAAGGTGGGTTTCAGTTTGAGCTCATGGTTGCCAGGCAGCTTTCCTTTGAATACTTTTCCTTTCATGCTTTTTCACCTATGTTTTGGCTGTGAGAACAAATCTGGAAAAAGTTCTGTTTGGCCTTTTAGCACATTGCCAGCTTTGGTGATTGCAAACTAACTGGTGTTGTACTAAACACCACTGAAATAAAATGAGTCTGATTAAAGCTTGAAACTCTTGAGTGCTACAAATGTAAAAACTCAGCAGATGCCATTTGCTGAAACTGAGGCTCCTCTAGCAGATGGGTGAAGGTTAAACATAAATTGCACCATGTCTTTTTCTTTTGGTTCATTTGTTTTTAATGTAGTATTTAAAATGCCACTGTATTCAATGACAATAGACTTTTGGCATATGCTTCATGACTGTTTTGGGTATCCAAAGATCTTTGAAATTACACTCATACTATGTCTTATTATATGAATTCATTAAACATGTAGAAACAAATTTTAGCAGAGTTTTGAAACTTTCTTTGGTTTTAATATTTCCAATATTGAAAATAGAAATGGGAAATAATCACCAAATAGTCACAATGGGTCATAATGTTTCTCTTTTAAATCTTTAATGTTGTACTATAATAGAACAATATGTCATATCTTCCATAGCTCTCATTCATTTGGTACTTGAATTTTCTTTACAATATTTTAGTTTCTCACATACTATCTCATTACTTAAGTAACACACACACAGAAGAGGATGTTTTTATTCTTCATTCAATGTAACAACTTATGTACCATTTAATGCAATCACTATTAACTATATTTTTGCTGTGTATAATGGACACCCATGTTTTTGGCTCAAACTTTCAGGAAAAAAATCTTTCATTTTAATTTTTTAATTCAATTTTTTATTTATTTATATTTAAATACTTGTTTTTTAACACCAATTATCATATTCCAGGCAATTATTTTGCATACAGATATCTTTATTGCTTTCTAGAGTTACACTTTTAACACATAAGCATAATTAAAAGAATCAAAAACATTTATATAGCTATGGAATTAGTACTACCCATGTATAATGTGCATCCTTATTTTTTCCTCAAAAATTTGGGCAAAAAAATGGAGGTTATACATGGCAAAATATGGTAATTAATATTAACTTGCAAGAACTATGACACACTATCAACCTTTCTATAATATTTAGATACTTCTTGGCATAGAGCTTAAGTGCTTATGTATTTTATTTATTTTTTTATTGTTGTTCAAGTACAGTTGTCTCCATTTTCACTCCACCACATCCCCCCCACCCATCCTCGTCTCCCACCCTTGAACAATCAAGCAAAATATAACCTGAGACATTGAAATAAAGAACAAACTGACAGTAATCAGAGGAGTGTGGGGAGAGGGGTAATGGGGGAAAACAGGGGAAGGGCCATCAAGGAACATGTATAAAGGACACATAGATTAAATGCTTATTTTATAACTTAATTTAGAAGTCTGTATGGTTCTAACTAAATCAGCAATTTACCTTGTTCTTCTTTCTGATTCCTAAAATTATTTATCAAATAATATTTATCAGAACTGTTTAGTGTAGTTAGAAGGAATAAGGAAACAATTAGATAAATATCTAAATGGTTATAAAATCTTCTAAATATTTATGGATAATATGTAATTATACTGTTTTTTTTTAAACTTTGAAATGTATTGCTATTTACAGGTTCAGGTTCCTGTCGCTTTAGTTATTCAGACCCCAACATCATCGTATCATACACGAAGAATAATACTGCAGACTGGATTCAGCTTGAGATAATTAGGTTTGTTATCATTTAAAGTAAAATGCCAGTTTTTCTGTCATCATAATTATGATGCAACTTGTAATCATTTATTGTATTTTCTCTATTTAAAAAAAAACCTCAATAAGAAAATGAGGTAGGATGCTTGAAGAAGTTCATTCAAGTTGAAAAAAATTGGTTAAATTAGAAAGAATCAAATTATGTTTACTACTTCTGCATAAACCATAAAACAAAATTCATAGTGGATGTTTTATTTCAAGTATGGTAAGATATTAAAAGGAAAAAGATACCTTGAACTTTTATAAGTTAGTTATTCTGATTGGTTTAGTTCTTAAGTTAGTATAATACAAGTAGAACATTTTCTGTAAGTTTTATAGTTTTCTTTTTTCTCATGTTATTTTCCATACTATAGTTCCATGTTGAGAAAATGATTTATGTAGGGGAACAATAAATATTAGGTTCTTAGTCTTTAACACAAAATCGTCCTATCCAAAGTTTTCAGTTGCATTTAAAAGATAAAAATTTTCATAAATCTAAGTTGTAGTCTAACCAAAAACTGAGAAAAGTGATTCCAATTCATGGATTTTAATAGACTTTCTTCCTCTGTAGCAGGATAACATAAAATTTATAGATACCTGGTATAAACCAAGCTCTGATATGCTGTGCCAATTCTGTAAGAACATTTTGCTATTCTTTCTATTTCTAGCAGTTATGATGAAAATACATTGATATTAAATACTTATTCATATAAATGGTTTTAGCAAGGCACCATAAATCTTGGAAATTTTACCTATACCTCCATTTTTCTCTAATAGCTGTATATCATAATTTAGATAAATTGTAGTAGCTGAAATTTTCGCTAGAAAAGAACTGCATACTTTGATATGAAAAATAGTGAATGTACACATACATTTAATTACAACATATGAAGATCACATTCAGCTGGTTTCATTTGGTTTTTTACTAAATGAGATTTTCAAGTTTAGGTCATGCAAACTACTATATGCAAATTTTCCTTACCATTTAGTGATCAGAATGAACATATTTTCAATCCCTTCTGAAAACTAAAATATATTATTTTCATCATTTTAAATTCTTCTGAAGCCAAAGACATATTCATTATGAAATACTTTAAAAGAAGGGGAAATTGGTTACCCCTAAAGGTAAGGTACACCATCTATAACCTATACTGACAATTCTACAGACATATATGTGCTTCATTGGCAAATGAAAAATGTCTTTTCTGCACTCCTTTCAAAACAGATTTATAGTAAGCCAAGAGTACTACTGGTTTGCATTTAGTACCACTTTTAATCCTGGCTAAAGCAGTAATATTCACTATAACAGGTTTCTATATTGATAGAATAAAATGTTTAATAAAACTACATTATTATATAGCAGAAAGGCCTAGATTCTAACACACTTAATATAAAAATAATGTTAAATTATATCAAATTTTGAAACATTGATCCTCATGAAACTCTAAATAATTATAGCGCACTTAATTCTCTTGGCAAATCTCACATTTCATATAAACAAAACAAAAAGGTATCAGGTTAGTAGAAATAAAATAACTTATGTAAAGACTGACTATGAATCATAGCAAACAATTGTCTCTAATAGATCCAAATTTCAAAGTGAGAACCAAAATTAAGATAATTGCATAGTTTTTCTCCTTTTTTTCTTCTTATTATCAAATAAAAAACTGTGCTGGATACACTGGGATTTTCTACAAGCACCATGAAAATGTGTGATATTTTCTCTTGAACTATTCCTTTACTAGCTTAGTGCCTGCCCTGTGTTGAAGGTAAACTTACTGAAGATATTTAATATTTAAAACTGTCATCACTTAATCTGAGCACCTTAATAGTCAGCATATACTAAAAGATTAAAAGACCATGGAATTGTATTTACTCTGTAATGTATATAGTATTTTTAAGTTAATAAAACTACAATCTTAATTAAGAAACAAAATTGATCTAAAGTTCTTTAACTGTGGCTATAATTCTCATCTCACCATATGTTCCAGAGCCCCTTCCAATGTCAGCACCATCATCCACATCCTCTACCTTCCTGAAGACGCCAAGGGGGAGAACATCCAGTTTCAATGGAAGCAGGAAAATCTACGTGTAGGTGAAGTGTATGAAGCCTGCTGGGCCTTAGATAACATCCTGATCATCAACTCAGCTCACAGACAAGTCATTTTAGAAGACAGTCTTGATCCAGTAGACACGGGCAACTGGCTTTTCTTCCCAGGAGCTACAGTTAAGGTTTGATTTCTCTTTTGTCCCTTCTCCTCTCCTGTAATACCTAAAGCTTAGAAGACAGTCTTGATCCAGTAGACATGGGCAACTGGCTTTTCTTCCCAGGAGCTACAGTTAAGGTTTGATTTCTCTTTTGTCCCTTCTCCTCTCCTGTAATACCTAAAGCTCAATAAACCAATTCATATTAAGATAACTATTCTTACTAAACCTACTAATAAAGGAATAGGCAATGTTCTCTTTATGTTACCTTCTCTTTTAAGGATAGCAAATCATTGTTACCAAAACACTTGTTCATTCATTTAACGAGTATTTTTAAGGAGCTACTGTGCCATGTACTGGACTGAACCTAGAGAACATAACCACAAAAAAGCAGATATATTTCTCCCCTTTATGTGAAAATTCCTTTAGTTTTTTGTAAGATGGCTCTAGTAGTGCTTAGCTGTCCTTAACTTCATTCAAAACAATTTTGTTAGATTGCATTGTGACAGCTGTCATATCAGCATATATTTTTATTTGAATTTATTTTTTTATAGTTGTTCAAATACAGTTGTCTCCATTTTCACCCCACCACTCAGCCCCCACACCACCAAACCCCACCTACTACCCTTGACCCTGCACCCCTTTGGCTTTTTCCATGTGTCCTTTATACATGTTCCTTGACAACCATTCCTCTTTTCCCCCCCATTATTCCCTACCCCCTCCCCTCTGGTTACTATCAGTTTGTTCTTTATTTCAATGTCTCTGGTTCTATTTTGCTTGCTTTTTTGTTTTGTTGATTAGGTTCCACTTACAGGTGAGATCATATAGTATTTGTCTTTCACCACCTGGCTTATTTCATTTAGCATAATGCTCTCCATTTCCATCCACACTGTCAGGAAGGGTAGGAGCTCCTTCTTTCTGCTATGTAGTGTTCCCTTGTGTAAATGTCCCATAGTTTCTTGACCCACTCATTTACTAATGGACACTTAGGCTGTTCCCAGTACTTGGCTATTATAAACAATGCTGCTATGAACATTGGGGTACATAGGTTCTTTTGAATTGGTGTTTCAGGATTCTTAGGATATAATTCCAGCAGTGGAAATGCTGGGTCAAAAGGCAGTTCCATTTTTAGTTTTCTGAGAAAATTCCATACTGTTTTCCACAGTGGCTGTACCAGTCTGCATTCCCACCAACAGTGTAATAGGGTTCCCTTTTCTCCACAACCTCGCCAGAACTTGTTGTTTGTTGAATTATTTATGATGGCATATCGCATGCATTTAAAGAAATCAAAATTGGTGAATTTTTGTACATCTACTTCAACATTTAAGATGGAAGAAGATACGTTATTTCAAGAAAGGTAAAAGCTCAACTGAAATGGAAAAAAGATTTGTGCAGTGTAGTATATGGAGAAGGTGCTATGACTGATAGAAAATGTCAAATGTGGTTTACAAAGCTTCTTGGTTCTATTGACATTTTGGCCAAATAATTCTTTGCTGTGGGGCTGTCTTACACACTGGAAGATGTTTAGCAGCACCCTTGGTCTCTACCCACTAGAAGACAATAGTAGGAGATAGCCAACATACTCAAAATATACAAATCAATAAAGTTATTGGTAAAAATGAAAAATGTGTCTTTTATTTTACAAAAAAAAACTAAATGGACTTTTTAGCCAATCCAACATATACCATCTCATATAATTTGATCCTTATAAACCTACAAAGAAGGTGCTATGTTAACTCCATTTTACAGGTGTTGAAAGTAGGCATAAAAATGTTGAGTAACTTGTTCAAAATATACTTCTCACCAGTGGCAGAGCCAGGATTCAAATACAGGAAACTGACTTGGTCTTGACCTCAGTCACCACATGACTTTGCTCTTATAAGTAGTAAATATAAACTGATGTGCTTCTGTTTCTCCTGTTTCTTCTCAACATCCATCCATTTGCTAATTATCTGCTTGTTTTCTTCCCCATCACTTCCTGGCTATAAGTGAAAAGATTCTTGTTTTTCTCATATTTATTGATCTGATTTTTATACATTAGAATTTAGTAAGTTCAGATCAAACTCTAGTCTCCTCTTCCACAGCCAATTTTGTTTTCACAATCCTAGTTACTGGTCCATCTCAAGTACTGACTTCTAACCTAAAGTGAACTTGAGATAGGACTATTAAAATATTCCCCATATGGAAGCAGGAGGCATTTTCAGCAACCTGCCTGGGAGGTGAAATAGAGTGAGAATGGGGAGACACTAAAGAAAGAGAAATCGGCAGTCTAATGGTAGCAGATTGCCTCTGGCAAGGATGTTAAAAGCCAAGGCTCATACAAAGGGGTGCCACCAACAAAACTCCAGCATCATTCCTTAGTAGAAATTACATTATGCTCCCTCCATACTCAAGACCTTTGATGGCTTTCTGTGCAGGCCTAAAAGATACAAGACAAACTAACTCCCTGGCATGGATGCAAGGCCATTTTCAGTCTAGGCCCAGCCTAACTCTTCATCCTCATCTACCCCACTGTGCTCCAGTCTCACAAATACATCACAGAATTTCACACTCCCCACCCCTTTATACATGCTTTCCCACCTTTCTTTTTTCTCTGCTTGGCAATTCCACATCATCCTTTAGGGCCCAGTTTAAATGTCTGTCCATGTGAAGTTTTCTATAGTTAATTTCTTCCTCCTCTCTGTGCTGGTATAACCATTAGATTGAACAAACACGACTTGGGGGAGGGGACTGGCTATAGAAAAGCGGTCCATTCTTTTTCCCAAGTGACCATTCAAATTCATCACTGCCTTCTTTGCATGAAAACTAAGGCCTGTCCTAAGATAGCTGGTAGACCAAAAATGTCATCCAATCATTTCAGTCTTCTAAACAGTCTCAGTTTAATAACAAATATGACCAGTTCACTGTAGTAATTCCACTTAGGTCTGCTGCTATGGGAGTGAAGACAGTGGTAATCTCTTTTCTCACCAACCCCCATGATCTCAGCCTCAGAGCCCTCCAGGGAAGAGACAAGATGCAGATATTGTTGTAAGCCAAAAGTATTGATCCCTCATCCTGGCAAGTGGTCAAAGCTGGCTCTCTGTTGAACCTACCAGTAGACTCTTTGGAAATCTCCCCACTCCTCACAAAGCCTGGATGCAGTCCTCCCATGCATCTCTCATGTCTGCTTCTACTCTTAGCCACTGGGACCTCTGGCTAATGTTTGCAACCTCTTTCTGCTGAGGGCTCCTTACTCCCTGAAGAAGTGCTTTGGGGACAGGGTCTTAGACAAACTAGGTTGTCTCTTGTGTGCACAGTCCCAAGCCTAGTCTATGGTGAACAGTCATCTCAAATTTATCATTGGGAAGGGAGTAGTTACTTTTAAATGCAGCCCTCTTCCTAACCAACCACCTGCAAGGTACTAGTCCAAGCCCATTCACCATGACCTCCAAGTGGGATTCTTGAAGTTCTATACACCAGGCATGAGGAGTAGAAAAGGTACCCTCCTCCTCTGACATGGTCATGGATGGGACTCATAGCTCACTGACACTTTCTAAGGAAGTCATCTCTCTATTGTCCAGATGCCTACTCCCATCATCTGCAAGCTTGTGTATCTTCAATGGAAGTGATAACTAAGCCCTTTTACCACCTCTTTTGCTAGATCGTTATATGTAATCCATCACCTCACTTTGGAATATGGAGGAGTTGCCACCTATTTTCTTGGAGCCTCAACCAAAACCTAAGCAAAATTAGTTCCATTTCAACATTCTGTTACACTGTATATATACCTCTATGAGAGCATTTATAACATTGCTTTATTTTTTATGTGTCTCTCCTCCTGGTTAAAATGTTAGTGTCTTAAGCTCAGGAACTATTCCAAACCATTGTTGAATCCCAGTTTGTAGCACATGCTAGGTTATTAGGTGTTAATTGACTTGGATGAAAAGCTGGGAAAAATAAGAAAATGATCTAGTTTATGGGGAAAGAAAATGAATTTCACATTCAGTGATGACTTGAAGGCAGCTAAAAATATTGTGAATAGGACTGGATATAGCATAAGTGTTAAAAAAATTGACATAAGCCTATAGGTGCATATCTTGGCTTCACCATTTACAACTTTTAGCCACGTGGTCCTGGGGAAGTTATTTAAACTCTCAGTTCCTCAGTGTCCTCACCCATAACAGGACTAATAACAGTATGCAACTAATTTCATGATAATTAAATTAAAAATACATATAAAACCCTTAGAATAGTATCTGGCATATAGAATGGACTTAATAAATACATGTCCTTTTAATTGAAAACTTTAGGAACAAGTAATTTTCAAAAGAAAGTGAATACAGAGGAAAATGAATAGAAGACAAAGGATTAAGCTGACATCTCCAATTATGAGGAAGGGGAAATTAACAGGGTACAAAAAATACAGACTTCACAAATTATGTCACCCTTATATGACATTAAAGTAATATCAAAATGAAATGCACTAAATTGATTATGCTGGACACAAGTATTGCCCATATTTGTAATCTTTGGCAATAAAAATAATTTCCACTGGAATTGTTTCAATGTCATGCTTATAATTTGAATTACTAATATTAGTAGTTTTTGTTATTAACAACAAATTGTTAAGTTCTACTATTTATAAAACAAGACAATAGAGAGTAGTGAGTATGTAAACTGTCTAACTGATGAGTTTGAAAATAAAGTTTGAGGATGTCAAATAAGAAAGGTACAAGTGAGTCACTGGAATTCAGAGTTCATATTTCTCCTTGTCTTTTTTAGATTTCTTTTCCAGTTTTCTTGGGAATATTTAATCCATTTCACCTAAGCCTATCCTTGTTTATATCAAGTAGGGCAGACTGATATAATACCAATAGAGTAATTAACTTATGGAGTTCATGGGATCTGGGGAATTGCAATTATAGGTCACTAGTTTAAAGCTGCCCTGGATCAGTAGAAGGCCATTACCATCTGTTGGCTCTTTAGTAATTAATACAAAATAGATGTATAACAGCAACAGTTTCTAACACTGAACCTGCCCTTATATTTGTTGTACTTTTTGATTTTGGAGGTCTGTAAAGGTTACAGAAGTAATATGTTCCCCCTATATAGCCATCTGTGTTCCTCCTCCATTCTCCTCACAAATTCGTGGCTTTGCCTGACTCATCTTCCAATGTTTTTTCACAGAACTTGCCCACGTGAAAGAAAAGGCACACCACACTTTTATGCTTCTAATTACCATCATGATTTTTCATTTCCCACAAATCCCTAAGCAGCCCTTTGTTCATGACCAAGTAGATAGGGCTCTAAATGCCAATAAATAGAGTGCTGCGAGTCATAAAGCTCCCCAGAGCACCACCCTCATTAGAGATCTCCCAGAGTAAGCAGATCACGGACTCTGCAAGGCAAGGAGCCTGAAAGCCTCTTGATATTTAAGCAGCTATATTAATTATTGGTTTTGATTATTTTGCCTTCTTTTACAGAATATTTCTCCTTTTTTAACTTTTGGATATGGTTTCTGCCCATTCATTTGCACTTGTGAGAATAGGTCCTGCTATATTCACTGCCATCCCTAGCAGTACCTCTCTCTGTCAAGTGGCTGGGGATATTGGTGCCACATTTTAGAATAGGAGGCACTATATAATTCAATAAGTGACCATTCTAAAAATTTCATATCCATCTGACACCATACATAGTTAGTGCAATATTATTGACTATATTCCCTATGCTGTATTTTACATCCCCATGACTATTCTGTAACAACCAATCTGTACTTCCTAATCCCTTCACCTGTTTCACCCATGTCCCCAACCTCCTCTAATCTGGCAGCTGTGAAAATGCTCTATTGGTCTGTTTCAGTTCTGCTTGTTTGTTTTGTTTTTTAGATTCAATTACATATAGATAAGTATTCATTGTCATTTTATTGTTCATATTTTCATTATTTTCCCCCTCCTCTCCCTTCTCCTTCTTCTTCTTAAAAAAACCCTTTAACATTTCATATAATACTGGTTTGGTAGTGATGAACTCCTTCAGATTTTTCTTGTCTTGGAAGCTCTTTATCTGTCCTTTGATTCTAAATGATTGCTTTGCTGGGTAAAGTAATCTTGTCAGTGGAGCATATACCTGAACACTGATATAATATTTTATGTCAACTATAGTTTAAAAATAAAAATTATTTAAATAAAAAAGAAAGGAAAACAGAGAAAGAAAAAATTTTGGTAGAGAGAGGTTCCAATTCAGTGTCCTAGGGGAAAAAAAGAATGGGAAGCACATTCTTCCTGCCAAAAGTGGGACAATGATTAATCTCAGGGCAACTTCTGGAGCTCCAACTCGCTGCCAGTGGTCTTGGTTTTGCCATCAGAGTTTAAAGGAAATGAACTGATATTTTGGTCCCTTCCATTTAAGACATATAAAATCAAGAATCAACATTTCACCTTGGGTAGGATTCTCATAGCCAGGAATGATACTTGCAATTACATGGATACTGGATAATAATAATCATCATCATAGTGACAAATAATAATAATGTGAATAGTAGTAATGATGGCATTTCATGAGTGCTTTCTAGATGCCAGCACAATGAGAAAGACCCTGTCATTCAAGGTTTATCTATAGTAGATGAACATTGGGTATCTGTGAAGTCTCTGGATGTTTAGTGCTTCATTTTCCGTAGTCACTCTTGAAACATCTGGACAAGTTCACCAAAGTCATCTTTTTCCAACTTTTCAGACACATCCTGCAGTCTGAGAACATCCTTAATTTTAAGTTCAAGGAAAACACTAAATGTAGGTGTTTGAAGGGTCAGCCTGGAGCTGCTGCAGCCTAGTTTCTATGACTCACCATCAAAGAGAAGAGCTACAGAAATCAGTGAAGTACTCAGAAGAGAACCCAGAAATTGGTCCATTTCACCTCGGTTTTCAAATTTCTTGGCATATAGTTCTTCGTAGTAATTTCTTGCAATCCTTTGTATTTCTGTGGTATTAGTTGTAATCTCTCCTCTTTCATTTCTGATTGTGTTTATTTGGGTCCCCTCTCTTTTTTTCTTGATGAGTCTGCTTAAAGGCTTGTCGATTTTGTTTATCTTTTCAAAAGAACCAGCTCCTGGATTTATTGATCCTTAGAATTGTATTTTAGTCTCTATGTTGTTTAATTCTGCTCTAATCTTGGTTATTTCCTTCCTTGTACTTGCTCTGGGCTATCTTTGTTGTTGTTCTTTGAGTTCTTGTAGGTGTAGGATTAGGTTGTTTATTTTACATGTTTCTATTTTTTTTTTTTAGATAGGTGTATATTGCTATGAACTTCCCTCTCAGGACTGCCTTTGCTGTGTCCCATAAGTTTTGAGTTGTTGTGAATTCATTTTCACTTGTGTCCAGAAACTTAATTTCCTCATTTATCTCATTCTTGACTCATTTGTTGTTTAATAGCATGCTATTCAATCTCCATGAGTTTGAGTGTTTTTGAGTTTTTTTCCTTGAGGTTGGTTTCTATATTCAGTCCCTTGTGGTCAGAGAAAACACTTGATATGATTTCAGTTTTCTTGAATTTGTTGAGGCTTGTTTTGTGTCCTATCATGTGGTCTATCTTTGAAAATGTCCCATGTGCATTTGAAAAGAATGTGTATTTTGCCTCTTTGGGATGACAGGCTCTATATATTTCATTTAAGTTCATTTGATCTAGGACATTGTTCAATGAAATGTACATCATCAAAATCAAATGATTTAAGAACCTATCAGTCAGGGAAATTATCAATAATCAAGTATACCTTTATCCAGGACATTGATCAGAATTAATCTGCAGAGCACCCACCAACCACTGATTGATGAAAATGCACAAAGAAGGCATTCTGACTGAGTCAACTGTTGGTCCCATTCTGAGTGTCATGATGTAGAAGTCAGGACTTAGCACAACTGATTGCCATTCCAACTTGAGTGTAAGAAGCAAGTGACACTAATGAGGGCAAGAGCACTACTATCTAGGAAAGGAGACATGCATTTTGAAGTCTTCTCTTTTCCAACAGGAAAGATCTTTTCTCAGTAACAATGACTTACTTCCTAGAGTCAAAGCACATGCATGTATGATTGGCTCCTTACCTAGAATCTGCTTACAGCAAGGGTTCGCATGATGTTTGATAGGAGGAGGGTGAAGTACCTAGAAAAGTAGAAGATTAAAGGGATGGGATGGTTTCTAGTTTGCTTGGACTTGCCATGAGTTCATTGGATTTCAAGATGAAAATTCAAGATGAAAATTTTAGGAGAAACCTAAAATTCTGCATAATTATTGAAGCTGAGGAATAATTCCCAAGAAGCCTAGTAAAACTCTGAGCACAAGCAAAGCTGCCATGCATCCAAGCCAAAGAACTGCACAGGATGGAAACAGTGCTGTTCTCATTTTGCATGGGGCCCAAGAAGCTAGAGCAACAGTGCAAAAGCATGAAGGTGGCCCTTCACAGGCTGCTGGTGATGAAACCCTAAACCTCAACTCAATATTTCCAAAGTAACTGACAAATATTTTGAGGGAAGCTAATTTTGTTCTTGGCAGAGTTTATAATTTGGACAGCAAATTACAAAAAAAAAAACAACAAACACTGAGCAGAAAGTGAAATTCTGGGGGTAACTTGGTTTAATGTCTTATCTTTTGTACTTCTACTTCTCTGTGAGACAAGATATTCTGGCTTCCCAATAAATTCCCTTATTTGTTTATGCTAGCTCTCATTTGATATGCTACTTGCAGCCAAATAATTTCTACTTCAGACAAGAACTCTTCTTCATGTATTCAATGTATGATGAACTGAATAAAACATTTACCATTCATTTATTGGTTTACATAAAAACAGTATCCTTATTAAAATCAATATACTATTGCCTCCTGTAAAAATAAAAAAAGAAGAAGAGAACCCAGGGACAAATGATTAGGAAAGAGCTGTGAGCAGACTTTAGTTTGTGGGTTTTTCCCCCTCATCCTTTATTAGTAGTACCCCATGAAGCAGTTTCCAAATGGATTGGTATGCCACGGAGGTGAAAATTGACAAGCAGCTGCTTTATTTTTGTTTGTTTGTTCCTTCTCATCTTCAGTGGTAGCCAAAATCTGTATTTTGCAAGCATGAATGATCTATGACTCTTTGATATCTGTTTGTGTGTGTAAGGGAGAGAGACAGTGCTTTGCTCACTCACCATTAATAAATGTTTATATCTGCTCAGCTACCCTGGTTATTCTCAGCTTGTGAAGGCATAAATCACTGGCTCCTGTCAACTCTGGAATTGACCCACAGATTAAATGCAGATCACTTTGAGATAGGTGCTGTTACTCACATTTTTTTTTATTTTTAAGAAATCTTCCGACTCTGAATTCTGTGCCTGTATGTGCTAATCTTTCCCTTTTTATTATCCTAGTTCACTGTGTTGATAGCAAAGAATTCCAGATTACACCTTCTACACATTTATGTCAACCTGTGTGGAGTAGTGAATCAGTGCTAAATGTTACAGATTCTGTTATAAAGGTTTACCTTTACAATAGGCTATGATTTGATCACATGTATTTAAAAGTAATCACCTTAAAAAAGTAATTTATTAAATTTTGCAAATTTATGCAAAGAATTTGTAGTAATTAAGTATACAGAATTTAGAAGGATCATATCTTAACCTTCTCTATACAACTATACTTTCAGTTAAACAGGCTGCTTTCTCTTTCCTAATTTATTGTTGATAAATATCCAATAATGACAAATTTCTCAGTTTAACAAACACTGAGACAACAGCTATTAGGTAAATCAACAACTCATTAAGGAAAAGCATTACATTAGAACAGGAGCATTTATTAATTTTCTTATAGTTCTTATACATTATGCATTTACCAAATTGATGGTCCCAGAGGTAGGCAGATCTCCAGTCCTAAATAAGAACTGAATCTTTCATTCTGGGTTTCCGCTGCCACCTGTCTAATACTATTGCCACAGTTATTTAATCATTAATGGAAAATAAAGGTTAATACATCCAAATTATGAAAACATATAAATAACTTGTCTCAAAATTTAAAGTCTTAATGCAAGTTGAGGCTAATGAAAAAAACTAAGACAAATAGTGAAAGAGATAATCACACTTAAAGCAGAATTCATTTTTAAACATGCTGTTTTGGAATATAATCCCCTGACAGAGTGATATCTACCCACTATAATGCTCAAAAATTAATCTCCTCAGAAAATGGTTTCAACAATTTATTTAATGATTTTTTTAGAGTATAAGGACAAGCAAGAAGAAATCAGATATGCTTTCCAGAAATGTTCTTTGCAAATCATTGTACTGGAAACTATCTGGTCTGTAACTTGAGGGATTTGAGTCCTGTCTTTGTAATGAGGATAAACCTGAGCTCAGTAAGACTTGTAGCTAGTGCATGTTCCCATGTCTTTTTCCATTAAGAATCGGAATGTTAACTATGGTTTTCTGGCCAGATTCCAGCATGGCTAATTGCATGCTGTCTACCTAAATTCCCTTTGCCTGGGATGTTCTTCACTTTGAATCGAATTACTGTTATTGTCATGTTTCCCCCAAGAGCTGAGTACATGATATTATAAAACAAGCCAGAATATAATTTGTTAAACTAATAAGAGTACTTTGGGGATGAAGGGTTAAATGTAAGTAGTGTGTTTTTCACAAGTCCCACCAATGCAGCCTATTTGTGCAGTAATTAATGTAGAATAGCATTAGTGAAACATGGAATGGAGCCAAATCACCATGACATGAGTGGCAATAATACAGAAACAAATACATCTGATAAATTCTGTTCAAAATAACTACTCAAACAAGTCCCAAGAACCTAATGTACCCATTTTTGTTTGTTTCTGATTTGAAGCTGACATAGTTAATCACTATTTAAGTTAATACAATAATCAGTAAGGGAATTTTATCTTATTCTATATGAACATCAAAAACACAGTAACATTTTCTATCAACTGTGCACCTAGACAGCACACAGAACAATAACTTGCATAGTGACATTCACTAAAGTAAGGTCTTTTAAATGAATGAATGAAGATGGAGCAAAACAGAGGAGGGAATTAACATTTACTGATTTCGTAAGATTTGCCAATCTTTAGTAGGCATGTTACCCACAATATCTCATCTAATTCTCAAAATTACCCCCATTTCACAGATGGAAAAACAGGCTCAGAGAGATCAAGTAGCTTCCTCAAGATCTAACAGCTTTCATTTTTCATAGACAAAGATATTTACTACAAAGCAGGTTCTTTTATTCCTCAGTATCTTGCAGCCTTCCATGTTGTGCTTGGCATGCTTGGCCTTAATTCGAGAAGGCAAGTCTGAAAAACCTAGGACATTGTGAAAATCAAGTTGATCCCCATCGACAAGGTTAACAACTGCCCTATGGAGTTTTACGTTGTTATTCTTTCTCTCATTACTCCAATTTAAATCTGTCACTATTGCTATTTTAGAGTTGTCATAACTATTGCCAAGTAATTATACACTTGTCACAAAGTATATTAATAAATTGAATCTTTATAAATCTCAGTATAAAGTGGTTCAAATGTGAATGTTTAATGAATCCAGAGATAACAAGAAAAAATACTCTTTAAGCCCCCTAAATTTCACTCACCATAGTGGATCTAGTGTGTTCACTAGAGAAAATGCACTTCAGCCCCTGCCCCTGCACTGTGTTCATAGCCAAGTTTTCTGTTTTTTAAGCATCATTACATTTCCTATAAATTAAATATGAAAAATAACAGAAATTCATTTTACCTCATGAAGGAAATCATTCTCCTCCTATTTTGTTTTTTTTTTAATAGTATGAAAGTCTGTGCCTTTAAAGACCATTGAACAAAGATATAGGACATAGGTATTTCTATGTGGTAAATCTATATAGTATAGTGAAAGGCTTGGGAAACACAATGATATGTAGGCTATAAGTCAGTGAATTTCCAGTCACTCAATCTCACATCTCACTTTAATCCAGAAACTCATATACCAATATATGAGTTTATTTCCAGTGAGATAGTGGCTAATTTATGGCTCTGCCAACAATGCCGTTTTAATTAATTTTATTTATCTTATTTCTCTTTTCTCTGCTCCTCATATCTCATCTGTTTGCATTGCCTAGATTTTAATTAAAAAAAAAAAAACCTCTCCTCTCTAAGGAGCAATCTGAAGTGGCAAAAATAATCACTTAAAGTATTACAGTCATTAAAAAATTGGCTGTGGTGGAAGCCATGCATTTTCAATTTTCCTACAAATGATGTTTTAGCTTCCTTTTAAAGTGCACTTTGTATTTGAATTGTCTGCCACCAGCCAGCTTGGCTATCAAAAAACGGTCTTCCAGCTGGGTGGGCTGAGTGACAACTCCTTAATGGAGGAAATGGATGGTGCTTTGCTCATGTGGAGGGGAAAGCATACCAGGCAGATTTCATTCCATCTGCCACCAGCTCTCTGCAAGCTGGCATTGCCCAAATGCCCAATATACTCACTTCAACAAAAAAGGATATTGTAGAAAAATAAATTGCAAAGTTACAGATGCTTGAAAGAATCATCAGGGCCATTAGACCCTAGGGAGATAATATTAAGAGGTGCCTTAGTGTTCATCTTTGATGAAAACCTAATTAAGCTATGGTGGAGGTGATTGCAAGTACTTTTACAAGTACAGAGGTGAAGTCATTAACATTTTCAGCAGAGTATAGGGAAAAACCTTAGAAAAATGCTATCCTGAATTGCAGCCAAGGACTTGTTATATTGAGGAATTTGCACTGATGTTTCCTGTTGATGCTTTTCTGAATGGCAAATTCTTGTCATTTAGTTACACTGTGTTCTGCTTTTCAAGTAAAGGAAACCCATAAACAACAAAGTAGGAAAATATTTTTGATTGACAAATAGAAACAAATAAAGACTATATTTAAGGGATTTTTAATAACTGGGCAACTTCAGTACTTGTATGTTAGAATAATGCAACAGAGTAAAAATAATTATAATGAATGTATATTAGGAGGACTAGAAATAGAAATATTTAGAGCCATCTATAGAATTTATACCTTCACTTTACCCAGAATAAATGCTAGTTACCTATTATATACTCACCATAAGTCAATCAAAAAGCTATGACTCAGGAAGTCATGTGCTATTTATAATAATTTTCTCAAGGAGACCCAATAGATTTTTTTTACTGTATTCAAAATAAAAGAGTCCTAACTTTCAAAATATTCTTACTTTTTATCACAGCAAGAGCTCATTTAACTGTCTTTTGAAGTTGTTTAGATTTTAATTGTTATTGCATATAAATGAAATGAGTATGCATAAACGCTGAACAAAAACATCTGGGTAGTAAAATTACTGAGAGCAATTTTCTGAAATTCTTTTCATACTTTCAATGCACATTTTGTTTGGATTTTCAACATAGTGCATTGATGTTATACAATGCATCAGTAAGAGAAGTGGCAACAGACATGCTGCATTGTTAAGTTTTCCTATCTTAGGAGAATGTTTGGTAATCTGCCAAAATTTGAAGGGCTTGTAAATTTCTAATTGATGGTCTATCTGCACAGAAAATGAATGAGTATATGCAGTATCTTTACCATATTGTATTGTGAAAATTTTTTTTTTACATTTCACTAAAGGTTTTAAGTTGATCTGAAGAATTTAATGACTATTCTAATGAGAAACACAAATAAAAATAGATTTAAATAGCCTTCAATTTCTCTATTGCCTACTGCTAAGAGTTTGGAACATAATAGCTTATTTTTAGAAAAAAATGCATATATTCAGAAATAACAATTATAACAGAAGTTTCAAAAAAACAGTTCCACATATAATATTATTTGTGCTTCTAACACCATCTCTAGGGAATAGATATTATTGGTCCCATTCTATAGCCTGGGAACAGACCTAGAGGAGTTAAATGACTTGTACAAAATCATGTAGCCATTAAACAGAAAAAGGTACTGGAACATGCTTCTGATTCCAATCCCCAAACTCCATGTGGATAGTAACTGAGTTTTCATTCTTTGTTATCTTGATTGTTTTGATTTTCCAGCATTTTGTTCTTTCCCAGTCTTTATCAGCTTGATTCATATAAGTACTGAATTAATTGAGGTAGATTCTAGGAGAAAGTTCAAATAACCCCTACCTAATCAAGCAGGCCATGATTCCCATTCAGATGCAGACCTGCAATAATATCAAGCAAGCTGAAACCCAGGGACTCCATCTCAATCCAAATGCATTCAGATGTAAATTCTTAGTTTGGGGAGCATCTGGAAGACCAGAACAATTTCTAAAATATTAATACCCCTGTGACCCACCCTAAAATAGAATTAACGCAAAACTCTAACTTGCCTTGTAATGATCTTATAAACCCTCAGAATGAGAACCCTGAACTGTCCCCTACCCTTCACAAAATTCTTGAGTACACGTGCTATATATATAATGAGCTTCTCAGTTGGCCCATTCCTGCTCAGATGTCTTAGGAATTCACCAGTTTCACAGACTATCCCCTATTTTGTAGTCCTAACATTACCTTGCTGCTTCATATTAGCCTTATTTCAAACTTGGAAAATATTGGCTTCTACTCAGAATGGCTGAGACAGAAATCCTACCTGATCTCCTCAGTGTGGTGAGGAACAGAGGAAGCCACCTGGGTGTAGATTCTGTTCATCTGCAGGTCCTGCTACTCAGATAATGACAGCCCTATCTTACTATGAGGTGGAAAATGTTGAGCCACCTCCTCCTGAACTGTTGCTGTTTACTTTGGGTATGTCACAATCTTTGGTTGATAGTGTGGCATTGCATGAAGACTAAGACAAGAATATTCAAAGAACAATACTTATCTCCCTTGACACCCAAAGGACATTGGATCTAGTTGGGAAGGGAGAATAAAGCTAACTGTGAGACTGCCCTTAAACTTGACAGGTAGGACTAAGATGTTTTCAGTGTAAAATGAACACTGACTGGTATAAACCACTGCCCTGTTCATTTGAATTTAGATTTGGTATTGAGTATGGTTCTTTTACTACAGATGCTAAAGAATACTTTCTTCCCTATAAAAATAATAAAACTACAAAAGTAAACCATTTTATCCATTGTGGAAACTTGCCAAAGATAGATCCCACTAATTTTTAGACCATATTAGTATGAAAATTAGTTAATACTCAAAGTGAGTGTTAAATTTTTCCAGGTTTGTGCTTCCCATGCTGGAACTTTTGCAGTTATAGTGACAAAAATGTATATTTAGTAGATAATTTTCAATAGTACAATTACAAATGTTTTTATTCAACTACAAATATGTTTTGTAGCAGCAAAATAATGAATACAAATATCATTTAAAATATAGTTTTAGTTTTCTGAAACATCAAGACATTTTAATTTTGTGAAACAAGTTTAACAATATGCTATCCAGTTTTGTAATTATTTGGTCTTTTACATAAAATTTCAATCTTAACTAAATTAAAATATGTATCAGATATGTTAATAATATTAACTTGGGAAAAGTGGTAAAACATAATTATGTATCACACAGTCTTAAAATATTAAACAATTCTGAGGTAAGTGGAACCAAAATTGAAATAATTAAATTAATGTTTAGCCAGAAATGACCAAGGTTTAATGTTAACTTAGTCATTATTTTTATTACACAAATATATCCTTTTAAATTGTAATATAAATTATTCTATTTCCACATATATAAATATTTCATATACACCATTTTCTTGGATAATGGTAATGTATTATTTGCATTGATATCAGAGTCCTTATATTACTTCCAGACATAGGCCACAGTTGTTCAGGATTCCAGAATGTGAAGATAATTGTGAAATTTACAGCTCTGTGGATTTATTATTAAGAAAGTCATCTGTATTATTCTACTTAGCATTTATTGTCTTTAAAGGATGCACAGTAGTAGAGGATGCTTGCATTTTCATAACTTGACAGTTTCTATTTACTATTAAATAAAGTTGAATCCTAGTTTTGATCAATGTGTATGGGTTAAAGAGTGCATATAATGAGCTTCACATCCATAAATAACCTGTATTCGTTGTGGTGTGAAGTTTCTCAGGCAGATGATACATGCCACACACTACAGTATATCTAAGGTGATACAGGCCCACTGGATATGTTTTAACATCTTAATCCTGTGAAATGACTCCCCGAAGATCATATGCTTTGACTTGAACGTACAGGAACTTCTGAAAGCTTTAGTTACTCTTTCACTGTAGTGATCCGATTCCTCCCCAGTTGACTTTACCAGCTTAATTGTCATAAACCATTTTTTTTGCATACATCTTTCCTCCATTCTAGAACACCAATGCCAAGGATATTGTAGAGATCTCTTAGACTATCATTTAAGATCCCTTAGACTGTAGACCTGACAGTCTACAGTCTAACTCTGAAAATCATGCCTACTTATCACCTTTGTCATTTATTCATATTTGTCATCCAACTTGGATTTTTATTTTTCATTTTAAGGCCTGTTAAAGTCCTGCTCATTTATGGAAACTGCTCACCTAGATCAGTCCTGGACACAGTGATTTCTAGTCTTTCTCACTTATCAGCACTTACCATATATTGCCTAGGATGGAGATCTATCTTTGATATATCTCAGCTAGACTGGGATTTTTTTTGAGAGCAAAGATTATATATTATTATACTTCATTATAAACCCCTTCCTCCCAGTACCTTCCTTAATGTTTTTCAGATAATGAGTTCTCCATAAAGACTATTTGAAAAGGCATAACTGTATCATTCATTCATTAATTTATTGAATTATTCAAAGAATATTTTTGAATTCCTACTATATGCCAAGCACTGTGCCAGAACTTGGACTACAACACAGAATAAAATGGACATGGCCCCTGCCCTACAGAACTTACAGTCACTGGGTCTAACTCATATTTTCTGCCCAACTATTTCTCTTCACATCTATTTCACTCTAAGAGTATATAACTTAAAAGGATGTTTGGTCTTTCATTTATTAGCATTTCTTTACATATGACTTATAACCAAAAAATGATTAATGAAAATTTATCATATTTTTTAAAAGTGTTCAGTTTACTCAGCTCCACAGTTTGCTCTTGCCTTAGACTATCCACTTTAAGCTGAAAAAAATATAGGTTAAAAAATTATTACAATTATTACAAAAAATTATTATTAAATTTTTTTTAATTTTTAATAAAACTAGTTTTCTTTGGGGGAATAACAAAGTTTGTGATTCCTCAGCTCCTCATTGGGGATATCATGCACTTCTTAGATATGGTCAGAAACTTTACTCAGAAGGTAGCTGAGAATATATGATCATATCAGCGATTGCTTTGACCTTTTCTGTATTCCATGTTTTGATTAGCTGGCTATTCTACTCATATCCCATTTATAGGCAAATTGTGAAAGGCTTGAATGACAAGCTATATATATATGGAATATTGAAAAGGTCAGTGCAATTTAGCCCATAACTGCAGTATGGAAAATATATGACAAGTCATTATCTAATTCCCCCAACAAGGACTATGCTCAAGATGGGAAATTAATTAAAATATTCTTATTTCATATTGAAAGCTGAGAAGGCAAAGCTCAAATGGCCTCTTGACTTCTATTTTATAATAACTTAATAAGTTAGAAATTGTAATTGAATTAAACAAGACTAAAAAAGAGGTAACAAGCTCTTTTGACTTGAGACTCCATCTTAGAAGGAATAATATAATGACTTTTCTAAAAATTCTAATTATACATGAGTAAGACAGCTACAGCTACAGAACCAATTCAACAGCCACCCCGTGCTCTCTTTTTATCTACAGCATAGCTGTCAGTCAGATGGGAACTCCATTTATTTCCATGGAAATGAAGGCAGTGAGTTTAATTTTGCCACCACCCGGGATGTAGATCTTTCTACAGAGGATATTCAAGAGCAATGGTCAGAAGAATTTGAGAGCCAACCTACAGGGTAAGTAATTGTTATCTCCCATGCTGTGTATAGCACTTACATTTATTCCCCTGGACATATTTTAAATGCATATTGTTAAATAGCAAAGCATAGTTAAATCAATACTGACGATTCTTAGAATAGAAAAGCCAAAAGTGTTACACTTAACGTAAACATTCTTTATTAGTAATCAACTACTTTATGCATATTAAACATTTGTGATTATAAATATCTTTTACCTTCAGTTCAGTCATTTATATCTCATTCTGTTTATTCAGCTTTTACTGGGAGAAAGCTTTTATTTTCAAACTGTATAGAATATGAAATCTTTTCACTACTATTACATTGAGATTTTCAGTTATCTCCCTGAAATCTGAGATTTAGCTATCAATTATCTGATTTTCAGTGGAATGTGGTTCTGATCTTTCAAAGTTGTTTAGGGAATAAAATTTATCTTTGAGATATATTTTTTTAAGGAAAGGGATTTTTTAAAAAAATTTTAAAGATTTATTTATTTATTTTAGAAAGTGGAAGGGAAGGAGAAAGAGAAGGAGAGAAACATCAATGTGTGGTTGCCTCTCTCAGGTGCCCCTTACTGGGGACCTGGTTCACAACCCAGGAATGTGCTCTGACTGGGAATTGAACCTATGACCCTTTGGTTCATAGGTCAGCACTCAATCCACTCAGCCACACCAGCCAGTGCCTATCTTTGAAATATTTTTAAAAGAGAAATATGGGACTGAGATTACAATACAAAATATCCGAAGCAATGAGAATGGTTTGGTGGTAGTATATTCTGGCCATTCCAAGTTGTGTGCTTTCTTCTGGGTCCTATTTCCCTAAGATATGTTCTATTAATCAAGTAACACTTTCATAAGTTCAAATTAAAAATATTAATAGGTTCAGAAAATCAAAATTCATAGGGTAGTATAAGTGGGGAAGAAATTCTAGAAATTTTTTGATTCTCACTTGGCTTTCTTTTTACAATAAATACATGTACTCAGAACACCAGCTCCTATTGTTTAGTATATGGTTTCTAATACTACAATGAGGATGAATGAAATAATATTAAATATAATTTCATAATGAATGTGAAATAGCAGTAATTTTACTGTTAATTGTGAGAAACTTCTCTATAACACAGTTGAGATATAGTTATATCTCTCTGATCACAACAAATTAAATCAAAACAGATGGAACTTCTCTGTGCCTGAGTGGCAAGAAGATGAATATTGTTCTCTTGGGCTCCCCACTTCCTGGCATTGCCCAGAAAGTGCACTCATATTCTGTAAGAGGGAGATCTGACCTGCAGCCTGAGCTGCCACTGCTCTTACCCCTTGCAGTCACATGGGGATCTTTCACTGCTAAAAGCTAGATTTCCACTGTGGCTGACAGCTCTGCTCCTCCTTGCCCCAGGGATGTCTCTCAGGTCCAAACTGTGGCACTGGCCAGTGTGGCCTCTGAAGGCAGGTGACTCTTTGAGGGTTGCCACCCTCTTAGGGCCTACCATTGACCTCTCTGGGCCTAGCACTGATGCTCAGGCCCTTCAGTCCACAGTACTTTTAGGCTCCTATCACCCCTGAAGTGCCCAGTATCTCACCACATCTCCTTGGGGAACCAGCAACCGCTGTTTCTCTTTTTAACCTCAGGATCAACACAGGCATTAGGCTGCCTTTTTTGTAACCCTTACAATACACAGGGCTCATTCCACTTAACTCACAGACAAAAGGGCTTTGATGGGGTTCCAGAACTCTAACAACATACACAAGGTTTCTTCACCTATCCTCTGGAGATAAAGGATCTATCACCAGCAAATCAGTTCTTTCTTTTTGACCCCAATTCAAATACCCTTCCTGATTATGTAGCTTGCCTATGAGAGGGTCCCACATTTTGAAATAGAAGAGATTTGTTGACCCCCACCCCTTCATTTTTCCAAGTTCAGATCATCCATGCAGCAGTGAAAAGTCATCCTCTTCAGTGAGACTTGCATTTTCTGGGGACACAGATGATCTACCCTCATCCCTCTGAAGCAGAGAGAGAAACACAGGTTTTTCACCTTCAGTAGTATCATTTCACATCAACCCATCTCTCTCTCTTTCTATCTTGTGCCTCCTCTTCCTATCTCTCTCTCTCCAGGAAAACTTAGTCTTCAGTGCCATTTATTCTGTTTCTTTTGAGGACAGAGAAAATTTATTTTCACCTATTTCCTCTCCCAGAATGCCCTCTTCCTCTTTTTTAAAAAGAACAGAAGAAACCCTCTCTGCTAGTAACAGCAGAGACAAACACGCAAAGCTCATTCCTGAATTAAGCTTAGAAAGCAGTTAAGTCAATAATGGAAGAAATTAAACATATTTTAGAAAATTAATGTACTAGTCCAGAAACAGCTGACTATATATATATATTTCAATTAACAGAGTAGACATTTCATTTTCACAGAGCACTAATGATATAAGAGAATTTAGGGTTAAACCAAATCATTCATTTTTCAAATCAAAACAAATAAACAAGAAGAAAATTGAAAGTATTTGTGCCTGAAAAAAAGAGCTAAAATCAGTATGGACAGAGAGGAACATCAGAGCAAATGCCAGCCACTCCTTGACTCAGGTGGTTTCAGTTAGGCTCTTTGGCCATTTCTCTGGACTGAGGATGTTGCAGGGTTCAGTCACAGTGAAGAGGCTGATACTTTCAGGCTATGGCATTGTCAGTAGGTTTCTGTTCCAATAATGTAGGATAATGTGCTTGACAAAAACACCTGTACCACTCTAATAGGTATACATCATTATGCATTAATTAATTCATCTAAGTTCTAAAGGTAGTTTATTTTAGCAACCACACCTTGGTTTATTTATAGCTCTTCCTCTGAGATATCAGGCCACACCCTGCAGAATTACCTTGCTTAGGCTCCCTTCTGTTGGCTCAGTTATTAAGCTGACATTATGTTCTAAAGGTATAAAAGGATAATGATAGGACCTAGTATTTTCGGCAATTGGGGTGATGATAAAAATGCTGTTTAGTCTATAGTGGTATGTGTGTATATGTGTGTCCCCTCCCCACACCCACCTAGTCCCAAATGCTGCTTTATTGGTCTAGGACAGAATGCTGTATGATAATTCTCTATCGTAGCTTCAGGAGGAAAATCCTGTCACAAAACCAAATCAATGTGAAGCACTTTTACCTACGGTAAAAGCTGACAAAGAAAAACAGATTAGGAATCTCATATGGAAATTCTTGAAGTGTTTTGTTTTCTCAACCAGGTTTACAGCATATTTGTCTCACTCTTCTCCTTGGCCATCACCACCCACACAGATAATTTGTCATTATAGGCTCACCTGCTAAAACAGAAAACAGATGATATTCATGAGTGATCAATTGAGTTGATTGAATTCTATAACTTTGAGTTCAGTTTTTAAAAACAATTTAACTATGTTTTCCTCATATAAGAAATATGAGAGAGAAAAGAGACTATGCAGTCCTCTCTAATAATATTTTCAAAACATTTCATTTGAATAGCAAGAAAGAAAAGAAAGCCAGTAAGACATTATGACTTTTTTAAAAACCCGCCTTTTCAAATATCCCTGTTTTCCTACCATTGAATCAGAGTATTTTGCCTTCCATGTCATTACACTGTCCCAAATCAAATGTTGTTAGGTTTAGTCTTTTAAAGTGGGACTTTAAAGCCTTTCTTCTTTTTCCTAAAGAAGGCATATCTGTTACTTCTGCAAGAAAGAAACTTTGATATGCTGCTAATTTATGTGACTCTTTCGGAATTTTGGCTTAACCTTACAAACATATCATTTAATTAACAACTATCATATCTCACCTAACTGAGGTTGTCTTTAGGTGGGAGGGGGCTTTGTAGAAAAAAGCATCGCAATTAGCTTCCAGCCAAGATGGCAGCATAGGTAGACAGGTGATGACTTAGTGGAGCAGGCAGTCCCACATTTGTGTGTAGATTAACTGGGAGGATCACTTGTGTGCGGATAAACAGGGAGCAAGACAAACCACGAAACCCAGTGTTCCAGCATGAGGAAATAAAGCCTCAAAGCCTCTGACTGGTAAAGCCTGTGGGGGTTGAGGCAGCGGAAGAAACTCCCAGCCTCACAGGTGTGTTCATTGGAGAGACCCACAGGGTCCTAGAAGGTACACAAACCCACCCACATGGGAATCAGCACCAGAAGGGCCCAATTTGCTTGTGGGTAGCAGACAAAGTGACTGAAAGCCAGCTGAGAGCCGAGCAAGCAGCCTTGTTCCCTGTCTGACCCTTCCCCCACATACAGTGCCACAATACAGCAATGTGGGTTGCCCCACCTTGTCAAATACCTAAGCCCCCACCCCTTACAACATACCAAGTGCACCAAGACAAAGAAATATGGCCCAAATGAAAGATCATTCTCCAAATGGTCAAAAATCAAAAAAGATCAAAATTCCAAAAAGAGAAAAAAGCAATGAAGAAATAGCCAACCTATCAAATATAGAGTTCAAAACACTGGTAATCAGGATGCCCACAGAAATGGTTGAATATGGTTGCAAAATAGAAGGAAAAAAGGAAGACTATGCAAACTGAAATAAAACAGAATACACAGGGAACCATCAGTGAAGTGAAGGAAACAGGGACTCAAATCAACGATTTGAAGCAAAAGGAAGAAATAAACATTCAAGTAGAACACAATGAGGAAACAAGAATTCCAAAAGAAGAGACTTAGCAACCTCTGAAACAACTTTAAACATTCCAACATCCACATCATAGAGGTGCCAGAAGGAGAAGAGGAAGAGCAAGAAATTGAAAATGTTTTTGAGAAAATAATGGAGAATGTCCTCAATCTGGCAAAGGAAAAAGACTTCCAGGAAGTCCAGGAAACTCAGAGAGTCCCAAAGAAGTTGACCCAAGGAGGAACACACCAAGGCACATCATAATTACATTAGCCAAGATTAAAGATAAGGAGAGAATCTTAAAAAGCAGCAAGGGAAAAGGAGATAATTACCTACAGTAGAGTTCCAATAAGACTATCAGCTGATTTCTTAAATGAAACCTTATAGTCAAGAAGGGGCTGGAAAGAAGTATTCCAAGTCATGAAATGAAAGGACCTGCATCCATGATTGCTCTATCCAGCAAAGCTATCATTTAAAATGGAAGGGCAGATCAAGTGCTTCTCAGATAACGCCAAGTTAAAGGAGTTCATCATCACCAAGCCCTTATTATATGAAGCTAAAGGTACTTATCTAAAAAAATACAATATCAAAACTATAAACAGTAAAATGACAACACACTCACAACTCTCAACAACCAAACCTAAAAAAAAAACCAAAAAACAAAAAACTAAGTAAACAACTGGAACAGGAACAGAATCACAGAAATGGAGATCACATGAAGGGTTATCAGTGGGGAAGGTGAGGAGGGAAATGAGGAAAAAGGTACAGGGAATAAGTAGCATAAATAGTAGATAGAAAATAGACAGGCGGAGGTTTAAGAATAGTATAGGAAATGTATAAGCCAAAGAACTTATATCAACAACCCATGGACATGAACTAAGGGGGGGGGATGCTAGTGGGAGATGGTGTGCAGGGTAGAGGGGAATAAAGAGGGGAAAACAGGACAACTGTAATAGCATAATCAATAAAATATATTTAGAAAAATAAAAGAAAAATGCATTGCTGTAATATGGAATTTTTATACAAGCATTCAGCCCAAATGGAAAGCTTATGTTTTTACTATTCAGATTCCTTTTTAAAATATCTTTTTTATTGCTGTCACCAGAGTATTCATGTTAAAGAACAACTCCACAAATGCAATGGATATTAGATTATTTAAATAAAGACAGCATGTTCCAGTCTTCCCCACCTGCCCCAATACTTAGAAATTATGGAAAATGAGCAAATGAATTTATAATAACTCTATGAAGCAAGAAAGTGTGGCCTAATTGGATCAGAAATTAAGGATTACACAAAAAAGAAATAGAGAGGAGGAAGGAGTTTGATGGAATTTGATGGAATTTGATAGCCCAAAATGCATGTTGAAAAAGACACTAGAAAGAGTCCCAGTGCTTCTCCAGATCAGTGATGCTGGATGCAGAATAGGATGGGACTCTAAGGTGTTGCTGTAGGCCCTGCCAAGTAGATGGACCCTCCCTACACCCACTTTCCAGCAGAGGTCTGTCCCCAGGAACAAACAGTAGAAGTGGACACTTGGAAAGGAGAAGCAGGGCAATGCCAGGAGACTGGAAACCTCAAAGCGATGAGGAACCACTGTGGTTGTCCACAGTCAAGGGCTCATCTTACCCTCCCCATTGGTGGCCATTTATGTACAAAAACTAAGAGAAAATAGTAGAGAAAATTTTAAACAGATGATCTAGAATTATCAAACCTGAGTAATATCAACTCCAAAATCAACATCAAACTAAAGAACTGAGGACTGAGGAAATGGAAGTAACAAACTAAAATGGAGACTTTATGAGAAGTATAATTAATATTCTCAGAGGAATCAGAGCATACTGTGTTTGTGAAATTAAAACAGATTTTGTAAAGAAATAAAAATATGTGAGAAAAGAAATTTGGAGAATTTTCTCCTCCTAAATATCAGTATAGGCATAAGGGAAAAACAAATTAATGAGTTGGACATTTGAGTCTTGATATATTTCCAAAACTAAGGTCATTAGATGTAAGAAAAAGAGATGTAAATGATGGGCAGGGTGCATTAAACATTAAAATAATAGGACTTCTAATATTAGAAATAATAGGACTTCCAGACGGAAAGCTCAGAGGGAATATATTGAATGAAATACTCAATGAATATTTATTATTGAAGAAAATTTCCTGAAATTTACAAAAGAGGAAGAAAGAAAACACCTCTGAATCAAAACACTTAGCAAAATGAGTGGAAAAATTCGCATCTGTGAGAAACTAACAGAGGAAATCCTAAGAGCTTCTGGTTGAGATTCATTGTACTTTCCTTTATAGCAGCACTAAGCATAAGTTTTAAAAAATGAAAGTTATTTTAATTTCTGAGAGGAAATTATTTGGAACATAAAATTCTCTGGAGAAATATCATTCTTTCTAGGGAAAATAAAAGCCTTTTCAGAAGTGCAAGGTTCAGAAGGTTTACCCTGTGGAAGAATTGCTAGATGTGTGTATGCCTGGAAGTTAACCCAAGAGGAAGATGAGAGAGTCAAAAAAAAGAGTAATAACCAAGTAAAAAATTGAGGTTTGTAGTTCAGTCTAAATAAACATTTGTGTGGGGGGGCTTGTTTGTTTTTGTGAATTGAATTTACTGGGGAGACACTGGTTCACAAAACCATACAGGCTTCAAGTGTATAACTCAACAAAACATCCTCTGCTCACTGCATTGTGTGCCATCACCCCAAGCAAAGATTTTCTATCCCGCTGCAGCTTCTCCCCCTTTGCCCGCCTCCACCCACCCCTAACCCCCTCACTCCAGCTTTCACCACACTATGTCTGTGTCTATGTGTTACGTATGTGTCTTTTTTGGTGAATCCCTTCACCTTCTTGTTACTGAAAAATTTTAATAAAAATTTGGAATTAAGCCCAGCTGAGAGGTACAAAGAGAGGTTGACAAAAAGAGAGGGAGAATAAGGAATTAAAATACTACCAAAGTTCTTAACTTGCCTGTAGTAAGGATAGACATCTTGGTTAATTTGTAATGTTAATACAAAACTGTAAATGTAAATATGTGTGTTGAAAAAATCAGATAAGCCACAGGTTATAGAACTTCAAAAACACTAGGTTAACAGAACAGAGGACTTAGTCCAGCAAATTTCAGGAAAGTGAAGCAAAGTGAATAAAACACAGTGAATAGGAAGCAAAACAATTTGGCAGGAATCAGTGTAAACATATCAGTAATGATACATTTGTGTAAGTTGTATTCATTTACTAAATGAGATTATCACAGTAAGTTTTTTTTTAACCAGCTATATATTCTCTACTTATGAGACCCAAACTAAAATAACACAAGAAGTTGAAAGTAAAAGAAGAGAAATTAATATTCTAAGCAAATGCAACAAAAGAAGCAAGGAGGCATATTAAAACCAGATATTTAAACAAGATTAAATAAAATTTGTCGCATATAAAGGGGTATTTTATGCAACAATATATTATAGCACTTGGCACAACACATGGCACATAATAAGTTAGCAAAAAACCCTTAAACTTTAGTTGATATTTGAAATCTAATTACTATCAGTAATGGGAAATGACCAGAAAAGTGCTCAAGAAAGTTTGCTCATATTCATTAATGAGATATAAAGGAAACACAAACAAGATTAAATGGACCATTGAAACATCTAAATGAACCAAAGAAATATGTCATTAAGAAAAAAAAACAAAAATTCTGGCCAAGGTGGAGGCATAGGTAGACACACTGTGCCTCCTCCCACAACCAAGATAGGGACAACAACAATTTAGAAACAGAATAACAACCAGAACTGACAGAAAATTGAACTGTATGGAAGTTGGACAACCAAGGAGTTAAAATAGACACATTCATCCAGACCAGTAGGAGAGGCGGAGTCAGGCAGCCAGGCAGAGAGGGGTCCTGGCACAAAGAGCATTGAGCCCGGGCACGTAAGGCATCCCAAGGCATCCCAAGGCATCCCAGGCATCCCAGGCATGCAAGACTGCAGCTGGCAGACCCCAGCCAAGGGGTGGCAACCTGCAGACCCAGCTAGGCAGCAATTGTGAAGCAAGGCACTGAGCTCAAACCAGGATCCCAGGGCTAGGAAATAGAGCCTTGGGGCACTGATTGAAAACACCTGTGGGGGTTGAGACACAGGGAGAGACTCCCAGCCTCACAGGAGAGGTCATTGGAAAGTTCCATGGGGTCCTAGAATGTGCACAATCCCACCCGCAGGGAATCAGCACCAGAAAGGTCCAGTTTGCTTGGGGGAAGCTGCAGAAGGGACTGAAGTCTAACAGAGAGCGGAGCAAGCGCCATTGTTCCCTCTCAGACCCCACCCCCACAAATAGCTTCACAACCCAGC
>CM052549.1:41479697-41498206 GCA_028533065.1 Trachops cirrhosus | reverse complement strand
AAGGAGAGAATCCTAGAAGCAGCAAGAGATAAGGAGACAGTAGCCTACAAAGGAGTTCCCATCAGACTGTCAGCTGATTTCTCAAAAGAGACCTTGCAGGCACGAAGGGGCTGGAAAGAAGTATTCCAAGTCATGAAAGGCAAGGACCTCCATCCAAGATTGCTCTATCCAGCAAAGCTTTCATTTAGAATGGAAGGGCAGATCAGGTGCTTCTCAGATAAGGTCAAGTTAAAGGAGTTCATCATCACCAAGCCCTTATTATATGAAATGTTAAATGGATTTATCTAAGAAAAAAGATAAAAAATATGAACAGTAAAATGACAGCAAACTCACAATTATTAAAAACCACACCTGAAACAAAAACAAGAAGAAACTAAGCAAACAACTAGAACAGGAACAGAACCACAGAAATGGAGAACACATGGAGGATTAGCAACAGGGGAGTGGGAGGAGGAAAGAAGGGGAAAAGGTATGGAGAATAAGTAGCATAGATGGTAGGTAGAAAATAGGCAGGGGGAGGGCAAGAATAGTATGGGAAATGTAGAAGCTAAAGACCTTATGACACATGGACATGAACTAAAGGGGAGAATGTGGGTGGGAGAGGGTGTGTAGGGTGGAGAGGAATGAAGGGGGTTAATGGGACAACTGTAATTGCATAATCAATAAAATATACTTAAAAAAGAAAAAAGAAAAAAAGGCAATTATACTAGTTAAAATGATAAGTACGTATCTATTAAAACCACGAAGGTGCTAAACTGGTTCAGAGTAAACTTGTTGCAAGCTGTTAAAAGACACATACTACTTCTAACTTGTTCTGTTTTGCTTTTGACCTGGGTTCTAACATTGCTTTATTTTTTCTACTTTTTTATTATGTATCTTTTTATTCTTGTTTATTTCATTACAGTTGTCTCTATTTTCCCCCTTTGCCCTCCTCTATCTTGTCCCAACCCCCTCCACCGCTCCCACAATCCATCCCCACACCATTGTCCATGTCCATGGGTCATTCATACATGTTCTCTGGCTGATCCCTTCCCCTTCTTTCCACCATTTTCTCCCACCCCCTTTCCTCTGGCAGCTGTCAGTCTGTCCCTGTTCCTATATCTCTGGTTCTGTTTTACCCATTAGTTTATTGTGTTCATTAGATTGCTCATACAAGTGAGATCATATGATATTTGTCATTTATCAACTGGCTTATTTCACTTAGCATAACAGTCTTCAGTTCCATCCATGCTGTCACAAAGAGTAGAAATTCCATCTTCTTTATTTGTGCTGGATACTATTCCACTGTATAAATGTACTACAGTTTTTTCATCTGTTCATCTACTGATGGACATTTAGGCTGTTTCCAACACTTGCCTATTGTAAATTGTGCTGCTATGACCATAGGGGTTTGTAAATTCTTTTGAATTGGTGTTTCAGGATTCTTAGTGTATATTCCCAGCAATTCCATTGCTGGGTCAAAAGGCAATTCCATTTTCAATTTTTTGAGGAAATTTCATACTGTTTTCCATAGTGGCTGCACTAGTCTGCATTCCCATGAACAGTGCACTAGGGTTCCCTTTTCTCCACATCCTCACCAGTACTCATTGTTTGTTGATTTATGAATGATAGCCATACTGACAGGTGTGAGGTGATATCTCATTGTGATTTTAATTTGCATCTGTCTAATGGCTAGTGATGGTGAGCATTTTTTCATATGTCTATGGGCCATCTGTATGGCCCCCTTGGAGAAGTGTCTTTTCAGGTCCTTTTCCCATTTTGTAATTGGATTGTTTGTCTTCCTGGTGTTGAGTCTTATGAGTTCTTTATATATTCTGGAGATTAAACCCTTGTCTGATGTATCATTGGCAAATATGTCCTCCTATACAGTTAGTTCCCTTTCCATTTTGCTTATAGTTTCTTTAGCCATACAAAAGCTTTTAATTTGATATAGGCTCATTTGTTTAGTTTTTTTTCCCTCTATTTCCTTGCCTTAGGAGATACAGTGACAAAAATATTGCTATATGGGGTATCCTAAATTTCACTGCCTATCTTCTCCTCTAGGACTTTTATGGTGTGGCAACTTATGTGTAAGTCTTTTATCCATTTTGAATTTATTCTGGTATATGGTGTAAATTGGTGGTCTAGTTTCATTTTTTTCATGTGCTAGTTCAGTTCTCCCAACACCATTTATTGAAGAGGCTATATTTACTCCATTATATGCTTGTGCCCCATTTGTCAAATATTAATTAAACCTAGAGACATGGGTTTATTTCTGGGCTCTCTGTTTGGTTTCATTGATCTATATACCTGTTCTTATGTCAGTATCAGAATGGTTTTATTATAGTGGCCTTGTAGTATCATTTGATATCAGATATTGTGTGATCCCTCCAACTTTGACCTTCTTTCTCATGATAGCTGTGGCTATTCAGGGTCTTTTTTGGTTCCATATAAATTTTTGAAGTATTTGTTCTAGATCTGTGAAATATACCATTGGTTAATGATTAACATCATTTTAATATGAATTGTGCTGAATCTATAAATTGCTTTGGGCAGTATGGGCACTTTAATGGTGTTATTCTTCCAGTGCTTGAACAGGGTATATGCTTGTATTTATTTGTATCTTCCTCAATTCCTTTCTTCACTGTTCTATGGTTATCTGAGCATAGATCTTTTACCTCGTTGGCTAAATTTGTTGCTAGGTACTTTATTTTTTTGTTGCAATAGTAAATAAGATTTTTTCCTTAGTTTCTCTTTCTGATAGTTCATCATTGGTATACAAAAATGCCATTGATTTCTGAATAATTTACTTTGTATCCTGCTACTTTGTGAAATTCACTTATTAGGTTGAGTAGTTTTTTGGTGGAGTTAATAGGGTTTTTCTATGTACACTACCATGTCATCTTCAAATAATGGCAGTTTTACCTCCTCCTTTCAAATCTGGATGCCTTTTATTTCTTCATCTTGTCTGATTGCTGAGGCTAGGACATCCAGTACTATACTGAATAAGACTGGTGAAAGCAGGCACCTTTGTCGTGTTCCTAATCTTGAGGGAAATGCTTTTAGGTTTTGCCCATTGAGTATGATGTTTGCACATTGAAGTATGCTCCCTCTGTTCCCACTTTACTGATTCTTTTTATTATAAATGAGTGCTGGCTTTTATCAAATGTTTTTTCTGCATCCATTGATAAAATCATGTGACTTTTGTCTTTCATTTTGTTTATGTGATGTATCACATTTATTGATTTGCAAATATTGTACCATCCTGCATCCATGGAATAAATCCCATTTGTTCATGGTGTATGATGTTTTTAATATATTGTTGGATCCAGTTTGCAAGTATTTTGTTGAGGATTTTAGCATTTGTTCATCAGAGATATTGGCCTATAATTTTCTTTCTTTAATGTATCACTTTGATTGTGACTCTGCTGTAAGCCAGTGTCAGATGCTGTCCACATCTGGCCCTTGTCTATCTTTTCGAATCTGCAGGTGATCCACTGTTTGTGGCTGCTTCTTCTGGGCTTGGCTGCTCCCAGGGTGGGCCAAGCTGCTCTGAAAAGCTAGCATTTATCAGCACTGGATCCAGAGGTGTGTCAGCAAATATCCCAAGTCACCACAGGATCCACCTCTGCCTGTCTCTGTTTGCTGGCCTGCTGTCAATCTTAGACTAGTCACAGACCTGACTATTTCTGAGAGAGCTTCTGGTGGAAACAGGGGGCTGTGATTTCGGAATCTCCCATAGCAGGTGCCTTTCAGACTTCAGGGAAGATGGTGGGTGTGTTCCCCCTCTTCTGAGCTACTAGTCTGAGTCTGTCTGGGATATTTCCCTGTACTCGGCAGGGCAGGGTCCCTAGTAGGCTTCCAGAACACAGATTTTGGGTCTGCCGCATGCCAGAAGGGTGTTTCTGGGGCTCTCCCATGAGGAGAAAATACCAGTCTGTTTCCCAGGATAGTGTATGGATTGGATGCACCTACCACCAGTCTCTGATGACCCTGAGTCTGTGCTGATTCCTCAGCATAGGTTAGGATGTAGGGTGGGAGAAAAAAAAGAAAGAAAAGGACAAACAAAATTTTTTAAAATATCAAAAAAGAAGTTGCTGAGTGAGGCAAACAGGATTTCAGAGTTTGTGGCAAGGGAATTTCCAGGGAGTGTGGGGAGTGATTTCCCACAGGGTAAGGTAATTAATTTTCCCCTGGGAAGAACTAGGTCTTCTCAAGAAAGATGGCCACTGTGGAACTCAGGTATATCTGAGCCCCCAAAATCCCACAGGTGCTCCGCCAAGACTCTCCCCAGTGCCTCCCACTCCAGACTCGCCTCACACAACTCCAGTCCACACCACCCTCCCCTTGCTGAGGCCCAAGGTGGGTAGCCACAAACACAAAGCCTATGCTTTGCCCTTTGGGGAAAAGGAAAAAAGTTATTTAAAAAAAGAGGTGGTACATTTTTCTCCAGAAGTTTTCATCTCTCTGCAGAGCAGAGAGTACCCACGGTGCAGAATCCTTGATCTTCTGATCTGGATGTTCTAGGAATGTCCCTTATGTGGATTTTGTGGACCCCGCTATTGTGTTTGAGTCCTGATTTTTATTCACCCATTCATTGATGGAAACTTTCCCCTGTCTAGCTGACTAAATGGCTCAACACCTACCAGAACCACCTCTGCATTGAATGGGCTTCTAGGTGTGGGTTGCATCCCATCAGGGCGCATATAGGAGGCGGCCACCTATTGATGCTTCTTTTTTTTTAATTTTTTTATTGTTGTTCAATTACAGTTGTCCCTATTTTTCCTCCATTGCTCTCCCCTGCCCTGCCCAGCCCCCTCTCAGTGCTTCTGTCTCACACCAATGCCTCTCCCCCTCTCTCCCAAATCCATAGATTATATCCTGTATACATCATCTTCTTTCAAGTCTCATATCTTCCTGATAGGGTAGGTAAAGGAAGGGAAGTGTCCAGCAGCAAAATTATAAGACTAGATGGTGGCAGGGCACTCATGCCACTCCTTCCAATGAGTCTCCCACTTGGGCTCCCACTGCTGCAAGAAAAACACAAGAAAAGATTCAAGTTAAAAATATATTCCTTTGGTTAAAAATCATCCTCTTTATAATAGTCATTTGCAATCTAAACTCACAGATGAACCACCAGCCCAAAGTAATCTTCTAAATGTCATTATATTTGTTGTATTACAATGTTTTTTCAACCCAGTTCTTGTGGAGGTCACTGGGTTGCAACAAACTATTTTAACTCTAGGAAGGCTATATAACCCTACTGCATTAGCTCCCTCCATGGTCTCTGCAGCCAGTGCCACCCCAGCCACCTTTCTCTTCCCCCAGTGCTCCCAGCTCCTCAGCCAAACCACAGCCGCCTCATTCATACTCTGCCTCATTCAGGGCCCAAGAGGTAACAGCCCCCTCCCTGGCTTGTGCCACAGACCACAGACTCTGGCTCCCAGTAGCCATCAGGGTGCGTGGCCCTGCCCAGGTTAGAAGGCACAGAGGCAAGTTTGGGCACCAAGGTGTGGCCACTCTGGTGGCTTTTTCCCAAGGGGGATATTGTAATTTCCTCAAATTAGCTCCTGCTCCAAACCTGCATAGCCAGATACACTGGGCTGGGTGGCAGTGGCAGCACCTCCACCAGAAGAGCCCTAGCTACCTGCCCTTGCAGGTGGGCAGACACATGCATACTTTCACACATACCCACACACTCCATGCTCACACTGACTCACTCCTGCCCTCACTCACACTCAACTGGACTTTTGAGTTAATTGCTCTATAGTTGAGCTGCAAGACCAGTCCAGGGCTGGGAGCAAGTGGACAGAACTTCCAGCTACTCTGCAGCCATCTTGGAACCCCTCTTTAACACTGATTTCTATTTAAGCAAATTATTTTTATCTTTAAAAATATAAACAGTATTTGCTTTCAAATAAAAAAGCTCTATATGATTAGTTAGATATGCTAAAATTATTCTAGAACTCCTTCATATGCATTCTAGACCCTTTTTTAATTTGCAGCACATTTACACAACACATTTTCCCATGGCACTGCCATTCTTGAATTGGTTAATGGCCCCTTTCCCCTCTACAAATCAACTGTCCATATGAGCATCCAAAATATAGCCGCTGGCTCCCTAACTGAGAAGACCTTCTTTACTGAAGTCATATGGAAAAAGAGGATGAAATCTGAATTCTTCTCAAGTGATTTGATACCTGACATCCTGGGAAAACATTAGCCAGTGACAAGATTTTTCTGTTGAAAATATCAGAGTAGGTTACTGGCACCAAAATGTCCATATGCCCACTTCTTCAATATGTCTTTTCCATATTCCTTCCTTGGTAGTTCACCTGATCAACAATGGCCACAAGACAATCCTCAATATCCAGGAATTTATGTGAAGAACAAAACTCTGATACCTTAGAAAGAATAGCTTGGGGTTGTCTGCACTCTAAAACATATCCAGAAGCATTAGGAAACTGAAAATTTAATTCCTCAGACTCACAAAGTAGGCTAAATAATATAATTATCTATTACTATATTTTGAAATTCAACAATAGAATAATGACTAACTATAGCTTGTCATGTACATAAAAAATACTATATGGCCTGTTATAAGATGTTAATAATAACCTGGAAAGCATGTACATTATTAATGTAAGTGAAAAAGGGTACAATACAAAAACATTTATACAGTATTATTACAACTCTCTGGAAATATACATATAAAAATATACTAAAATATTATTTGTTTTTTTCTCTGGAGTAGTGTGATTATTGGGTGATTTTTTTCTTCTAGTCTTTATATTTCTCAACTTTTCAATAATGAAAATATTGTTATCATAATAAAAAACAAATAGAATTTCTTTCTTTAAACTTCAAGAAGCCCTGGCTGAGTGTCTTAGTTGGTTGAAGTGTCATCTCATATACCAAAACTTTGCAGGTTCAATTCCCAGTCAGGACACATACCTAGGTTGGGGGTTCGATCTCCAAATCATTGTGAGTGTGGGAGGCCACAGATGGATGTGATGTTTCTGCCTCACATCAATGTTTCTCTCCCCCCCCACCTCTCTCTCTCTCTCTCTCTCTCTCTCTCTCTCCATTCTCTTCCTTTCTCTCTCCAAATCAGTTTTTTAGTTTTTTAAAGACATATCCTTGGGTAACAATTAAAAAATAATAATAATAAACAAAGGAGTGTTAAGTATAGGAAATGGAAGCCAAATAACTTATATGTATGACCCATGGACATGAACTAAGGGGGGGGATTAATGAAGGGAATGGGGGTATCTGGTGGAAGCAGGCAAAGGGAAAAACAATTGGGACAATTGTAATAGCATAATCAATAAAATATATTTAATAAAATAATACTAAATAAACTTCAAAAAATATTTCCAGCTGTACTTTTTTAGAATGACTTATGCAACTGTCTTTTCTCAGTCCATAGCCATCAATTCTATGAAGTCTTTCCCTAAATAAAAAGCTAGTAGTGGCAAAAACTTCCCATATGTGAAAAAATACCTAGAATTTTAACCTACCAGCAAGACATAGAAAAGATGACAGATGGGAAACATGGTTTATCCTAGGACCAAATTTTCTTTCTCATCTTTGGCCTTGCTGACTCTTTTCAAATGGTCAGAGAGAGTAATCTCTGAACTGCTAACTTATTTCCAATTCCCTCCAACTTCCAGTCTTGTAGTCCCATTCTACTACCATCCGTACTCTATTAAGGTAGCTGCTTTATAAATTTCTCTGAAGAAGCTCTTTCAAGAAATATATTTAAAAATAACTAATCTAAAATTATGGAAAAAATTTTAGCACAGACAATGGTTTCCTCAGGTCAGCCATAACTTAGTGTCTGATAGGTGATTTAATAAAGAGACCAAAATGGAAATATTAGTTATATATTTTAAAGACATTGCTTGCAAAGTGGGACAAAATATCTTCCTTAAAATTGAATGCTCTCTAATAAAATTAAGAAAAAAGTAACATAAAATTGTGGTATATTGTATTCCGGGTTCTAGAGAGATAGTACCAAAGAATCTTACATATAACCATTGAAAATTAAAACTGCATATAGTCCAGAGATAGCAGTCTCCATTATAGCCTTTTCAATGTAAGTTGATTATTTTATTAAAAATAGGCTTTAAATTTAGAACTCTTTAGAACAGTTTGAACATTTTCTTATTAATTTCTATAAATTATTCCCTCTGTCCTACCCAGAATTATGTTACCCCTGCTTAGAATACTTTTTACAAAATACTTATAAAGCTAAAGAGGGATTTTATTTAAGCTTGTAATTCAGGCTAAGTGAATTGAAAATAGATTGCCAGTCTAAATTAACATTGTATTAAGTGGGTCTTCTTTTTAATAAGCATGTTTATTTTTATTAAAGCAAAGCCCACTTTGACAGGCAGATAACAAATTGTAATAAATGTAGGAGCCCAGGTAGATTGTGACCCAAATCTCAATACAGAAGACCCACAGGTAGATAAAATGCATTTTCAGCTAAGTATCTCCTTGCTTAAAGATATTTAAGCAAAAACACTTTACATACTGTACTGCAGCTTTGTCCAGGATTGTTTCTCTGCTTATTCTAGTATGAAAAATATACACTTATTATATCTTAGAAATTCATCTTAATTTCTGCTTTTGCTTCTAATTTTTTTTAAAATAGCACTACAGTTTACAGCGGGGGAGAAAAGGAAACTGACAGTGATTGATAGTATAATGTCCCAGGCAATACATTATTTTCTGTAAACATTCTCCAGAGTAGGTCATATTTCTATCTTATTGGTGAGGAAGCTGAATGCTGTTTACCATTCTAAAGCCAATATTTGTATTAATGTTAATCCAGAGAGAGTATAAGAAACATAATGTGTATAATAAAAACCCTAAAATAAAATTAACTTAAATGAAATACAGGAGAACCAAAAGAAGAACATAACTTTTTGAAATGCAATCAATAAATTCAGGGAAGCTTTCAAATAGAATTCATCCTTTACCTTCCCGTAAGTTGTCCTGATAGAGGGAAAACCTGTAAATGTAATGGATGTGGAGAAGCCTTCTGTCAATGTATACACCTTGCTAGACATCATAGGACTCATACTGGTGATACACCTCATGAATATAAATTAATGTGAAAGGGTCTTTACCTCTAGTACATCCCTTATTAAATATCAGAGAATTCATCCCAAATACAGACCTTATGGATATAATGAATTTATTTAATCTTAGAGAATTCTTAGTAGATTAAAGACCTATGAATTTGGCAAATGTGGGCTCTTATAGCCAGGCTTTATTCTATATTTTAGTTCAGACCTAAGGTTGCCAATTGGTTTAATATAATCTGGAATTTATCATAAAATAGTTTTTCACAGGTAATGGAAAATGTTCCATTACCTTTAGAACCTTTTATGCCAATAATAGTAGAAAATAATCTGAATAAATATAAAACCTTTATTGCCTATGTTAACATTCTTAGTATTTTCATCAAACTATAATTAAATCATTTAGGTTTTCATTCTGAATTATGATACATATAAATTAAATTCCTTTTAAAATTCCTTTTATTTGAATATTATTTGACTATTTCCAAGCAAATGTTTAAAATAAAAATCAAAGTCCCTATATGAATCTCATTTCCTACTGCTAAAGTGTTTGTGTATATATATCAATTTTATATATATATCAACCCCTATTAATAGACAAAGAAAATTGTAATAAAAATTTTTGCATAGTTGTTATAGTATTTCTGAAAGATAAATTTCTAAAGGGAAAATTGGAGAATTAGATATGTATGTGTACATATACATATGTATGTACATATGTAATCTTTATTTTGGTAGTCACTGCCAAGTTTCCCTTCAAAGAATATATATGATACTTATTTTAAGTTCATGAAGGAAATTTTTTGTTTAATTTTAGCTTTATTGATATCATTTAAATTGACATATGATTTATTTTTTATTTTTAAAGAATATTTTATTATGCTATTACAGTGGTCCCATTTTTTTCTCCCCTTTATATCCCTCTACCCTGCACCCCCCTCCTACCAGCATTCTTCCCCGTCCCCTTGTTCATGTCCATGGGTTGTACATACAAGTTCTTTGGCTCCTCCATTTCTTATACTATTCTTAACCTCTCCCTGTCTATTTTGTACCTACCATTTATGCTTCTTACTCCCTGTACTTTTTCCCCCATTCTTCCCCTCCGTACTGCCACACCCCATGTGATCTCCATTTCTGTTCCCATTCTAGTTGTTCGCTTAGTTTTTTTGTTGGGTTGGGGTCTTGTTTTAGGTTCAGATGTTGATAGTTGTGACTTTGTTGTCATTTTACTGTTCATAGTTTTGATCTTCTTCTTTCTCTTAGATAAGTCCCTTTAGCATTTCATATAATAAGAGCTTGGTGATGATGAACTCCTTTAACTTGGCCTTATCTGAGAACCAGTTGATCTGCCCTTCCATTTTAAATGAAAGCTTTGCTAGATAGAGCAATATTGGATGGAGGTCCTTGCCTTTCATGACTTGCAATACTTCTTTCCAGCCCCTTCTTACCTGCAAGGTTTCTTTTGAGAATTCAACTGATAGTCTTATGGGAACTTCTTTGTAGATAACTGTCTCCTTTTCTCTTGCTACTTTTAAAATTCTCTCCTTATCTTTAGTCATAGTTAATGTAATTATGATGTACCTTGGCATGTGCTTCCTTGAGTCCAACTTCTTTGGGACTCTCTGAGCTTCCTGGACTTCCTGGAATTCTATTTCCTTTGCCAGATTGGGGAAGTTCTCCATTGTTTTTTTCAAATACCTTTTCAATTTCTTGCTCTTCCTCTTCTCCTTCTGGCACCCCTATGATTCAGATGTTGGAATGTGTAAAGTTGTCCTGGGGATTCCTAAACCTCTCCTCATTTTTTTAATTATCCTTTCTTCATTCTGTTCCAGTTGAATGTTTATTCCTTCCTTCTGCTCCAAATCATTGACCTGAGTCCCAGTTTCCTTTCCTTCACTTTTGATTCCCTGTGTATTTTTCTTTATTTCACTCTCCATAACTTTTACTTCTTCCTCTATTTTGTGACGATAGTCAACCATTTCTGTGAGCATCCTGATTACCAGTCTTTTGAACTCTGCATCTGATAAGCTGGCTATTTCCTCATTGATTAGTTCTTTTTCTGAAGCTATGATCTGTTCTTCCATTTGGGCCACATTTATTTGTCTTAGAATACCTGTTACATTGAAAAGGGTAGAGCCTTAGGTATTCACCAGCACAGGGTAACCCACTTCACTGCAATGTAGCACTGTATGTGGGGGAGGGGTCACAGAGGAAACAATGCCACTTGCTCAGCTCTCACCCTGCTTTCAGTCACTTGCCCCCACTACCCATAAGCAAATTGAGCCCTTCTGTTACTGATTCCCAGGTGGGTGGTTTTTTGTACATTCTCAGAATCCATAGGTCTCTCCAAGAACTCTTCTTTAAGGCTGGGAGTTTCTCCTGCTGCCACAACCCCCACAGGTTTTTTCAGTTAGAGGTTTTGAGGCTTTATTTCCCCATGCTGGAACCCTGGGTTTCACTGTCTGCCTCGCTCCCCAGTTGTTCCTCCTGGGTTTGTGTGCACATAAGTGAGGGACTGCCAGCGACTGCCTAGCCCAACTCTGCCTCTCCTACCAGTTTGGATGAATGTTTCTTCTTTAATGACTTGGTTGTCAGACTTCCATACAGTTTAATTTTCTAGCAGTTTTTTTGGGGGGGTGGTTTGCTTTTAAATTGGCAGTTGTCCTTCCTTTGGTTGTGGGAGGAGGCAAAGCAAATCTAGCTATGCCTACCTCTTGGCTGAAAGTCTCCCTTATTTGTATTTTATTGAGAAATTTAAAATTGTAAACTCTTCAAAGTGTACATCGCGGTGATTTGGTATATGTATATATTGTGAAAGAATTTCCTCCATTTATTGACACATCATTGCCTCACATATTTATCTCTCTTTTTTTTTGTTAATAACATTCAAGTCCTATTCTCTAATATCATTCTTAAAAGGAATAAAGTTTGATCCAATTCAAACAATTTTATTCTCAAACCATCCAGAACAGCTGGTAAGGGAACCATCAATTTTCCAGTGAAGAAATTTCCTTAAATTATTTTTGCTTGCAAAAAATATTTATTTTTCCTGAAATAAAAAGTAGAAAGTTGTATTTTAAAAATATAAATTAAATGTTATTGTGATTTTGCTATCTCTAAGGGAAATAGTTGCCTTTAGGCATTTTATTGATTATTAAACATTTTTCTGTGTTCCAGCTTATCCCACTCTATAATAAATAGATACCACTGTATTTATAATAAATAATTTGGGGGCTTTATTTTTAGAATTAGTCATCAAAGCATAAATATAAATTGCTATGTTGTACAGAGCTCTCTCCCCTAGGCAGACATTTCTTCAAATGCAGTTCACATAGAACCACATTTCCTTGGAGAAAACATAATTTAAACCATACAGATCTAACATTCCTTTTCAGAGAAATTGTCATGCCATCCTAAATATTGCTAGCATTGTAATGCCCCTCCAGTACCACTGCTGGCCTCAAAGGTTTAGTTATCATTTTACTTCATATAATTGTTATATTAGGAGAGAGTCAAAGATCATACCATTTTATAACTGGAATTAACCACAATTTTGCAACCCTAGGGATCAGAACTGTAGAGTCCAGGACTGAAAGGCCCTCCCCAATCCCCTCAGTGGTTGATGGAGATCTGAGATCCCTTCTAGGATACTTTGCCTTCAGCTGAGCTCAAGCCACTGCTTCTACAAATTTATAAATGAATGAGCTTGTGCTACAACAGGCTCCTACTGAATTTTTAATAAGTGCAAGATAATTTATTCAAGGTGATGAGACTTATACAAAGTGATTTTCAGACTTCTCTGTGCTTCTTTCTCTTCAAAATGAACTAAACTTTTCATTTTACTTGATTACAAATATTTGGGTTTCTAAAGAAAATAATTTCATTTGGTAATCTTCCAACAAATAACAGAAAAGTAAAGGCCAATGTAAAGTAAAATTAGAATATGTTGGAGTTTAAAGTAAAGATTGAAAAGAACTATACAGTCTGAATTAAATCTGACACAATTCTGTGGTAGAGGTCACAAAAATAATTCATTTGATTAATCTAGGGGAGCTATTCACTTACAACTAATAAATAAGAGAAGAAGACTACTAATCTCATTTCTCACCTAATAGAAAGTTCTTTTAGTGCATGACAATTCCATCTTTTTAATTTAATGTTTAACTTTATAAATGGTCTAAAGTATATAGATGACTAAAAGCAGTCATCATATGCATCATTTATAACCTTAACTTGTTCTGTGGATCAGTAGGTTGAGTGGTTTAATTGGGATAATGGAACAAGTGAAAGATCAATGAACCAGTGTGAAATTTTCTTGTATGAGTCAAGAGAGCTTCCAGGTTAATTTACAGTTGTCCAGTACTATTAAGAGCTTCCTCAAAAAGTTACTTATTGTGCTCCTGAATGATTGATATAATCTATTAAAATATAAAATAATAGGCATTTTCTAAACATTTTGGTCACAAATCTATTATAAACTGGAATACTTCAACATAATCATCCTGACACATTACCCTCTTTAGAAATGTAACTACTAAACTAACAGCAGTTTGGAGAGTGGTGGGGAGAAAATGGAGACAACTATACTTGCGCAACAATAAAAAATGTGAAACAAAAATAAATAAATAAACTAACAGAAAACTGAGAATCAGAAGATCTTAGTTTTAGAGTCAAATGGGTGGTTAGCCTTAGGCAAGTCACTTACTTCTGTGTGTCCCAGTTTTGTCCTTCTGTAGGCAAGTTAGTTGTGTGACTAACAATGGCCAAATTAGATGTGACCAGAAATGAATACTAAGGAGAAACAAGATTTTTAAAAAGTGAATATTTTATTCTCTTCTACATATACAAATACATATTTGACAAGACCCAGTTTAAATTCCATAGCCTTTTTTGCCAGCTTTTATACCTTTTCATTCTGTAGTTATTTTTTAATGTATAAAACACCATATGAGTACTTATGACATTATGATACTGCTTTTTTATGGTTTCCTGTTTTCCTTTTTTATTTCCCACCTCAATGGTAAGTACTTTGAGAATAAATACTATTAGTGAACACTATATACAATATATTGATTAAATTTATCTTTTTATGGAAAAGAACATAATTGTGAATAGAGTGTGTTTAAAAGTTTGTTCACTACCTGAAATCTGCAGTACCACATTTTTGTTTCAGAATTACTCAATACTCTGTTCTTCATTAAAATAAAAATTATACTTTTTAAAAATCTGATGTAATATTCTAATTCTTAATGATTCTCTCTCTCTTTTTTTTAAAGATGGGACATCTTGGGAGCTGTCATCGGTACAGAATGTGGAACAATAGAATCAGGGTTATCAATGGTCTTCCTCAAAGATGGAGAGAGGAAATTATGTACTCCATTCATGGACACTACTGGTTACGGGAACCTGAGGTTTTACTTTGTTATGGGTAGGTACATTTTGAACAAATTTCATTGACCTAGGGCAAATTCTAGGCCAGCACCTATTCCTGAGAAAGTAAGGTTTTTGTTGTCTACAATATAAAATGAAAATTCAGGAAATATGAGTTCTACTGGTTGAGCAAAAGCCTGTGGTGCTCACACCTGCTTCAGATGAACCCTGCTGGAACCTTCCTGTAAGAGAGCAGTTTTGGCATGCCATGACTAGGCCTGAAGACAAAATGGCATAAGACCTTTCTCACCACTTCCTTTGTGGTCATAGCTGAAAAGACAATGGGAAAGAATTGAGAACAAAGTAACTCCCCTGTCCAATAACCTAGCTTCCAAAAACCAGTGTTCCAGGTGAGTCATTTGTTTTCCTGGGGCATAATTATTTTTTTATGGGAAGCTAAGAAAGAAAAAGGTTTATAATACTTTATAGTACTTTAATAATATTGTCTACTTTCTAATAGATTGGCAAACACATAAAGAAAAACAAGTGTTCATAAGACATATAGGTTTTTCTTCAAATTATGTAGAGCATATAAATAGTTAGAAGTTTGGAAAAAATATTCAAGGAGGATATAAAGGGTTGAAATTTTTGACCTCTCAAATTTATCATTTTAGTCAACAAGAGCACAGTTACAAATTCTTTCACTGGATGTCGTTCCAGAACTGTGAGTAGCTGTCACATGCCTTCTTTTGTTGAGTGACTGGAAAAGCACAGGCAACACCTGGAAGTTAAACAGGAAATAAACATTGTCAACCTTTGATCTTACTGGTATAGATGTCAGTTCATCAGGACAAACAGGCCTCCTGAGTGCTAGCTTAAGCACTGGTTGTTACTTGCTCTCACATTCCTTACTTCCTACAGCTCAGAGCAGCACGGTGAACTTCAGAGTCTATAGTGCTCTGAAGCACATTACCTGTGCGATGCTTCCTCATATCCAGTAATGATCTCTTTGACAATAGGGAAGTTATACAAAGTATGAAATGTAATCTTCCTACCATGAGGATATCCTTACCTTGACTCTGAAATTATTTGTACATTTAAAGACCTAGAGCTCATTTCCTTTAAATAATTAGAATTCAAACTGGCTCTAATTTTATTGAGTCATTCCTGGGATTAAGCCTTCCCCCCTGTCAAAAAATTTTAGTGAACACTTAATATGCCAGACTAATTTAAGTATTTTCCCTTTTAAATATTTTGACATAATGTATTTGAATTCTTGATTTTTGTTTTTGTAATGAATCATAGTATATAGATTCAATTCAGTGCCTTTACAATAAGATATTGTCATCTTTATATGAGATTAAGTCATCTTTAATTCTTTCTGGTAAAAAAGCAGATTATTAATGAATTAATGAAAATAATATTGACCGTGAGGTAAAAATTCATTTAAATGAGCCCAAGGTACATTATCCCAAATAAAACTATCTTCATTCAATTTTAAAAATTAATGAATTCCTATTGAATTTATAGAGCACCGAACTAGGATATACAATTGAATATAGCAAGTGAACTAGGAGAATACAATTGGGGAAAATGGTACCTAAATCAGAGTTACTGATCAGTGAGTCAATACATAGAAAGTTCTCAAAGCAGTACCTAATAAATAGTTAAGACTCACTATATCTTTGGTTTATTATTATAAAAACTACAGACAGATTTCTTGCCCACAAGTAACACCTGGACTATAAGGGAGAATGCAATGGGCTGTAATGGAATGAAAATGCTCTGAAAGTGCAGAGGCAGCTCTGGGTAATTGCAGTAGAGGGATTAGGGTAAAGCCTCATAGAGCTAGCATTTGAACTTGGCCATGAAGGATGGACATGAGATAAATTTAAAGAGAGAAGTTAGAATCTAAACCAGCATTTTGAGAAAAAGCACAAGTATAAAAGTATATCATTTGTTTGGAGCTGGGTGATTTTCCCAATATAGATGAGTGGAAAGATACATAATGGAGCTAGAGAAGTGAACTAGAGCCAGAGAAGTGATTTTCTTTAATGTCACACTAAGAAGTTTGGGTTATCTTTTTCTGGGTCACGTGGAGCCATCAGATGATCCCTGTCAGTTCTGTAATATATTTTCATCTGTGTTTTAGATAAATAATTCTGGAAGCAGTATGTAGTAAAGACTGAAACTATGAGAAATTAGAAGATAAGAGACCAGTCAGGGTAGGGTTGCCAGATTTGGAGGAGAGCTTATTTAAGTTTGAATTTCAGATAAACAGTGAATAAATTTTGTATAAATACTGTTCATGCAATGTATTTTTTTCTGACATCCCTAAGTTAGGAGGCTACTGCACTAGTTCAAGAAACAAAGGAATTATGGCAGTGATGGTGGTAACATTGTGAAGAAGGGGATGAAGGATAAATAATTGAAGAAAAGGTACCAACTAAGGTTCACTCCCAATTGACTGTGGGATTATGTCATCAGTATTGGAGAGGACACAGATTTCTCTCCTGGATGACTAGAAGAATGCGGTTATTCCCCAAATAGAAAATGTCAAAAATGTAAATAAATAAATAGCAAGTGTGGAGTAGAAGGTTTTTATTATATTAGATACATTGAGGTAGAGGCTTCTGAAAAGGCATATGAAGATAGAGATTCTACTCAGGATCTGCATCAGACTTTCAAGTCTGATGCAGGTGATAAGCGGAGCCACTGGAGTCTCTGTGTTCTCCCAAACAGAAGGCAAAGTGAGCAAAGGACATGAAAGATTCTTAGGGAGGACACTCATCTAGGAGTACATGGAAGGAAAAGAGTAGACAAAGAACACAGAATGGACATGAAGAAACGCAGGAGGACGGTAGGTGTCATTCTCCCCTAATGGAGAAAAGGAAGAATGTGGTTCAGGGGTAAGGTTACAGGGAGGTGTTCACCATAGAGAGAGGTCAGCCTGGAAGAGAGCTGAGAGCCCACCAGTGATGCCCCTCAGTATGGTGCCTCAGAAGCCAAAGGCCATAGAGTTAAAAAAGAAATAAAGACACATATCACTGAAAGAGGACTGTGTCTTCAAGAAGTTCATCAGTAAATGGAAGAGTAGGGTATGGATCTTGAGGAGAAAGCAGGACAGTAGGGTAAGATAAGACTGGACCTATAGAAAAGACTTTAAACTTTTAATAGCTGATACAGAAGAAAGCAATATGGGAAGAGATTTAAGTGATCCTTTATAAGTGATCCTTCATTAATTATGGCTCCTTAGAAAATTAGTGGCTGATTATGTATCTATATCAGATTACAATCCTCCTTTTTAGGCCCTGCCTATTTGTTCTTCCCGGTTTCTACTGTGGCAACCATTTCTGGAAAATTTGCTCAACTTTCAAAATTTGGTGCAATGTCTATTTCCTTCATCTGTGTATTCACTTATTTAACACAAATTCATTGAAGGCCAGTATCCAGCACTATTCTTACAGCCAGAATGCAGTGAAGACAAAAATAACCTAATACACATCATTTTTTATTATTTCTTCAACAAATATTTATTGAGCAACTCCTGTATGCCCAGCACTTTTAGCCAACACTTACATCTCTTTTCTTTGAATTTTGACGTCAATTAAGACAGCACAACACAATTTACATTCTTTCATGTGTATCAGTCTTACAAACTTTTTGTGGTCAGGACTTATTTCCCCTTCTAACCCAATATCCTGCACATAGTAAATAACAAAATAACTTTCTTAGTATAAATGCCTTAAAAGCTACTTAAAACATGGTTTTAAATATTTTTTCTTTTTTTTAAATATTTTATAGATTATGCTATTACAGTTGTCCCATTAACCCCCTTCATTCCTCTCCACCCTACACACCCTCCTCCACCCACATTCTCCCCTTTAGTTCATGTCCATGTGTCATAAGTTCTTTAGCTTCTACATTTCCCATACTATTCTTGCCCTCCCCCTGCCTATTTTCTACCTACCATCTATGCTACTTATTCTCCATACCTTTTCCCCTTCTTTCCTCCTCCCACTCCCCTGTTGCTAATCCTCCATGTGTTCTCCATTTCTGTGGTTCTGT
>CM052549.1:41443125-41479197 GCA_028533065.1 Trachops cirrhosus | reverse complement strand
CCACTGTAATCAAAACAGCTTGGTACTGGCGTAAAAACAGGAACATCGACCAATGGAACAGAACAGAGAGCCCAGAAATAAACCCAAATCTTTATGGTCAGTTAATATTCGACAAAGGGAGCAGCTACATAAAATGGTGTCTCTTATTATTTTCATTTTAAATTTTGTTATCTCTCTTGCTACAATTTGTTTCTATTCTGCACTCTTACTATTTCTACCCCGTCCAGCCTCTCAAAACCAATTTTCTTGTCAAAGGTCATCTCACATTCTTTTTCTCATTCTTAAATTACCTCTGTTCTTTCTCTACCTTTAGCAATCTTTGCTCATTGGTTGTGGATGGGGTAGTTAATGTTGTATTTTATCTCTAGATCTTCACTATTTTTGTATTTAAATCTCAAATTTTTCCATTCCTCTCTCCTATTCTTTTTCTCATCTCAAATTTTAATTTATCCCTGCCTTAGCCTTTTTTTTCTTTTTTCTCTTTCATCCTGCCATTTTTTCTTTTTGTTTCTTTTTCTTTTCATCTCAAATTTTAATTTTTCCCTGTCTTAGCCTGGTTTTTATTCCTCACTCTTAGTATTCCCTGTACCTCTATCATCTCAAACTCACTTCCCTTTCTTCTAGACATCACTTAAGCTTTTCTTTATTTCTTTATTCCCTCTTATTCCCATCCCACCTATGTAGATTTTAGCCCATGTGGTGGTGACAGTGCTATGATGGATCTTTTTCTCCAATTTGGTTCCTAATTTTGTATTGTTTATTTACTTTTTTCCTTTTTCTTTCTCTCTCTCACTTTATTTTATTTTTTTAAATTTCTGTTTAAACCTAATACTATAAATACTTCTCTTACTCCATTCTACCTTCTTCACTCCCCTTTTTTATTTATGATGTAAATTTTATTTTCTCTCCTTGCATTACTCTGTTTACCTACTCTTATTAGTGCTCCTCCTTCTACTCTCTCAAAATAATTTTTCTTTCAGTAGGTTATCTCATATTTACTCCTTTCTTATAATATTCTTAATCTTTTTACACTCTTATTAATATTGGTTCATTTCTTGTTGATACTGAGATTGCAAATGGGAGTGATTTTTGTGGGTGTGGGTTTGTTTCCTTGGCTTTGTGTTTTTTTTCTGAAAGCACCTGCATAACAGCATACAAGACATCTTGGAATAGAATGGAATGATGTTCAGTCAACAAGCTGGAAGGGAGGACGCACCAAAGAATCATCCAACAACAACCAAAACCCAATTACATCCAGAGAGCCAACATAGATGGCATAAAGGGCATCCTAAGAACAACAAGTTCAGGAAATCAAGGAGAATACACCACTGAATCTCACAGGTCTCCTACCATAGAAGTTCACAATACAAAGACAAGGAGTCAAAGCAGATCAATTTAAGAAGCAGGAGCAAGCAAAAGAGTCTCCCCTAAAATGGGGAGACAAAGAAACAACCCCCAATTAAAAGGAAAGGAGGAATCCTTAGAAAGAATGCTAAATGAAATAGAGGCAAGTAAACTATCAGCTACTGAGTTCAAAACAATGGTTATAAGGAAGCTCAATGAGTTCAGTGAGAATTACCAAAAACTACAGGGAAGCTACAAGAAACTTACTGTGAATTACATCAGCATGAAAATGGAAATACAAACTATCAATAAGAATACTGATAGAACATGAAGAATACAATATCTGAGTTGAAGAACATAGTAGAAGGAATCAAAAGCAGGCTAGATGAAGCAGAGGTTTAATTCAGTGAGCTAGAGTACAAGGTAGAAAAAAATTCCCAGAAAGACCAAGAAAAGGAAAAAAGACTTAAAAAGAATGAAGAGAGGTTAAGGGAACTGCAAGAAAACACAAAACATAATAAAATCCGTATAATAGGGATACCAGAAGGAGAGGACCAAGGGATAGAAAAACTGTTTCAAAAAGTAATGATGGAAAACTTCCTTAATTTGATGAGACAAAAAGTCACACAAGTCCAGGAAGCACAAAGGGTCCCAATCAAGATGAACCCAAATAGGCCAACTCCAAGACACATCATAATTAAAATGTCAAAATTCAAAGACAAAGAGAGAATCTTAAAGGCAGCAAAGGATAAACAGGAAATAACATACAGGGGAGCTCAGATAAGGCTAGCAGCTGACTTCTCAACAGAAACACTACAAGCCAGGAGGGAATAGCAAGAAATATTCCAAGTGATGAAAAGCAAAGGCCTGCAACTAAGACTACTCTACCCACTTAGGCTCTCATTTAAAATGGGAGGTGAAATAAGGAGTTTCCCAGACTAGAAGGCTAAAAAAAAAACACCTCCAAAGAGTCAACATTTCAACATATGCTAAAGGGACTGCTTTAAGAAGATGAAGAAAAAGACTGAGGAAAAGAACACAGGTAAAAGGGGGAAAGTGGAAATGAATAAGTACCTATCAATAATAACCTCAAATGTAAATGGATTAAATGTTCAATCAAAAGACATCAGGTAGCTGAATGGATAAGAAAATATGACCTGCACATATGTTGCCTACAAAAGAACTACATCAGAACAAAAGACCTATGCAGACTGAAAGTGAAAGGTTGGAAAAAAATATTCCAAGCAAATGAACAGGAAAAAAAAGGTGGGGTAGCAATACTTATATCAGACAAAATAGGCTTAAAAACAAAGGCCATAAAAAGAGGTACAGAAGGACACTTCATAATACTCAAGGGAAGAATCCATCAAGAAGACAAACATTGTAAACATATACACACCCAACACAGGAACACCCAAATATATAAGGAAATTTTTGGAGGACTTCAAGAAAGATGTTGACAGCAACACAATTACAGTAGGGGATTTTAACACCGCACTATCAACAATGGATAGATCTTCCAAACAAAATATCAACAAGGATATTGTGGCACTGAATAACACACTAGATTAAATGGACATAACTGATATATACAGAAGATGTCATCCCAAAGAAGCAAAATACACATTCTTTTCAAATGTAAATGAAAATGTACATTTTCAAAGATAGGCTACATGACAGGACACAAAATGAGCTTCAACAAATTCAAGAAAATTGAAATCATATCAAGCATTTTCTCCAACCACAAGGAACTGAAAATAGGAAACCAACCTTATGGAAAAAACTCAAAAACATTCAAATTCATGGAGACTGAACAACATGCTATTAAACAATGTGTGGGTTAATAATGAGATCAAGGAAGAAATCAAAAAGTTTCTGGAAACCAATGAAAATGAAAACACAACAGCCCAAAACCTATGGGACAAAGTGAAGGCAGCCCTAAGAGGGAAGTTCATAGTGATACAAGCCTCCCTTTAAAAAGATAGAAACATTTCAAATAAACAACCTAACCCTATATCTACAAGAACTGGAAGAACAACAACAAAAAAAGCCCAGAGCAAGTATAAGGAAGAAAATAACCAAGATCAGAGCAGAATTAAATGACATAGAGACTAAAAGAATAATTCAAAAGATCAATAAATCCAGAAGCTGGTTCTTTGAAAAGATAAATAAAATCAATAAGCCTTTACACTGACTCATCAAAAAAAGGGGAAATTACAACTGATACTATAGAAATACAAAGGGTTATAAGGAATTACTACAAACAATTATATTCCAAGAAATTTGAAGACCTGCATTAAGTGGACAAGTTTATCTAAACATATAATCTTCCCAAACTGAATCAAGAAGAAGTAGCAAGCCTGAACAGACTGATAGCAGCTAGTGAAATTGAAGCAGTAATCAGAAAACTCCCAAAACACAAAAGCCCTGGATCAGACGGTTTCACGGAAGAATTTTAAAAAACATTGAAGGAAGAGCTAACCCTTAACCTTCTCAAACTGTTCCAAAAAACCCAAGAGGAGGCAAGATTCCCAAACTCTTTTCTGAGTTTGATGTTATCCTAATCCCAAAACCAGATAAAGACACAACAAAGGAAGAAAACTATAGACCAATATTGCTGATGAACATAGACAGTAAAATACTCAACAAAATATTGGCAAACCTCATCCAGCAATACATTGAAAAGATGATATACCATGACTAAATGGGATTCATCCCAGGGATGCAAAGATGGGACAATATTCACAAATCAATAAACATAATACATCACATAAACAAAAGCAAAGACAAAAATCACATTATCATATCAATAGATGCGGAAAAAGCATTTGATAAGGAACAGCACCCATTTATAATAAAAACACTCAGCAAAGTGGGAATAGAGGGAGCATACATCAACATAATAAAGGTCATGTATGAGAATCCTACAGCCAATATCATATTCAATGAGCAAATACTTAAAGCTTTCCCACTAAGATCAGGATCAAAGCAAAGATGTACGCTCTCACCACTTCTATTCAACATAGTATTGGAAGTCCTAACCACTGCTGTCAGACAAGAAAAAGAAATAAAAGGTATCCAAATTGGTAAGAGGAAGCAAAACTGTCATTGTTTGCAGATGATAAAGTGTCCTTTTTAGGTAATTTTTAAATCCTTTTTGGAAACTATTTGGCTAATCAGAGTCTGACTAAGTCAATGACATAACATGCTAAAGAAGCAAACCGTGAGGCTCATTTTACATGCTCTGTGAAATACTGTTTTTATTTCACACTTCCATCTCTAATGTCAGACAACCCTCAGACTTCACTCTGAAGTAGTTCTTGGCAACCTAGAGTCCAGCTTCTTTGATAATAAGATGATTACTGTAAGCTTTCTCCCTCAGAATATCCAGTACACATAACAGTTGGCATTTTATTTCAGTACATTCACGCATTCCTTAAACCCTCTCTGATGCCAGCATAGATCCCAGTTTCAGCACTACTGGTAAAGAATAGCCTTCTGAATTGTGGTATTATGATAAAAGGCTTGTTTCGGGCTCTAGGAAGTTTTGAATGTTTTGATGAGAACCCCCATGCACCCAAAAAGATGTCAATTTAATTTAATTTTGTAATGGGCAAGATAGTAAATATAGGGAGAAGGAAATAGTTCAATAAAATTAAGAAATTTGAAACTAACTCTTGATGAATAAACTTCTTTAAATATAAGAAGGATCTGATCATTCAATTATTGAGTTTTCTGTGATGAGTTTTTTTGACTGACAGAAGACTCAAGGAGTCCTATATATGTTCTAGTCAGCTAACATGAACACAGTGTGTTCTTACATGGCAGCAGGCAGGTTGTTATGTGGAGTTTTTTTTAAATTTTTCTTGAGCACTACTAATTTTGTATTCCACTGAGAGGCAACACAGTTCTGCTAAGGACATCTATCTAAGCCAAGGGCATAAGCATTTCCTTTAAAATGCCAATCTAAGTTTATATGAGTTAAGGATAAATTTATTTCCCAATCTTTTTCAAATATTTCAAATAACTCCAATCACAAATATAACTTGTATTTTTACAGTTCTTAAAGGAAATTTATTCTAGATATCTTATAGAACATTTTATGTTGTTTCTTTTACAAACTTAATGAACATAGTTATGAATAAAATTATATACCTTTTACAATGATTTTAAGTTGGAAATGTACATGAATATAGATCTATTTGCAGATAAATAGCTGGCATTGGTTGAAGGTGAGTGCTGAATTATTGTTTTAATCATAAGCTTTTTGCAGCAGACCTATGCAAAGATTGTATTCTTCTGGAATATTCACAATCAATTCTCCCTTACCAAGTTTTCAGATTCAAAATTCTCCAAAGATTAATGAGTCTTGCTTACCATTCAGTCAGATCCCAGCCTCTGGACTTCCTCCTCCCCAGAGTAGATTCAAGAAACTCTGAAAGGACTAACAGTTTAAGATTTAATTTCATGGGATGTCTTTCAGGTGTGACCCTGGATTTTCTGGCCCAGCTTGTGAGATGGCATCCCAGACATTCCCAATGTTTATTTCTGAAAGTTTTGGCAGTTCCAGGCTCTCCTCTTACCATAACTTTTACTCTATCCGTGGTGCTGAAGTCAGCTTTGGCTGTGGTGTGTTGGCCAGTGGTAAGGCCCTGGTTTTCAACAAAGATGGGAGGCGTCAGCTAATTACATCTTTCCTTGACAGCTCACAATCCAGGTGAGTGAAGGCAGGGTGGAATATATACTGAAACCAATAATAATGATTGAATTTAGGTCTATTAATTTTCTTTTTTTATGATATATACATATTCCCACTTTAAACCAGGATGACTGGGAGCTTAAAGTTTATATAGTATTAATGTGTCCTAATTTTTAATAAGTTAAAAAGCTCACTGATGACTTTAAGATACTAATGAATGACTGGAGTTTTAAAAATATGAAATGTTAGCATCAAAACTATGTTCTCAAGCCAAGGGCTAGTTAATTATTTATGTAGTTTTATTTATTTGACAGCTTGGAGAGGCTGATTAGATTTACACTACATCTTCCCTTCCCCCAGCACCTAATAAATAATGCAGTAAAGGAATGATTGGCATTTTAAGTGTACATACATAAGTCATAGTATACAAATATGTATAAATACACAGTTATATTTGTGTGGATGTATCTGTATGTTAAACAGGTGCATTGACCTCATCTTCTACACATATTCATACATCTCACAGTGAAAATATTTACATTTTATAAAAGAGGGATGGGTGGAAATCTACAGCTTTTGGGCACTTCATTTAAAATTGTTTGAATTTCTTTAAAAACCAAAATAAACATTATGATTTAAAATGTTTGTGGACACACTAATTATAGAGAATTCATGTCTAGGTTTCTCCAGTTCACACTGAGGCTGGGAAGCAAGTCTGTTCTGAGCACATGCAGAGCCCCTGACCAGCCTGGAGAAGGAGTTTTATTGCATTATTCTTATGATAATGGGATAACTTGGAAACTCTTGGAGCACTATTCATATCTCAACTATCATGAGCCCAGGTATGTTGGAAATCATTTGGAAAATGGTTAGAATGATATCTCTTTCCTGGAGAAATTCAAATGGTGTAAGATTCCAGATATTCTCTTATTAAAAGGTGGTGAGGACAAAGATTGATGTGTCTTGGAATGAAAATTAGCAAGCCATATTCTTCTAATCCATTTTTTTGCTTTACTGACATAATAATTTGAAGAAATTTATTCTCATATTTTGAAATATACATGTAAGGAAATATTTTTAAAGAATTTATTTATTTATTTTTAGAGAGAGGAGTGTGGAGGGAGAGAGAGAGGAAAAGAAACATCAATCAATTGCCTCTCGCACACCCCCATCTTGGGGACCTGGCCCACAACCCAGGCATGTGCTCTGACTGGGAATCATCCAGTGACCTTTCAGTTCACAGGCTGGCACTCAATCCAGTGAGTCACACCAGCCAGGACAGGAAATATTTTGATGCCCAGGAAACATAAAAATACTTATTACTATTTCTCTTATTTAACTACAGTGCAAACTATTAGATGTGATTTTGATATAATAGTAAATTATAATGGCTATTACTGAATTTTTTAGCAGTATAGTATTATAATATGTTATAATAAATTATATGAGATAGTAACTTATAAAATCTGATAATCAATAAAGTTTTCATGTAATAATTAAGTAATGAGTACAAAGAAATTTTTCTAGCATGTATAGAGTCCCTGGCAAAGGTGGAGTGTGAGGATATATTTAAAGTCCTTTATTCAGGCCCCTTCTATTTTTCTTTAGCTTACTTATTTTGTAATCTATAGTCACAGTTGTGAGATTTAAGCTTCACTTAAAGCAGGGCTACCCTTCAATGTCAGCAGAGTAATAATCACAAATAATGGAATAATTTTGGAAGTGTCCAAAGCATCCTCACCCCTTTTAGAACATTATTGATCTGCTCCCTGAAATGCCTTTAAAACATCAGGAAAAGAGGAGACTAAAAAAGTGAAAATACCATTGGAGGAGTTAACACTGTGGCTAACATTCCCAGTCTGATGTAAAGAACTAACACTACTTGCCTTCTTGGAAGTACCTGTTGATCATGGGGACATGTGAAGACTGAGGGCTTTGGGCACTGAGGTTTGCATTGGCAGCATGGCAGACAGGCAGGGCACTGCTGATAGACTTGACACAGTTGAGCATTTTTCCTAGGGCTGTCCCTGTATTTAAGTATTTACAAATTGATTAGAACTTTTATTTTCACAGAAAATAAAGTAACATGTAACAGAGATTATAGTTAACAACTATTATGAGTTATAAACACTATACTTTATCAAATTTTAAGAACACACCAGATGTATTGAGTATTTTTCCTTAACGGTAAATGTAAGGCTAAACTCAACTTTCTCACTCAGTAAAGACATATGAATCCCAAAGGAATGTTTTGTAGGCTCTTGATAATGAACATTAAAAGAAAATGAAATAAAAATTAAGGTAATAATAGTAATGATGAAAACATGAAGAAAATATCCCCACCTAAGTTAACTGGGTCTAAAACACAATTTATTCTAACAAGGATGGACAGCTCCAAAATTCAGTAATCAGTCTATATCCATGATACTTAATTAATTTTTGCTGATATGAAAAATAATTACACATTTAATGTGGTATTAGAAAGGTGCATTTCATCTTGCCTGCCATTTGCCAATAACATTTTTCTTCTAAGCAGGATCAAAGTGGCTTTTTAGCTTTAGGTATGTGCATAGCTTGAAAGATTAAGATCAGAGTGTAGATTTTTTTTTCTCTAAAGAAGTGGGAATAACACTTTCATTTTCTATATATGTTCCTCTGTCCCTGGTAATCTTCTGCCCTCCCTATCTGTCTTATGGATATTAATAAAAAGTGATTGACAAAAGTGGGATTTGATATATTTTAGATAGTAAGTTATATTTTATATGATAAATAATATAAACCATGTAAATTCTTTATGGAAGAGTTAAATATATCTTGATGCCTTTAGCCATTTGCTGTATTTTCTTCAGCACAAAGTGCTGCCTGTAATTGCTATGAATTCCATATTGTTCCTTTCTGTCATGGTTGTTCAAAAATGAAGTGTGATCCATAAATTAGATATGCTAATTGGCTAGCCATTATTTACTCCTAGCCAATTTCTAATAATTTGCTTGCCTATGATTCAGTCACTAAATAAAAGGACTCTATGTGCTTCTTATTTATAAAGTTTGAAGTCTGTGAATATATTTAAGTTAATCTTTTAATTCAAACTGATTAAAATGTCATGAAATAATTGGTATTTTTATTAATATAAAACTTTGTATCACTGATGAGACTAAAATTATTCTAGATTTTTCTTAATTATAGGGGGTTTATTTTCTAAAATTATTATGAAACCTAATGTTATTTTATTTTTGTTTTGATTATTGTGTATGATTACAAGAAATATATGAGTTTAATGTCTGCCTTAAAAAGGAAGATTGATACAGACAGTTGACCTAAGATCCTGGGTTCTCATCTCAGGATTTTCTTACCATCGGTTCCATAGCTATTCTAACGAGCCACCGTAATATGCATAGAGTGGTGAAAGAAAACTGCCACTCCGCCTCAAGACATGGAGTAAAGGTCAGGAGCACCGGCTTTACAGCCATTCTGCTAAGGTCTAGATCCTGGCACTGTCACTTAAAAGCTGCCTTCATATTTTTAAAATGTCTAAAAGGGTATACTGATAATAGTAGTTCATTCATGAAGCAAGAATTTGTTCAGTCCTTATTGTGTGCCAGGTACTGTCCTAGTTGCTAAGACACAACAGTGAAAAACTGAAAAAAGTCTCTGACTTTGCCATAAGGATATTATCCCAGTTTCACAAATGAAGATGCTGAAGCACACAGATGTTAAGTACCTTTCTTGCAGCTGCAAGGTTATTAACCATTAGGTGTCAGAGTGGGGACTGTACCCAAGATTCTGGTTATAGACCCACAGTCTTAATATCTCTGCCAGGGAAAATATTGATATCTTCAATTACTGTTATCACATACATATATGCACTTTATTTTCCTATGAAGTCACCCAAGAAATTCTACTCTTCAGTTGTTATTTTTAAAAATTACATTTTCATCAGACAGAATAGTAACGGCTTGTATTTATCAATATAAAAGAAAATTATAATTTTTAATGATGATAAATTAAATTATTAAATTAATGTATGTTTTCATTGTTGAGCCAGTTTAAATATAGTTTGTTTAATTTTATATCTTTGATGTTAATATTAATAATATGCTTGTTTAATATTTAATAAACAAGTCAATATTTAGAAAAATTAAGGTGAAAATTATTAAAATACTTAAATTTTACTCTTTTCTTTTAACAAATTCACATTGGTAAAAAATAATTCAGCAAACATGAAAAGTATTTAAAAGCCATAAACATATTATAGCTATGTATTTTTAGTTTGAGAACTGTTTTTTAATTTACATTTTTATATTTGAATATTGATATTTTTATTATTTATAAAGTATGTTTTCTCATATTGCAAAAAGTTCAGTAGTTTCTTACTAGTAGTTTGTATAATTAATGGTGATGGTCATGTTATTATATCCATATTTTCATGTACAAATTATTTAAAGAGAAAATAAATATTTTAATAACTTTCATTGTATAAAATTACATTTCCAACTATGATTTAACATTTCTTTAAACAATAACTAAAGATAATATATAAAATATTAGAATTAATCTAATTTCTTAGTATATCATCCTTAGACATTACAATTTTTAAATAATTTATTTCTAAATTATCCAACTAGTCACCTGTCTTGAGAGTTTTTCCTTGCTTGCTAGAAAAAGATTCAGCCCCTTCAGTGTGCATTTACTGCAAACACCTCTCCTGATCTTTAATTGCACACTGATGGAGACAAATGTTGCATTTGCTATTTGCTTCACATCTAACCTTGTGTATGGGTGTAAGCAGCATGCTACTGTGATTTATGGAGCTTTCAAGCAGATGTCATTGCAGTGACAATTAATGTATGGTTTCTGCTGCTGTGTACAATAATTGCTCTGGGAAATTAGATATTACTCTTAATTTTCTTCCCCATTTGTCAGATAAAGGTTTGTTGTCATAGCCACATGACACAGCAAGTGACCTTGCACACTGTGCTAAACTCATGCGAATAAGGAAGGGCCACGATTCCAACTAGCCCCAAACTCTAATTTGTGTAACAAGCTGCCAAAGATCCTTTACCAGACTGAGATGAATCCTATGACTTTGAGAACTGTGTTTTACTGAGTTAGCTTTTCTGAGAGCAGATGAGGGAAAGCAAAGTCACATTTTTGGATGTGTTTAGAAGATTTTGTTGGAATCAAACAGGAAATTGGAAATCTTAGAAGAATGTAATAGTGGGAGAACTATTTTTTTAAAGTACTATACAGCAGAAGAAAACCCTGCTATAACTATTTTAAGATGTCAAAGTAATCTAAATTTTTATTTTTTCTCCTTTAGAATAATCTCCGTAGAATTACCAGATGATGCAAGACAGTTTGGGATTCAGTTCAGATGGTGGCAACCATATCATTCTTCCCAGGGAGAAGATGTATGGGCTATTGATGAGATCATCATGACATCTGTCCTTTTCAACAGCATTAGCCTTGACTTTACCAATCTTGTGGAGGTCACTCAGTCTCTGGGATTCTACCTCGGAAATGTACAGCCCTACTGTGGCCATGACTGGACCTTGTGGTAAGGATTTTATCTTTCTTCTTGTTGTTGTTACAGTTTACATTGAGGATTAGAACACAAGTAATCCTTCCAGTGCATTGAGCACTTAATCATTTGTTGACAAATATTTACTGCACATAAACCATTTGAAAAGTTATTATTGTATCTACAACTATGGTATCTTGGGAAGGAAAACTAAAAAAATACTGATAGATTTAAATAAATACAAAATTTCACCATATTTTTTATCTAATTTCTATTTACTGCCATTACATGTAAAAATTCTACTGAAAAAGTGTTAATAACTAAAGTGAATAACATATTCTCCCTTCATGGAGACCCTCTATGATCATAGTGAAATGTGAAATCACTCTAATGCTATTTTAGTGAAATAATAATTAGTTTTCCTTTCCAATAATTAGTTCTGTTTTGATGCTGTTTTACATAAAGTCCAGGAAGTTCTTCCATCCTTAATTTGTTAATGAGGATCTCCTTTTTAATCCATTTTTCAGCAGTTTTGGGTCAGTGACTCAGCTAGCTAATGTCAGTGGGGTTTCAAGATTTTGGGATATCCCAGTCAAGATACCTTCCATTCTGAAATATTTTCCCCACTATGGACATATGCAAAATTAATTATACATTGAGTAAACTTAGTTATATAATATATTAAGCAGTAAATAAATAATTTAAGACTATGATTAGTACTTCAAGAACAGCATTGGGGTGACACAATAGTGACTGAGTCAGGGGTTGGCTACTTTAAGTAGAGAGGAAGAAGCTATGTTCAGACAGTTCAAATAGTGGATGTGATGCATTCCACTGTTTGGAAAGTGAAAGAACAAGGAAGTCCCAGCTACATGAAGATCTGAAGGAACAGCAGTCCAACAACAGGAAACTCTGTGGTCAAAGACTCCCCAAAACAAAAGTGGCCATGGCATGTTCAAGGGCCAGAAAGGAAACCAGAGTTGATGGAGCCCAGACAGCACATATCAGGAAGAGAAGCCAAGAAGAGATGTGTGGAGGCCAAATCACGTAGGGCCTTCTAGGCTCAGAAATCCTGGATTAAAACTCAAATCTGCATAAATTTAAAAATCATAGCCTTCACCACTGTGCATACCGCACCCCCTATCTCTGGATTTCTTTAGGACTTTAAATATGATTGAGGAATAATTTTCTAAGAGCCATTTACTTTCTATTGAGTCATTGTCAAACCAATTTAATTTCTCAGATGAATCTTGCCGAAAGCTATTCTTGTCTCCAGAGAGCATATCATAAGTGACCCATCAGTGATCTTATAATAATTAGAGGTAAATTTTACACACCATTGCACAGAAAATTACCTTTGATGGGAATTGTGCACGACAGTCACATCTCACACACAGCAGGCTAAAAGTCTAGCATCAGGATGACAGCTAATGGAATGGAAGTAAAGCTGATCACTTTTGCTGCAAGCACTGTCAAACTAGATACAATGAGATTTCTATACAACAAAGTATGTTTTCTCTTCTTGATAGACTCAGATGCTTCTTATCATGGATACTCTTTCTTAGTCCTGGAGCCTTCAAAGAAAATGAAGGGGTGAAGCAAAGAATATACAAAGATATAAACCAAAATAAGATGTTTTTGGAATTTTGTGATTGAAATTTTGAGGTGACCTGGATTAACAGTAATCAAATTGGCCATATCCCATAAACTACATCCCCCCAAATTATATAGTCATTTTTCCAGCACTTTTAATACAACAAAGAGTCATGTCACAAATGCAAGTCCTGTGTCATGTTTATTTTCAAAAATAGTTAACATCTGCTTGAATAAACTCCAAAGTTGCTGAGCATTTTAATTTAAGACTTGGGCTGAATGCATGGTAACAGCAATTTAATTTCTGTGCTTTGATCAAAAACCCTATCCTTTCACATAGTCTGATGAATATTCTTAACCCACCACTGCTTTAATTGGTGGAGATACATTTACTTTGTGAAAGTACAGTCATGATAATTATAGAAAACGATCTGAAAATATAAATAACTGTACTATCCCCATGGGTACCTTGAGCAGCACAATAGGAGTTTTATTAACAACCACATGTGAGCAATCAGATTTGACTTTCTGATCTTCTCTGAAATGAAAAGGAATTGTCCTGGTTATGAAACAACAGAGAGAGTACTCTGGCAGTGATAATGAGACTAGAGAAAGACACTAACTGCTTTAATAAGGACATGAAAAATGCTTGCTGCTTATTAAAATGAAACAACATGGAAGGCCTCAAACTGTTCCCATTTTCTTAGCCAATGAATCAGAATAAAACTCCTTTTAATGACACTGTTTTCTCTCTGCTGTTCTTGAGGAGTAGATTGTCCATGTTCAATGTGAACTCACTTTAGGAATGTTTCTCATAAATACTTGTTACAATATTGAAATACAAATAATGGTAGTGACCAACTACTTATTATAACCTCCTAGTCCTAAAACAAGTCATCTTTTAATCCAAAACCTTTAAAGAATATTATCTTATTATGTAAAAATTCTTTGAACATGTTAAGTAAGTGGTCTGTGGCCTTCAATGACCTTGTTTTTCCCAAGAGAAATTTTGAAATACATACACGTCTCTATAGATATGTGCTGTTAAATTAATTATTATTGGCTTTTCCGAGCTATAAGTTCATTTGGTTCTCATTTCCTAACTCATGACTTTCCATGAGCATGGATTGTTCCTACTGAGAGTATTCTCCAGGGAAACTTGGACAATTACCTTTTCATTAGAACTACAGTCAATATGCTATAAATCACATTATAATATATCATCTTAGAGCACATTTTTCTTTTTTTAAGTATATTTTATTGATTATGCTATTACAGTTGTCCCATTTTTTCCCCTTTATTACTCTCTACCCTGCAAACCCTACTACCAGCATTCCCCCTCCTCAGGTTCATGTCCATGGGTTGTACACATAAGTTCTTTGGCTTCTCCATTTCTATACTGTTCTTAACCTCCCCCTGTCTATTTTCTACCTTCCGTTTATGCTACTTATTCCCTGTACCTTTTCCCCTCTCTCTTTCCCCACTGATAAACATCCATGTGACCTCAATTTCTGTGATTTAGTTCCTGTTCTAGTTGTTTGCTTAGTTTGTTTTTGTTTTGTTGTTTTTTAGGTTCAGTTGTTGATAGTTGTGAGTTTGTTGTCATTCTACTGTTCATAGTTTTGATCTTCTTCTTTTTCTTAGATAAGTCCCTGTAACATTTCATATAATAAGGGCTTGGTGATATTGAACTTCTTTAACTTTAAGCTTGTCTTGGAAGCACTTTATCTGCTCTTCCATTCTAAATGATAGCTTTGCTGGATAGAGTACTCTTAGATGTAGGTCCTTGCCTTTCAAGACTGTGAATACTTCTTTCCAGACCCTTCTTGCCTGTATGGTTTCCTTTGAGAAATCAGCTGATAGTCTCATTTGTAGGTAACTATCTCCTCTTCTCTTGCTGCTTTTAAGATTCTCTCCTTATCTTTGCTCTTGGGTAATATAATTATGATGTGCCTTTTCTCCAAGGATGTGGAGAAAAGGGATTTCTTGTGTACTGTTGGTGGGAATGTAAATTGGTGCAGCCCCTATAGAAAACTATATGGAGGTTCCTGAAAAAAAGTAAAATAGAACTACCATATGATGTAGCAATTCTACTTCTGGGAACATATGTGAAGGAAACAATCACTATCTCAAAAAAAGTTATATGCATATCCATGTTCATGACAGCATTGTTTACAATAGCCAAGACATGGATATAACCTAAATATTTATTGATGGATGAATGGGTAAAGAAACTGTGTTATATTTACACAATAGAAAAATTTTAAGCCATAAAAAGGAAATCCTACCATTTGTGACAAGATGGATAGACCTTGAAAAAAACCCAAACTCACAGATACAGAGAATAGAGTGCTGGTTGCTAGAGTTCAGGTGTGGGGTTGAGCAAATTGGGTGAAGGTGGTCAAAGACACAAACCTCCAGTTATAAGTTTTGGGGATGTAATGTACAGCATGATGACTATAGTTAACAGTAGTGTATTGTATATTTGAAGGTTCTAAGAGTAGCTCTTAGAAATTCTCATCACCAAAGAAAATATTTAGTAACTGTGTGAGGCAATGAATGTTAACTAAACTTATTGTGGTAATTATTTTATAATATATACCTATATCAAATTATTACATTGTACACCTAAAACTGATACAGTGGGATATAACAATTTTATCTCAGCAAAACTGGAAAAAATAATTAGAGTAAAAAATAATGATGTAAGAAAACTATAGATTTTATTTATCTTTAATGGTGCTTAAGGAAAAACAGATTTAATTAAAAGACAATTTAGAGATAAATGAAATATCAAAGTATATAAAGGGCCTCCTAGGTACTTTCATTGGCATAAAAATGGAAAGTACTCATTTCTAGTTATGTATATTTTTTTAAATTAAAATTATCTTTTTTCTTTTTACAAGCAAATCACTAACTAGTACTAGTTATGTTAGTGTCATTTTTAATAAAACAAACTTCCTAAAGGAAGCTGTGAAGCAGAGAGAAAGAGCAACATGTAAGAAATGAAATTAGCTGTGAAGGACAAAAGCTATGAGAAAAAAGGATGACATGTGATGTATGCTGTTGTGATGGGAGGATTTCAGAAGTCTCTTTTTCATACCAGCCCCATGTGGCATAGTCAGTTCAGCCGATATGTGAAAGTAGAGGTAGAAGAGGAACACAGCTGCAAGATGGGTGGCCCAACTCAGAGGAAGTGGACAAATGACTGTGTGTTCAGGATATTCAAAAAGTATATGTTCACATTTCATGGGGCATCTATAAGCATGGACAAGGAAAAACAATTTGTATATTTTATGAGAAGCAAGAGTCACCCAGGCAAAATAAAAATCTTAAAAGCTGTTTATTTCATAATATAAATTAAATATAGTTCACTTGCAATAAGAGATAGGAAATAGTATTGTGACTCTATTAACAAAGAAAGAAAACCAATAATTTAGTGTTATATAATAACACAGCAGAAGTAAATAATGAGTGGAAAAGTGTTTTAAGATAGACAAGAGGATCTATGACATAGGCACTTCTAGATTATAAGAACCATGGGGAGTGAATAATAATATGTAGTAATGGATAACACAAAAAGATTTCCTAGTTGTTCTGGAGAAAACCTTCAGAGCTCATGCTTGCATAGACCTAACATGCATCAGTGGGAACTTGCAGGCCCACAGGAAGATCTAATACACATTTAGCAAGCAACAGGCCAAACATTATTTTTCATGAAGGTCTGCCTTTCCTTCTGCTACTTTTTAGTTAATTTTTAAAATAGGAATATGTATTTGAAGGTATTAAGAGCCAAGAGTCTTTACAACATGCAAATCTTTTTGCTGTGGACTGTTCTTATGCAACTAGTCAAGGAATTTGCCTGATAGTAATATAAGGTATGTATCATTGGTAAACAGGTTGGGTTAGTGCCCAGCTGAAATTTTAAACAATTTTGATCCCTCAGGTTCCAGAAAAACAAATTGGTGACTATCTCTTTATAAGTTGAACCTACCTATAGAAAAAAATAATATCCACGTAAATTTCTTTAAGATTTTTCATCTATAACTTACATAGAAATTGTATTGTTTTAAATAATTTATAAGTAAGCCTAGACTATTCTTAGGATTATGTTTTTACAAGGACTCTTAAAAAGAATAGTAAGTCAACTTAAATTGTGCTAATAAAGGAAGTCAATTGGGGTGAGCTGGCTCCCAAGAGCCACTTCAGCTACGGTTTCTCAATAGGTGATCATTCTAGGAAGCTTAGCAGATGAATAATGTAGCTATACTGAGTGACAAACTGAAAAGTCACTTACTATTATTTTCAACAACTATAAAAAGAGTATTTTCATTGTGTAAATGTACCATATGCAGCAGAAAGAAAGAAGGAGCTCCTACCCTTTGCAACAGCATGGATGTATCTGGAGAACATTATGCTAAGTAAAATAAGCCAGGCAGTGAATACCATATGATCTCACTTATAAGTGGAACCTAATCAACAAAACAAGCAAGCAAGCAAAATATAACCAGAGACATTGAAATAAAGAACAAACTGACAGTAACCAGAGGGGAAATGGGAGGTGATAATGGGGTGAGGGGTAAGGGTTGTCAAGGAACATCATAAAGGACACATGGACAAAGCCAAAGGGGAGTAGGTTTGAGGGTGGGAGGTAGGGATGGCTGGGGTGGGTGGGAGTGGTGGGGGAGAAACGGAGACAATTGTACCTGAACAACAACAAAAAAGAGAGATAAATAAAAATTTTTTAAAGTTTTTTCAGTATCCAGGCCTCCATAAAATTGGAAATACAATGGATTAACCCCAAATAGGCTGATAAATGACTTTCTAAAATAGAGCCTATTAGGCTTTTTCATCATGAGGATTTTATTACCAGAAATTTTTTTATTCATTTATAAACTAATGTATACATTAAACTGTTTATTGATTGCACTATAGGTACTATTTGTACTGGAGGTGTAGCAGTTGGTGTTAGATGAAGACAGAAAAGTCTTTTGTGGAGGTTACATTCTAGAAGGGAATAACAGTAAACAAGTAAGGAAATTGATAATAATATTTCAGGTTTTGGTAAGTGCTGTGAAGATAAGGGAATGGAATGTTGGGTGGCAGAAGTTGAGTGAGACTACTTTTGGTAAGATGGTCAGGGAAGCCCTCCTGGGAGGCATAAGTGTAAAGACCGGAATGATGATAGACAACCATGTAAAACTGTGCAAGGGAAGTATTGCAGGCAGAGAGAACAGCAAGGACAAGGCCCTGAGTGAGGTAAGCAATGAACAAGGTTATGTTAGGGCCTTATAGAGCAACATAAAGATTTTGGATCTTATTCTAAGTTATATGAGACCCCAGTGAATAATTTGGAACAAAAGAGTGATGTATTCACACTTATATTTTAAAAGTAATTGTAGCTGCTATGTAGAGAACAGATGGTAGAAGGTAATGGGAGATGCAGTAGAGGGAGCTCAGCTCAGAGGCTAATGGTACCACCTGCATGTGCTTGTAATGGTGCTAGGAATAGGATGATGGCAGTGGAGAAATGGACTACTTGAAAGTATATATTGGTAGACAAAGTCTTAGGATCTTCCAAATGAATGGATAAAATGGCTATGTTCCAAGATGAATAGCCTGTTGATATCCAGACAGGTAACTTTTGAGTCATTTATTTCTCCAAAGTTAAATTTCCCTAAAATCTCCCTTTGGACTAAGTAGCTAAGTGATATTTCAGAGTAAGAGAACATACCATTAAATTAATAAGAGAAATCTACATTTGAATATTTAAAGTCATGGTATGTAGTATGTGGCTGAGACAGTTACTTTCAATGGAGAGTGGTCTACAAAATCTCCAAGGTAAGCCATGAGTCATCTGGTCTGGTTGGCCTCTCTTACCTCCTGCCTTTTATGCAGTCTACTCCAACCACATTGGTCTTCCTTCTCACTACTCCAACAAGCCAACTTTTTTCCTCTGTCAGTACCTTTGCATTAGCTATGCTTCTTGCTAGAAAGTTCTTTTATTAGTCATTTTGGGCAAAGTGCCAGGGTACATAAGCTTTCCAGGGGACTGGAAAAGTCCAAGGACTGAAAAATGAATACTGTCTCAAAAATGATAAGAAAATTGCAAAAATAAAATTAATAAATGATAATTTGATGTTTATAAAACATAATCAGCTTCAATAATCACTAAATCTAAATATTCACAAATTTTATGCTATTGAAAATAATTTTTGGAGTATGCTGAGGAATCACAGCCAAATATATAATATATGTATTACTAGAAGCCAAGTAAAATTTAGAGGCAAAATTATAAGACCCACTGGAAAGTTTTTGCAACAAAAAGTACATATTTAATGTGGGATGTGAGTGCATTTCAATATGTTTGCTATGATATATTGTTACAGAACAGACCTGGGGTGGGGGTGTGGGGAGGGGAATGATATACTATTACCACATGGACCCACCCTTGAGCTCCAGGAGTCCCCACCCTGCACGAGGTTCACCTTGCCCGCCACCAGAGAAAGACGTCTCTCAATGCCAGAGACTGGTGAAAAGGAAAGGGATTATTTATTTAAAAAGTTATACAGACTTAGAGTAATGACTTAATGTCTTCATTAAAAATACTAAAGTCCATTACAATACCCACAAATGCACAGTCCTTCCTTCTCCCTTTTGCCCAGTCCAGGGTACCATATCTCAGGAAAAGAAGTAGAAGTCCGTGGTTCAGGCAGCCCTTCAGTTCTGGCACCATCAGCTGTGTCGCCTTGTGATCTCCAGTTAATCTAAAACCATGTGGCACCTTCTCATGGCCCACCAGCAAGAATCCTTTTACCCCTTTTGTTCCAGGCAAAGTCTCTCCTGCTTCCTAAGCCACTTGGCAAAAAGGGAGCACCCTAAAGCTGCATGGTCCCAACTTTCGCCAAAGCCACATGATCCCAAAAAACCCCAGCAAGCCTGCTGCACCTGGGTTTAAATTCCACTGCCATCTTCCTCTGCAGTACCATTTCTGACTCCTCCCACTATCAGTTACACCTGCCAGCATTCCCATATTTTTTCAGCTTTACTGGCTGCCATAGTAAGTCCAGGCAGGCGTGGCCCGATGTCATGGAGCCAATCATCTCCAAGCTCTCAAGCAGGCACTGTAACCAGGGGGAGTTGCCTCTCACTTGCATCATGAGTTGAAATCACTCCCATCTGCCTGGCTCAAAGCATGGCCACAGCTATTAAACATATCTATGAGGCCAGTTAAAGCTTATAGATATGTTAAATGACCATTCTAGAGGTTATCTGCAAAACTGTTGCTGTTCAAAAAACCTCTCAATGACCTTGCTCCATGCATCCCATCCCCCAGTTCAGACCTGTGGCGGTAAGGACATCCTATATATATATTTTTTCTAATATTTCGTGGACACCCTGAGTTCTGGACCCCATTACAAATCCCAATTTGGGGGCCCCCCTTGGCTGTACCCTGTTTCAGTATGAATGGAGTTCCTAAAATTAAAAGTATCAAGATGCTATAAAAAGACTTTAAATGGCCCTGCTTGAATATGTGCCAAAAAAATAAATATGGCTGCAATTAGTTGGAAGGATAAAGAAAAAGAGAATTTCAAAGACTCCTCAAGGTTTTCCTCTCTCACCTCACCTCTTCCCTCCATGCTAAACATTTCAGTCAGGGCTATCAGGCCTAACTACATGGCCCAGTGAGGAACCAGACAACAGGAGTATGTTGAAAAGGCAAGTTCTAATTATAAATAGTGTAAATGTGATTTGAGCAAGTTTATGTCAACCACAGTTGATTCTAGAGTTAATATGAATGCAAAGTAGGAATAACAGGAGTAAGGAGGTTCTGGATAACCAAAAATCTGAGATGATCTGAAGTTTTTAACAGAAACAACTAAAGCTCTTCTGATTCTTCTCCTCCCAAGTAACAGGGAAGTATTGTTCATGAAAGGGTCCCTGACAACTTAAATACTAACTCACACCCACAGGTTCCTGACAAGAGACTGGCAAGCACCACAAGAGTTGAAAGAAGTTATTTTCTCCTGGGTCCTTAGACTCTGCACTCTCTGACAGTAGGTCCCCTCTTTGCCCTTTAGACTTCTTTTTTCCCTTTGTCTCTCTTTGGGGGCCACAGGCCTGACTGCTTTGTGCCAACTCCCCACTCAGACTTTTACCCAGCAGAGATTACCCTTAAAAATATATATATATAGTTTACTGCAGCTGCTGAACATTTCCTTAAAATGTTGTTAAGGGGGCAAATGAAGATTCAATTGAAAGTTAAGAGAAATCTTTGAAATAATTATATCTTACAAATAATCATTCAACAAACTTGTATAAACTTAATAATTAGTTTTTTATGAAGTTATTGGAATTAGCTGCTGACATCTAGACTTCAGGAGAATTGGGCTATTTCCACAGGAGACAAAGGCTGGTGAGAGCTGCAGATTCACATATGGGCTCCTAATAAAGGATGGAGGAGCCAGGAGTCTGGTCTACCCACCTGGCCTGCAGTAGTGCCCCTTCAGGGGCATATAATATAACCACTTAAGAAAGAGAAGACAGTGCTCATTTTTGGACACAGCCATTGTGTACTAACAGCCTGAGTCTATAACTTAGGGGACCGATTACACCAAATTCTATCTCTCACATGTGAAGTTATCTGACCCATTAAAGAAAACTGCTAAGTGCCCAATTTTATGATGAGTTTTGTTTGCAAAGAGGCTGCATTCTGTCAAAGCTGAATCAACAGCAGCCAAGCAGCTCAACTTATGCTTTTTAATCACCTAAGAGTTTATCTAACTTAGAGTAAGATTCTATTCCTGACTTGAAGAACTGTGTGTAAATTTCTAAGCTGAGAAAATGGAAATGAGAATGAAGAACCCAAAAATACAAACTATGTACTTTAACTAGGAATGATAAGGATAAGCAGAATGAAGCAGGTGCTGGTGACAAACATATAAAAGGAACCTAAAATAAACATCAACTAGGACATGTATTCCAAAATACCTTCAATTGCCAACTCAACAAAGACTAGTCTAGCCACTTAGAAATCCATAAGGACTTTTTAATGAAGCACTGAATAAATATATGACAAAATGCAAAATGTGCAGAAATTACAATTTGTTTAAAGCTGTAGATTGAATGAAATGGGTAAAAATGGTTTTAATAAAATTAATTTGGTATCTGGAAAGTTCTTATATAGAGAATTAGTTCAGTTAAGATACTGCTTCAGATAATATAAGAAAAAAACAAGGGGGAAATTAATAAATCAACTTTTCACAGATGATATGTTAAAGATTATATGCTAAACCCATGTGTTTTATTTAGGTGATCTAGGCAATATAACAGAGAAAATGACATTTCTGGAAATTGAAACTTGAATGAGCTTCTAAAAGAAGTAGCATTGGAGGAAAATATGTTGATGAGAGTAGAGTGAGTGAAAGTTAAGGGGCTCCCTTACCCCTGGCCCCACTAAACTCTTCTAGTCTGAAGCTGGGGCTAGAAACCAGTAAGACAGGTGGTGCCATGGGGCTCAGAGGTCCACAGGAAGACAAACAGGCATGGTCCTCCAAACTGAAATCCACAGAACTGGAAGCATAATGCAAAACCAGTTAGAAATACAGAAGGAAGATTACAACATCCATAATTCAGAGTATGACTTTAATATTTTGGTTACGTTCCTGATGGATCAAGCAAACCAAAAACAAGTGAGGAACTAGACAAAAGTATGGAGGTAATTAAAAAGGATGATTTAATATATTAAAAAATTGTACCCCACAGGTAAAAAAATACAAATACACACACATATTTATATATACACACACATATACATATATATTCCTTTCAATGTCCATTGGACATTTGCCAAAAATGTTTATGAACTAGGCTCAGAGGCAGTCTCAGTAGATACCAGTAAACCATGACACCAAAAGCAGGGACCATAAAGGTCACATATTCCACTACTTAATTTTTTTCTTTTTTCTAATTTTTTAAAGATTTTATTTATATTTAGAGAGAAGAGGAGGGAGGGAGAAAGAGAGGGAAAGAAACATCTCTCTCCCATATCTCTCTCTTGATATGAGAGAGAAACATTGATTAGTTGCCTTATATGCACCCTGACTGGGGACCAAACCTGCAACCCAGGCATGTGCCCTGACTGGGAATAGAACTGCAGACTTTTTGGTTTGCTGGACAATACCCAGCCAACTGAGCTACAGTGGTCAGGGCCACCAGTTAAAATTTTTTTAGTTGTATTGGAGTGCAGGGGCTTCTTGAAAACAAAATATGACAACAAATTGGGAGCAGGGGAATATTTACAACATACATGACAGACTATATGAGTTTATGCCAATATGTGAAAAACTCTTACAGGTAAGTAAGAAAAAGATAAATCTCAATTTAAAAAATGAGTTAAGTACATGAAAAGACTACATATACATAAAACACACATATACTACAAATAACCAATAAACATGAGTAGCATTTTAAATTATTTAATAATCAAAGAAACGTATAGTAAAATACTATATGCAGAGAATAGCTAAAATGGAAATATCAATGTTTAGCATTGACAAGTAGTAAGAACTGGCAGCTCCATCATTAGTAATGTTCTTGGTAAATGGAAGTTGGTACAAGCTTTTTGGAGGGCAACTTGGCAGCGTGTTCATTTTTAAAATTTGCTTTGAGCAAGCAATCCTGCTTCTAGGAATTTATCCTGAGGAAATAACTGGACAAACATACAAGATATACAAAGATGTATATTACAGAAGCATTGTTTATAACAGTGAAAGATGGAAACAACCTCCAAAGATTTCCATAACTGGAGACTGGCCTTCTTTCTTAAAACTAACAGTGCCTCGCCATATTTTTTCCACATGGAAAGATAGCAATAAAATAGTTGTAAAGAGAAAATAAAGCAGGTTGACTATAATTTTATAACTATTTTTAAAGAAAGAAAAGTGAGAGTGTATGTGTGTATATTTGTGTGTGAGCATAAGAAAGTCTGAAAGTATTTATACCAAAATTTTAGCAGCAGTCATCTCTATGTAGTAGAATTGCAGACTATTTTACTTTAAGAAATGGTTCTATGTTGTCAGATTGTTTTTTCCAATAAAGGTAAAATTTGTATAATCTACTAAAATTATGTTTATTTCTGTTTTGAGATATAATATTATATCATTAACAAATGAGTTAAAATGCCACCTTTAATACCACAATATCAGCAAGTTTTTCTATCAACTTAAGAAAATACTTTTTACAATCACAAGGACAAAATTCCCAAAAAGATGACATTAGAGATGTTTAGATTTATTCACATGTCCTTCTGCAGATGAACTTTCTGAACGGCATCAAACCAAGAACAGCTTTGTGTTGCTCTCTTTCTCTGGAAATGAGCTCTGCAGAGCGCATACTCCCACTCACTTTGGTTATGTGTAGCTGCCTTTCATGTAAAAGAGCCTTTTTTCTAGAGATGGCAAAGAGGCTCTGGGGAAATGCAGAAAGGGTGAGGATAACCTCAAAACCTGGTCTGTGTTCGTTATAGTGTAACTATCATTTTATAAAACGTGCCTTTTTCCCAATTGAGAGACCTCCCTCATTTGCTCATTTTATTTAACATTCTTTAAGTGCCCTTCATAGGCTTGACATAGTGGAAAGGATATCAAAGTAGAAATCAAAAGGCCTAGTTTCCAGGTTTTTAGTCTGTGTGACCCTGGGGCCAGCAACTCAGCCTCTCAGATTTCCTTCTCCATAACACAATGTTAAGGATCTCTGATGTCTTCCAAATTGTCTTGACTCAAGGATCAAATGAGGTAATCCAACTGTTGGAAAATCATAATGTCCTGCATCCACCATCACAAGGTTCTGAGTGCTTTAGGGGATGCAGAGATAAACGAGATGTGATCTCTGCATGTGAGAGGTTTCTAACCTGGTCAGGAAAGCAGATCCTCAGCAATTTATGAGAAGTGAGAGAGAGGGAGGCACAGGGTCTGCACTGTGGGCTAAGTGTCCATTTCACCAAGGTCATAACTGAGAGCCTGCTGGCCTTCTTGGAGGTGGAAATGGGAAGACATAGGAAGGTAGAAATGAAAATGCCCTTGTCCTATCAGAAAGAGTTATTCTCATTCTCTTATTAAATTTTGTAATTAGATGCAGGAGCTTTTTAACTGTTCCTTTATTTTTTTATCTTGGAAATCAACATTACTAAAACTAAGCTGCATAATTCCCAAAGCATTCTGTCTCCAGAACTTTTTCCCAGAATGTGGATGTAGACTATTCTTTTTTATTTATATGATTATAAAAGATAAGAAGTTCAGCTTTATTTTTGCCTTTATAAATATATCATTACTTAGACAAGCAGCAAAGAGGAGCCATTTTGTCAATTAAAAGATAGCAGTCTGTGAGATTCTGTCCCCTAAAATTGCAACTGAGTTTGAGCATCAGAGTTCTCAGAAGGAAAAAAAACAGCTCCAATATCACTGGCTTTCAGCCAGTGTTAAATAAATCATAAACAGCCAAGTGAACTTGTACTATGAATGGTCAAGATTTTAAGGCATAGACGTCTGTGCTTTTCATGTGTCATTTCACTTCATATTTTTTAAAGCTTTTTAAAAATTTTTTTAAATTTATTTATCTTTAGAGGGGAAGGGAAGGAGAGAGGGAGCGAAATATCAATGTATGGTTGCGTCTCATGGGTCCCCTGCTGGGAACTGGCCTGCAAACCAGGCATGTGCCCTGACTGGGAATCGAACCACGATCTTTTGGTTCACAGGCCCACGCTCAATCCACTGAGCTACACCATATTAAGACATCAGGACAGGTATCATACAGTACCATGATGTATGGAAGGTGTAGCAGTTAGAAATGAATTCAACTCTAAGTTACAACAAAAACAACCAGAAAAAGACTGACTGTGGCATAAACCCAAGTAAAGAGGCTCATCTTTCATTTGTAACAAGCAGTTGTAGGATATGTGGTCCAGGGATGGTAAACAGATTAGCAAGGTTCTCAGGGACCCAGACTCTCTGCTCTGCCATATCAGTTGACAGACTTCATCTGAATGCTGTACCACTATTGTCACAAGCTGCCTGCGGCCTAATAGGTAAGAAGGAAGACATTAAGGGCAACAGGCAAACAGCATGCCAGCCAAGTCCATCTGTGTCTTTTAAAAGGCTTATATTAAAGCTGAATGAGTGAATCCACCTAGCTTCTTTTACTTACGTCCCATTCATGATAACCCATTGTGGATATAGATGAATCCCTAGGTGGTAAATGATTAGAAAAGAGACCGTGGATGGCAGCTGGATCCACCTACCCAACAATATATGCCACGAGTACCGGTGGAGACATTCATGCTAAGTGAAAAATTTGTCACTATTTAATTGTTCTCATTTCACCTCTTGTTCTTTTATGTAATTTTTATCTCGTTCCTTTTTTTGGTGTCTTGGCACCTTTGAAAGCTCAGGATAGCTCATAGAACACACACTTTTCCTCAGGTTTGAATGCTTCTTCCCTTTGACCAAGTTGTTAATTTGTTACCATGCAAAAGTGAGGTGCAGGTAATCTTTATAAAATACAACATTCCTTTCTGTCTCTTTATAGAATTTAGAGGACACTAAACATCTCAGCAGGGGGAATTTACAAGGAGCTAATTATGAAAATAATTATTTTTTAAACAAATCAAATGAAGCCTAGTTGACTGCCTCTAACTACCATTCTGAACAAAGGGTATGAGAAACAGTATTTAACACTTGAAGCTAAAAAAAAAAAGCATTGATTTCTCACAGGGAAAAGCGTTCAGGATTTTTTGCCTACTTGAAAGTATAGATAAGTTTGTGCCTATACAGCTTAAAAGCATTTTTGTTCTATGTTGATTTATTTTGCAATATTGCTAAAAATTGCAAATGATGCATTAACTACAGTGAAAATGTGTTCTGGCACCAAACACAGCCACTGAAAATATTCTGGTGAATTTTCTTTATGCATAATTTTGTGGATTTTTTACACTTAATTTATCATATGCATGTTAATTTGATTAATTACCTTCATAAATATTTGAAATACAGATAATCTGTCAAGTGGCTATACCAGTTTACTTAAGCATTCCTTTTTCTCTATAGTTTGACATTGAAATGGTTACCAATTACTATTATCAGCAAACCAGCAATGTTCATCATACTTTATAAAACTGACTTTGAATTTACGCTTATTTCCTAGGATAGATCCCAAGAAGTGAGATTATTAAGCCAAAGGGTTTACATTCATGAACAATATATGAGTGAGTTGAGTGCCCATTTTCAAGTACATTTGCGAATTCTAGGTATTAACTATATATATATATATAGAGAGAGAGAGAGAGAGTGCTTTTAATAGGTTGTTTTAAATTGCATTTATTAGATTAACTGAAATATATTCTAGAACTTAAAAGGTTTAAATAAGTAAAATGAAACTATTTTGGTATATGATATGAAGTGAAGAGCTTAATTTTTCCCTAATCCATTGCTGCTTTTAATTTTCTGATTTATATCTCTGTCTTTCAGTTTTACAGGAGATTCTAAACTTGCCTCAAGTATGCGCTATGTGGAAACCCAATCAATGCAGATAGGAGCATCCTATATGATTCAGTTCAGCTTGGTGATGGGCTGTGGCCAGAAATACACTCCACATATGGACAACCAGGTTAAACTGGAGTATTCAACCAACCACGGCCTTACCTGGCACCTTGTCCAAGAGGTAAGTTATTTTCTATAAAGCTGGTGATAGGTAGCCTCTTCCTTTTTGCAAAGGAAGTGAAGAATTGCAATTCTAAAAATTTAGGTGTGCTTGAAAAGGAACAATGTTATTTATTACAGAATTGAATAAAGTCAGCAGCAAATTATAAGGATCCCATATTCTGCACTATCAGATACTAAAAGATAATTGAAAATGAAAAAATGGGAATAACTTCAGGACTGGATACTCTATCATGTTGTTTTGAATATTATTTTCTCTAACCCTCTCTTCTGCAAACATGTCTCTTTCTTCTTTCACTATAGCATGTCTTCATCTGTTCTCTCTTTACCTGTACATAGATTTTATAAAGAACATGGCTTCTCTTGCCTTAAAAAAACAAAAAAAGAAATACATAGATTCACTTTCTTAGAATCAAATGTACTTCTTTATTTTACACTGATAATCTGACATTGAAAAATTGCATAAATATCATAGTGAATAGAATAATTTTACAAAATGCCGGTGTTATAATAACAGGTCAAAAAATTCATCCTAATCCATTTCTATTTTTACATGTGAGATTTCAAAGACATTAAATTCCATTGTGGCATCTCATTTTAATCATTTCCCAAATATTTTAGCTTCACAAAAGGAAAAATCATGGGTTGCATCACGTTGCAAATGGTTAATATGACATTAGATTTCCTTAAGGTCTTTTTCACTTATGGGGAGCAAGTAAACATATTGCCCCTGGGGGAATAGAGGCTGTTTAATTTTTGCCTGATTCTCTTCTAGGAATGCCTTCCAAGTATGCCAAGTTGTCAGGAATTTACATCGTCAAGTATCTACCATGCCAGTGAGTTTACACAGTGGAGAAGAGTCATAGTGCTTCTTCCCCAGAAAACTTGGTGAGAGACAATATTTTTAGACATGGCTGTCACATTAATTTTTATTATCTCTGTTAGCATGACTTGAGTATGAAGAAAAGTTAAGCACAATGATGAGATGCATTCATATTTTTGTCATAGAAAGTCTCAAATCTTTCTTTTATCCTGAGGATATTTAAAAACAGAGCTAATAAAAAATTGATTTTCAAATGGTCATAGCTTTTCTGACCTCCCATTTTATCCCAACTGTTCTTTTTATGGGAGAACTCTACAAACCTTTTCCTTTAGGTTTGACATATCCAAGGGAATGATACAGGAATCTGAAAACTTCTTTGTCAAGATAGTTTTGGTTGCAAAGCTGTTTTCTTGTTGTAAAGCCCTACTTTTTATTTCAAAAGCTTAAAATACATTTTTTTCTCTATTCATATTTCTTTTAGCAACAATAAAAATCATCTCCCAGGAAGCAGAAACTTAAGTAACTAGGAAGAAAGTTAAACATTTAATAATGTGGAAGAGAAAAGTACATTTTTGCCCCAAGAGTTTGATGGTTTCATTTTAGATTTATTACTCTCAACACCATATGAAGAAAAGATGGCAGGAGAAAAGTGGAGACAGGGAGAAGTGTTAGGGTGTTTCAGGCATTTGATGTTTAGGTGGCTTGGAATATGATTGTAGCAGACATAGAAAAAGCCATCATTCATGAAATATATATTAATTAAATAGTGCTTGCTGATGAACTTGATGGGGTCTATTTTAGAAAAGGAAAAATCAAAAACAATTTCAAAATTCTAGACCTGGGAAAATTATTGGATGGCAGTACCACTGACTGAAATGAGAAAGACTGAAGAAGGAATAGATTTGAAGCAGGAAACTAAGACTGCTGTTTTTGATGAATGAAAAAAAGGTGAAAGGGGTCTCCAGTCAATATGGTGACATAGGTTAACATGGCTTACCTCCTTGAACAGCCACATCAAAACTACAACTAAACTATAGAACCATTATACAAAACCATCAGAAATTGAACTGAATGAAAGCCCTACAACTACAGAATTAAAGAAACCACATTGAGACTGGTAAGAGAGGCAGAGATGCGGAATGGACTGGTCCCACATCCATGGGTGGCAGACAAAAAGCAGAGGGATATCTCAGGAGCAGGGCATACCAGTCCCACACCAGGCCTCCCAGCCCAGGGTTCCAGTGCCAGGAAGATAAGTCTCCATAACTTCTGACTTTAAAATCCAGCGGGGATTGAGGCTGTGGGAGACAGAAACTGCTGGAATCCCATGCAGTTCCTCTTAAGGGGTCCACACACAGACTTACTCAAACTCACTCCCTCTGAGCCCCTGCATTGGGGCAGCAGATGAGAAGACATCAGAGACATACAAGGATGAAATGAATTGTCTGACATCAAGGCAAGAGCTGGGGGGAGGGGGCAGCTTTCTACCAGACAGAAGAGCTGACAGAGACCCTTGTTCCTTTTCTGAACCCTCCCTGCACAGAGCCACAGACTCAGCAAACAGTCACCATTTCTGAGACTCTATCAACCTGGCTCACACTGTTTTCCCCACTCTGGTGATTCTCTGAGGCCCTAGCCCACCCAAAATTCAGGCCCACCAAAGCTGTTTCCAATGGCTTTTCCATACAAAAGACTTCTCTTGACCCATGTCTCAGATTTTTCTAAATTCTCTCAAACAAGCAGCACTGGCTTCAGTGAGCCCTGTACCTCTCTCTAAGTTGCCCCAGGCCTGTAACTAGCAGCAGCTGGCCTTGATTTACAGCTTGTCCTCTCCTGGAACCTCTAGCCCAGCACAAGTAGCAGCCATCTGCATATCACTTTATAACTTATGCTGTGTCACCCAGGACAGAACACAGGTGGTAGCTAACCTTGGATGTGCCAACAGCAATCAAGGCTCAACTACAAGAGGAGGGTATAAACAGCTCACATGGTGGATGTGCCTTAAGTACCCAGGTTGGCTGACAGGAGAGACAGTGCCGCTTGACCCTATAGAACACCTACTATCTTAGGCCACTTTATCAAGCCTGGAAAATGTAGCTGCTCTACCTAACACATAGAAACAAACACAGGCAGGCTGCCAAAATTAAGAGGCAAAGAAACATGGGCCAAAAGACAGAACAGAATAAATAAAAAATAAATTAAAAAAGAAGGAACAGAACAAAATTCCAGAAAAATAATTAAACAAAATGGAGATAAGCAATCTGTAAGATGCAAATTAAAGCACTGTTTATAAGTATGCTTAAGGAACTTAGTGAGGACCTCAACAGCATAAAAAGATCCAGTCAGAAATGAATGATATCTCATTGAAATAAAGAACAATTTACAGGGAAACAACAGTAGAGTGGACAAAGCTGAAAATAAAAACAATGATTTAGAACATAAGGGATCAAAAAACAACCAATCAGAACAAGAAGAAGAAAAAAGAATCCAAAAAAATGAGGATAGTGTAAGGAACCTCAGAGACAACTTCAAGCATTCCAACATTGATGTCATGGGGATGCCAGAAAGAGGAGAAAAGAGCAAGAAATTGGAAATCTATTCAAAAAAATAATGAAAGAAACTTCCCTAATTTGGTGAAGGAAATAGACATGCAAGTCCAGGAAGCAGAGAGAGTCCCAATCAAGATGAACCCAAAGAGGCCCATACCAGGACATAATTAAAATGTCTAAAGTTAAAGACAAAGAAAGAATCTTAAAAGCAGCAAGAGAAAAGCACTTAGTTACCTACAAGGGAGCTCCCATAAGATTATCATCTGATTTCTCAAAAGTACATTGCAGGCTAGAAGGGACTGTAAAGAAGTATTCCAAGTCATGAAAGGTGAGGACCTACAACCAAGTTAGGACCCTACCCAGCAGAGCTATCATTTAAAATCAAAGGACAGATAAAGAGCTTCCCAAAAAAGAAAAAGCTAAGGCAGTTTGTCAGCACCAAACCAGTATATATGAAATGTTAAAGGGTCTTCTTTTTAAATATATTTTATTGATTATTACAGTTGTCCCATTTTTCTCCCCTTTATTCCCTTTGCCCTGTACCCCCCTACATTCATTCCCCTACCTTAGTTCATGTCCATAGGTCATACAATAAGTTTTTTGTCTTCTCCATTTCCTACACTATGCTTAACCTCCCCCTGTCTATTTTCTACCTACCATTTATGTTTCTTATTCCCTAAACCTCTTGCCCCATTCTCTCCACTCCCCCTCCTCAATGATAACCCTCCATGTGATCTCTATCTCTGTGGTTCTGTTCCTGTTCTAGTTGTTTGCTTAGTTTATTTTTGTTTTTTATGTTCAGTTGTTGATAGTTGTGAGTTTGTTGTCATTTTACTGTTCATAGTTTTTGATCTTCTTCTATTTCCTAGATAAGTACCTTTAACATTTCATATAATAAGGACTTGGTGATGATGAACTCTTTTAACTTGACCTTATCTGGGAAGCACTTTTTCTGCCCTTCCATTGTAAATGAAAGATTTGCTGAATAGAGTAGACTTAAATAAGTTTTGTCTCCTTAGGCCTCCCAGTTCTGGGAGATTTAGCCACGGGGGGTTACGGCTCCTGAAACCATGTAGGGCGGACACCACAATTTTACTGTTCATAGTTTTTGATCTTCTTCTATTTCCTAGATAAGTACCTTTAACATTTCATATAATAAGGACTTGGTGATGATGAACTCTTTTAACTTGACCTTATCTGGGAAGCACTTCTTCTGCCCTTCCATTGTAAATGAAAGCTTTGCTGAATAGAGTAAACTTGGATGTAGGTCCTTGCCTTTCATGACTTTGAATACTTCTTTACAGCTCCTTCTTGCCTGTAAGGTTTCCTTTGAGAAATCAGCTGTTAGTCTTATGGGTACTTCTTTGTAGGTAACTGTCTCCTTTTCTCTTGCTGCTTTTAAGATTCTCTCCTTATCTTTAATCTTGGCTACTGTAATTATGATGTGCCTTGGTGTGTGCTTCCTTGGCTCCAACCTTTTTGGGACTGTCTGAGCTTCCTGGACTTCCTGGAAATCTACTTCCTTTGCCAGATTGGAGATGTCCCTCATTATTTTTTCAAATAACTTTTCCATTTCTTGCTTCTCCTCTTTTCCTTCTGGCACCCTTATGATTCAGATGTTGGAACATTTAAAGTTGCCTGGAGGTTCCTAAGCTTCTCCTCATTTTCTTGAATTTTTTTTCTTCATTCTGTTCCAGTCAAATGTTTATTTCTCCTTCTGGTCCAAATCATTGAATTGTGTCCCAGTTTCCTTTCCTTCACTGTTGGTTCCCTGTACATTTTCCTTTATTTCACTTTGCATAGCCTTCACTTTTTCCTCTATTTTGCAACCATACTCAACCATTTCTGGTAGCATCCTGATTACCAGTGTTTTGAACTCTACATGTGATAGGTTGACTCTCTTCATTGCTAAAGTTGTGTTTTTTTCTGTAACTTTGATCTGTTCTTTCATTTAGGCCATTTTTTTTTTGTCTCAACACACATGTTAAGTAGTAAGGGGCAGAGCCTTAGGTAATCACCAGGGCACAGCAAACCACATCCATGTGTTGTGGTGCTGTATGTGGGGAAGGGATCAGAGAGGAAACAATCTTGCTTGCTCAGCTCTTGAGCAGCTTTCAGTCACTTCCCCAATTCCCACAAGCAAATTGGGCCCTTCTGGTACTGATTCTGGGTGTGGGCTTGTTTATGTTCTAGGACCTGTGGGTCTCTCCAACGAACTCTCCTGTGAGGCTGGCAGTTTCTTCCTCTGCCATAATTCTCACAGGTTTTTACAGTCAGAGGTTTTGAGGCTTTATTTCCCCATGCTGGAACCCTGGGTTGTGCAGTCTGTCTCGCTCCCCAGTTGTTCCTCTTGGTTTATCCACGTGCAAATGTGGGACTGCCCCATCTGCCATCCACTGCCAGCCACCCTATCCTCCAGCTGCTGCTTTGCTGCATGTCCTCTCCCCCATGGCTGCCCATCTCCACCCCACCCCCCACCAGTCTGGGTGAATGTTTCTTCTTTAACTACTTAGTTGTCAGACTTCCATATAGTTAGATTTTCTGGCAGTTCTGCTTGTTTTTTGTTTTTAAATTTGTTGTTGTCCTTGTGATTTTGCAAGGAGACAGTGTTCCAGCCTCCATCTTGACTGAAAGTCTAAAGGGTCTTCTTTAAGAAGAACAAGAACAAGAAGAAGAATAAGAAGATCAAAAATATGAACAATTATATAATAATAATGCATATCTATGAATAATTTAATCTAAAAACAAACAAACAAGGAGAAAAAACAGAATCATATAAGCAGAGAAAATTTTGATGGTTTTCAGATGGGAAGCTGGGTGGGGGAGTAAAAAGGGAAGGTTTTAAGAAGTACAAATTGGTCAGTACAGAATAGCCATGGGGATGTGGAGTACAGCATAAAAAATAGAGTACCGAAAAAACACATATGCATGACCCCTGGACATGGACAACAGTGTGGAATTGCCTGAGGGAGTGGGGGGCTGGAAGGAGGGGGACAAAAGGGGAAACTTGGGATAACTATAATAGCATAAACAATAAAATACAATTTTTAAAAAGATGAAAGGGTTTATAGTCAATAATAGCATGAAAACTTTGCACAGTAACATGGTTACTAGATTTATTGTGGTGATCACATTAGATATATAAATATAGAATCACTATGTTATACATGTGAAGCTAATATATCATTATATGCCAACTATACTTTAATTTTTTTAAAAAGTGATGTGAAGTTTGAGATAGTTATCTATCCAAGCAGAACTGTCAAGAAGCCAATTGTACTTATGAGTCTGGAGCTCAGTAAAGAGGTTTGGGCTAAAGAGTTAAACACTCTAAATTCTATTGAAAGTCCTGAGACAAGTTCAGCTTGCCCAGGAAAGAGCTTTGGACTAGAAATTAGAAGGTGTGAATTCTCCGTATTTCTCTGCCAATGATCAATTAACCACATGGTTTTAATTGTTCACTACCTTTTCAAGCTTGATTCCTTATCAATATAATAAAGGTGTTTCATTGGTTTATCTAAGGTCCCTACAGTTCTGGAGCTCTAAGATTCTGTGATCTGTGTAATAGAAAAAGCATAAAAGAGACAAGAATAATATTTTCTATGGTATCTGCCTTCCAAGTTCTTCTTGGATTATATAAAAGTTAGGCTCTACACTAAAAATGATTAAATAATGACCTAGAATTATTATACCTCCTTTAATTGAAGATTGAATTATTGCATTATACAAGAATGCCTTCATGATGATTTTTAAGGATCCATTATTATGTCAGTTGTCTGCTTGAAATTCGATTTCCACAGATTTTTTATATCCACCTGTGAGCCATTTTCTGGATACTCTGCTCATGCTTTGTATAACAAGTAGCCACTTTCTCTAACATCCTCCTTTTTTATGCCTCCTGCTGGGAATATAATCAACGCATATTATTTTCAGTGGTATTACAAGTACATCTATCAAGATATAAAACAACACATCAAATAGTTGAAATACTGGTCAAACTTCATACTAACATACTAAGATTTATTTTTTTTTATCATTTCACAATTAAGTATATAACCCTCATTATTTATTTTTTTATTCTTTTATTTTAGTTTATTCAGTACAGTTTCTATCTTTTATTCCCATTCCAGCCCACCAACCCATCAGTCCCCTCCTCCCTCCCATTTCCAACCCCCCTAGTTTTCTCCATGTGTCCTCTATATTTGTTCCTGTAAACCCTTCCCTTCTCCCCTGAAATTCCCTCCCCTCTCCCCTCTGGTCACTGACAACCTGTCCTCTATTTCACTGTCTTTTGTTATATTTTACTTGTTTCTTTGTTTTGTTGTTTAGGTTCCTGTTAAAGGCAAGATCATATGGTATTTGTCTTTCACTGCCTGGCTTATTTTGCTTAGCATAATGCTTTCTAGCTCCATCCATGCTGTTCCAAAGGGTAGGAGCTCCTTTTTTCTTTCTGCTGCATAGAATTCCATTGTGTAAATGTACCATAGTTTTTTGATCCATTCATTTACTGATGGGTACCTAGGTGGCTTCCAGCACTTGGCCATTGTAAATTGTGCTGCTATGAACATTGGGGTGTATAGGTTCTTTTGGATTGGTGTTTCAGGGTGCTTAGGATATAGTCCCAGCAGTGGAATTGCTGGATCAAAAGGAAGATCCATTTTTAGTTTTCTGAGGAAGTTCCATACTGTTTTCCACAGTGGTCGTACCAATCTGCAATCCCACCAACAGTGCACTAGGGTCCCTTTTTCTCCACAACCTCTCCAACACTTGTTGTCTCTTGTTTTATTTATGATAGCCATTCTGACTGGTGTGAAGTGGTATCTCATTGT
>CM052549.1:41412790-41442625 GCA_028533065.1 Trachops cirrhosus | reverse complement strand
GAGTCTTCCATCTTTTTGGATTTTTTGGAATAGTCTGTGAAGGATAGGGGTTAGATCTTCCTTAAATGTTTTGTAGAAATCTCCTGTGAAACCATCCAGCCCTGGGCTTTTGTGTGTTGGAAGTTTTTTGATTACTGCTTCAATTTCATTTGCTGTTATTGGTCTGTTCAGGCTTTCTGTTTCTTCTTCATTGAGTTTTGGAAGATTATATTTTTCTAGGAATTTGTCCATTTCACCTAGGTTTTCAACTTTTTTGGCATACAATTCTTCATAGTAATTTCCTACAATCCTTTGTATTTCTGTGGTATCAGTTGTAATCTCTCCTCTTTCATTTCTGATTGTTTTTATTTGGGTCTTCTCTCTTTTTTTCTTGATGATGGTGTGTATTTTTCCAGGGTAATGTTGTTTTCATATAATGCATTAGGAAGTATTGCCTTTTCTTCAAATTTGTATAAGAGTGTTTTTTTTCCTCATCCTTACCCAAGGACTTTTTTTAAAATTTCTTTTAGAGAGAGAAAGTGGGGGCAGAGAGAGAGAGAGACATTGATGTGAGAGAGAAACATCAATTGGTTGCTTTCTCTTACACGCCCTTAACCAGGGACCAAACCTGCAACCTGGGCCTGTCCCCTGATCAAGAATCAAAACTGTGGCCAGCAGTTCAACCAAATGTGCCACAATAGCCAGGGCCAACTTTTTGAAAGAGCTTGAGAAGGATAGGAATTAAGTCTCTGAATGTTTGGTAGAATTCACTAGTGAAGCCCTCTGGTCCTGGACTTTTACTTTTTAGGGATGTTTTTGATAATCGTTTCAATTTACTCACTGTTGGTCAGTCTATTTACATTTTCCAGTCTAGGAAGGTTACATATTTCTAAGAACTTGTCCATTTCTCCTATGTTATTGAATTTGGTGGTGTATAATTTTTCATAGTATTTTTGTATGATCCTTTGCATCTCTGAGGTGTCCGTCGCAACTTCTCTTTTATTTCTTCTCGTTTTTTATTTGATTTTGTTTATATATGTCTTTTATCTTTTTTCCTTAGTTAGTCTAGCCAGGGGGTTAGGTCTTTGTTACGTTATTTTTTTGTATAGTCTTTTTGTTCTTTATTTCATTTAATTCTTCTCTAATTTTTTAAAAATTTTCTTCCTTCTGGTGACTTTGGGCTGCATTTGTTCTTCTTTTTCTAATTCCTTAAGATGTAATGTTAGGTTCTTTATTTTGGATTTTTATTGTTTCTTGAGATAGACCTATAATGATATAAACTCCCCTCTTATTGCTGCTTTTGCTGTATCCCAGGGGTTTTGATATGTTGTATTGCCATTCTCATTTCTCTCCATGTCTCTTTTGATCTGTCCTTTTATTTCTCCTTTGATACATTTGTTTTTTAGTAGCATATTGTTTAATTTCTGCATATTTGTGATTTTTCCTGGAAAAGTCTTTATTTCTCCTTCATGTCTAAAGGAAATCTTTGCTAGATATATTATTCTTGGATGGTGATTTCTCTCTTTTAATAGTTTGAATATTTGATTCCACTCTCTATTAGCTTGTGCAGTGACTATTGAAAAGTCCAGTGATAATCTAAAGGCATTTGTTTATAAATCACCATCTTCCTTTCTCTGGCTGCCTTAAGAATTCTTTCTTTGTCATTAATTTTGACAGTTTTAATATAATGAGCATCAAAGAAGGCCTTCTTAATGAAGAAGGCCTTTTTGGATTGAGATAATTAGATGTTCTGTTTGCTTCCCAGAATCAAGGATCCATCTCTTTTTATAGATTTGGGAAGTTCTCACCAACTATTCATTTGAATAGGCTGTTTCCTTCACTTTCTCTTCTCCTTTGAGTATACCCATTATTCTTACATTGCTCTCTCATTTAGAGTCAGTTCTCTAGATAGTAGAATTTTTTCATTTTTTTACTCTCAAATCTCTCTTCCATTTACATCATTTTTAGATTTCTGTCTTCAATATCACTAATTCTTTCTTCCATCTGGTCAGCTCTATTTCCTAAGCTCACTAGTTCATTCTTCATCTCTTTAAATGAGTTGTTCATCTCCAGAAATTCTTTTTGTTCTTTAAAGTTTCAATCTCTTTCATAAAGTACTCCTTTTGTTTATATATTTTATCTCTGAGTTCATTAAACTGCCCCTCTGTGTTCATTGAGTTTTTTCAGAACTGCAGTCTTGAATTCTCTGTCATTTAAATTGCAGATTTACGTGTCTTTAAGTTTATTTTCTGGAGATTTTTTATTTTCTTGCTGATCTGCCTCATTACCTTGGTTATTCATGGTATTTGATGAATTCTTTAACTGGGCATCTATGAGAATGAAATACGTCCCCCCTCCCCCCCCCTTTTTTTTAAGTGTGGTACTTCCCTAGTGTGCTGATAAGAAATCTTTCCTTTCTTAACCAGAAGGTGGCACTAAAGCTCAAGTTTTTTAGTTTCACTTTCACTATTTCGGCTTTTGGAATCTTTGCCACGTGGTGGAAAACTCCTAATGTTACTTGGGAAGGTGGGTGTCTCCTCTGTAAGCAGATCGCCTCAGTCTCAGGGCACCACCCCCATGAGGAAATATAGTAGATGATGCGGTTCCAGTCTCAGTCTGTCCCCTCCAACCAGACCCTGCTGGCAGTGCAGCCCTTTTGGGTTGGGGTGAGTTGGGTTGTATAAGGCCAACAGGTGCATTTGTGGCTTTGTTCTGCTCCCAGTAATGACACTTGCGAGACCTCAGCTGCCTCCTCACCTGTATCTCCACCCCTGTCACTGGTGTTAGCTACAGCCTGTGCCTGCCGCTCAGGGAAAAATGCTTCTGCCTCTCCATTTCTCAGTGCTGCAGATAATGTGTCCTGTAGCCCAACACTCACGCAACAGCTTCTTCTGGGGCCCTGCTGCTTGCTCTGGGAGGGTAAGGAGAGGCAGCCACACTCTCGGCTTTTATTTTTCTGCCTGGCAGTGGAGGCCACCAGACAACCCCAGGGCACCTCCTCGTTTTCACTGGGCTCAGCCGCAGCATGTACCCATCACTGAAGCAGGAACACTCACTGTATCTCTCTGTTCTTGGGGCTCACTGTAGCCTGTGCAGGCTACAGCCTTATTCCTCCCCTTTCTCAGGCCCACCTCCAGCTCCCAGCTGCCTTCAAGGCACTAGTGTCCGCTCTTCTCCCTTCCCTCCTCCCCCATCGCTATAATTCATCCGCTTTGAGATATTTACCTGCACAGATTTCCAGCAGGGAATCCGTTATTGAATTGTAGCAGTTCAACTTGTTGCAACTTCAAGGTGAGAGACCAGAGGAACCTCCATTCTTCTGACGTCATTTCATAAGCCATTATTCTTCATTTATGTAGCTTAAGCTATATCCAAAAATATTGTTATTTATCAGAAAATCTTTGCAGATTATTTTACACTCAGACTGTATATTACATTATTATTTCTCACTGAGTTGAAAGATTTGGTGTAGTCAGAAAAGATCAATTCTCATCAATGTTTATTAGACATTTGCAAGGAAATATACTACTTGACTCTTAAGCTGTTTTGTTTCAACACATAGCTGGGGCACTCATTAAATGTTGGAAATTAAATAGAATTATAATTCAGTATGTCTAAATGGACTAAAGAGTTGTTTCATTACGAGGTATCTCTTTTTGCAAACAAAATAAATTGACTAGATTATTCCTCCAACCATTTGTCTTAAAGTACATGTAGGTAAATAATTGAATCCTGTTTTCCAAATATATTACCAATCCCTGTGTGAAGAATGTCAAAATATTTTTTAAAACAAAAAACCTTATATTTATTTTAACATTCCTACTGACTAGTACTTAAACTAAACATTATCACTATATTTCAAAAAATAGTTTTCAACCGGTTATTATTATTGTTTTGGATCTATGTTTAAAAGCTCTGCTATAAGGATAAAGTACATTTATTCTCCTTGGTATTCTTGATAATTTTATTTATTATGTTCATTTCAAAGTTCTGCAAATAGCATGTTTTTCTCATGCATTGGGGAAAGAGAGTGCAGTTTAGGTTGAAGCTCTATTCCCTTTGGTAACACTTTGTTCTACTGTGTTGTAAGCATATGCAACTATAAATTGAATGCATACAAGCAAATGTGGTCTCTGCATTATCATAGATCTGTTAACTTCAGAAAATATTCTAGATAGGGCAACTTAGAGTGGAAATATTTAATATGTATACACCTGCTCAGAGAAATTTTATTGTATATGACTGAGCATTTGTTACCCAATGAAAATTAACTTTGTTTTTATGAGAGACATTTACATAAGAACAGGGTCTAATGAGACAGAAACAGCTGTCAGTTGCTGACTCTATAAACAAATCAACACTTAATGACTAAATGAGTTTCAGAATAATTGGGCAAATGTAATTACAGTAACTCTGAAGGTAGAAAATACAGTATCTGGTCAGTCTCACTTACTTTGATTCCTTAGGTTACCTAACTATCAAGAGATGACTCAGTGTTATTGTATTTTAGTCTAGAAGGTTATACTGGGCAAGCGGGAGATCAAATGAAGACTATCGAGATTTGTTGCTTTTGGGAATCCATAGAGTTTGGATTTTAAATGCAAGTCAACTTCATTTCATGATTCAGGACTCCCACTTTCAACTCAATCCAAAGTGCAATAAGCTGGTGACCATCCCCTCAAAATGCCTATTTCTCTATAATGCTCTATTTCTATAAGTATAGGCATTTGTACCTGCATCTTTAAAACAATCTTATAAAAACTTCAATTCTGTGCTGGTTGTGAAAATGTCTACACTGTCAGTGACTTGTATGAGGCTTGATCATTCCATGGAAGCTGATTTCATAAAAAGACTTCTGGTTTGAAGTTTAAGATCCTTCAAGGAAGAGTATCTTTATTACGAGGTATATATGGAAGAGATGTGAAAGAAGTCCTATGAGTGATTTCCACACATAGTACTACATTTTTAGACAGTGGCTTCCCAGTTGATGGCTAAGTATATCTCTGAAGAAGTAGAACTGAGCTGCTTAGCACTAAAAAGTGTCCTTGGTACGAGAAGAGTCCTTAGATGGTTGTGAAGTCCAGTCAACCTGACTCCAGTAAAAAACTTACCTAAAACAATTAAAACATTATCCATTTTTTAAAATGCATAAGATTTTTCTCTTAATAATATGAGCAAGAGAGAAAGAGAGAGGATTGGGAAATTAAGTATTTGTATTGAGGGAAATATTTACCAGTGATGCAGCTACAAACCAGTGACATCACACCACGTATCCCCATGTGTGACCTGCTGGAGATTGCTCACGTGACTAATTTTTTTCTCACTAAATATGAAGCCAATATTCTCCCACTTTTTGCTTCCTTTTCTGTTAATTAACATCAGCACATTAAACTGTGGATTGTAATTTTAAATGCAATAATCCACTTTAAGCTTTTTATTTTGAGGAAATATTATCTTTTTCAAGAGCTTATAAGACACATGTAAGGATCAGTTTACTCAGAAAAAGAATTTAGAATGTGTCTATGTGTAACTGTTTAGAAGCATAAATAAACTGGGAGATCTAAGGTTTCTAAAACCCTCCAACTCCATGTTAATGTTGAAATATCAAAACTTCAAAATAATGTGTGCTATGGGTTTTATGTGACCACAAAGGAAATAAACTGTCGCCTTGGTCAACAAACTGCCAAAGCAATCATTAAGTTTGTGAGCTAGAAGGGGTCTTAGAAATCAGTTTGCCCAATCCCTTTATTTGAGAGGTGAGGAATGAGAAGCCCCTCAAGGCTTACATTTCTCACTAAAGGTCACACAAATGATAAATTGCAGAGCCAATGTCTGGGTCAGGTCCCCTAACTCCTAGAACATTTTTCACTTCATTACCTACCAGAAGTCAGAAATAGACTGCCCTTTCTTGGCCTGTCACTCTACTCATTGACTCATTTTTTTAGCAGAATTTTTTGTACACCATTTTTTTTCTGTTCCTGTGCAAACTATTGAGACAAAAGATACCTCTGTCCCCAAAAGAGCTCACAGCCTAGTCAGTCACCTGTGGCCCTAGACTTGACTCAGATTGTAATGAGTCTTAAAAGAACATAGTTGTCTCTCCTTTTCATGACACATGCATGAGTGTGAATTTACTTCTCTTCTGTAGGGCTCTATGCTCTAAGACAATGTACCTATTTTTATAGCAGGCTTTTCTAAAAACCATTTCTTAATGGGACTATGAAAATTGTAATGGCTGTTAGATTACAAATATAAACCGTTTCCACAGAGGAATTGCATCTGATGACAAGCTCTGAAATTCAGCAAACCTGTGTCTACTAGGTGCACTTAGTGAATACAGAATTACCCTACTAGGAAAGAAAATGCAACCTATTAGCCACAGATCATTGGTAAAATAAATACTAAGGACTTAGTCTGGATTTTAGCAGTCTGGTGTGTACCTAGGAAGTATTTAATATGTGGGTAATTGATACAGTAGGCTTTAACGGGTCATTCACATTTGTCAAGATCAACTGTATCCAAGGATGGTATGCTTGGGGAAGGTTTAATCAATGAAATGGAGCACTCACATTAATTCTGCAATTTTGGGGGGGTTTCTTTGTTTTTCACTTTGACCAAAAAGAAGTAATCATGGATCCCTGAAAATGTCCATAGCTGAAAAATATGATGTAATTTTAAAAGAATTTTTTGTAATCATCAACAAAGGAAAACCTGGACATTGCTCTCAAAATATTCTTTTTTTAAGATTTTATATCTGGGCTAAATGAATTAAGGTCCCTAGTGTTTCTCTATGTGTAATGGATGTTCAGCTTACACTACTTAACATCAGCTTGTCCATGAATCCTAAGCATACTAATGTTGTCAGAAATAATAAGCAGAATTTAGCACCCAGATATTCATACTTGCAATATTGTAGCATGTTTTCTCACCCCCAAACAAAATTTTAGTTTTATATTGAGAGGTAACTGGAGTCATCCAATAATTACTGATGTGCTTATTATTAAGAAATTGTGCTATTCTAAGTTAAACACTTCACATTGTCATTAATGAAAGAAAGGCTTTTTAGTATATATCTGTATTTTGCTTAAATATTCTTTTTTATTTTGTGTGTTTTCCTAGCATCAAATCTCTGTGCAACTACAATAAAAATATGAAATTTTGTTTTTCTTTAAAATGTCTCAAACTAAAATGGAAGTATATACAAAATAAGATTTTTAACTTCCCTTAATGATAGAATTGTTGAATTGGGTAGCAACTGTGTGGAAATTAAACTGCTACAGAAAAATGATTGGCAGCTAAATACAAGTTCCAGAAAGTTGGTCATCTGAACTCAGACATTTTTTGCCTATATTACCATGTGTCAGTTAAAATACTGTTTTTATTACTGTACTTGTTTCTAGGTCCAGTGCCACCCGCTTCCGATGGAGTCAGAGCTATTACACAGCCCAAGATGAGTGGGCTTTAGACGGCATCTACATTGGCCAGCAGTGCCCAAACATGTGCAACGGACATGGCTCCTGTGACCATGGCATGTGCAGGTATGCGCATCAGAAAGTGCGGCAGATCCTCTGCTTCTCAGGATTTGTGTTTACAGGGCTACCACAGCCATTGTCATCAGAGTTGTATGGATAGACTAATAGATAATGAAGTAGCCAAAAGAAAATGACCTCCCTTCTGTTCTTATTGTAGATGTAAAAGACATTGTTACATTTAAATTAGTATAAAGCCATATATTCTAAACTTCAAAATCAAACTTCAAACAGGCCTCTTGGGTTTAAATTTCAGAGGTTATTAATTAACTCCAAAGTTCTCTTTGGTGTTAAAAGAACCTTTCGATTGTTTCCCTTCTTTTCCCCTGACAGTCTTAAAGCACTAGTCAAACAGCTGCTACAGGCTGTCCTACCTACCCCACTTCACCAGAAGCTCAAGGTTGCGTACAAGGGGAGATGGTGATTATAGCTAATGAGGGTGAAATAGGAACACACTTGAATACTTAAAGTTTCTAACAGAGATATAATTTAATCAGAAGGAGGAACTATAAATCACGGCCAGTGTCACATGTTGGTTGAGCAAACATTTATATGTGACTTTTTAAGGCTACAGGAAAATCCCTCTATCCTCTCTGCCCAGCATACACATACACCCACACACATATCCACATCCTTCTTCATTACTACTTGATGCCACAATTCTACTGTTACAGCACTATTTCTCTTAAGAAAGGATTCTATTGATTTTTTTGCAGTGTGAATAATTGAAGGTTGTTACTATCACATATACAGATTTACACTGTAGAGAAAAATCTAGTGCAAGTGCTGAGACCAAAGCAAAAGTGAGACATAGGAAATGTTCCATGTCACATGGCCATGACACTCACAGATGAAACTATGACTTGTTTATGTGGCCCTCTCTCTCTAGGTGTGACCAGGGGTATCAAGGCACCGAATGCCACCCAGAAGCTGCTCTTCCTTCTACAATTATGTCAGACTTTGAGAACCAGAATGGTTGGGAGTCTGACTGGCAAGAAGTTATTGGGGGAGAAGTTGTAACACCAGAACAAGGGTGTGGGATCGTGTCTTCTGGATCATCTCTGTATTTTAGCAAGGTATGACTTAGGACTGAGAAGCAGTGATGGCTGATCAGGGCAATGGCTGTTTCAGTATTTAGCTGATTTATGGAGCAGTCTAAATTCAGAAGTTACAAATATGAGAAGATTTTCTTTTTCCCCATATTCCCTGCTTTTTACTGGCTTTTGTCAAAATCCTATCCCTTAACTACATCTGGGAAACTTTTATAGTTTTCTGGTTGTTTTTGGTTATTAAAAATCCAGGATAGGCCAGTTTAAAAATCCTGCCCCTCTTATACCTGATTTAAATCTCATTGCTTTCCTTTCCTCCAGAGCCAGCCAGCCTTGTGTCATGAGAGTCTTTGAGTGGGTCAGGGTCCTGGTCACTTCTCACCCCAGCCTTTGAAGGGTGCGTGAACATGCAGGCCTGTAGGTGAGGGTGGAAGTGGTGGAAGTGGTGGAGTTTAGAGGTTAAGAGCAGTGACTTTGGAACCAGACTGCCTGCTTCAATCTGATTTCACCACTTCCTAGCTGTGTGACTTTGAGCAAATCCCTTAACCTCTCTCTGACTTGTCTTCCTCATCTGTAAAGTGGAGATAATAAGAATATCTACCTCATTAAGGTTATTGTGCAGATGAATGCATTGATATACTTGTAAAGCATGTGGGACAGTGAAGTGTTTATTAAATTTGTCAATCTGTTAACCTCAAGAGTATGATTGGAAGAAGGAATAATGGTGAGTGTGCAGACCTGTTCCTATGGAACCGATCAGCTCTTCATGATGAACAAATATCGAGTCTGATTTTGGCTCAGTTTGGTGGCTGCTGGTAGTGTCTGCTGATTTGGGTCTGTCTTAGTCAATTCAAGCTACTAAAACAAAAATACAGCATACAAAAATACCATAAAAATACCATTGGGGGGCTTAAACAGCAGACATTTGTCTCTCACAGTTATGAAAGCTGGGAAGAAGATAAAAACACAGATTTGATGTCCATTGAGGATCCACTTCCTAGTTCAGAGATGCCATCTTCTCTGTGTCCTCACATGGTAGAGATGGCAGAAGGAGAGAAAGCAGCTCTCCCAGGTCTCTTCTTATGAGGGTACTAATCCCATCATGAGGACTGCACCCTTACAACCTAATTACTTGCCAAAGGCCCCACACCTCCTGATACCATCCTTTTGGGAGATAGGCTTTCAAAATATGAATTTAGGGTGCACAAACATGAAGTACCTAGCAGATACCTGCACAGAAGATTTTCTTGCAGTGTTCAGCTTCCCGAGTGGCAGCACCATGTTAGGCAGGCAGGTCAACATACACCAACTAGGGACTGAGGTGCCAGCCTGAATCTCTAAGACTAATTATCTAGGAACACCTCCAACCCATCTTGTTTGATTAGGGATAAGGGAGGGGGAACCACCTCTCCTGCTACAGTCTAGGCATGACATTCTTTTCTTCCTTCCTCTTCCAATTCATCTCTTTATATCATCTCCAAAAAGACTGGAGGGGAAGCATTTCCCATTCTCCAACCTGAGCAATGTGTCCAAACCCAATTATTGGCAGCTCTCTTTAGAATGTGGGGTACTTACCACCACTTCTTTCCAGCAAGGACTACAACCACCAATTCCAGGACAATTGGAAATGTGTCACTCTTCATCATATAAGAAGCACACAAGTTTGGATGATGTACTATGGTTGATATGTTGAGGAATTTGGGCAGAAATCCAAAACAAATTAATTTGTGCATATGAAAAAATAGGTACAGGTTTTGTTTTGATGCAGGTGCAGAACAAAGAAGCAGCAAGTAAACAAGATAGAGAATTATAGAAAATCAGGAATGGATTCCATGTAATGATATTTCTTATCCATTGGCTTTGAAAATCCCCAGGATCTTACTGTGAGAAATAATAGTCAGTAAGTGACTGTATATATTGCAGAGATCCAGATGTACTGTATAATTGTGCAGAAATGGGAAGATTGTGTCTCCCTTAAGTTTCCATTTTAAAGCAAGATTATGAATTCTTAACCAATATGTACCCAAACACTCCAATAAACATGAGTATGTATACACACACAGATATTTTGAACAATAAAGTTATAATCACTCTTTCTTACACTTGGGTTTTTACCTGGGCTCTAAACCAATAATTGTTTCACCTTACAGAGTTATGACATCTTTATGTATCTCAGTTTTCTCAACTATAAAGCAAGATGTTGGGAGGATTAAGTGAATTAATGCAGGTAAAGAATAAATAGAAATAGTTCAATAAGTGTTAGCTATCATAATCACATGTTATGAAACTAAATTACAAATTGTTATCATTGAATATTTCCCTATACATGCCCTGACACTAACTTAAATCAGCATTTCAAAAGTAAAATTATTCTCCTCTCAGCTCAACCCAGGTTTCTCCCTAAATTTTTATCAAAATATCTGAGGATCTTTTTTTTTACTTTTTTCTCTTGTATCAGTCAAATCTGTTTTGAATTCTAAGTGAGAGAAACTAGCTTAAACAAAGAAGGAGGAAATTTTTTTCATGTAATCAAAACACAGGGACAGACTTCTAGTCAGGATGGAGGCATAGGTAAACACGGCTCACCTACTCACACATCCACAGCAAAGATGACACCTAAATTACAAAATAACTATCACCCAGAATCATCAGAAAATTGAGCTGTATGGAAATCTGACAACCAAGAAATTAAAGATGTAATATTTATTCAGAGAGGTAGAAGGGACAGAGACACAGAGATGTGGAAACATGGAGACACTGATGGGACAGTTCCACACCCATGTGTGGTGGATAAAAATTGGGAGGGATGTCTCGAGGGAGCAAGGGATCCCACCCCTACACCAGACTACCCAGCCCAGGGTTCCAGTGCCAAGCTGATAAGCCCCCATAACTTCTGGCTGTAAAATCCAGTGGGGGTTGAGGCAGCAGAATAAACTGTGGGATTCTCAGGCATCTCCTCTTAAAGGGCCCACAACAGACTTAGGACTTATGCAGACTCACTCCCTCTGGGCTCCACACTGGGGCAGCAGCTGGAAGAGCTCCAGTGGCATATGGGAGAAACCGAAGTGTCTGGCATCAGGGTGAGTGCCAGGGAACAGCTTTTTCCCAGGCAAAACTCCAGGAGCCCGGCAGCACCCATTGTCCCTTTTGTGAACCACCCCCCCACCCACACACACAAAGAGCCACAGAGCTACTGCACTATATCTGAGATACCATCAACCTAGTTCACATGGGTTTCCCCACCCTAGCAAATACCCATGACTCTGCCCCATCCAAATTACAGCTATGTTTTTCTACATTAGACCATGCTACTAGGCCAAGGAGTCAAAGCAGCTCTACCCAATACATACAAACAAACACAGGGAGGCTGCCAAAATTAGTAGACAAAGAAATATGGCCCACATGAAAGAACAGAACAAAACTCTAGAAAAAGAACTAAACAAAATTGAGATAAGCAAGGACCTACATCCAAGATTACTCTACCCAGCAAAGCTATCATTTAGAATGGAAGGGAAGATAAAGTGCTTCCCAGATAAGGTCAAGTTCAAGGAGTTCACCATCACCAAGCCCTTATTATACAAATGTTAAAGGGACTTATCTAAGTAAAAGATAATCAAAAATATGAATGGTAAAATGACAACAAACACAACTATCAACAACTGAACCTGAAACAAAAACAAACTAAGCAAACTGGAACAGGAACAGAATCACAAAAAATGGAGATCACATGGAGGGTTATCAGTGGGGAGGGGGACGAGGAAGAATGGGGGGAAAGGTACAGGGAATAAGGAGCATAAATGGTAGGTAGAAAATAGACAGGGGGAGATCAAGAACAGTATAGGAAATGGAGAAGCCAAAGAACTTATATGTATGACCCATGGACATTAACTAAAGAGGAGGGAGGGGGTGTGCAGGGCAGAGGGGAATAAAGGGGGAGAAGTGGGGCAACTTTAATAGTATAATCAATAAAATATATTTAAAAAATAAAAATTTACAAGGAGTCAACAGTGGAGTGGATGAAGCCAAGAATCAAGTCAATTTTTTGGAACACAAGGAAGAAAAAAAATTCAATCAGAACAGCAAAAAGAAAAAAGAATTTAAAAAAAAAGATAGGGTAAGTAGCATCTGGGACAACTTCAAATATAGCAACATTTGAATCATAGGGGTGCTGGAAGGAGAACAGAAAAAGCAAGAAATTGAAAACTTATTTGAAAAAATAATGAAAGAAAGCTTCCCTAATTTGGTGAAGGAAATAGACATACAAGTCCAGGAAGCACACAGATTCCCAAATAAGATGGACACAAAGAAGACCACACCAAGACACATCAAAATTAAAATGCCAAAGGTTAAAGAAAGGAACTTAAAAGCAGCAAGAGAAAAGCAGAGAGTTACCTACAAAGGAGTTCCCATAAGACTGACAGCTGATTTCTCCAAAGAAATTTTGCAAGCTAGAAGGGACTGGCAAGAAGTATTCAAAGTTACAAAAAGCAAAGACCTACAGCCATCCAGCAAAGCTATCATTTAAAATGAAAGGGCAGATAAAGTACTCCCCAGACAAGGTAAAGCTCAAGAAGTTCATCATCACAAATATATTATAATATGAAATGTTTAAAGGACTTATTTAAGAAAAAGAAGGTCAAAACTATGAAAATTAAAATGGCAATAAATTCACAACTATCAAAAATTGAATCTAACAACCAAGCTAAGTAAACAAGCAGAACAGAAACAGAATTATAGATGTGGAGATCATTTGAATATACCAGTTGGGAGGGGCAAGGGGGAGAATAGGGGGAAAAGTACAGAAATTAAGGAGTATAAATTGGTAGGTTCAAAATAGGCTGGGGGATATTATGAACAGTATAGGAAATGGAGTAGCCAAAAAATGTATATGCATGACCCATGGACATACACTACTAAGGTGGGCCAGAGGGACTTGCCAGGGGGAATAGGAGGTACTGGGTGGAGGGGGCCAAAGGGAGGAAACTGTAATACCATAATCAATAAAATACATTTTTTGAAAAACACAGGAATGCCTTAGTCAAAACTGACCTCAGAGATATCTGGAACCTGAAACTCAGATGCCAACAGAGCTCTTGAGAGTAGACTCTATTTTCAATTCAGGTCAGCTGTCAGTATGAGAATGGAATTATGGCCACAGAGTTTTCTAAACAGTACCACAGAAAATTCTGGGGAAGGTTTCTGATTGGCCAATCACAGTGTCCTGGGGAATGGTGGGCTGTGATTTGCATAACCAGAGTCATGTACTCACTGCTTTGGCAAAGGTGGAATACACATTTTGGCAATCCCCACCAGCCAGCATGATTGGAATAGAGAAGGGGCAGTAACCCAAAGGTAACTGCCCTAGATTAATTTATCTGGAAACATGCTTCTGTCCTGTCCATTTTCCAGCTCAGACATTCAGGATGATCTCCAATACTGCTGCCCTAAATACATAACTTATTTTCTTTTTCCAAATATGAGCCCTTTACCCCACAAAAGAAACTCTCCTCCTCATTCCAGGTTTTTCCAATTTCCCTGTCTTTGCTTAGTGTCCACTGCCTACCATTCTGCCTTCCATAATCTCTGCATCAATATAAACCTTGCAGCACCCTGCTCAAATCCTGCTGCTTCCATGGAGCTTTCTGGAACTATGGCAAACTACACTAATATCTTCTTTTTTTTTAATTTTGCTCTTATCTGTGTTCTATACAAATAGAGATTATATTTTTATTCTCATAGTAACCAGTAAGATGCAAGTCCTACTGCCTAAGCCAACTCTAGATAAGATGCACAATTCAGAACGCATGCCCTGTGCTAGGCATTTACATATCAATAAATACCCTTGAGACTGAGTAGATTGGAGAATTGATAAATGAGGTCAACAAGGAATAGAACTTGGTCTGCAGCCCAAAGTCATCACTACTGACACCGCACACACATATCTGTGAATTCTGTTTTAACTTTGTTCTCCTCACACATGGTCTTATGCCTGATAAAATTGGTGCCCAATAATATTTGTTGAAGAAAGGAATGAATGAATGAACAAATGAATGAATATTGAAAAACTGCAAAAAGGTCTAAAGAAATGCTTATTTTTAAATAAATATAGATTTTTTTCTATTGGCATTTGATTTAAAAAGGCTTTAATTGGAGATAAAAGGTAAAGTTTTAGGAAGTATTTTAGAAGTTTTGTTTTAAAGCCTCCAAAGTCTGAAAGCATTTCCTTTAAAATTTGTTTTCTTTTATCTAAATCCTTGAAACAATAAGCCATTTTCAGCTAGAATTCTGGAGGGAAATTGGGAGGTATTTTCCACACTCCAGGAACAAAGAGATCCTTAACCTATTACTCCAGTACACATGCACACACACATGGTATGTGTGTTTATGTCTGCACATGCACACATAAATGCGTCCATCATAGTATAATAGAAAAACTGCAAAGCATGTGCCACATCAAATTCTAAATTCTAACAAAAAGCTTGTCATGAGCCGTTTCCTTTTTCCTTTTTTCTTCCTTTGAAATAATATTCAGCGTTTCAGTTCACTAAACAAAAGAAAATGACTTGTGCTATTCTCCAGGAAAAAATATCTTCAGTGCCAAAGCAAACATTTGTATGATATTTTCCACCATTTACAAAAATCCCACAAAACAGCTTTCCAAAGCCTCTGACGACCAACATCATCATCTCCAGGAAAAATAACACTGCTCTATGAATTTCACAGTGAACCAATCATTCCAACCAGCTAATTGGGATAATTGGATTTTTGTAATTCTCCTCAACTTAGATCTTTATCCTTCTGGCTTAGTTCCACGTGCCAAGTTTTCATAGGAGTTTTCTGGGTTGGAATTAAGCAGCTAGGTTCTATGGTTCTTTTCTCAGAATCTTTCTTCTTGTAATGATCCTAGGCCAGATTATAATAATCTCTGAGGTGTTTCACACTTGCACTATTTCAAATCAACAAGAAAAATCAAAAGCACATATAACAAACTGAAAATGCATATTACTTTTAAGATTTCCTCAAATACATGCTTAAAATTGAAAGTTCCAAAGAATAAATTTCTGTGTCAGGATTAATTTTAGTTCTCATTTCACTGGAACCCTGTTTTGGGGGAGAGAGAGGATGGAAATCTTTTAAGTGGCTTTAGATTTTTCAGTATCCTTTAAATTAGCCCCAAGTATTTCCCTGGTGACTTATAACGGAAACCCTTTCTTAATTAACTTGGTGAATTTGCATAGGGTTTAAATTATAAGTATGAGGGGTGTTTTTCTCTAAACTGGTTATCTTATCATAGTTTTTCTTCCCAACTCTTAATTGAAGTTCTTGGGAGCTCTCCAAGATGGGTTCAGAGCAGAGCATGCATTAGCTTGGGCATAATCTGGGTGGAAGGATATCATACTCAAACCTTTTTTCAATCTCATTAGCATGAAACTATTTACACACAAAAGGAATCATGACAAACCTTGTCAGTTTATATCTAACACTGCACACCAGCACTGTGACATGCACAGGACACACTAAGCAAAGGAAGCAAGTTGCTGGATTTGATGGAATTTTTAACTTTTTCAAGACACAAAGAGACCATGTAGTGATAGCAAAAACTTATTTAAATGATTTCTCCCAATTTCTCCATTTCCAAGAGAGAGACAGACACACTGACTACAAGCCTAATACTCAAGCACTCTTTCTTTTTGTCAAGTTTCTATCTTAAACCTGTTTTACCTTCATTCCCACAGAGGAGGAGGTCCAAGAGTACCTCTCAGGAAGACATTCAGTGTGCTAGGCAAGTTTCATGCAAAATGTTATGTCATGTAATTATCACAGCACCATGTAAGGAAGGCATTATTACCCATATTGTACCTTTGAGGAAGATAAAATCTCAGAAAGGTCACACAGCTAAACAGCATGAATAATGGTCTGAGATTCAAACCGAGCTCCAGCTGATCTCCAAATACATGGTCTTTCAGATTCTCCCATACTCTGCCTGGAGGAGATTCACAACACAAACATTAGAAGTGTTTTAATTTAAATTAATTTTATTTTATTTTTAAAGACCTTTGAATACTCTTTGGTATAGTTTACAGTTCCAAAGGATCTCATGACCAAGTCTGGCAATCAGTAATGCACACTAATCAAATCTACCATAACCAAAGCAGAGACAACTAAATGGCATAGCTTGCTCCTCTCAACAATAAATGGTAATGAAAAAAATACAATAAAGATTAAATAAAAAAATAAAACAACAACAAATGGACACAACCCTCTCCACATAGTGCTAGGATGCTCATATTAATTTGCAACTGAAACAACAAAATGCCTAAGAGCCCCCAATGATTGAAGCTGTGGTGTTTCTGTCCTTTGGAAAGGCTGGGAAAAGACAACTGGTGAGCTTGGATCTGGACACTTCTTGGGTGGACTTTGTCCAGTTCTACATCCAGATAGGTGGAGAGAGTGCGGCATGCAACAAGCCCGACAGCAGAGAGGAGGGCATCCTCCTTCAGTACAGCAACAACGGGGGCATCCAGTGGCACCTGCTGGCAGAGATGTACTTCTCAGACTTCAGCAAACCCAGGTAACCAAACCCTGATGGCCTTCCAGTGGTTTCCAGGAACAGTAAAGATTATACTGTTCTTGAGGTGTTTCCAACATGTTGCTAACTATTGCAAAAAATAGGCAAACTCATAAATATCTGGCATGAATGATAGCCTAATATATATACATTGCATTTCATTTAAGTTGTTTTTATTGTTCAAGTACAGTTGTCTGCCTTTCCTCCCCACTACTCACCCCCACCCCAGCCATTAGAAAGCACTTGTGTTTGTATTTGAATTTTTAAAGAAATTGAGAAAAATGTGACTAGAGAAAAGTGAGACAACTGACCATTGTTTTCTCAAAGAAATTTGGTGACATAGGGATACTCCAAGCATTTCTGGGATTTTTTTAAATGCATACATGAAATATGTTCATCTGTTATATTTAATAGCAAGATGGATTTTGTCAGAAATCTTCATATGGCTGCAGCTAGTGCTAGTCCTAGACAACATATGAATGAATCTGTGGAGCTTGGATTTCCTAAAATTTTCCACTGGCCCATCCCTGTCTGTATTCTGATTGATGGGAAATATATTTAATGAAATATCTTAGGTAATGACTGTTAAGAAGTTTAGAAAAATGCTGATATTTGTACCAGGCAATCAGTATATTTATCTATATTTAAACTGGGGATTTTTTGCAGTTATGTAGTATTTTGAAATTCTGTGTTTGTACTTTTAGAGTATTTCTTTTTATAATCTCTTATTGCACCTTCATGCAAAGATAAACATTTTTCTTTATATACATTGACCAATCATTATTGCCTTTTAACATACTAAAATTGTCCCTGTTTTACATTTTCAACTGAACCTTGTTTTATTGAAAAAAATTATTATTGAAGAATAGATTCAATTTTTTTATAAATTAAATATATTTTTAAATGCTGCTTAAAACATAGCTAACTTGTAGACTGAAGGTTTATGTGTTTATCGTTTTAAAACATTGAGTAATTTAAAGGTGACATAACTTTCCATAATATTACAGAAATAGACATACAGACAGACCAACCAAAAACATTTCTTCTAAGGACACACACGAGAGGGAGCAACCAGAGGAGAGGCAACCGGGTAAAACACAAAATACAACATCCAGGGAAAAAGTCAGGAATTGTGAGTGGGAGGTGGATCCAAATGAGATTCCACCAGCACAGTAGAGAGGGAATCATTATGGTGCCAAACTGGTTTTAAAATAATTTAAAATAATTTAAATTATTTTTCCAAGTAACATCATTATCAATCTGGAGAGTATTAGGAGTTCAGCAAAGTGACTAGATTACTATATAACCAAACAAAAATTTAATAGCTTTTTCAAATTCCAGAAATATTAAGCTTTATTTTTATGAAAATTGGTCTTTAGGGCCAGTATATTTCACCAGATTTTCAAGGAGTTTATGACACTGAAATGGCTGAGAAGCTCTGACGTGGAAGGCAGCAGAAAAAGACCCCATTATTGGTGGCTAATACATAAATAAATATAAAAATAACTTTAACAACTCTAAGAATCCTATGAAGAAAAGTTCAAAACTACCTTCAGAGATTAACAAAAATAAATAAGTGGAAAAATTATACAGCATCCCTGGACAGGAAAACTTAATATTATGATATGAATATCTTTTAATTTATGTTTAATGCTGTCCAATCAAAATCCTAGAGGCATATTTTCTTGGAACTATATATCTAGAAATACAAACTGGCAAAAATATCTTAAAATTCTAGGGAAAAAAATAGAGGAATGCCCTACATGTTGTTAGAATATGTTATATAACTAAATAATTAAAGTAGAATGATAGTGATTCATGGATAGAGCAAATAATGAAGCCAAACTGATGACCCAGAAATTGACTCAGATATATAAGAACTTATGTATGAAAAAGTGATGTCACAGCTCCAAAACAGATGTAACATACCAAGACATTATTTGCAACCATTATGAGGAACAGAGGGTCAACATTGCAGTAAAGAGCTTCTACAAATTACAAAAAAAACACTAAGATCCCAACAGAAAAATGAGGAAAAGGAATTAGTAGATGTTACAAAAGAGGAAACATAGATGTTTAATAAAACATGAATAATATACCACCTCTTTTGCAATAAGAAATATATCATTTTCAACAGTGAAATGGTCATTTTTAAAAATAATGCCAAGTGCTTTCTCCACGTGGGAGCAGCAAGGCGGGCACTCTCACATCATCCTGCACACTGTCACGACCTTTCCAGAAAGGAGTTCAGAAAAATCAACAGCCTTAAACACGGCCAGTTTTTTGACCTGGTAATTCTGTTTCTAGGAATCTTACCTTAAGAAATAAAATGAAGTGTAGATAAAGCTTTATGCATAAAAATTTTCACCACAGAAATGATCTACATCAAAATTTTAGCAGAGGCCAACCCTATACAGTAGATTATGGGTGAGTTATGTTTCATTTTTAGTGCATATTTATGTTTTCCCACAATAAGTATGAATGGCTTTGAAAATTTTTGAATGCTATTTTAATGTAATAATACACAAAGGAACAGTTTTTTCCAGGTATTTCATGAAAATGTTATGACCATTACCATGGTAGTCAAGACATTGTTTAGTGAATCAAACACAGCTAAAATATCACCTCCAAAAATACAGTGGCAAATGAGATAAACATGACCAGGACTAAATCAGCTTACAGCTTTAAACCTCTTGTCTGATCTATTAAACTTAGAAATGTTTCAAAAATATCAAGAGATCAAATGAAATGAAACTTGCTCTTATTGCTACTCTTGTGATTTTAACAGCTACTAAGAAAGATACAGCTTTCCTTTCCTAACCATAACCAATTTGCTTCCATGCAGATTTGTCTATCTGGAGCTTCCAACTGCTGCCAAGACCCCTTGCACGAGGTTCCGCTGGTGGCAGCCTGTGTTCTCTGGGGAGGACTATGACCAGTGGGCGGTCGATGACATCATCATTCTGTCAGAAAAGCAAAAGCAGATCATCCCAGTTGTCAACCCAACTTTACCCCAGGTATTTTTTCCATGTCTGAACTCCAAGAAAACAATTATAAAAGTGAATGGGATTAAAGAACTTCTTACTTCCCCAAGGATTTAGTGCTTAAACATGTAATACAAATTTTCTGTGTTTGCACTTAATTTCTTTTTGTTTGCACTTAATTTTTGTTACCTCTTTATGCTACTAGTTCCCAGCAAGAAATAAAAAACCTATGAAGTCTGGCCAAGTCATCAACATGATTATTAGTGTGATGATAAAATTAGATGCACAGTGGCAAAATATTTTCAGTTATTATATCATCAGAAGAAATTCGTGGCAATAAAAAAGTACTTAAATTAGAGATCGTGCTGTATTTTCTTAGAAATACAAATGGTACATGGTTCTGCATGTCATGAACTGAACATTTCTTTCTTGTTTTTAAAGCTATCAAATTGCCTTTCTGTGTTGTTTGTATTGTTTCCATTAGAACTTTTATGAGAAGCCAGTTTTTGATTACCCCATGAATCAGATGAGTGTGTGGTTGATGTTGGCTAATGAAGGAATGGTTAAAAATGAAACTTTCTGCTCTGCCATGCCATCAGCCATGGTATTTGGAAAATCAGATGGGGATCGATTTGCAGTAACTCGAGATTTGACTCTGAAACCTGGATATGTGCTACAGTTCAAGGTATTTATGCACAAACTTCTTCCCAGGTCAGGTCAAGGAGCAAAACAGCTTCCATATTTAAAAGTGAAATTGACAAAGGACGTAAATTTTATATGCTATTAAAGAAGGGACTAAAACAAAGGTTCAATATTCTTAAATGGCCATTTTTTTAGCTCTGCTCATAAGGAAACAGCTTATCACTTTTTAATGAGCCCTAGAAATTATAGCTATGTCATTGTATTTCTTTAAGTGCTTATGGAACTGCACTAGAATTAAAAAGAAAATTGACTTTTAGGATTTCAATCTGTGACTTAATGAATCCCATGCTTCTGAATGGTAATAGGTAAGTTCTCCTTCAGCTTACTAGTGCTTTTAGGACTTGTGAGTTATTTTGTGTTTGTACTATAGCATTATCAAACAATTTCTCTTCCTTTGATCTGTCAATTTTTATTTTAATTATCATTGTTCTCTTAAAAGCTTGTTGTTTTTCAGCACTGTGATAATATGTCAACATGTATAGCAAGTATTTAGTTTGACAAGCTCTTGTTTTCAGAAGCCTAATCAAAATTTCATTGTGTTTATGATAAAATCCCATTGGTGAATTCTGGGGTCGAAAGTAATGCAGTTTTAATGAGCTAGCACAACTACATGTCCTTACATACAGCAGGATGCAGATGCTAAATAATTTACAAATGGAATTATTAAAGAGATCAGATGTTTATAGGCAGCTCTTCAAATATAGTTTCCACAGGTTTGTAAGCAAGGAAGTTGATTAGTAAACTGTTTTCCTCTGTTTAGATTGTTATGCTAAATTACAATGGAAAAGCCATTAGTAACAGTATATGACTTTATATTAAAATGTTGGTACTGCCTAAAGTAGCAACAAAGTAACAGCAATAGCAAATACATTTCCAGAATATTCTGCTGTTTCTCATCTGACACCTTGTTTTCTTTAGTGAGTCATAAAATCAAGATGGTAGAGGTGTTAAACTCTGTAAGATAATATCCTAAAGTTTACAAAATCTAAATAAATAAAACATTATTAAATGTTTCAAGTGTTTAAACAACCAGTAAGAATGAGTAATGCCTAAAAAAATCTCAATTCTCTAATCACACCAGCAGACTATTGATTTGTGGCTGTTAGTTAATAATAGATATGTAATATGGGTCATTCAGGGACTGACAATTAGTATATATTTGGCATCTGTAAGAAGAACTTGGTGTCATTTATACAAAAACATATAGTACTGGTACATTTTATGTGCACATTAAACCCTAGGTGCTAGAAAATATGGCCCTAGCCCTCAAGGGTCTCAGAAACAAGTGAGTCAGAAAAGTGAACAGTTACAACACAGTCACAGTAGCACTGGTATGTAGTAGAAAATGGCTGTGGCTGCTACAAAAGTACCTAGCATAGTGCCTGGCATGTGGCAGGTGCTCCAAAAACATGTTAGTTGAATAAATGGGTAGGTGGATGGAAGGAAGGAAGGAAGGAAGGAAGGAAGGAAGGAAGGAAGGAAGGAAGGAAGGAAGGAAGGGCAGAATTCTAGTTTGAGGGAAGAGATTGTGCAAATACATTAAAATACATGAAAGTGCAAATGAGAATGGAAAATTTGGACACTTTAAAGATTTTGGGAAGTGTACCACAGAGGTGACAAAGTTGATCCTAATTGACTTTATATGACACATTCAGCCAGTAGGACATTAACCCAAGAGCAGTAAGTCATGGAATGCAAGATCAGACATGTTTCAGAAAGATCATTCTGGCAGCAGTATGGGGGCTAACAGAAGGGGAAACTGGAATCAACAAGTACATTGATTCATTCATTTATTCAGCAAATATTTATAAAGCCTCTACTATGTACCAGGGTCTGTTCTAGACTATGGAAAAGAATAGGGACTGTGAACTAGAGTGTTAGAGGGTGGTTACCATTGTCAGGTTACCCTCACTGATTAAATTACTTTCAGTTGAGGCTTATAAAAAGTAAAGGAGTGAGTCATGCAGCTATCTGGGAAATAGCATTCCAGACACAGGGAATGAAAAGCACAATGTCCTTGAAATAAGAGTGTGCTTGGAAAAGTTCAAGAAATCATAAGGACGCCTTTGTGACTATAGCAAAGACAGTGAGAAAAGGAAGACAGATCAGGAAAATAAGGTCAGTCTTTGACTTCTGCAGTGAATAAAACAGCTAATGAATGGAAGAGTGACCTACTCTGACTTAGGCTTTTAAAGAATGACTCTGGCGAACTGTGCTAGGGGTACAATGGCAGAGGCAAGGGCAGAAACAGAAAAACTAGGTGGGCTACTCTTGCAGTGATCCAAGTAAGAAATGATGAAAACTTGGATGTGTGTGATAGTGGAAGAGGCAGAGAAAAGGGCTCAGACTATTGACTTATTTTGAGTAAAGTAAGAATGCAAGGGCAGCCATCAATGTAAGAAATAAGAAGTCCAGGTGAAGGCATAGCATGAGGTTGTAAAGATAAGTAAGTGAATCTGAGAGATGTTAAAGTCTAGTCAACAGTGATTTATTGGTGATCTATTGGGTGATAGAATGGATTCTAGAATGACTCCCACATTTTTGGCTCCAGTCACTGAAACTGGAAATATGAGGGGGTGCCTAAAAATAAACTGGAATTATCTTCTGGAGGGCACACCCCTTGTAATACAGGCATCCTCCCACTAGGTGAGTGTTCTAGGAACCCATCTGTATCAGTGTACCAGGTGATGTTGTTGTGAGAGGCTACATTTAGCTTCAGTGAATTTTTTCTTAAGAGTCAATGCTTTCATATTTCATGATGGGTGGTTTATGAACACACCTGCCCACACTGGGCTGAGTGTTCAGCAGTTTTTAACCAAATTGGCATGACCCCCATGCCCCACCCTCCCTGTTCACCCAATCTCTCCCCAAGTGACCTTTTTTTGTTTTTTGATGATGAAAAACACCCTCAAAGGGAAACATTTTGCTGATGTGGAAGAGGTGAAATAAAAAAAATGGCAGAAGCACTAACTGGCATCAAAATGGACAAGTTCAAAAACTGTTTTGACAGTAGAAAAATGTCTCAATAGGTATATTACATCACATGGAGAGTACTTTGAAGGTGACTGAAGTTTAAACATGTAAGAATAAACACACAGTTTTTTATAAATAAATTCCTGTTTTTTGGGAGGTTCCTCCTCATACGGAAGAAGAGGATATGGGTGGTGGATGCTGAGAACAGGTGTGGACTTGTGGAACTATGGTTGCCTGTGGACTGTTGGAATGGAAATGCACAGGAAGCAGTAATGGACATTGTCCAAGAGCTGGAGAGAGACTGTATCTGCAAGTCATTGCTATTCAGATAGAATTTGACATTATGATTGTGAATGAGATTACAAGCATGTATAGAGTAAAAAAATAGGAAAACCAACAATTGAATCCTACAAAGCATCAACAGTTAAGAGGCAGGCTAAATGATCAATTTTAAAAAATACCAACTTGTTACAGAACAGTAAGTTCCATTGACTTGCCTACATTAGACACAATGGCATTTGTAATAAGTCTAAGACAAAATGCTATGTGTTGTGCCCAGTGTGACTACTCACACCACATGGCAACCAAAGGCTATGCTTACTAATGGATAATATATTAAAAGGAATTTGTATTAGAAGAGTTGAATCACACATCTGAAAGTGTCAAATCTTTACTGATATTCTTGACTTTTTAACTATATGAGGGGGTACCCAAATTTTATTTATTAAAAATTGTGTATTTATTCTTACATGTTTAAACTTCAGTCACGTGCAAAGTACTCTCCATTTGATTCAATACACCTATCGACACATTTTTTTCCCACTGCTCAAAACAGATTTTGAATTCATCAATTTTGATACCTTTTAGATCTTCTGCCATTTTTTTTGTTTGTTTCACCTCTTCCACATCAGAAAAAAATTTCCCTTTGAAGACTTTTTCATCCAGGGGAACAAAAACAAAGTCGCTCAAGGTGAGATCAGGTGAATAGGGAGGGTGGGGCAGAGGGGTCAGGCCATTTTTGGTGAAAAACTGCTGAACGCTCAGTGCAGTGTGGGCAAGTACACTCATAAATCACAAATCACCCATCATGAAATGGGAAAATGTGTGGGAAGGGTCTTCACAAAAATTCATGGAAGCTGAATACAGCCTCTCACAACACCACCAGCTGGTACACTGATACAGATGGGTTCCTAGAACACTCGCCTAGCAGGGGAAGCATGTACTACAAGGAGCCCACTCTCTGGAATATAATTCCAGGTTTTCTTAGGTCCCCCATCATATAAATTTGGATTTATGAATCATGATAAAATTTTTACTAGCCAAATTGTAAATCCTTCTGAGAGATGCTTCTAGGTCTGACAATGGAAATAAGGAAAGTATGGAATCCTCTTTTAAAAGACTGGGTCTGCTACTGATAAACATGAGGAAGAACTGGTTGACCTTATGAGCTCTGGTCCAATATTATTTGCCTGTGGCCCTACCTTTCTTTCATCCTTTATTCTTTGGTAATTATTGTGTTGTTTTGAGTCCTTACTTTAATTTTTTCTATAAAATTTGAGTTCTTTTTTCATAGTCTTATAAGGTAAAATTCTATGGTAGCTCCCAGTAAAAAATGAAATAAGATAGGAATAGACCATTTATATAAGATAGCATCAAATTAAATAAATATCATGAAAAAAGCATAACACTTATAATTATCAAAAGGCATAAAGTAATTTATACATTTATTAAATTAGAAACTGTCTTAAACTAGAATAATACTCAGTGTGGCAGTAAAACTGATTCATTTGAAACCAATTGATTAACAATGAACACATATAAATAGAAAATTTAAAGAATGTCTACATTTGACTTAGTAATACTGCCCCTAGGAGTTTATCTAGTGATAATAAATTAATTGAAAAAAGATACATTCTTTGCAATGCTGCATATAATAATAAAACAATATATTAAATAGAAAGTCCTAGAAATGTGATAACTTTGACTATATGACCAAAATATGTACTTCTTTATAAAGACTAGAAGAATAAAAATAGAAAAATAAAATATTAATGCTAAGGCATTGGAATTTAGGTTGAATTTTTAATTTTTTATGTCATCAATCTTATGATGACATTCCTCTACATAAGTGCACAGTTAGTGGCTTTATTTCTGAATTATTTTGCTTATTTGATACTGTGACAAAAACTAAGCTCTTTCATCTAAGTTGACAATGATTTCTTACTGAGCTTTGGCAATAGAATTGAATAAAGATGTTTGTTCCACTAAAACAGAGAGGACAGCCCTCTCTTCAGGTAACCTTCATGTTCTGAAGAGAGCAGCTTTTCATCTTCTGCTTCCTTCTGTTTATACCATCTGGGAAAGGAGGAGAAAACATTTCTTGGCTTCTTGGCCTTTGTCCAAGGTTCCAACATCACAAATACTGTGCTTCTCTCTTTCCTCCTATAATACCAAAAAAAATTTGCAAAATGGGCAACTGGTCCAGCTTTCTATTAAAAAGCACCTATTGCCTGCCTAAATAAAAATTCCCAGAACCTATGGAAGGGTCTTAATTGAAACTGAGCTTCAGGTCTTATCATTGTCAGTTTAATGCAGAGTCAGTAGAAATCTAGGGCCCTGGTTGCTGAGACACTTATTTTGTTAAATGATGTCTTAGATCTAAAATCTTGTATACTTCTGGCTTTCCTTTTGTAGTTAAACATAGGGTGTGCCAGTCAGTTCAGCAGTGCTGCCCCAGTTCTTCTTCAGTACTCTCATGATGCTGGTATGTCCTGGTTTCTGGTGAAAGAAGGCTGTTACCCAGCTTCTGCAGGCAAAGGATGTGAAGGAAGCTCCCGAGAACTGAGTGAGCCCACCATGTATCACACTGGAGACTTCGAAGAATGGACAAGAATCACCATTGTTATTCCAAGGTCCCTTGCAGCCAGGTACAGTGATCTTTCTTATTATGTGCCATAGCTGCTGTTTCTTGGGAGCATAATTTTATCTCAATATCTTTATTCCATGCATCTTAATAACTTAAAAGAATTTGTATAATCTAGCTTTATCTATTCAGGTAATAACTGTTGAGGAAAAGAATGCTGGGAACAAAATTCCCAGAGTAGAGATATGTGTGTGTATACACATTTATTCTTGTGAAACAAATCACTCACTCATTTATTCATCTGTTCAACAAATATACGTTGAGCACTGTTCTGGGCACTGGAAGTACAGCTGTGAACAGAAGTTGTTAAAGGCTAAAACAATTATGACATTTTATATAAATGTCAGATACAGATAAATATAGATCAGTGCCTCCCTGTGTAGACAATTTGAAATATCTCACAATATAAAAGGTCCCTTTAAGTGACCCTTAAAATAAATATTAAAACAATAGAGAGAAGAGGGGATAAGATGGTGGCGTGGTAGGAGGGAGCACATTCCACTTCCCCCTACACTGGAGAGAAAGACCTAGCCAATCTATGGAGGAACAGAGCAAACAGCCAACATTATCACAACATATATGAAAATAGGAGATCAAAAATTGTAGCGGACATTGAAAGACCTGATAGTAAGGAGACTACTTCAGGATAATAATGGCCCAGGGATCAGCTCGTGGACCAGGGAGGTTGCAGCCCCAGCCCAGGAGCTCCAGGGTCTGCCTCAGGGCTCTCAGAGGAGAGCTGGGTCAACCGCTCCCTCCCCCACCAAACAAGGATGAGCAGCACTGCTCCATGGGACCTCGGGACCTCAGAGCTGGCTCTGGGGAGATTGTGGCTCAGCAGGTGCGACCAAGGGCGGCCTGGCCTTGCGCCTGCGCCCCAACCCAGAGAGAGTGTGGTTTGGTGAAAGACCTGGAGCCCACATCCGTGAGCATGGAAAAGGTGAGGGCATTCTGCAGGATCCCCGGTGCCCAGGCCATGAAATCCGGGGAAGTGTGCGCCCCTCAGGATCCACAGAGTTCACACCCATCAACCCGGAAAAGGCGTGGGTACTCCAAAGTGAGCTCCAGAGAGAATGCTTAGGAGTGCACAGACCCCACACCCAGGGCCCTTCAGAGAGGCACCAGACTGGCTCTGGGGAGATTGTGGCCCAGCCGTTGTGACCAAGGACTGCCTGGCAGGCAGCCTGACCTGGCCAAGCGCCCACGCCCCAACCCGGAGAGAGCGTGGTTTTGTGGAAGACCCAGAGCCCATAGCGCTGAGCACAGGAAAGGCCCAGGCATTCTGCGGGATCCCCAGTGCCCAGGCCACGAAATCCGGGGAAGTACGTGCCACTAGGGATCCACGGAGTTCAAACCCGAACCCAGGAAAGGCAGGGGTGCTCTGCAGTGAGCTCCGGAGAGAGTGCTTAGGAGCACACAGATCCCATACCCAGGGCCCCTCCTGGGGGGGCACTGGACCTGCTCTGGGGAGAGCGCACAGCTAGCCCTGGGGACAGTGCACCAGAGGCTGACTGACTTCTGAACAGGAAGGGAAAAAAGCCAGGCATTAGCCCCTAAGCCTGCTGAAGCCAGCAAGACCAGAAAAACTGGTTTGGCCCGCTTGAAACCAACAAAAGTCTGTCTTTCTTTTTTTTTTTTGCTTGAATTTTTTAAGTAACTTTTTATTTTTTAACTCTTATTATTTGTATATCTATCATTTCCTTATGCTTCTATTTCTTTTATTCTAGTGTTGATCCTTCTCCCTTTCTTACCAAATTTATCTCTTCCTTCCACCTTCCACCTTCTGCTTTTTTCCTTCTTTTTTTTTGAACCTGCAAGTAATTGCATATCTGCATTATCATTATTTCATTATTCTTACACTTTTTATTGTAATAGTATTTTGGTAGTCCTCTTCTTTCTCTATAGTCTTCTTTGCTAGGCTGGTTATAATGTATCATTTGATAGTATTCCCCTGTTATCTCATTCATAGTGTATTGCTAATTTACTGTACTTCATTTGTGTTCCATTAGTACACTTCTCAAGGCTCTATACTCCCTATTCTTGTTATCTATATCTCTTAGATTCTGTCATATGATTGTTGCTCTAATATTATTGTAAATAATAGCTATTTCAAACAATTATAAATACTACACAACACCCATCCCAGACATTAGCCCACTTCTCAATTTCCTGAATTCTATTACTATAGTGGTTAACTCTATTATCTCACACACTGCACCTATTTACTACTCTTTACTCTCACCCTACCTCAGAATCTGACCTCCCACAACCACACTGCTTTCAAGATCCAACTCACAATCCTTTCCTTCCCAACAAGAGTCTTATCTTCTTTCCATCATTTCTAAAAAGTGGTTAGTGGGGTGGAAGATCATGGTTAACACTATACATAGCCAAAGGATCTCCTATCTCTTCTCTACTGGCTGCTACTGTAAATATCATAGAATACTCTCCTGCTGTCTTAAACCATTTTGCCTTACCCCTCCACCTGATCACAAAAAAGAGTAGGAGGAAGCTGTAAACACCAGGAAACCCCAAGGAGACTGCACCCCTGAATCTCACAGGTATTATACCACAGAAGTTCACTCCATAAACCCAGTGAGCCAGAACAGATCAATTTAAGAAGCTGAGGCTAACAAGAAGAGTCTCATGAACAATGAGAAGACAAAGAAGCAGTCCCCAGATGAAGGGAAAGGATGCTAAATGAAATAGAGGCAACTCAACTATCAAATTCTGAGATCAAAGCAATGATTATAGGAAGCTCCACGAGCTCACAATGAGCTACCAGAAACTACAGGGAAGCTACAGTGAACTCACTGCAAACTATATCAACATGAAAAAGGAAATGGAAACTATCAACAAGAGTCAAGAGAAAATTAAGAATACAATTTCTGAACTGAAGAACACAGTAGAAGGAATCAAAAGCAGGATTGATGAAGCAGAAGATCGGATCAGTGAATTAGAAGACAAAATTGAAAAAAAACACCCAGAAAGAGCAAGAGAGGGAAAAGAGGCTCAGAAAGAAAGAAGAGGGATTAAGAGAAATGCAAGACAATATGAAACATAATAATATCCATATAATTGGGATACCTGAAGGAGAAGAGCAAGGGATAGAAAACCTATTTGAAAA
>CM052549.1:41395802-41412290 GCA_028533065.1 Trachops cirrhosus | reverse complement strand
GATCTTGCCTTTAACAGGAACCTAAACAACAAAACAAAGAAACAAGCAAAATATAGCCAAAGGCACTGACATAGAGAACAGGTTGACAGTGACCAGAGGGGAGAGGGGAGAGAATTTCAGGGGAATTTCAGGGGAGAAGGAAAGGATTTACAGGAACAAATATAAAGGACACATGGACAAAAACTAGGGCAGTTGGAAATGGGAGGGAGGAAGGGAAGAATGGGTGGGTTGGCTGAATGGGAGTAAAGGATAGAAACTGTACTGAATAATGATTAAAATAAAAAAATAAAAGTAAACATTTCTAAAAAAACAATAGAGAGAAAGATTAAAATTCACTTAGCAGAGGAATGAAATAAATTGATCAAGAACTTAAAGAGAATTAGTTTCATCAATGAGGCAATAAATTTAACTCTTAGTTTCCTGGCAGCTAGGACAAAAGAAAAAATATATGATCATTTAGTTGTCATTGTTGGGTAAAAAGAAATAAAATGTATAGTTTCTGATTTTTAAAAAAGATACACTTTTTTCCATGACCAATACTGTAGAATAAATATATAGTATATATATGTATCCTTATGTCAGGTAGAGTAAGTAACACAAAGATCAGTATTTTTAACTGTCATTTTATGAAAGATAAAGGAATATTTTTCAAGTGGATACTTTTTAATTGAATCATAAAATGTAACATTAAATTGTGATTCAATCAAGGCATTTCTGTGTAGAGCTAACATAATGCAGTAAGTGTATTTGCATGGCTTTCTGTAGATTTAATTCCCAAGTGTTTGGCATACTCATTAATGCCATTTAGCAATATATTTAGTTTGCTTCTTTCCTAGAATATTGTTGGATTAGGCTATCCCCACTCCCTTTAAAGATTGCATGGCCTAATAAATATGAGTGAAAATGAAGCATGTGACTTTAACAGCCCATGTGCATTTTGTCATGTTCCCTACTGCATTAAAACATGTTTTATGATGAAGCTTACATTAATCTGTGTGTCTGAGTATCTACAAGAAGCAGACCTCTACTTGCCAGCCTCCACTGGACATACAGCATAATCAAGAAATAAGCTTTTGTTGGGTTAAGCCATTGAGATTTGGGGCTGTTTGTTACCACAGCATAACTTATCTCATCCTTATTGATGCAATGATAAAAAACTTAGCAATCTGTAGGAGTGTCTTATTCATAAAGTTCTTGGAGACCATTCTGACTATGACTCTTCCACCAAATTGATCATCAAATTTGGTATGCATCATCTAGCTAGACAAGTTGATTGTGTTCTCTGCCTCCCTTGTTACTTACATGTGCATCCCTCAAAAATTTACACTGTAGGCTTCAGTAGACAACCTTGCCATCACAGCATCAGCACTAAGTTCCCAATCTCCTCATCTGCACCAGGTCAGGGTGTGCACATGGCTCCCTGATATGGCTCCTCTGGATCCATAGGCCTGTAAACTAAAAAGACAAGCAATCTACCCCACCCATATCCAACATTGGCAAAACCATGACAGGATCACCACAATAAACATTCCCACTAAAAAAACAATAAGTAAAGAATGAGAAGCACATAGCAGCCACTTGTAGGAATTCTGAAAGCCAGCAAGATACTTGTTACTAGTGACCCCCTCTTCCACAAAATAATGCCCAGAACAGGAAAGTTTCCTTGAGTAAGATAGTTCTGCTCCCCAGTCTATTATTCTTCCCAACTGTTGGTTCCATTCTCTAGGCTTCACCCTCTGAAACACCTTTCCTTTTCCATAAATTCATATCTGTATCTGCAACTAAATCGCCGTCTCATCCTGCTTTCTGCCCATCTCAAGCTGGACATGCAGCCCTTACATTCCTCACCTCCACCACTGCCTTCCTCTCCACTTATTTTTCTGAAACTGGCCCAACCACAGCTCTCCAAATAGACAGGTGCAGCACACCATGAAGTTGGGAGCATCAGGTGGTACACCTTTGCTACAGTGACTAGAATATCAGGGTGCTGGAAGACATCATTGCAAAAGGGGTTAACAGAATCAAGAGCCAAAAACACAAATCTCTTTTGAGTCCCAAAGCCAGGTGTGAGAACTTGAAGCTGTAGTTTGTTTGATGTTGGGTATAATAACCCAAATGATAAAGCCACATGTGAGAAATAAGAGGAACTTGTCCTTAATATCACAAAGTGAGCCAATATTGTGAGGCTACCTATGTATCAATATTTTCTTGGATCTCACCTTTTGGTAGAAGAAATATTCTCCATTAGAATCAAGCTTCTTGGTTATTTGAATAGCATCCAGCTTATTGGTTAATGGCATTCCTGAAGAAGAGCAATCTGCTGAAGAATAGTAAATATGTTTCTATTTTAACCCAAGTAAATGAGCTGTTGTTGTTCCTTCTGCAGTATGTTAAACTTGGATGTCTCTAAATTCAATGTTGGAAAGCTGAGAATGCTAAGTGTGAAAATTGTCAAAATTTGGAGCCATTTTGCCACAAAGCAACATGCTTATAATTGTTGCCTAGAACATTGCTTTTTCGCAAATAATTCTAAGCTGAATTCTCAAAGGAGCAGTGTCTGCTCATACTAATGTTTTTGGCTCTTGCCCACAGAAGAGAAACATCAGTGGTGGTAAATATAAGCTGATATGCCCCTCCTGACTCTCAGCAGCACCCCCAACCATACAGGGTGCCATGCAACCTGCTCTAGGTTCTTTATGCAGAACGCAAAATGTTGGTATCTCTGGGGAGGGCTAGAAACACCTTTGCTTAGTAATCTGCAGAATGTCCCCTCCACTACCATCCATCACCTGTGCACCTCTGCACAGGACAGGCAGGTACACAGGAGCCTTCCTTGTTTGAGATGCTGAGTTATCACCTCTCTGTAGTGTGGTGGTGAAGAGGGTAGTGTAATGCCAATTCTTTGGGTCACTCATGCATCCTCTGAACAAAGGTAATTGGTGAAGGGGACAAAGATTGACTCTCATCTTTTATTTCTTCTTTATCTGAGACATGCAGGACAAAGGGGAAATTTTTTTCAATAATTTGAAAAGTTAAACCACACTATAGCTTATTGCTAGTAAAACTACATAAGATAAAATTTTGTTTTTTCCTCAATCATTACTTCCTTCAACTCCTTTCCAGACCTTCCTGACTATCAGGTCAAAGACCTCTATTACATACTGTCATAGCTCTGTGTCCCGCTTGATGGTGATAGTTAACAGAGTTGCGCATTTACATTTCTTTGTGCAGGGGCTTGACTAAGTGCGTCTCTTCACTCACCTGTGAGCTACATGAAGACAGGAACCATGCAGGAGTTCTGCTTCCCATCATATGTGTAGCCCTGACACTGTGTCTGTCATGTTGTAGGCACTTGGTAAATGTTGGTTGAATAAAGGGATGATGAATGAGGAATAAGGACAGCAATCAGTGATTAGCCACATTGAAGACACCTCCCTTTGAAAAGTATATTTTCTGAAATAAGTTTAATACTATTCAGCAAGAAGTCATTATTCTGAAGTCTACTGTGTCTCTCTGAAAAGGCACAAAAGCACATGTACCCATGTGCACCCACACATTAATAATACTCATAATTTTGGAGCTGTATCTCCTCTTTTTTTAAAAAAAAAGGCAAACTGGGGGAATGGTGGGGGAAATGGAGACAACTATGCTTGAACGGCAATAAAAGAAAAAAAGGCAAACTATGTGGAATCTAGACATACTTATTAGCTTAACTTTGGCTGACTTATTTCCTTCCTTCTTCTCTGTATAATTATATTTTTAGTAAATTCTTATTAGCTCTTCCTTTTATTCCAGCAAGTCAGAGGTTGGTAAATTACTCATGCTCAATTCCAAGATTGTGCTACTGAAAAAACAGAATAGCAGTAGGCATAGGAACCAGGCACAACTTGGAGAAATTTCAATGAAGCAAATCTTGCTTAAGTTGTGATAAGTGTAACCTCTGTTGCTTTGATTTGCACCTTCCCACTAAAAAGCAACTAGTAAAGATGAAAAGAAGGAGAATAGGTACCAACTCTTGCCCTTTCACTCCAGAATATAGGTTTCCAATAAGGACTCTCAGCTCTGATTCACCATGTCCTGCCTAGACTCACCCTATTAACAAAATGATTAATCATTTTGTTTTAAATATTTAAATATGGATTCATTAATACTGAGTTCCTGAGGTCCTGCACAGCAGGACTCAAATATCTGACAGCAGTCTGACAGCAGTCTGTGCTTCTCAAATATCTGACAGCAGTCTGTGCTTCTTGGTTCTGTAGCAGCCTTAGGGTCTTCAAACAGGGATGCTGCCTTCTCTCTGGCCAAACTAGACCTTGTTTTTTTTTATTATTATAATGAAAATTATAGGCCCCAAGAATCAGAGATAGGTCAAAGGGTTTCACTTGCCCTTCATCCATTATCAAATTACCAAAGCGTCTAGAATTCTACCTAAAGGTAGGATTCTTCAGTCTTCTGAATGCATCTGGGTCTCCATCTGAGGCTGCTCCTTCCATGAAGCAGGGCAGTTGATGGAAAGATGCCATCATCTTGCCCAGGTGGGAGAGCTTACATGGAGAAAAAAAGTTGTTTTTACCTCTTTTTTTAAAACTTTCCATGGGGTAGAAGTTGTGGACCTGTGTTTCTCCAGGTTCTATTATAGAAAAATAAAAAGAAAAGGCAAGTATGTCTTCTAAGCAAATAGAACTTATATCAGGGAACTAGTGTGTTTTCCTCTTTTATTATAGGTATGCAGTCTTTTAGGAGGGACACAGAGGCCTTACCATTTTCCTTAAGAGCAATTGGCAAAAGCTACTTTTCATCAATTCCATTTAGTTATTTTGAGAGGAAAAATACCTTCACAGGATAAATAACATTATAATCCCAATGGGAGGAATTTTCCCAAGGTCCATGACTCTACAATTCTATTTCTTTTTTTCTTTTCTGTTTTTGTTTTTGTTTTTCTAATATTTAATTCAATTGTCTTTTGCCTTTAAAAATAAGACCAATGTATTTCAAATTAGCTCCAAAGAAAATAAAAAATGTGTTCACCTTCTTCTTAACACACTGAGAATGTTTGTTAAGACTTTGTGTTAATAGACAGATAATCTCTGAACACCTTAATCCTAGTTAACAACATGATTGGTTACATTTTGCAAATTTGCCAAAAGCACATAACTTAAAACAATAAAGAAAAAAGCCATAGTTATAGTTCAATGTTACCAAATTACCAAAGCTATTTGAAAAGACAAAAAGAAGTGTGTTCAAATACTGACATACTATTTTCACAATAAAAGAGAAAGAAGGAAACATCTTTGCCTATAGTTAGTTATCTTTGATAGTCTTCATTAATCTTTAAGATTCTTTATTTTTGTTTAGTGATTCATTCCAAAGTCTATAAATATTGCCAGCAAAATTAATTGAAATGTAGATAGCATAATCCATCTTCCCTCTTTGATATGAGTAGAACTGAAGAAGACAATGTATTTTCCTGGTATAAAATTATATGTGTGTTCAGGTTTCCATATATTGAAAAAGAAAGGGTATATATTGAAAGGGTTGAAAAGATTAGAAAGCAACTGGGACAAGTATTAATTTGCCGGCCTCAGAGCTGTTATGGGGGGAGAAGGACTGGGCAGCAGCCCAGCCCGCTGGTGTTCCAGGGTTTGAAGCACAGGGACCAGGTCCCTCCTTTATTCCTTGGCAGTTACCAGTGTTCACTGGCAGCCCAGCTTGTTGCCAAGTATTCATAGAATGAGCTTCTTGAAGATTTGAAGATGAAAAGTGAAGAGGAAGGCAACAGGTGGGAATAAAGCTGTCAACACAAACTTTACTCTTCCCTCCAGAATCATGCCACTGGCAAATAGCCAGAGCACCCTTATTTGTCCTAGCAAAGAACATTCTATCTGGTGGTTTCAAAAATTTCCAAATAGCCTTTTAAATATAGAACTAAAAACCTATGATATGTTCCTGGACATCAAAAATCTTTTGTACCTGACATCCTCATGATATTGAAACATTTATGCTGAAGAAATCAAGAAGTTTTGAGAAAGATCTGAGAGAGACACCTAATTGAGACACCTTATAAAGGTTAAGTGTCCAATCAAGCAGATATGATTTTCAAGTAAATATTTAATCTCTCTTGAATTCTTTTAACTGTTGTATCATTGAGTGCTTAGTTATGAGATGTTGGTACAAGAAACACATGTTGTCCTTCTCAGCAGTAAGATCAGATTCCGATGGATCCAGGAAAGCAACTCCCAGAAGAATGTCCCTCCCTTTGGTTTGGATGGAGTGTACATATCTGAGCCTTGTCCCAGTTACTGCAGTGGCCACGGGGACTGTGTTTCAGGGGTGTGTTTCTGTGACTTGGGGTACACAGGTAAGGCTTCAGACATGTGTCTGATTGTTTGTAAAATATGTATCTTCAGTTACTATATCTCATATCACTTCCAAGGAAATAGATTCTAAGTTTATGCTTCTTGAAGTTCTAATTGTAGGAATTTGCAACCTAAGCACATGAGGTGCTAAAATATTTTATAGTTTTAAGCTTCCTAAGGAAGAAAAACATAACACAAATTTTTATTAGTAATAATAAACATTGTTTGAATTTCTACTTCATGCTATGCACTTTTTATTTCATCTCATTTAATTTTAACAATAACCCTGCACTAGCAATAATACTGTTATTGCCCTTGTTTACATTTAGGGAAACAGAGGCACAGAGAGACTTAGTAACTCTGACCAGGCCACACAGCTAGGACTTGCTGGAGCTAGACTTCAAACCCTTGTAGTCATTTTCTAAAACCCAAGCCCAAGGTTGAGCTTTAACCACTTGGCTGCAAGCGTTCCTGTGCTCTATACATTGCTTTTTATAAGAAATGTAATTTTATACCTTTAAAGTGAAAATCAACTTAGGAAATGATAAATCCAAGATAACCAAGGAGAACTTTAAAAGAAAAGTATTTTCTGACCACAGTCAACTTCTATGTTGTTATAAGCAAAAATAAAAAGGGAGCTGGGATTAAAGAGTAAAATTAAAGGAAAGTATTATAAGCTTTGAAATCTTTTTTATAATTTTTCCTGGAGGCAACTTCAAAAGAATCCTTCCCAGCCTTTCAGTGCCTACCCTTGTGAAGCATGACCAAAGACAAGCAAATGCTGTCTCAGGCCTTCCCTGCAGAGTGCTGCCACTTGTGGTCCAGGGAGGGTTTTGTAAGCCTAGGGCTAACTCTCCCTGTTGGTCCTCTAACAGAAGGATAGCACACACACAGACTTTACTTTGGATAAAATCTATTCCTTAGTTTGTAGAAATCTCTGTGTAGCAAGAGCCATGGAAATGTGTGGTTCTCAATGTTTCCCTATTAGAAAATAAACAATATAGAGGCAGAATAGTGTCTTTGATGATCGTAGTGATGGCTGCATTTCAGTCAGAAAATTGTGAGATATGAGTTTTCATGTGGTTTCTTTCAAATGTACATTATAATGTGTAAGGATTTTAACAAAGCTTCTCTCCTGTGCATTTCTTTTCTTGGAAGCCGCACAAGGAACCTGTGTGTCTAATGTGCCTAATCACAGTGAGATGTTCGATAGGTTTGAGGGGAAGCTCAGCCCTCTGTGGTATAAGATAACTGGGGGGCAGGTTGGAACCGGTTGTGGAACACTTAACGATGGCAGATCCCTGTACTTCAATGGCCTTGGGAAAAGGGAAGCACGGACCGTCCCTCTAGACACCAGGAATATCAGGTAAATAGTTAATTGGTACACTTCTCCACGAGCATTATATTTACCACACCATATGATCTAACCCAGCAATTTTCAACAGGTATGCTGCAAGAATTTCTAAAACAAGCAATACTTGGTCAAATGTTTGGTGCAAAATGTGCTATTTAGTCAGGGGCACTGAGCTCTTTTCTCTTAGACTGTCAAATTTTTAAAAATGAGCATAGCCAACACAATAGAACTCTAGTGTGAATGAATCAAAATTATATGTATTTTTTGTCAGGTCAGCAAAAAGTATATATATATTTTGGTGTGCCACAGAATTTTAGTAATTAGTTTATGTGTGCTGTGAGATGAAAAAGGTTGAAAATCACTCATGTAACCTAAAATGCTGTTTTGTTACTGAGAATTTACATGATAATGTTTCTCTATGTAGATTCCTATATGTAAAAATGAAGCATATCTTCGAGTCTGTAATAAAATAGATAATTTCTACAAAATTTATACCACAATTCAGTAGTCAGTATATATTCATCACATAGACTTGTGTCAGCTTGGTTTTCTAAAGTTCTCTGTTATTATGAAGACAATTTAGTATTATTTTAATGCCAAGTAAGACAAAGTTTGTTTTCAACTTTATATTTTTTGTCTGAAAATGATACATCCTTTTTACCTCAGTTTATTTGTATTCACTTAATAAAAACTGCTCCAGAAATTTAAAATACCTACACTGACACCTACTGGTAAAATTAATAACTGCTTGGTTTTAAGGTCAAATGAAATAATAGTTGCACACCTAAAATAAAACCGTGCGGTTTTTTTTAAGCAATTAAATTATTTGAGAATTGTAGAAATGAAAGAGAATAAATGTTGGACACCTTTAGACCTTATTCCCACTAAAATCTAGGATTCTGTACTATTTTCCACTTTCCACCTCTGCCCTTCCATCTGAGTGAGTCCTGCTCTCAGAAGGGCGCTCGTCCCATGGCCACTCTCCATTGGTTCACCGGGAACTGAGGCATAATTTTATTCACACTGTATCCATCTCAGTCTAAATCAGTAATATGGGTAACTACGTGGCCCTAAACAAATGCAGCATTCAGCTTCTTCTACAAATTTTATTTTTTAAAAACTAACAGTTATTTTGCGACTAATCATTGGAATTCTCAAAATGAACTGGATGCTGCCCTCTTAGGCTTAGGTGATGTTCCTGCAGGGAATCCATGCCTGAATCTGCACCTGCAGTATACAGTTTTGGGGTGCCTCATCAGACCATTCTCAGTGGTGCTTCCTCGTTTAGCTGTGGAACTCTAGTTGCACTTCCTCTTCCGCTCCAAGGGGTAGCTGCACTTACAGCAGGTGGGGGGCCTTGGAGCCACAGCGGCAGCACAGCTTGTGCATGGTGCTGCAGCGCTAGCACAATGATGACATTCCCTTCCTCATCTGGCTTCTGCGGCACAGACCAAAGAACTCATCTTAATGTTAGATTTTTTCCCCATCTTCAGTTTTCAAGAATGGTACTATCTTAACTTAAGGAATTCCCATTTCAGTGATTTCATCTAATTATATCAGACTGTTGAAATGAAGTACGGTTAAACTGTTTCCTTTTGTTTAAATCATTATTACACAATAAAATTAATGTTTCATATGAATTATTTTTTAATGGTTACAGAATAACTTACTTTATAATGCAGGTCATATGCCCTTTATGTTTAAATGTAATGCTTAAGCATTATAGGATTTTTTATGTGTGTCAAAATACAAAAGCTTAAATCTCTCATAAATTCACCTATTTGTAAGTAAACTGGATTTTTTCTCCCTGTCAGACTTGTTCAGTTTTATATACAAATTGGAAGCAAAACTTCAGGCATTACCTGCATCAAACCGAGAGCTAGAAATGAAGGTAAGCTGCTATATGTAATAGAAATTACAGCCTCTAATGGCAAATTAGAGGTTGGGCCAGGATTTTGCAAACCGATCCACTCCCTTGAGTTATTCCTTCTCTTCTGTCCCCCATCATTCATTTGGTAGCTGCATAGAGCCATGATCTCCAAGATTCCTCATCCAGATCCTTAAGCCTGAAAAGCATCATGTCTGTTCTGGGTCAAAGTATATTTGTTTTAGGAAACACCGATCATTTATAACTTTCTACAGAGAGAAAAGTGTAGCACAGACTTTTACATTTGGCGTGGGGGCTAGAAACTTGTTTATATAGGGCATTACTGAATGCAGATGAAATGCTACTTTCTGCCCTAAACATTCTAAGGCTACTAGAATCCTTGGGTAGAAAGAGCAATTCTTGGTAATAATAAACATTAACTTTAACTGAGCATGTGTTATATGCAAAGCACTGTTCCAGGTGGTTTTTCTGTGCTAATTCATTTAATCTCTATCATACTCTTTTGCCATAAGTACTATTAGTAGTCCTATATTACAGATGTATAAACCAAGGCAGAGAGACATCAAGTAATTTACTGAAGATCACGCAGTTAGTAAGTGGATGAACAGGGATTCAAACCACACACTGGCTCCATGACTTAACCTCCATGCTATACTGTCTCTCTCTTTGCCCAGGCCTTTACTCTCTCTAGGCATCCATACCATCTTCTGCCTCAATGATTCAGTTCTGAAAGAAATACAGAAGGCTGGAAGCATATAAGGTGGCCTTCAGGAGCTCCATAAATATGATAAGGTTTCTTAAAGGACTCTGAATGTGAATTGGCTCCTAGCACAAAATCCATGGGCTCTGCAGATGGGTCCTCCTCCAAACCTTGATCTCATAGATGGCATGTGAAGAGTTCTGCAGCTCCCACGTTGGTATTCTTTCAGGCATGACTTTGTAAAACATATTGGCTTAAGCAGTACCCAGTAGAGCTACTGATAGCTCTGTTCATCAATTCTAAATGTCCTTGGCCATATCAGCACTAACTGAAAGCTTTTGTGACTTTTTCTGAGTATCTCAGTACTTTTAGTCTAGTAATTATCCAGATCATTCATTTACTGAAGCAGCAGTCTAGAAACTTTTATAGATCATTTTGTGTTCCCTAATCTCTTCAACAATTATTTATTAAGAAGCTGCTCTAAGCCAGACACTGTTCTAGTGTGCTGCAGATACAGTGCCACCAAAAGACTGATACATCAGTCATGACAAACTAGGTTGTGCTGCAATAACAAACAGCCCTCTAAATAAATCTCAGTGGATTAAAACAAAAATGAAAAGATTTTTCCTTTTCACTATATTTTCATCATGGGTCATCTGAGGTCCTCATTCCAGCACCCAGAATAATGAAGCAGCTGCCAGGCAGATTCTGGATATTGTCAGCCATGTAGCAAATGGAAAGAGAGAGTGTGTTGACAGGGACAGGAAGTGCAAGTTACCACAAACCAGAAGGGGAAGAACCAGTGTGTCACTATTGACCACAGCAGACAAAACCACTGCCCTTAAGGAGGGGGATTTCTAGTGAGAAGAATTAGAAATAAACAATAAAGAAAAGAAATAAGCAGATGTTAGATTGATGATTTGATGAAAATAAATAAACTGATGAGATGGAAAGTAAACTTATAAAGGGGGAAATGTTGATTTAAATAGAATGGTGTGAAAGGGGGCTTCCTGAGGAGGTTAACATTTAAATAGAAATCTAAAGGATGAGAAGGAGCCAGCACAGCTCAAGGGAAGTTTTCCAGGCAGAAGAAACAGCAAAGGTCGGGGGGTGGGAAAGAACTGTGGTGTTGGAGAAACAGAAAGAAGGCCAATGTGACTTGCAGCTCAGAGGTTGGTCTGTAAGAATGGTCTGTATAAGGGGTAGACAGGAGATGGGCCATGCAGGGTCTTGCTGACCGTGGCAAGGAGAAGGGGTTTGAATCCGTGTATGTGGAAACCAACGGAAGGTTTTTAGGCCAGCCAGCAATATAGCATGGTAAATTTTTTTACAAAAGTACCCTACACAAAGTATGTGAAGTTTGAAGAAATGACTATTTCTCAAGCACATACTTTGCCCATGCAGAGATAGGAGCTTTGAGAAGTGCAAAACAGGACAGAGTCCTGTCCTCAGGTCCTTCTTTCCTGATTGGTAAGGTGGAGTATTTTGATGTTTTCTTTAACCCCTTTAATAAAATTACTATTTTGAAATAGTTTGTGGTTGGGATTGTGTGATAACTCTTCTGAAAATTACAAATCCATATCTGCATTTGTATATGAGCTACAAACAAACAAGACCTCTGAGCAAAGTATAGCAGGGAGCATCCACTCTTCATAGGTATGAGGCTCTCCTCTCTACTTAATATCTGATTACAGTGCTGTTACATGCCCTTTGGAGGAAATTCCTGTAGGATCTGTTCAGGAAAAAGAAACTTTTACTCAGCTACTCTTGAGTCATTTTTCTTGAACTCACTACTGGCCATGTAATTCACATCCCATGGCCATTTTTTAGCCTTTTATTAAAAACCAGCTATTAAGCCTTGGCTGGTGTGGCTCAGTGGATTGAGCACAGGCTGCAAATCAAAGGGTCACTGGTTCAATTCCCAGTCAGGGCATATGCCTGGGTTGTGGGCCAGGTCCCCAGTAGGGGTCATGTGAGAGGCAACTACACATTGATGTTTCCGTCTTTCTCCTTCCTGTCCCCTCTCTCTAAAAATAAATAAAATCTTTAAAAAATTTTTTTAAAATACTGGTTCTTAAAATGTAAATCTTTCTGTGGGCTGGAATGGGAGTAAAGGACAGAAAACTGTACTTAAACAATGATTAAAATAAAACTTTAAAAAATGTAAATCTTTCTAAATCCTTGAACAAATCTTTTTCAGTGATAAAGGTAAAGATTTTTTACTTACTCAAGCTGAAGTCTCAATTTACATATTTGGAATTAAAGTCAAAATTAGGCTATTTTCAGTAAGACTGGGAAGAATGCAGATCGAGTTGTAATTTTAAAAGAGAAATGTTTTGCATGACTCAGTAGAGGATCTAAAATAGCTTGGTTTGGTCAGATGTGCAATTTGGTAGATGACACAGCTAATGAGGCTCAGCAATTGACATAAAATACAGATATTGAATGCTGTTTCCCCTTATTTCATTTCTCCACTCTTGTACTTATTGGGGATGCATTTTTTTTATTGTCCCGGAATTAGGGGGTCCTCATCGCTGCAGACTGTATTACTGCCTGAAGGTGTCTGTGACTCTCCTAAAAACAGTAATGAGGAGAAAGGCAACAAATGAACCAAATGGTGTACAGAGCTCATGAGCCATACCTCTCATATTTTAATGTACATCTGAGTCCCTTCAGAGCCTTGTTCAAATGCAGATTCTGAAGCAGTAGGCCTGGGCTGGTATGCTACATAACAAATTACTTCAAAACTGAGCAGCTGAAAGCAACAAATATTTGTTACCTTCCAATTTCTATGAGTCAGGAATTCAGGAGCAGCTTAACTGGGTAGTTGTGGCTCAAAATTTCTCATGAGGTTACACACAAGATAAAGGCCAGACAGGGTGCAGTCGTCCGCATACTCAGCTAGGGCAGGAGAATCTACAATATTCCCAAGATGACTCACATGGCTGTTAGCAAGAGGCCTCAGTATCTCACTATGTGAACCTGTCCATAGGCTGCTTGAGTGTTCTTATGGCCTCTCAGCGGCTTTCCTCAGAGTGAGAGATCATGAGAGAGATCTAGGAAGAAAGTGCAAGGCCTTTTATGGCCTAGTCTCAAAAGTCACATGCTGTCATCCCTGCCATAGTCTGTTTATTAGAAGCAAGTTGCTATATCCAGCCTCACTCAAAAAGAGGAGAATTAAGCTCCACTTCTTGAAGGGAGGAATGTCAAAGAATTTGGGAACATGTTTTAAAACCACCACAGGTAAGTTTTAAATAAGGACTGTTCCCAGGTGATGCAGGTTCTGGTCCTTGGACAATACTTTCAAGTAGAAGATATTAGAAAGGGTTTTATTGTACTGTTGTTTAATTTCTGGTGCTATAGTCTACCTCCTGAATACATCACCCAGGTAACTAAATTAATCTCTCCCCCTCCCCTCCGCCACTCACCTTATTAAATATAAACCATAGCTACACAAATTGATAGCCACAAGTAAAACTAAATTTTAAAGTGCCTGCTCTTTCAGCCACCCAAAATCATGTTAAAAACACATAGTACATATTTTGAGCAAGCATCAAGGGTTGGAGATTGGAATTTTGCCAGATGCTCCTCAACTTAATTAGAATAAACACTAGAAGCAACCTAACTTCCATTTTCTTCAAGATTTTGATGTAACTCTCTCCATTACCCAACACATGGGTGTTACCTCCACTCAATGAAGCATTACCTGCCCATCTCTACACCTGTTTACAGCATACTATCTCCCCAAAGAGTTCCTATTCTTTGAGCTATTTTTATCCTCACTACAAATTATGATTTCTTCTATGTTAAATATGGCAGAATCAATTCTCCTGAGATTTCTCATTTTTTGCATATTAGGCATTATTGTTCCTGCCTTCATCTCTTGTCAGATACAGTGACAATAATTCCATGTGCTATCGATTAGCCTTAAAGGGCTTTGTTTATATTTTATTATAATATTTCTTTAAGTTTAATTATAGTAAAGTCTTTATTATCCAGCATGATAAAGGATAGAAATATTCTGGTCAGTTAATAACAAGGAAATTAAAAAGTTGTTTTATGCACCATGAATAATTAAACATTTTCCAAAAAGATTAGAATATAATAAAATTAATATAACTAATACAACTTTACTAAACACAATTTCTGTGAATACTGAGAAATTATTTTAGTATCCCATCATAATTATTTATATGGAATGTCCATTTCAGGATAAGTTATGGAATAGGCAATCATATAGATGTCAAATATATATATATATATAAAAAAATGGGATGCCCTCTACCCCTCTCATCAAATATATATATATATATATTTATATGTCTCCTGTTGATTTTTCACTGTTTCATCATTAGCAATTTTCCTTTGCATTCAACATTACCTTTTCCCAACTTCTGGCCAAGATGGAGGCATAGGTAGACACACAGTGCCTCTTCGCACAACCAAAATAAGGTCAGCAACAATTTAGAAACAAGATAACAACCAGATCTGAAAGAAAATTGAACTGTATGAAAGTCGGACAACCTAGAAGTTAAAATAGACACATTCATCCGGACCAGTAGGAGGGGTGGAGTCGGGCAGCGGGGCAGAAGGGTCGCAGCACAAAAAGTGGTGGCACTGGATGCATAAGGTATCCCAGGCGCATAAGACATTGAGAGCACAAGACCGAAGTGGGCAGACCCTGGGCACACAGGCAGCTGGCAGGCCCAGCTAGGCAGTGACTGTTAAGGCAGGCACTGCACACAAGGCGCCCGGCTGTCTGGGCCACATTTGCAAACAGATAAACCAGGTGAAACTCAGCAGTGAGACAGACCGCACAACCCAGGGTCCCAGCGCCGGGGAAATAGAACCTTGGGACACTGATTGAAAACACCTGTGGGGGTTGAGGCACAAGGAGAGACTCCCAGCCCCACAGGAAAGTGCGTTGGAGAGACCCACGGGGTCCTAGAACATACACAAGCCCACCCACATGGGAATTAGCACCAGAAAGGCCCAGTTAGCTTGGGGGAAGTGGCAGAAGGGACTGAAATCCAACAGAGAGAGGATCAAGCACCACTGTTTCCTCTCAGACCCTGCCCCCACATAAACGAGGCAACTGGGTTGCCCCACCCTGGAGAACACCTAAATCTCTGCCCCTCATACGTAACAGGCACGACCATACCCCCCACAAAAAAAATGGCTCAAACAGAAGTACAAATCAAAGCTCCAGAGCAAATACTTTTAAGCAACCAAGAGATAACCAACCTATCAGATGCATAGTTCAAAGCACCAGTGATCAGGATGTTCACAGAATTGGTTGAATTTGGTCACAAATTAGATGAAAAAACAAAGGCTACAATAAGAGAAGTGAAAGAAAATATACAGGGAACCAATAGTGATGGGAAGAAAACTGGGACTCAAAACAATAGAGTGGACCAGAAGGAAGAAAGAAACAACCAAACAGAAAAGAATGAAGAAATAAGAATTCAAAAAACTGAGGAGAGGCTTAGGCACCTCCAGGACATCTTTAAATGTTTCAACATCCAAATTATAGGGGTACCAGACGTGGAAGAGGAAGAACAACAAGTGAAAAAGTTATTTGAACAAATAATAAAGGAGAACTTCCCCAATCTGGCAAAGGAAATAGACTTCCAGGAAACTCAGAGAGTCCCAAAGAAGTTGGACCCAAGGAGGTACACACCAAGGCACATCATAATTACATTAGCCAAGGTAAAAATGAAAGAGAGGATACTAGAAGCAGCAAGAGATAAGGAGACAGTAGCCTACAAAGGAGTTCGCATCAGACTGTCAGCTGATTTCTCAAAAGAGACCTTGCAGGCAAGAAGGGGCTGGAAAGAAGTATTCCAAGTCATGAAAGGCAAGGACCTCCATCCAAGATTGCTCTATCCAGGAAAGCTTTCAATTAGAATGGAAGGGCAGATCAAGTGCTTCCCAGATAAGGTCAAGTTCAAGGAGTTCATCATCACCAAGCCCTTACTTTATGAAATGTTAAAAGGACTTATCTAAGAAAAAGAAGATAAAAAACATGTATAGTAAAATGACAGCAAACTCACAATTATTAACAACCACACCAAAAACAAAAACAAAAACAAAAACAAACTAAGCAAACAACTAGAACAGGAACAGAACCACAGAAATGGAGATCACATGGAGGATTAGCAACAGAGGAGTGGGAGGAGGAGAGAGGGGG
>CM052549.1:41362338-41387330 GCA_028533065.1 Trachops cirrhosus | reverse complement strand
GGCTATTTTTTAAGAAAAAAGAACTTATGGCCACAGACAACCATGTGGTGATTGCAAGGGGAAGAGGTGGGCAGAGGTGGAAGAGGGTAAAGGGGGGGGTGAATGGTCATGGAAAAAATAAATAAACAAACAAATAAATAAATAAATAATCCCCTCTCTACAATAAAATAAAAAATAAAAAGGCCTGTAGATATGTAATGCTATCATTTTTTTGCACTGCTTTTTATAGTCACAGCAAAGTGTAATTAAGAGTTAAGGTAACGAAATTGTGTCATTCAGGCATAAGAAATGAAAGCCTTTAAGAAAGTGGAAACTATCCATTTTTCTTTTTTTTCCTTTTTTTAAATTGTTCAGTTACAGTTGTCCACCTTCCCCCGCCATTGCTCTCCCCTGCCCTATCCACATCCCACCTCCCACATTCAGTCCCCCCTTGTCTTCTCCATGGGTCCTCATTACATTTTCCTTGACTTGACCATTCCCCTTCTTTCCCCCATTGCTCCCCTTCCCCATTCCCTCTGGTCACTGTCAGTCTGTTCTTTATTTCCATGTCTCTGATCTTATTTTGCTTGCTTGTTTATTTTGTTGATTAGGCTCACTTATAGGTGAGATCAGATGGTATTTGTCTTTCACCACCTGGCTTATTTCACTTAGCATAATACTCTCTAGTTCCTTCCATGCCATCATGAAGTGTAGAAGTTCCTTCTTTCTTTCTGCTGCATAGTATACCATTGTGTAAATGTAACACAGTTTTCTTTGTTTTTAAGTATATTTTATCGATTATGCTATTACAATTGTCCCAATTTTTTCTCCCCTTTATCCCCCTCTGCCCTGCAACCACCAGCTTCCAGCATTCCCTCTGCCTCAGTTCATGTCCATGGGTTATACATATAAGTTCCTTGACTTCTCCCTCTCCTATACTACTCTTAACCTCCCCCTGATTATTTTCTGCCTTCCCATTATGCTTCTTATTCTCTGTACCTTTTCCTCCCATTTTCCCCCTCCCCACTGATAACCCTCCATGTGATCCTCATTTCTGTGATTCTGTTCCTGTTTTAGTTGCTTGCTTACTTTTTTGTTTTTGTTTTTTAGGTTCAGTTGTTGATAGTTGTGAGTTTGTTGTCATTTTACTGTTCATAGTTTTTACCTTATTCTATTTTTTAGATAAATCTTGGCTTGGTGATGATGAACTCCTTTAACTTGACCTTATCTGGGAAGCACTTTATCTGCCCTTCCATTCTAAATGATAGCTTTGCTGGATAGAGTAATCTTGGATGTAGGTCCTTACCTTTCATGACTTTGAACACTTCTTTCCCACTCCTTCTTGCCTGTAAGGTCCCTTTTGAGAAGTCAGCTGACAGTCTTATGGGCACTCTTTTGTATGTAACTCTCTCCTTTCCTCTTATTGCTTTTCAGATTCTTTCCTTACCTTTAATCTTGAGCAACTTAATTAAGATGTGTCTTAGTGTATTTCTTCTTGGATCCAATTTCATTGGGACTCTCTGAGCTTCCTGGACCTCCTGGAAGTCTATTTCCTTTGCCAGATTGGGGAAATTTTCCTTCATTATTTTTTCAAATAAGTTTTCAATTTCTTCCTCTTTCTCTTCTCCGTCTGGCACCCTTATGATTGGGATGATGGAAGGTTTCAAGTTATCCCAGAGGTTCCTAAGCCCTCCTCATTTTGTTTGAATTCTTGTTTCTTCACTCTGTTCTGGTTGAATGTTTATATCTTCCTTCTGTTCCAAATTGTTGATCAGAATCCAGGTTTCTGTCCCTTCACTGTTGGTTCCCTGTATATTTTTCTCTATTTCACTTTTTCACTTCTTCCTCTATTTTGTGACCATATTCAACCATTATTTTGAGCATCCTGATTAGTGTTTTGAACTCTGCATCTGATAGGTTTGCTATCTCCTTGTCACTTAGCTCTTTTGCTAAAGTTTTGATCTGTTCTTTCATTTAGACCATATTTGTTTTGGTGCACCTGTTAAGTTTTGAGGGGCAGAACCTTGGGTAATCACTAGGGCAGGGCAACCCACATCACTGCATTGTGGTGCTATATGTGGGGGAGTGGTTAGGAAGAGAACAATGCCACTTGCTCAGCTCTTGCCCCTCTTTCAATCCCTTCCACCACTACCCACAAGCAAATTGGGCCCTTCTGGTGCTATTCCTGGGTGGCTGGGTTTGTGAATATTCTAGGACCCCATGGGCCTCTCCAGTGGAATCTCCTGTGAGACTGGGAGCTTCTCCCACTGCCACAACCCCCACAAGTTTTTACAGCCAGAGGTTTTGAGTCTTTAGTTTCTGCCACTGAAACCCTGGGTTTCTCAGTCTGTCTCTCTCCCTAGTTGTTCCTCCCAGCTTATCCACATGCAAATGTGGGATCTACTGGTCAGTCAGCCTCTTCCTCACCCACGTGGTCCACCACCTTGCCACCATCCTCTCTGCCCTGGCTGCCCATCTCCATCACTCCTACCAGTCTGGATGAATTTTTCTTTAACTGCTTGGTTGTCGGACTTCCATGAATTTTGATTCTCTGGCAGTTCTGGTTGATTTTTGTTTTAAATTGGTTATTATCCTTCTTTTGGTTGTGAGAGGAAGCAAAACATTTTTACCTACACCTCCATCTTGGTCTGAACTCTAAATGTACCACAGTTTTTTCATCCATTTATTTACTGATAGGCACTTAGGCTTTTTCCAACACTTGGCTATTATAAATAACACTGCTATGAACATTGGGGTGCATAGCTTCTTTTGAATTGGTGTTTCAGGATTCTTAGGGTTTAATCCCAGCAGTGGAGTTGTGGGTCAAAAGGCAGTTCAGTTCTTAGTTTTTTGAGGAAATTCCATACTGTTTTCCACAGTGGCTGCACCAGTCAGCATTCCCACCAAAAGTGTACAAGGGTTCCCTTTTCTCCACAACTTCGCCAGCACTTGTTTTGTTTTTTGATTGTATGTATGTATGTTGTGTGTATGTATGTATGTTGTTTGTATGATAGCCATTCTGGCCAGTGTGAAGTGATATCTCATTGTGGTTTTAATTTGCATCTCTCTGATGGCTACTGATGCTAAGCATCCTTTCATATGTCTATGGGCCCTCTATATGTCCTCCTTGCAGAAGTGTCTGTTCAGGTCATCTGCCCATTTTTTAATTGGCTTGTTTGTCTTCCTGGTGTGGCGTTGTGTGAGTTCTTTATATATTTTGGAGCTCAAATCCTTGTATCATTGGCAAACATATTTTCCCATGTGGTTGGTTCTCTTTTCATTTTACTGATGTTTTCTTTAACCATTCAGAAGCTTTTTAATTTGATGTAGTCCCATTTGTTTATTCTTTCCTTTACATCCCTTGCTCTAGGGGACATATTGGTGAAAATATTGCTGCATGGGATATCTAAAATTTTCCTCTCTTCTTTTCTAGAACTTTTATTGTGTTGTGACTTATATTTTTTTTATCCATCTTGAGTTTACTTTTATGTATAGTGTAAGTTGGTGGTCGAGTTTCATTTTTTTGCATGTAGCTGTCCACATCTCCCAATCCATTTTTCTTTTTAAACTGGACCAAATATGGCTTCTTGATCATTACATGTCAGTTATTTAGCTGACATGATCCAAGTTAGGTGTGGAAAAGTCAAAGGAAAATAATTTTTCAAATGAAATAAGATTACTTAACATACATGTTTTTGCTTTCAGGAAGGATTAAGGATGCTTATTTCAAGAGATCTGGACTGTACCAATACCATGTATGTCCAGTTTTCACTTAGATTTATAGCAAAAGGTAAGTCATTTCTATGGGTATGATTTTATTATTTCCCTTCTAGAAAACTCCCCCATGCATGCATGTGCAATTCCTCATCCACAAAAAAATAATGTCTTTGAGGTCCATAAATTTTGTTGCATGGAAAAGCTAACAAATTTGAGTATATAAATATTCACAAATGTTTTTCTATAATAAAATTCATCTTAATGTAAGGGTAAGACTAGTGATTTTATAATAATTTCATATAGCTACAATAATCATACTAGTTCTGTGGTAGTTAAATTTATCATCGTGTCCCTGAGTCTTTTTCTACCACTACTTTCTAGCTGTAAGAATTATTTAATTAAAAATTATACAGCTTACAATTTTTAATTTATAATTACAAGATAAAAATTAGCATAACTTTTTAACTTAAAAAAAATTTTGTTTTTTCTTTATAGATATGAATTCAAAAAAGCCAACTCTGTCACTCTGACCTTTTATATTAACTAAATAACCTTCTTGACAAGTAATGTCATTTGGATATAACAATTTTCAAGTAGATTTTTTATTGTATCCTGATCTTTAAATGTTTGACCCTTTGTAAAGTTGCGATGCCTGTAGAATCAAAAATCTTTTGTGTCATATTTTGTAAATAAACCACAGAAAGATGTGTGTTTATAGCTGGAAAGAGAGAGATACTATTATGTGAAAATCCAAGATTTGTTTTGTTTTTTGAGATATATTCATACAGAAAATTCAACCTGTGATCACTTTAAGTTGCCTCTTACGCGTTTGGACTATACAACTTCTATGTGAATATATGTCAGCTTATGCAGCTTATGCAAAAGAATAGTCTAAGAGTATACTGTTTGCCCATTTTTAGCACAATTTATTTTATACTTGTGTTATCTCATTCCTAGGTACTCCAGAGAGGTCGCACTCTATTCTATTACAATTCTCTGTCAATGGGGGCATCACTTGGCACCTGATGGATGAATTTTATTTCCCTCAAATGACCAACATACTTTTCATTAATGTTCCTTTGCCATACACTGCCCAAACCAATGCTACAAGATTCAGACTCTGGCAACCTTATAATAATGGTAAAAATGCATATGTTCTCTTATGATGAAAACTGTGGCATGTTAACGTGTTTGTTTCTAAGGTGGGAAGAAGTGTGTCAGCTGAGTAGTTTAGCTATTCATCACAACATTTTACATGCTTCACTTTTGAGAAGTTCCAATGAGTATTTAACTTTGTGTGTATCTTTATCATCTCTTCATATTTGACTCATAAATTCTCTTGCTGATGTAAATATAGCTGAATCTTGTCACAGATCTAAAGTTTTTGAAAAATAACCCAGCATTACCATTAGGCACTCATCAACTGTAACTACATTTTTGCTGAAATCGCTTAGGAATACGTAGTTCTTTGAGTGTGGCATTTTATTAGTGAGATAGAATATTATAACAAATTGCTAAGACAAAGTGAGAGGGATTTACACCAAGCAGATAATGCAGAAAGATGAAATGTTTTTATCACATATACTTGTTTCAGTTAAGTCAAAGGGAATGGATAATTAATAGCATTTCAAAATGGTTAAAGAAGACGATTTTACAAATCTTTAATGTTTATCATGTCCTATATTTTTATTTACTGCTGATTATAAAGGACCAAACTCTACCAAATTATGCACTTAATGGTCTGTATAAGCATGGAGGTATCACATTAAGTAGATTCTTTGCAGAGGTAATACAGAAATAAATAAAAACAATGTGCTGCCATCTCTAAAATTTAACCTGAGTATTTTCTTTATAACTAATAAGTTAAAATAAGTGTTTTTAAATAGTTGTGAACAGGAAGCATAATCTTTTATGTTTTGGACCTTTTATATTTATATGAAATATAATCTTTTATATTTAGACCAGATAAAAATCCTAAAAAGAATGTAATCAGTTTCACAGTCCAGAGGATATTGTCTTTGTGTTATGTTTGAATATTTACCTGATTTTTCTTTATTGTTTTCACCAACTGCTTTCAAAACTATATATATATATGGAGGGAGAGAAAGAGAAAGAAACAGAGAAAAAAAGAGAAATGACCATTTAAATCATCAGGTTCTTTCTACAGGCTCCTGTTTACAGATTTTTTTATATTTTATAAGAATTGTACTAAAAGTAGGAATCAGTGAAAAACCAATAGAGGGAAATCTTGAGGTTTCTGCTTGGCATGATCTCATCACCTTGTTTCCAGTTCAATGTAAACAGTGGTTGTTTTTTTCTTCAAAAGTGGCCTGGATTCACCTTTCTTATCTACTTAGCAATATCTTCCTTAAACACCCAACATAAGTCATAGAATCAAATTCTAGTTTTCTGTATATTTCTACATATATTTAAATAAACATAGATGTTTTGAAAAGCATTAAGAAAAAATAAGGTATATAACAGCATTTTATTCTGTATCATTTTTAACAATTAAATAAAATTGTGCATTAGGCAATGTTTTAATAACCATGGTCCTTAGTGTGACAAAAGTATGATGTTAAACCATAGGTTAACTCTAAAAAGTCATAAGTTACTCTTTGAACAGACTCGGTAGTGTACCTCCTGTTCTAAGCCTGCAGGCTGACTGCCAATGCTCACAGATCCAGATGTCTTATATATTCCCCAAAACCACGAAAACAAACTCAACGCTCACTCTTACCAGTGGGAGGGTCTGTAGCCTCACTATGACAAAAAAGACAACACACTTTCACAAGCCGTTTGTCACATCTTTCTTGAATTAATACTGCCCTGACTGGTGTGACTCAGTGGATTGAGTGCCAGCCTGCAATCCAATGGGTTGCTGGTTCAATCCCCAGTCAGGGCACATGCCTGGGTTGTGGGGCCAGGCCCCACTTGGGGGTGCATGAGAGGCAACCACACATTGATGTTTCTCTCCCTGTATTTCTCCCTCCCTTCCCCTCTTTCTATAAATAAATAAATAAAATATTTTTTAAAGGCTGCTCCATTCTATGTAAATTTAATATAATTGAAAGCTTAATTTGTTTCACACTGTTAGTATAATCACTGTGAATACACTGTTATATAGTTAGTATTTCTTTGTGTAGAGGCATATGTTTAACCTATTGTTACTGAGTTCCTTCTGTTCTTTACATTCTTCCAATGAGCAAAATATCCATCTGATTTTCACCATTGAAAAAACTTGCTTTATCCAAAAATGCCTTAGGTAAGAAAGAAGAAATCTGGATCATTGATGACTTCATTATTGATGGAAATAATTTAAACAACCCTATAATGCTTCTGGATACATTTGACTTTGGGCCCAGAGAAGACAATTGGTTTTTCTACCCTGGTGGTAACATTGGTCTCTATTGCCCATATTCTTCAAAGGGAGCACCGTAAGTATTGAATTCAGAAACTAAAAATGAAAGCCCTGCTCTATACAAATCACAATGAACTCTTGCCCAAATGGATTCCTTGGTTTTTTTTATATATATAACAGTGAGGAAGATTCAGCCATGGTGTTTGTTTCAAATGAAGTGGGTGAGCATTCCATTACCACTCGGGACCTCAGTGTAAATGAGAACACCATCATACAGTTTGAGGTATGTGGCTTTGTTCCAACAGAAATACTTTAAATTTTATCTTGTACAAAACCTAGGAAAGAGGAGGGAAATCTCATGTAATTTCATGCATCATGACTTTCTGTTTTTATACAAGGATTAAAGAGGTTTTATATCATAATTCATTTTTATTAGCAGAACCAATTGTCATTCTAAGGTTTATTTTTTAATTTTTGTCCTTTCTTTATGACACAATCTCCCCATGTACTACTATAATGGGAAGTTGATTAAATAAATTATTTTAAACATTATAAATATAAAAAGGACTACACTATTTTAGTATTATTATTTTCATAATAATTTTTATGTGTTATTTAGGACCCAAGTCAATGTAACTATAGTCTATATTATGCCAACACATTTATGTAATATTTATCATCGTGTCATGAATTTTACTGATAAAACAATGTTGCACTGTTTTTATCATTTCTGTTTATTTCATTAGTATTTATGAACTATATTTTTCAAGAAAGCAAATTAATAATACATTAAAAACCCTGTATGTATTTCAAAAACTTAGATAAAAGCAGCAAAACCCAAGTTGCATTACACCAATGTTCAATAGTATTAACTTCCAGAGATACTTGTGTCATATCATGTCCATACCAACCGTTTGGCAGACTTACTTAAAATAGCATCTAATGGCATCAACACAGATTTAAATACTTATTTTAGATTACTTCTCAGTATTCTCTAAATTAGAGTTGTGTCTTTCATCTTAAAAGTCAGGGACCAAATGATGCCTTAGCAAAGAAATTATTCTGTATCTATTCTAAATTCTCTGTTATATTTTCTGATTTTACTATGTTACCTGTTATATTTTCTAAAAGTTATGCTTTGAATGTTAGTAAAAAGTAGCACCTCTGGCCCTCAAGAGTTCTATTATCCAAAGAATGCAGGTGGAAACCAATGCCTATGGTTGAGAAGGTTATCAAATCTCAACAGTTTACTCACCAGAAAGTAAGAGGAGTAAGTTCAACAACAATCAATGTTATATAAATATAGATACACATATATCTGATCTGGTTGCTATGATAAGCAAGAAAATGTTAAACCCAATGGGAAGAGGAAAACATTTCATAGACAAAATCACATGCATTTATTTAATTAAGTTTTAGTTTAATTTACATGGGAAACAGAACAGACTGGTTATTTTCTCAATGGTGAAAAAGGTCTTTCTGAGAATGCTCTCCCCATGCCCAAGAAATGGCATTTCAATATTAAATACATGTTGAAGATTCTCCTTGTGCAAAACTGGGATTACATATATTCTAAAGTTGTCACAAGAATGACAATAGGTCTTCCTGTCTAGCAGACTCAAAAAACTTCATGGTTAGAATTAGGGAAATAGTCTTTTCATTACTATTTGACTTGTCTATGAAAGTAGGCCAGAAGTAAGATTTGGGATTCTGTGCCAGCCTCTGCCTTACCCACTTTCTAGTTTTTTATAAAATGAGGGAAAATAAATTCTTCATGAGACCCGTTGAGGTTCTTTATGAAAAAGTATTATTTAAGGGTAATACATGATATTATTCAAGCAAAACAGAATTCCATAGTGTTAAATATTTCAGCAAGACAGTTTTCAGGAAAATGGACTCAAGAGTAATGAAATGGTGAATCATTTCAAGGCTTGCTGCTTTGAGATAATCTGTATCATTTTTTCTTTTTCCACAAGATCAATGTTGGGTGCTCAACTGATAGCTCATCTGCTGATCCAGTAAGATTGGAATTTTCACGGGACTTTGGGGCAACCTGGCACCTGCTGCTCCCTCTCTGCTACCACAGCAGCAGCCATGTCAGCTCCTTGTGCTCCACTGAGCACCACCCAAGCAGCACCTACTACGCAGGAACCACGCAGGGCTGGAGGAGAGAGGTTGTGCACTTCGGGAAACTGCACCTTTGCGGGTAAGGACATGGTGCTTCATGCCACATTTATTTTTCATTGACAGTTTTCTTCCTGACATCATCATTGACTTTATTGGGGGAAATCTCCACCTTACACCTTACACTTAAAACAGACTGATGTGTGTTTAAAACACAGGACACTGAGCTAACGCACTACTAACTTATGGTTTGGAGATGGATTTAAAAGAGCACATGGGGATTGTACTCTGTTGGGTGGTTCATGTCCCTGTGGGTCTTTATTAGATAAATTAAAGAGCAACAGAAAGATGGTTTTCCCCTAATGTTGTAACCCTTTCCCACTCCCTCCTCCTTCACAATATAAATGGAGTTAGAATTGTATGACTTTCAAATATCTACCTCTGTTTCTCACACCAGGAGAAGACACATGTGGAGCATGGAAGCCCACAGAATATTCCAGTGTCTCATAAAAAATCATTAGCACTCTTCCCCCAGGCATTTCTAGTTTTTCAACCTCTCTCAGCATTCTTGTTATATATACAGGGTGGGCAAACATAAGTTTACAGTTATGAGTACATGAAACAGAGTTTATTCTTGTATTGTTATTTAGTAATTATTATATAATTTTCTATATGAACAACTGTAAACCTATTTCTGCCCCATCCTGTATTTGACTCTTCTGTTGAAAATCTATTTGGAGATGAAAGACTTCAATTCTAACAAAAATGAAATGAAAAGTATAGTTCAAAAAAATGAAACTAATAATATAAGTGAATAAAGAGAGAAACTCAATAAAGCAGCCTGCCTAAAATTTGTCTTTGCCCTCAGAATAAAGAACTTATAATTTCAGGGTATGTCAAAAAAAGAAGAAAGTATTAATATCATACTTTCAAGATGGAAATAGATTTATATTCCTAATATGAAACAGCATGATTAGAAGTCTTGGGTCTTCAAGCAAAACTACTAGTACTTTTCCAAAAGGACCAAAGGGAATTTTCAAAAGTCTGAAGTTTTTTTTGAACATAAATCTATTTATATTTCATATAAGCAGCATAATTTTTATAATTTAATTGTTAAGGGCTTTAATATTTTGTGTTGTTGAACATATTATTTATTAATTCTTGCTATTTACAGCAGGATATTATTCTAAGAGATGACCTGTTTTTCTGAAAAAGCATTACTAAGGGGCTGGGGTGAAAAAAAAGCACTACTAAGCAAAATGCCCTCAAGGATCTTTAAAAGTGAGAGCTGAGGAGGCAAGGAGGGTCTCTGGAGACCATAGGAATAGGTAGAGCTGAGGACTCAGCCAGCACAGCCAGGAAACTGCTATGGGGTGGGGGGGATAAGCTTGTCTATAAAAAAAATCGGGCATGGGTAGCTCAGGAAAAACTTTTATCCAAAATTGGTTGTATTATTCAATATGACATATTACAAGAAATATAGAGAGACATAGTAAAATGTAGAAGAAATTATTTGAAACATGCTGGGGGATAATAACATCAACTCCACTCAGGAAATATGAGGCCATCAGCAACAAAAGTTGTGATACTCGTTTTTATCATGCTGATATTAACATCATTTAGCAACCATAGCTCTCATTTTCTAGAACTCATGATTCCACACTTCTAGAAAAGAAAATCTGAACCTGTCGGCTATGGCCAGAAAGCCAAGTATTGCAACAGAAAAATGGCTGCCCCAAATCCCTGCTCATGGGCAGTTTAGGCAGGAAAAAGCCTAGACAACCAATCACTTAGGCACCTATGGCCAATACTATGACCATTATGGTATGAGAAGCTCTAGGTTTTTAATTTAATGGACCTCTAATTTCCTTTCATTGCCCAGCTAAGCATTACATTAAAGAGGAAACAACTCTACATATGGGTTATAGGCCATGACTTTAGATTATTTTGACAACTGAGACTTGCTTCAGTAAGTTCCCACATGGGAATAATACTGTTTAAAAGAGCAGGAAATAAGGTCACAAAGATCTGCCAATCTGAGGTTCTGAGTGAAGAGACCCATTCTTAGGAGAGTTCTCTGGTTTCATGGAGCCTGCCTCACTTAGCATTTGGTTATGTCCACCAGGCTATGTTTGCACATAAGTCATGGTGATGTGACTTGGCAATTTGAGCAAGAAAAATGCAGAGATCCATATTTTCACTGACTGGTACAGGATGTCAGTTTAAAATATACCTCCCCCAATTATAAAGGCACAGAATTTAGACCATCATATTATTTGTATTCCATGTCATTTTTATTTCTATGAAAAGAAAGTAAATCTGTTAAGGAAGCATGCTCACTCTCACGATGGTATAAAGCTATCTTTCAAACTGCCTTCAACCATTTCTGCAAAAAAGAACTTGCCTCCATAATGTTGTCTAGCCCTAGTTTCAGGACAAGAATTAAAAGTCTTCTTAAAACCCACACAGGCATGAATTGCTGGAAGGCAAAAGTTAAATTTTCTCTAACTCAGTGAACCATCCCTTGGTTTGTATTCAACATTGTACATAATAATGGCACAAGTGCTAGATCCTAAAAAAAAAAAAGTGTAACCCATGTTTAGAGTACCACTTTCTATGCATTTGCTGGACAATGAGCACCATAAAAAGTATTTTAAATGTTATCAGGTGCAGAAATGGCCATTTTTGCCTCCATGTATAATCAATTCACATTTGAAGTGTAAGTATTGAGCTTCCATTGAATTTTATTCACATCACCTTTGTGTTCTTTTTGTCTAAAGTCTTTTTTCTTTGAAACTCCTAATTGATTTTGCTTTATACAGCTTCATAATGAGTCAACCAAAATCCTTATTTAGTGAAAGCACTGTTGTGTGTTTGAAACTTTAAGTTTACATTTAAAGAACAGATCCTTTTGAATACCACTGGCTTAGGAGAACAGATGCTGACATTTGCCAGGGAGGGTGGCAGTGAGAAATTTTCAAAATAAGATTTTAGCAGAAGGCAACCACAGTGAGACCAGACCTTTCAGATGGTTAATCATAGCACTTACAGTTTCTGTGTCAAGGCAGGTGAACAATAATAAATATCCAACCAAGGTGGTTCATTTGTATTCAGAACATTTGAATAAATAAGAAGTTAAAAGACCATGCAGGCTTTTGTTCAAAGGAAAACTCCAGCCATTTCCCTCAACTCAGCAGTCTGAAAGTTCAAAAGGTAGGAAGAGCTTCTTGCCAAGACTAAACTCTGGTAAGTATTTGAAAGTAAAATTTAATTATGAACTGGCATTTTGGGGGCAGCTTAATATAGTTAGAGTCTTGCTATAAACAGTGAAATGAGGGTTAAAATTATATGGAGGAACTTGACTCCTTCTGTTTTACTCTCTACCAAACTTTAGAAATCTAATAAAGTCTTCTAATATTGACTTCTAATTTCTGTTTAAAAAATTATTGTGTATTTGGTTTCTATGATAGTTGAAAATTGGACAGATTCACAGGATACCAAAATGAATATACATGCCATCTCTATATCTGTCCCCTCTAAAATAAATCCTTCTTCTCTGAACTGAGTTTTACACATAATAAAATATACTAAACTATTTCTGGACTTCTACCTAAGTATGTAGGTTATTTCCAAAGGGCTAAATTGTCATCAACAATATAAGACAATTCACTTGCAAATAAAAAGAAAAATTACCTTTGATACAATAAGAAATTAAGAACTAAGAGACATCTGTCTAAAATAAATCTAATTTTCTCACTCCTCTCTTTAAAATAATCTTTTGGGGCTCTCTTGCCAGTAGAATAAAATCCAAAACACCTTAGTTTGGCTGTTAAGGCTTTTCATAACAAAACATACAACAAAGATTTATTGAGCACCCAGTGCATCTACACACTGTATGGGGTGCCATGGAAGGTGCAAAGAAGAAAAAGGTGTGGAGATTGGCTCCTAGGAGTTCACAGCCAATAAGGAAAATAGGTATGCTTTTAAATACATGCACCTGTGGTAAGTATAATAATGGAAATTTCATCAAAATTATGGAAGAGAGAGAACAAGAGAGACTAATTAAATGATTAGTTATTTGCTATATGACCCAGTAATTTCACTACTTTACCCAAAAGAATTGAAAATAGGTATTTAAGCAAATGCTTACTCATGAATATTCCCAGAAGCACTACTCACAATAGCCACAAATGTCCATCAGCTGGTGAATGGATAAATAAAGTTGGTGTACTGATATGGACTCTGGCCAGCAGTGTCAGCAATGTTGTGGATGTGACAAACAAATTCACACAGACTGTAGAAGTCCTGTGGAGAAAAGTGACAGCATGGCCACTCTCTGAGTCAGAGAGTGCCCTGACCCTTGCCTGGACAGGCTTTTATTGCTTTCTGGGAGCATTATATCAGGGAAGGTCCTCATTCATTATTGTCAAGTAGTAATGATCAAACAATAGATAACATTCAAAGAACTATGAGGGCTTATTCTGAGTCAGGGTCACTTAGCTGAAGGACCACAAAACTTTGGCAAACAAACTCATTTTATGCTTGGACCCTTATCAGAAAATTGAGGACATTCTTATCAAAGCAGTTTTCACAGTATTTTATGCATTCTTTCTTAGGCCTGATCACCCTGAGGAAGGACCTGTTCCTGCCTAGGGCTTTACCACCCTCCAGCATTGTTTCAGGCTTAGGTTGAGCAGGGGAAGTAAGGCAGCCAAGAGATTAGGACACTTCTTATGGACAGAATGAGGACTCAGACTATGTCAAAGCTGAGGGGTGAGGGTCCATCACCCCCTTTTTTTATAGTCCCCCAAGTACTTCCCTGAGGGCCCCTTCATGATCGTGCCTGTCCTCAAGGGTCATCCCTCCTTTGAAGAATTTTACCCATCATTGGCTAATCAGTCATCCATCTGGGGCCAAGCAGGATAAAGTAAAAGGGGGCAGAGGCAGCACCTCTGCCAGGAAGATAAGCTTTGCCTCCTTAGTGGCTTATGTTCCTAAGGTCCTTTAGTCATGGGGGGTTACAGCTTCTGAAACCAGGCAGGGCATTTCCTAACAGTATACTCATACAATGGAATATTATTCAGTAAAAGAAAGAAGTGAAATTCTGATATCTGCTACAACATCAATGAACCTTGAAAACATCTTGCTAAATGAACAAAGCCATACACTAAAGGTCACATACTGTATGAGTTCATACCCAGAATAAGTAAATCCATAGAGACAGAGAGTAGATTAGTGGTTGCCACAGGCAGGGAGTAGGGGGACTGCTTAATGCGCACAGGGTTTCCTTTTAGGGTGATGAAAATGTCTTAGGACTCTGTAGAGGTGATGGTTGGTCAGCACTGTGAATCTGCTAAATGCCTCCAAATTGTATACTTTAAATAGTTAACGGTTACTTTGTGTTATGTGAATTTTACCTCAATTAAAATAAAAGATTAGTTATACAGAGTGTAGTTAGTAGGATGGAGAAAGCTTCACCCAGAAAGTCAGTATTGAAAAAGTTTGAATTTTGACATAGTGATAGAATTGGGAAGAGCTTACTGGAAGCAAGAACCTTATTGGCAAAATCCCACTGAGGAATGAAGTTGGTATCCCTGACATGTTGAATTATGTTTTCTCTTTCTGAGTGTGGTACAGTGGTAGTAACTGCCCACTGCTCATTGATCAGATGTGCTTACTTTGAAGGTATGTTTTTCTGTTGATTAGATTTTGAAAGACTTGTACCTCTTTTTCAGATCTGTGCGTTTCAGATGGTACCAAGGATTTTACCCTGCTGGCTCTCAGCCAGTGACATGGGCCATTGATAATGTCTACATTGGTCCCCAGTGTGAAGAGATGTGTAATGGACATGGGAGTTGTATCAATGGAACCAAGTGCATATGCGATCCTGGCTACTCAGGTCCAACCTGTAAAATAAGCACCAAAAATCCTGATTTTCTCAAGGATGATTTTGAAGGTTATCTTTTCTTATAAATTATATGTAGCTTTGTGAAGGAATTTACATATTAAACACAAGGTGTAATATAAAAGTAATCATTAAGTTCTACTCTAATATTTCATTATTTATTCCTACAATTGAAACCACCCAAGTCTTCATTTACTTCTGATTTATAGGGTTCCATTGTTGAAACAATGGCCATTGAGAGTGAACAAGAACATAATTGAGAAAAACTAAGGTTATTTTCATCACTCTCTTTCACATGTAATTTCTCATTAATGGTAATTTTATAAAATTTCTATGGACAGCTAATCTTCTTGGGTGGAGGGAACAAGTTTCCAGAGTAAAAATTCCTTTCATTACTTCATCACCAACCGATTAATTAGCCTCTTATCATTTTCTGTACCTCAGTTATACCTAGAATCTAATGTCATTATATGTGAAGATAAGGCTAAAACACGGAAAAAATGTATATAATGTAATAATTAAAATTATCCTCAATTATATATTCTTTGGATATGCATTCTATGCATATCCATAGTTTGGATAAAACTATGGGAAAATATCCTCATAAAAGAAAGTCTTAAACAAATGTTATAACTATGCTAAGATAATGGGATTAAAGATTTTTTCTTTTTCCCAAGTAGCATATAAAATTGTTATATTTATGGTTTTAAGGTACATTCTAACATTATATTTAGGTATATCAATACATTATTTATTTAGTCATAAAAAGGAATGAAATGCTGGTACTTACTACAATGTGGATGAACCTTGAAAATATCATGCAGATGAAGAAGTAACATACCAAAGGCCATATATCATATGATTCCATTTATATGAATCATTGAAAATAGACAAATCTATAGATATAGAAAGCAGATTAGTGGTTACCAGGGACTGGGTGAGAGGGAAATGAGGAGTGACTGTCTAATGGGGACAAGGTTTTCTTTACAGATGATGATAAATTTCTGGAACTAGGTAGCAGTGATTGTTACACAACATTGGGAATGTGGCAAATGCCACTGCATTGTTCATCTTAAAATGATGAAAATGCTAAATTCTATGTTATGTGCATTTTACCATACTCAAAAAACTGAAGTAGGTCTAAGATGAATATCTGAGGAGATCTGAGAGCTAGTTTTGAGAGCTATTGTTTAATAGAAAATATTAAATTATACTAAAATTTCTCCCATTAAAACTGTGGATTTTTAAAAAATTTTTTTATTGTTGTTCAATATCATCCCCATTTCTCCCCCATTGCTCTCTCCTGCCCTGCCCAACCCCGGTCTTCCACATTCAATCCTCCTCACCCCGTTCTCCTTGTCCATGGGTCCTTCATATACATGTTCCTTGACTTGACCCTTTCCCTTCTTTCCCCTGTTATCCCCCCTCTCCTGCCCCTCTGGTAACTGTTAGTTTGTTCTTTATTTTATATAACACTTGTCTGCCCTCACAGTAGCAAGGACACAGTGAACCCTGTGGAAAGGCCACATCACACTCCCTATTCACTGATGAGCCAGTGTCTTTTTTTGAGGTGTAGAGATGCAGAAAGGAGGGGCCTATCTGGCTGGACCATAGATACTCAGGAAAGGGTCCCCTCCTTTTGTCATGTGAACCCTTAAATTATATAGCCAAAGTTAAACAATTCAAATATGCTAAAATGTTGAAGAGACCTCTTATCCCAAATTCTATGACTTTGATATTTATGACTTCATATTTTAAAACTACACAAAGCACTTATAATCCTTAAAAAATAATATGACTGTAATTGGAGTCATAGGTAAACCACATATTTCACCTTTTTCAGGTCAGCTAGAATCTGATAGATTCTTATTAATGAGTGGTGGAAAGCCATCTCGGAAGTGTGGAATCCTTTCCAGTGGAAACAACCTCTTTTTCAATGAAGAGGGCTTGCGCATGTTGATGACACGAGATCTGGATTTATCACATGCTAGGTAATCACTTTTGAATGCTGTTGGGAAATTACATATAATGTACAGTGGCAGAAAATAATTGAATCAGAAAGAAGCAGAGATCTCAAAGACAAAATCTTCCATTGGAAGTGCTGTTTCTCTCTTATGAAAAACTCCATTAGGACAGTTTACATAATTTTCATTATAAAACCAGGAGAGCTTTGTGCAATAACTAGATCAGAAACGAAACACAGATAAACAAACAAAGTTAATAATTGGTGTTTTTCAAGATGGTGACTAGGAAATGACAATATTTTACTTTAAATTCAGGAAACTAGTGTTACATCTTCTATAGACTATTTCTCATTAGCACTTGGACTGTGTAGAAATTATTTATGCCATGCTTAGTAGAAAGCCTAATTGAAATATAATACATTCTCAAATTACTCACAATTCATTTTATATCCATTAGCATTTTAAGAACATTTGAAGTGTGACCTTACTTTTTATAAACATTTCTTTCCAATGGTTCACTCATACATACTAAGCACTCATTTTCTAAGTTGAGCACATTCACTCAGTAACAAACATTTTAAACTCGCTCAGAGAATTATATCCTGTCAAAATGTATATCCTTTGACCATTTGATGCGCCAAACACTTAGCCAGGAAAATAAAAAAGAGAATTTACATGTGTAAAATGGAACCCTGACCTATTTTTGCAAGTGAACAAAAAACTGATGTTTTTGTTTTTTGAAACATTTCAGAGTAAATTAAAATATAACATATCCTTCTCTTCCCCCTAAATCTTTATTTATTGAATTTATAAATTTGATTATGCTTCATAGAAAATACAGTTCTATCTGTCGGATAATAATTTTACAGTTAGAAGAAGCAAGATTTTATTTATCGCCATCCTATTTTAGTGCATATGATTTAATTTGATGCTCTTTATTTCAGATTTATCTTTGGCAGCTGAGTTGTCTAATTTAAAAATTATGAGGTTTTTCTAAATAATCTTACATGGTTTATCTATGACTAAATTATTATAAACATTTTCCCAATACAAGTAGAGAATTGGCTAAAAGTTTTTCTCTGTGAATGATTATTATTTTTATAGATATAAATGTCACTTGGCACTAACCATGTTTTTTTATTAATCCAATGTTAAAAGCTCCATTATTTATCTCATTTCTGTAGCATGCTGTGTAGGATTTGCATATATTAACCTCAAAATGCTCCATGTAAAATCCCAATTTTCTCAGGTTATGAGATAAATGAATACCCAGTAAATGGAGATGGGGGAGAGGAGGAACCCATGAAGAATGCATGGCTTTATATATGGAACTATAACCTTTGTTATAAGCTCCAATATATTTCATATGCATGAACTGCATACCTAATTGGGTGTGTGTGTTGGGGTACACATGAAATTTATTCTGCACTACCAGGTAGCACAGCAGCCAGACCAGGCACCAGCCACTTGCCTGCCAGTGATAACATGTGAGCTAGTTTTCATTGGCACCCCAGCTGCTTGCTGCCACTCTGTCTACCTCCCTGCCAGCTGGACAGGCTTCACTGGCTGGCCGCCACAGTTCTTGATGGCCAGTACCATGCATCACAGACCCAGCAGTAGTCAGAAGTTGGCACAGCCCACTGTCACCACCACTCCACACTCATGCTTCCCTGACCCTGGCAAAAAAAAAAAGGCAGAAAAGAGGCCCAGGCTTCACACACCTCTTACAAAAGATGCCTGACCTTTTACGAAGAGACGTTAACAACTGGTGAATTTAAATGTGTCTCCCAAAACCAATAATATGGGAATTTCAGGGGAGAAGGGAAGGGTTTACAGGAACAAATATAGAGGAAACATGGACAAAACTAGGGGGGTTGGAAAGGGGAGGGAGGAGGGAAGGGATGGGTAGGTGGGCTGGAATGGGAATAAAGGATAGAAACTGTACTGAATAAACTAAAATAAAAAAAATTAAAAAAAACTACTGGTATAACCTGAAAATGGACAATTTTGCCAATATATGACATAAACGGCATTGATTATATTCTCCCAGTTTCAGATACTTAGGACAAGGATCCACATTTATCTTAAGTAGGTAACAATACATACTCCCAAACTTGGTGAACCCCTCCCATCTACTTATAGAATAGCCAAAGGGTACAGTGAATGCTCCTTTCCTCAGACTCACCTCTGTGGAGGGGCACAAAATGTAAATAAGGGTGAAGAATTGCCTTTTTTCAGATTTCACATTTTATTAACTCCCTTTCATGTTAAAAAAGAAAATTGGCCTTTGAAATTATTTCCTTGGACATTCATTAATTCATTATATTCAGTAAACCATGCATTCCCTGATTACCCTGTGTGCTTGTCTTTTGCTAATGGTGTGAATTTCTCATGGAAGTAGATATCTACAGTAAATTTACTCATGTCAGATTTGTGCAGTTCTTCATGAGACTGGGATGTGGTAAAGGTGTTCCAGATCCCAGGAGCCAACCTGTGCTTCTACAATATTCTCTCAATGGCGGCCTCTCGTGGAGTCTCCTTCAAGAGTTCCTTTTCAGCAACTCCAGCAACGTGGGCAGGTACATCGCCCTGGAGATACCCATGAAAGCCCGTTCTGCTTCCACTCGCCTTCGCTGGTGGCAACCATCTGAAAATGGGCACTTCTACAGTCCCTGGGTTATTGACCAGGTCAGTCCCTTTAGGGTAACTGCTACAATTTTGTCACTGGAGCTGAATATGGCCTTAGATAGCACTTAGTCCAACCCCTTAGTTCAGTAGAGGAAGCCCAGGACAAACAGTCGAGTGACTAGCCCCATGGCACACAGCTAAATTAGATATGGTGTTTAACTTCCTTTCACTCTTCTTTCCTTCAATTGCCTGAGCCTATAAAAATAAAGGACACAAAAGAGGCCCCAGTTCCTGCTTAGAGAGGATTCTGCCATATGGATACAAGTCCTTTGTCAAGCATGAGACAAGGTTATAATTCTCTGAAAAGGAAAATGTGCAAATTAGCATTGGTGCCACATGCAATAACTCCCGAATCCTCTTTCCTAGCCTTTGAAGAAAAAATAAATAAATCTCCTTAATATCCTATGGACAACTCTAAAGGATCTTCATACATAGTAAAATGCATATCAAATAGAACCTGTTAACAAACTGTAGAATCCATACAAAGAATTAAAATGAAATGCCTTAGGATACAACTGTCCTTAAATAGAAATTTTACATGAAAAATAATCACATGTTAGCCAAATTTTGCTGTACCAATTTGGGCACATGTCGTTTCCAAAGGCACAATTTGGCCCACAGAGGCTATGAATGGTTTTGTCAATCCTTCGATTTGTTTTCTGTAGCTTTTTGCCAGATGGGCAAGCAGACCACATAAACAAGAGCATTCTGAAAGGGCTGCTAATGTTGTGTTTGCTGTATAATGCCAGTTCTGTTCCAACAGCTGAAAACAAACAAAAAAGACTGTACTTTCTTATATCCTTACACCAAATTAAAAATTTCTGTGTTTTTAAAAATACATTCCAGATTCTTATTGGAGGAAATATTTCTGGTACTACAGTCTTGGAGGATGATTTTACAACTCTGGAGAGTAGGAAATGGCTACTTCACCCTGGAGGCACCAAGATGCCTGTGTGTGGCTCTACCGGAGATGCCCTGGTCTTCATCGAAAAGGCCAGCACCCGTTATGTAGTCACCACAGACATTGCTGTGAATGAGGACTCATTTCTGCAGATAGATTTTGCTGCCTCCTGCTCAGTCACAGACTCTTGTTATGGTAAGTATCCCATATCCAGGTAGGGACAGAGGTATGTAAATGAAGTCTCTGATAAGCCTGTAAAAAAAAAACAGGTGCCCTCTAAACCAAACCATAACTGCAGCCTTGAAAAATGTATATAAATTGAGTTTTAGAAGTTTATTTTTAATCATTTTTTCCAGTTATGGTTGACATGTAATATTATATTACTTTCTGGTGTATACACTAGTGATTAGACATTATGTAACTTACTATGTGATCATCTCGATAAATCTTGTACCCATTGGACAACATACAAAATTATTAGAATATTATTGTCTATATTCCCCATGTTGTACTTTATATCCCCATGTTGTACTTTATATCCCCATGACTATTCTGAAACAACCAATTTGTACTTCTTAATAACTTCACCTTTTTCATTCATGTTGAGAAATCAGCTGAAGGTCTTATAGGAGCTCCCTTGTAGTTACTAACTGCTTTTCTCTTGCTGCTTTTAAGATTGTATTTTTGTCTTTAACCTTTGGCATTTTTATTATCATGTGCCTTGGTGGGGGTATCTTTGGGTTCATCTTCTTCGGAACTCTCTGTGCTTCCTGGACTTTTATGTCTATTTCATCCAGCAGATTAGGGAAGTTTTCTGTCAATATTTTTTCAAGTAGGTAATTTCTTTCTTTCTCTTCTCCTTCCAGCACCACCATGATACAAATATTGGTATACATGAAGTTCTACCAGAGGCTTCTTGCATTATCTTCATTTTTTAGGATTCCTTTTTCTTTTTCCTGTTCTGATTCAGTGTTTTTTGCTTCCTTATATCCCAAACCGTTGATTTGATTCTCAGCTTCATCTATTCAACTGTTGATTCCCTGTAAATTATTCTTCATTTCAGTTAGTGTAGTCTTTATTTCTGATGGGTTCTTTTTTGGTTTGCATACCTTTTTCATGCTTACTATTTCTTTATTGAAGTTCTCACTAAGTTCACTGAGCATCCTTATAACCAATGTTTTCAATTCTGCATCTAGTAGATTGCTTGTCTCCGTTTTGTTCATTTCTTTTCCTGGAGTTTTGATCTGTTCTTTCATTTGTGTCATGTTTCTTTGTCTCCTCATTTTGGCAGCCTCCCTGTGTTTGTTTCTGTGTATTAGGTAGAGCTACTATGTGTTCTGGGCTTGGTAGAGTGGCCTAATGTAGTAGGTGTATGGTAGGGTCCAGTGGCACAGCCTCCTCAATCATCCAAGTTGGGAATTCCAGGTGTACCCCAACCTCTCTACCCCGCTGTGGACTGTGTATACCCTCCTGTTGTAGTTGAGCCTTGATTACTGTTAGCACATCAATGGGAAGGATTTACCCCCAGGTGGATCAGCTACAAGTACTGGCTACAACCACTGTGGAGGATCTGCTCTGCAGGGCCCCACTCCACAGAGCAGAACTTACTTTGGTCAGGCTCTGGTGGCCACTGAGTCTGTCACTTTCTGAGTGTGTCACTTTTGGAGGCAGTACCTGGTTATAGTCTGAAGCTGTTCACTACATGTGCTGTCTCTGGAGCCTCCTGGGAGGTACCAGCCAAGGTCAGCCCTTCCTGTGTTCTGCCTAGGGCTACTGGCATGGGCTACAAAGTGATCTGCAGATGGCTGCTAGTTGTTCTGGGCTTGGAGGTGCCCAGATGAGGCCAAGCTTTGAACCAAGGCTGACTGCCACAAGAGCCAGGTCTGAGGCCACTTAGGAAAAGATATAGGGCATGCTGAAGCCAGATGCTGCTTGTTTGAGGGATTTTTAGGAAAATCTGAAGCATGAGCCAAGATAGGCCATTTGCTTGGATAAGCCACTGGAAACAGCTTGGGTGGGCCCACAAGTTGGGTGGGGCAAGGTCTCAGGGAATCACTAGGGTGGGACAATTAGTGTGACCCAGGTTGATGGAGTCTCAGACAGGGCACCCACCTGCTGGCTCTGTGAGGAAAGGGCAAAGGAACGATGACTTATGCTAGCACTTTTGTCTGGCAGAAAGCTGTGCCCCCCAGCTCCCCCTGTGATGCCAGTCAATTCACTTCCTCCGTGTATGTATCTGTTTCCATTAAGCTGCTGCCCCAGTGTTGGAGCTCAGACTCTGAGTAAGTTCATGCCCAGGCCTTTCAAAAAGAACTGCTTGGAACTCCAGAAGCCCTCAGTCTTGCTCAGCCACAATCTCCCCAGTTTCACAGCCAGAAGTTACAGGAACTTTTCCTGGCCCTGGAACCCTGGGCTGGGGGAACTTGTGTAGGCCTGGGACCCCTTGCTCCTCACAGAGTACCTCTGCTGCTTAGATATCTCTTCCAACTTTTATCTACCATGATATCTAACATGGGTTTGGGACTAGCCTATTTTGCATCTCTGCTTTCTCCTACCAGACTCAGTGTGGCTTCTTTAATTCTGTAGCTGTAAGACTTCCATTCAGCTAGATTTCAAGGGGTTCTAAATGATGGTTAGTTTGCAGTTTAGTCATAATACTGATGTCTAGAAGTTTATTTTTTATTTTTAAGTATATTTTATTGACTATGCCATTATACTTCTCCCATTTTTTTTCTCCCCTTTATTCCCTTCAGCCCTGCAACTGCCCCCCAGCCCATCCCCCTGCCCCTTAGGTCATGTCCATGGATCATACATATAGGTTCTTTGGCTTCTCCATTTTGTATACTATTCTTAACCTCCCCCTGTCTATTTTGTACCTATCATGTGTGCTTCTTATTCCCTGTACCTTTTCCCCCATTCTCCTCCCTCCCCCTCCCCATCAATAACCCTCCATGTGATCTCCATTTCTGTGATTCTGTTCCTGTTCCAGTTGTTTGTTTAGTTTGTTTTTGTTTTTTAGGTTCAGTTCTTGGTAGCTGTGAGTTTGCTGTCATTTTACTGTTCATATTTTTTATCCTCTTCTTTTCCTTAGATAAGTCCCTTTAACATTTCATATAATAATGGCTTGGTGATGATATACTCCTTTAACTTTATCTTATCTGGGAAGCACTATATCTGCTGTTCTATCATAAATGATAGCTTTCCTGAATAGAGTAATCTTGGATGTAGGTCCTTGGCTTTCATGACTTTGAATACTTCTCTCCAGTCCCTTCTTTCCTGCAAGGTTTCTTTTGAGAAATCAGCTGATAGTCTCATTTGCAGATAACTATCTCCCTTTCTCTTGTTACTTTTAAGATTCTCTCCTCTTTAATCTTGAGTAATGTGATTATGATGTGCCTTGGTGTGTGCTTCCTTGGATCCAACCTCTTTGGGACTCTCTGAGCTTCCTGGACTTCCTGGAAGTCTAATTCATTTGCCAGACTGGGGAAGTTCGCCATAATTTTTTCAAATAACTTTTCCATTTCTTCCTCTTCCTCTTTTCCTTCTGGCACCCCTATGATTCAGATGTTGGAACATTGAAAGTTGTCCTGAAGGTTCCTAAGCCTCTCCTCATTTTATTGAATTCTTGTTTCTTCTGTTCTGGTTGATGTTTATTTCTTCCTTCTGCTCCAAATTGTTGATTTGAGTCTGGTTTCCTTCCCTTCACTGTTGATTCCACCTATATTCTTCTTCATTTCACTTTGCATAGCCTTCACTTTTTCCTCTATTTTGTGACAATACTCAACCATTTCTGTGAGCATCCTGATTAGTAGTGTTTTGAACTCTGCATCTGATAGGTTGTCTATCTCCTCATTGCTTAGTTGTTTCTTTGGCATTTTGATCTGTTCTTTTATTTGGGCTATATTTCTTTCTCTCAGTGCACCTGTTACATTGTAAGGTATTCGCCAGGGTAGGGCAACCCATGTTGATGCATTGTGGTGCTATATGTGGGGGAAGGGTACGAGATGGAACAATACCACTTCCTCAGCTCTCAGCTGGCTTTCAGTCACTTTCCCCACTACCCACAAGCAAATTGGGCCCTTCTGATGCTGATTCTTGGGTGGGTGGATTTGTATACATTGTAGGACCCAGTGGGTATCTCCAATGAACTCTCCTGTGAGGCTAGGAGTATCTCCCACCATCGCCACCACCACAGTATTTTACAGCAAGAGGTATTTTTTTTGTTTGTTTGTTTTGTTTTGTTTTTAATTTTTTATTTTAGTTTATTCAGTACAGTTTCTATCCTTTATTCCCATTACAGCCCACCCACCCATTCCTCCCCCCCTCCCTCCCCTTTCCAACACCCCTAGTTTT
>CM052549.1:41330493-41361838 GCA_028533065.1 Trachops cirrhosus | reverse complement strand
TGATATGATCATGTGATTTTTGTCTTTGCTTTTGTTTATGTGATGTATTGTGTTTATTGATTTGCAAATACTGAACCATCCTTGCATCCCTGGGATGAATCCCACTTAGTCATTGTGTATGATCTTTTCAATGTATAGCTGGATGTGGTTTGCCAATATTTTGTTGAGGATTTTAGCATCTATGTTCATCAGCAATATTGGCCTGAAGTTTTATTTCTTTGTTGTGTGTTTATCTGGTTTTCGGAATAGGATGATGCTGGCTGCATAAAAAGAGTTTGAGAGTCTTCCATCATTTTGGATTTTTTGGAATAGTCTGTGAAGGAGAGGGGTTAGCTCTCCCTTAAATGCTTTGTAGAATTCTCCTGTGAAACCATCCAGTCCAGAGCTTTTGTGTGTCGAGTTTTTTGATTACTGCTTCAATTTCATCTGCTGTTATTGGTCTGTTCAGGCTTTCTGTTTCTTCTTTGAGTTTTGGAAGATTATATTTTTCTAGGAATTTGTCCATTTCACCTCGGTTTTCAAATTTTTTGGCATATAGTTCTTCATAGTAATTTCTTACAATCCTCAGTTGTAATCTCTCCTCTTTCATTTCTGATTGTGTTTATTTGTGTCCTCTCTGTTTTTTTCTTGATGAGCCTACTTAAAGGCTTGTCAATTTTGTTTATCTTTTCAAAGAACCAGCTCCTGGATTCGTTGATCCTTAGAATTGTGCTTTTAGTCTCTATGTCATTTAATTCTGCTCTGATCTTGGTTATTTCCTTCCTTCTACTTGCTCTGGGCTGTCTTTGTTGTTGATCCTCTAGTTCTTGTAGATGTAGAGTTAGGTTGTTTGTTTGAAATGTTTCTATCTTTTTTAGGTAGGCCTGTATCGCTATGAACTTCCCTCTCAGGACTGCCTTTGCTGTGTCCCATAAGTTTTTTGTTGTGAGTTCATTTTCATTTGTTTCCAGAAATTTTTTGATTTCTTCCCTAATCTCATTCTTGACCCATTCATTGTTTAATAGCATGCTATTCAATCTCCATGGTTTTGAGTGTTTGGGGTGTTTTTTCCTTGGGGTTGGTTTCTAGTTTCAGTCCCTTGTGAACTGAGAATATACTTGGTATGATTTCAATTTTCTTCAATTTGTTGAGGCTTGTTTTGTGTCCTATCATATGGTCTACCTTTGAAAATATTCCATGTGCATTTGAAAAGAATGTGTGTTTTGCCTCTTTGGGATGAAAGGCTCTATATATATATCAGTTAAGTTCATTTCATCTAAGGCATTGTTCAGTGCCACAATATCTTTGTTCATATTTTGTTTGGAAGATCTGTCCATTTTTGACAGCAGGGTGTTAAAATCCCCCACTATAATTGTGTTGCTGTCAATATCTTTCTTGAAGTCCTCCAAGATTTTCTTTATGTATTTGGGTGCTCCTATGTTGGGTGCATATATATTTACAATGTTTATGTCTTCTTGGTGGATTCTTCCCTTGAGTATTATGAAGTGACCTTCTGGGTCTCTCTTTATGGCTCTTTTCTTGAAGTCTATTTTGTCTGATATGAGTATGGCTACCCCAGGGGTTTTTTTCCTGTCCATTTGCTTGGAAAATTTATTTCCTGCCCTTCTCTTTCAGTCAGTGTAGGTCGTTTGTCCTGAGGTGGGACTCTTGTCGGCAGCATATGTATGGGTCATGCTTTCTTATCTATTCAGCTCTTCCATGTCTTTTGATTGGAGCATTTAATCCATTTAAGTTTAGGGTTATTATTGATAGGTACTTATTCATTGCCATTTTTTCATTCCTGTGTTCTCTCTCTCTTTTCCTTTCTTTTCTTAAAGCAGTCCCTTTAGCATCTCTTGCAGAGCTGGTTTGGTGGAGATGTATTCTTTTATGTTTCTTTTGTCTGGGAAGTTCCTTATTTGACCTTCTATCTTGATTGAGAGCCTTGCTGGGTAAAGCAGTCTTGGTTACAGGCCTCTGGTTCTCATTATTTGGAATATTTCTTTCCATTCTCTTCTGGCTTGGAGCATGACCATTGAGAAGTCAGCTGCTAACCTTATCAGGGTTCCCTTGTATGTTACTTCCTGTTTCTCCCTTGCTGCCTTTAAGATTCTCTCTTTATCTTAGAATGTTTTTGCCATTCTGTTTTGCCATTTTAATTATGATCTGTCTTAATGTGGGCCTCTTTTGGTTCCTCTTGATTGGGACTCTCTGTGTTTCCTGGATTTGTGTGACTTTTTCTCTCATCATATTAGGGACGTTTTCCATCATTACTGTTTCAAACAGGTTTTCTATCCCTTGCTCTTCTTCTTCTCCTTCTGGTATCCCTATTATACAGGTATTATTACATTTTATGTTGTCCTGCATTTCCCTTAATCCTCTTCATTCTTTCTGAGCCTCTTTTCCCTTTCTTGCTTTTTCTGGGTGTTTGTTTCTACCTTGTCCTCCAGCTTGATGATCTTATCCTCTGCCTCATTGAACCTGCTTTTGATTTCTTCCACTGTGTTCTTCAGTTCAGAAATTGTATTCTTTTTTCTTCTTGGCCCTTGTTGATGGTTTCTATTTCCTTTTTCATGTTGATATAGTTTTCAGTGAGCTCATTGTAGCTTCCCTGTAGTTTCTGGTAGCTCATTGTATGTTCATTGAACTTCCTGATAATCACTGCTTTGAACACGATATCTGATAACTGTGTTGCCTCTATTTCATTTAGCATTCTTTCAGAGGCTTACTTCTTTCCTTTCATTTGGGGATTGTTTCTTTGTCCTCCCATTGTTTGTGAGACTTCTTGTTAGCCTCTGCTTCTTAAATTGATCTGTTCTGACTCCCTGAGTTTATGGTATGAACTTCTATGGTAGGATACCTGTGAGATTCAGTGGTACAGTTTCCTTACTCTCCTGAGCTCACTGGTCTTGGACTGTGGTTTATGTTGGCTCCCTGTATGTCTTTGGGTTTTGATTGTTGTTGGGTCTTTCTTTGTTGGGTCCTTCCCTCCAGCTGGTTAACTGAGGGTCACTCCATCCACCATGTCTTGTGTTCTGTTGTGCAGGTGTGGACAAATTGTGTTGAAGCTGATTCTTCTGTATGTACAAGGTTTTGAGGCTTTTCTCTCACTCTTGTTTACTTGTTTGTTGTGGGTAATTTCTCCATTATTTACTTGTATTTCCAGATCGATCCTGGATTGAGGTTAGTGTGACTTTCACTCCCTCCTTCACCTTTTTCCATTGTTTTCTGTTGGTGGTCCCTTTGTTGGTGGGTTTTTTCTTCCAGCAGATGTACTGGTGTTTATAGCTCCCACCTTGCAAGTTCTCTGGAGTAGCAAAGTGAAATTTGTCTCACTGTCTCAGTTGTTGGGATGACGCCTCTTTGGGTCTAACTCTGGTCTTTTCACAGCTCCAGGTTTTATTGTCTCAGTGTCTGATTTTTCAATATCCTCTACAATTTTTGGTCTCCATCTTCATGTACACTGGGATACTCTTGGCTGTTCGCTCTGTTCCTCAGAAGATTGGCTAGGCGTTTCAACTGTGTGCAGGGAGAAGTGGATTCTGGTCCCATCTATCTCACTGCCATCTTCTCTTTCCCAGAAGTTTATTTTTTGAAGGAAAGATTCTTTAAACTTATCCTGATATTTTTTCTGTCCATTGTTACGTTCAACTTAAGAGTATCTTTTGATAGACTTTTGACAGACATTACTGATTATCTTGTTAGTTTTTCAATCCAGTCAAGGAAGCCTTGGAATTCTCTTTTTTAAAAAAATATATTTTATTGATTATGCTATTATGTTGTCCCATTTTCCCCCCTTTATTCCCCTCTGACCTGCACACCCCCCCACTCCCATTCCCCCACTTTAGTTCATGTCCATGGGTCATACATGTAAGTTCTTTGGCTCCTACATTTCCTATACTATTCTTAACCTCCCCTTGTCTATTTTTACCTACCATTTATGCTACTTACTCTCTGTACCTTTTCCCCCTCCCACTCCCTCCCAGTCTTCCACTGAAAACCCTCCATGTGATCTCGATTTCTGTGATTCTGTTCCTGTTCTACTTGTTTGCTTAGTCTGTTTTTGTTTTTCTTTTTGTTTTAGGTTTGGTTGTTAAGAACTGTGAGTTTGTCATTTTACTGTTCATATTTTTATCTTCTTTTTCTTTAACATTTCATATAATAAGGACTTGGTGATGATGAACTCCTTTGATTTGACCTTATCTGGGAAGCACTTTACTTGCCCTTCTATTCTAAATGATAGCTTTGCTGGATAGAGCAATCTTGGATGTAAGTCCTTGCGTTTCATGACTTCAAATACTTCTCTCCAGCACCTTCTTGCCTGCAAGTCTTCTTTTGAAAAATCAGCCAACAGTTTTATGGACATTCCTTTGTAGGTAATTGTCTTCTTTTCTCTTGCTACTTTTAAGATTCTCTCCTTCTCTTTAATCTTCGGTAATGTAATTATGATGTGCCTTGGTGTATTCCTCTTTGGGTTCAGCTTCTTTGGGCCTCTCTGAGCTTCCTGGACTTTCCAGAAGTCTATTTCTTTTGCCAGATTGGGGAAGTTTTCCTTCATTATTTTTTCAAATAAGTTTTTGATTTCTTGCCCTTTCTCTTCTCCTTCTGGCACCCCTATGATTCGGATGTTGGAACGTTTAAAGATGTTCTGGAAGTTTGTAAGCCTCTCCTCATTTTTTCAAATTCTTGTTTCTGCATTCTGTTCTGATTGAATGTTTCTTTCTTTTTTCTGGTCCAAACCATTGATTTGAGTCTTGGTTTCCTTCCTGTTGATTCCCTGTACATTTTCTTTTGTTTCACTTAGCATAGCCTTCATTTTTGCCTCTAATTTGCCACCATATTCAACCAATTCTGTGAGCATCCTGATTACCAGTGTTTGGAACTGTGCATCTGATAGGTTGGCTATCTCTTCATCACCTAGTCATATTTTTTCGGTAGCTTTGATCTCTTCTTTCATTTACCCATTTTTTTTTGTCTTGGTGCACCTGTCATGTAGTAAGGGATGGAGCCTTAGTTGTTCACCAGGTGGGGTACCCCCTTTGGCTGAGTTGTAGCGCTGTATATGGGGGAGGGGTCCAACAGGGATCAGTGCTGTTTACTCTGCTCCCTGCCAGATTTCAGTCACTTCCCCCTACCCACAATCAAAGTGGGTCCTTCTGGTGTTGGTTCCCAGGTAGGTGAGTTTGTGTATGTTCTAGAACCTTGTGGGTCTCTCCAGTGAACTCTCCTGTGAGGCTGGGAGTTTCTCCCACTGCCTCAACCCCCAGAGGTGTTTTTAGTCAGAGGTTTTGAGGCTTTATTTCCCTGTGCTGGAACCCTGGGTTGCTTGATTTATCTCACTCCCCAGTTGTTCCTTCTGGTTTATCTGCATGCACATGTGGGACCACCCAGTCCACAATCCACCATCTCTGGGAGTCCACCAGCCACCACCTTGCCGCAAGTCCTCTCCACCTGGATGTGTATCTCTGCCCCTCCTACTGCTCTGAATGAATGTTTCTTCTTTAACTCCTTGGTTGTCTGACTTCCATACGGTTTGATTTTCTGTCAGTTCTGGTTGTTTTTTGTTTTTAAATTTGTTGTTGTCCTTTTGGTTGTGTGAGGAAGCACAGTGTGTGTACCTACATCTCCATCTTGGCCAGAAGTTTCAGAATTCTCTTACATATCCATCTTTTCATGCATTATTTTAATACTTTGAGCATTACAGCTATAACTTTACCAAGTGTCTGCTGGTCATTTAGGACTACAGAACATAAAATAATTTTTTCTAGTATAAACCATGGTACCATTGATTTTTACATACTGAATATATTAATATTATTTTGGAATTATATTAAAACAAATTAAACCTGTTTCCATTTCCATTATAGCAGAGACTAAAACTATTTCCAGAAATTCTGCATTCCCTCTAACCTTTATCAGTTGTCAACCTTGTTGCCAAAGTTTTATCAGAGAATTTGATGTTTGCTTTCTTGGTACATATTGCTATATATGGATTAAGAATTGTTAAGATTGTTTTAACAATTAAATAAAAGTAATTCTCCATTGAGAATGTATTTTGTAAGTTATAGGAAATTCCCTTTATTTAAAGAGTGGGCCAATGTATTCGATGCCACGGTGGGCTTACTTGGAATACTAGTTTTTATTATCATTACTAACTATAATTATCAGCAAAAATAATTAAACCTTATTTTACAAATAAGATAGCCATGCTCTTATTAACATCTCTAAATCAAAATTTTACAATGAGTATGAAGTGACCACAGATTATTTTCGGGTCACATTTATCTGTTTTACATACAAACATACAAAATTAAAGAGAATAGTAAACTATACTTTCATTTCATCATCACTCAGCTTCAACAATTATCAAGACCATCCTTGTTTTATTAATAGCACCATTCACTCCTACCCCCATATTGAAGCAAATACCAGACATTGTATTATTTCAACTGTAAATATTTTAGAATATCTCCAAAAATGATTTTTAAAAAATAACTGTGATATCAATATCACACCTAAAAGTTAATCATTTTTATTCAATACTTACTCAGTATTCAATATTCAAATGTCTCTGTTTGTCTCATAAAATGTGTTAGTTTTTTTCAAATTAGGATGCACATCAATATAATTGGTTGATGTCTCTTAAGTCTCTTTAACTTGGAGGTCCCCCTGCCTACCTTTTAAGATGAGGAATAAGACACAGGAAAGTTATTTGATTTTCCCCACAGACACAGACAGTGGCTGAGCCAGGATCATACCAAGTTCCCCACTTGTTCTCAGTGAAGGAAGAAAGAAAAGCCATGTGGGGTGGCTCATTTACATTCTTCTACTCCTAACTCTGATATGCTTTCCACCCTGGTCCCAGAGAGATCATGAAGGATCTAGGTCACCTTATGAGGGTACCTGACCTTTACCACATGTCTGGGGTCATAACCTATAGTTCAAACACTTTCTGCTCTCATGCCAGTTTTCAGACCTCAGTATATTTAATAAAACATTTAGGAGAAAGGAAAATTAAATGGCAGTATACATTCTTTCATGGTCAGATCAATGTTACCTAAAAATGCTAGTCATTTAGTATCCTACAAATTCCTAGTGTTAACTATAATCACCAAGATAATTCTCTACCCAAAGATCTCAAATGCCTAAATTAAGTGCTCCCTGCTAGTTGCCAAATCTATGGTCTTCCAGCCTTTGCCTCCATGCAGGACAACCAGATTACTCAGTAACATATCAACTGCCACAATAATGTGCTCAGTCAGGAGATAGTAGGGTCTGGATTCAGTTCTAAACTGAAAAGCTGTAGACACTCCCTTACTTGACTGGCATTCCCAACACCTGTGAAATGAGTCAATTGTACCAAACAGTTTCTAAGAGTCAGCCTCAACCCCAAAGTGTGGCTTCCTTCTTCTGTTCATAGCTCAGTATCTTCTTCATAAAAATCTCCCCCACAGCAGCAACTCTGTGTCCTTTGTCAGATGTCCCACCCTTTTAGAGCTTTTCAGTATCAGTACTTCTTTCACACAAAGTTATTGCTTCCTTTCTAGAGCCTACTTTTTCTCTAGCTCTTGTCTGTAAGTCATGGGCACTGACCCTCTGTTCAATTGTCTGACCTATGCTTTTTCCCAGGTATGCACCTATCAGTAGAATTCCTGGATCATATTGTGGTAGCTCTATGTTCAATGGTTTGAGAAACTGACAACAGCTACGCCATGTTACATTCCCAGCAACAGTGTATTTGGGTTCAGATTTTTCCACATCCTTGCCAATACTTATTATTGCTTTTTTTTTTATCATAGCCATCCTAGAGGGTATGCAGTTGTGTCTCATGTGGTTTTCATTTCAATTTCTCTAATAACTAATGATGTTGAACATCTTTTCATCCATTTATTGATCATTTATATATCTTCTTTGGAATATTCTCCACTTTGTATAACAGAAAGAAATAGGATAATTGAGGATATTTTATGCCAAATATAAAGGCAGTATCTTAGATAAGGAAAATATAGGACACATTTTGAAATGGCGCAGATATTGCAGATCCTGTAACTCAAAAACAGAGGGTCACAGGCTTCAGCCATGACATTGACTTGCCGAAGTCAAGATAGACACATGTGTACACATAGAAGCAGTGCATGTAACCTTCTGTAACTAAACAACTGTTCATATTTAGGAGTTGTGGTAGCTGTAAGATTTTCTGGAGAGATTGAGATGGAGTTTTGAGGGATTTACTGAGTGAGAATACAAAGTAATAATGAACCAAGAAATCTTCGCCTTGCCTCAGTTTTTGAGTGAATCTGTGTGACTGAAGGCACTGGGCCTCAACTTCTTCTTTGGTAGAGGGGGAGTTTTGGGCAATATTTTCTAAGTATTTTATGTATCTCTTTGAGAGTAAAGGAAATACCAAGGAATAGTGAAAAGGTTAAAAAATATATGCATGGTTCCCTATCAAGGGCTTTTCTGCTGCTCCTGCCGCTGCTGCTGATGATGATGCTGATGATAACGAGAACATCATAGATAGATTCAGACTCTGCAATGTGAATGTGCTTCAAAACCATAAAAGGTGTAGAGGAAAGGTTTGGGGAAAGGAAAGATTCCCAAGGAGGGCAGTGGTGGAAACCACACTGTTTACAGGGACATTTTTAAACTGCTTACAAACAGGTGTTTAATTATTAAACAACACTTAGGAGCACTTGCTATGTGCTGAAGTTGGAGGGGAAATGATATAAATTCAGAAAAGAAGGAAGGGGAGACATTTCAAGGATATGCAAAAAAGAAGGAATCTGTTCTGAGATCACTTTCCTCCCAACTCCAAGAAGCAGCAGCTGGTGGTGGCGTCATTATAAGGAAACTTCAGGATAGATGATGTCACCTGCCAAGGGACTTCAGATACTCACAGGTCATGGAAAACATGAACTAATTAATTATCACAACACTCTTTTGAGGTGGGAAATAGCATTTTCCTAGGTTTATGGATGGGGAAGTGTCAGCACATAAACATAAGTGATTTGGCCCCTTTACACAGTGAAGTTCTCACAGGGCTGGGAAGAAGATGTCCTGGCATCTCATCCTCCAAACTTGATTTTCTTTTTCATAACTGCATAGCTGGAGAACCACTCAATTGTGATACAGCACAGTTGAGAGGTAGCCCAGGAGCCAGGACCCTCTCTAGCTAGACAGCTCTGCTCTATTCCTCAATGGTCTGCTCTCTGTGCTCTGGGGAGGCATCTTTGGTGTTTCAGCTCAGTCGAGGAGGAAGATACAGTCTTCAGTGGAAAGGCAAAATGCACTCCCAGACATTCATTTTTAATTTCTACTCCAATTCATTCTCTTAGTGAAAGTGTTTCCTTTTCTTATATAATAATATTGGGTAGCATATGTACTCATGTTTTATGGGTATACAATTACCAGGTGTACTTATTCCCAAGGATAAAAATCATCACATTTGAGATGAGGCCTTAAAAATCATCTAATTTAACCCTCTCATTATATATGTTAAGTTATTCACCATGAACATAGAATTACCAAGTATCAGAGTATAGGTCAGAGCCCTTATTTGACAATGTCATGGGAGACTTCCAGCTAATATGGAGGCACAGGTAGATACACTTTGCCTCCTTGCACAACCAAAAGAAGGACAACAGCAAATTTTAAAACAAAAGATAACCAGAACTGACAGAAATTGAACTATATGAAAGTCTGCCAACCAAGGAGTCAAAGAAGAAACATTCATTCAGACCAGCAGGAGGGGAGGACATGGGCAACCCGAACAGAAAGGTCACATGGCAAAGCAGCAGCCGGAGGACCAGGCAATCCCACAATTGTGTTCATATAAACCCAGAGGAACAATTGGGGAGTGAAACAGTCCACAAAACCCAGGGTTCCAGTGAGGGAAAAGGAAGTCTCAAAGCCTCTGGCTATAAAAACCTGTGGGGGTTAGAGCAGTGGGAGAAACTCCCAGCCTCACAGGAGAATTCACTGGAGAGGCCCACAGGGTCCTAAAATATACACAAACTACCAACCCAGGAACAGCACCAGAAGGGCCCAATTTGCTTGTGAGTAGTGAAAGAAGTGATGGAAAGCTGGCCCAGAGCTGAGGAAGCAGCATTGTTCCTCCTCAGACCACCCCCCTACATACAGTGCCACAACACAGAGACATGGGTTGCCCAACCCTGGCAAATAACTTACAATAGAACAGTCAGGTCAAGACAAAAAAATATAGCCCAAATAAAAGAATAGATCAACTTGCCAGAGAAACAACTAAGCAATGAGGAGATAGCCAACATATCAGATGCAGAGTTCAAAACACTGGTAATCATCATGCTCACAGAAATGGTTGAGTATTGTCACAAAATAAAGGAAAAAGTGAAGGCTATGCAAAGTGAAATAAAGGAAAATGTACAGGGAACCAACAGTGAAGGGAAGGAAACCGGACTCAAGTTAACAATTTGGAGCAGAAGGAAGAAATAAACATTCAATCAGAACAAAATAAAGGAACAAGAATCCAAAACAATGAGGAGAGGCTTAGGAACCTCCAGGACATCTTTCAATGTTCCAACATCTGGGTCATAGGGGTGCCAGAAGGAGAAGAGGAAGAGCAAGAAATTGAAAACTTATTTGAACAAATAATGAAGGAAAACTTCCCCAATCTGGCAAAAGAAATAGACTTCCAGGAAGTCCAGGAAGCTCAGAGAGTCCCAAAGAGGTTGGACCCAAGGAAGCACACACCAAGGCACATCATAATCACATTACTCAAGATTAAAGAGGAGAGAAACTTAAAAGTAGCAAGGGAAAAGGAGACAGTTATCTACAAAGGAGTTCCCATTAGGCTATCAGCTAATTTCTCAAAAGAAACCTTACAGGCAAGAAGGGGCTCAAAAGAAGTATTCAAAGTCATGAAAGCCAAGGACCTATATCCAAGATTACTCTATCCAGCAAAACTATCATTTAGGATGGAAGGGCAGATATAGTGCTTTCCAGATAAAGTCAAGTTAAAGGAGTTCATCATCACCAAGCCATTATTATATAACATGTTTAAGGGACTTACCTAAGGAAAAGGAGAAGTTCAAAAACATGAGCAATAAAATGACAGCAAACTCACAGCTATCAACAACTGAACCTAAAAAAAAAAACCAGAAAAACAAATCAAACAAACAACTAGAACAGGAACAGAATCACAGAAATAGAGATCACATGGAGGGTTTTCAGGAGGGAGGTAGAGCGGGGAGAATGGGGGAAAAGGTACAGGGAATAAGAAGCATACATGATAGGTATGAAATAGACAAGGGGAGGTTAAGAATAGTATACAAAATGGAGAAGAATTTATATGTATGATCCATGGACATGAACTAAGGTGGGGGGATGCTGGTGGGAGGAAGGGTACAGGGCAGAGGGAATAAAGTGGAGAAAAAATGGGACAACTTTAATAGTATAATTAATAAAATATATTTTTAAAAAATGAAAATGTCATGGCTTGAAGTCTCCATAAAAGCTATCAATCCCAACAATGCATCTGGCTTTTAAATCTTCTGTACAGTCTCTCTGTTAAGTGACTGCCCAGCAGTGATTAAACACAACCAATGCTTTGAAAGCCACCACCTGCTTGGCCACCCATGTCACCTTCCAATGGCAAAGAAGTCCTCCCTCCCCTTTAACATCAAGTCACTGTCCCCTCCACAGTGACTGTCAGCCCCTGCCCACCAATCTATAAGACATCTCTTATTTTGTTCTTCCTGGTCACCTTTATTGCTGTTAAATTAACATTCTTTCAATAAATGTTTATGAAGCCCAATCTGTAGGTGTCACCAGCAATAAAATGATAAATAAGAATAATCTAACAAAAGAAATTACACATAAATAGGTACTTTTCATTCAACTTTGACTTTGATGGAGCATGTATAAAACATTAGGGGAACAAGGAAATTTTATTACTTGCACACTATCTATAAGCACTAAAGATACAAACTGTATTCCCTGAAGGAATACAGAGATATTCCCTCCACTTCAGAAGCTGTGGTCTATAGAAACACAGAAGAAATATGTAAGTTTGATTTGTTATATTATAAGAATCCAAGTGATGATGTTCTATGGAAATATGGTAGTCCATTATGTTATTCATAAGACGTTGCTGAGCATAAACAGCCATAGCTATTAATAACCTTAGTCACTAAAAGTTAAGTGATCTGCAGAGCCACTGAATTGCACAACTCCAGGGGCCTTCTTCAAATGATTTCCTGTGAGAATGGCAGCCCCTGCATACCAACTCCTGCACCTACTAAGTGCTGTGCACTGATGTATAATGTTGAACAAGAGACTAACCCTGCTCCCTTAAAACTTACCCTTCTGAGGACCAGACAGGCACTTAAGAAATACATATGGGAATACATATATGACTACAGTTGTGCTCAATATTATACAAGGAAAAGAATAGTTTGCTAGGAAGAAATTTTGAAAGGGATCAGAAAGAAAATTTCTCTATGAGTATCTAGCATTTCCTCTCAAACCTAAAGGACACACGGGATTAATCAGGCTGAGTGAGGAAAACTGTGCAGGCAGAAGGTTTGTGAGCTTTGGGAACAGAGAAGGGGCCGTGTTCCAGAAGTGAGTAGCCAGGATGAGGGACTAGAACAAGGAGCCCACCTCATGAAGAACTTCGTGGGCCAAGGAGGAGTTTGGGGTTGAAGTTATATGCAGTAGTGTGTGTTAGAAGGGAATTAGATAGAAATGTCTCTACTGGGCATAACACAAAGGCTGGTGAGCAAGAGGGATTGTGGAGAAATCTGTCAGTGCACAGTAACAAATATCTACCTGAACTATTTCTTTCAGTATGAAGATTTTAATTTTGATCTGTTTCTTTCTTATTTTCTAGATTTAATAGAAATATTTTCAATTATAAAATATGAAAACCTTGCTGTTGTATGGTTTTTTGCCCTGCCTGAAACAGATCTATCTCAGTCAAGTATTTAACAACCTGTTAATGACAAACATGTATGAGTCCACAAAACAAAACTGATTCTGGCTGATTATTTCCTCTTTGGATCTTGAATATTCAAACTTGCTTGAGCCTCAGGCATTTTTTGGATTTTACTGCCACCTAGTGTCTCTGAAAACATAAGTTTATTTGTGTTTCTAAACAAGACACTCCCTGAAACTGTACAACTGAGCAAATACATTTCTGCTTCTGGAATGCAAGAATGTTCTGGTTTTATTTATATTGCACTTAAGTTGATCTAAAATAAGTCTACTCTTATTTATAACCCTCTCTTTATATCTGTCCAATTATCTAGGGTTTCACTGATTCCTCTGATTTGCACTACTACTATCTTTTTAAGTCTTTCATTGTGAAAAGTCCTCACAAATGCCACGTGAGGTAGACCAGCATATCCATTGCACAAAAGTGTCTGGCTTAGGGAGCAAGTAGGAGTTGAAATCCAACCTATGTCCTCCTTCCAAATCAAATGCAGAGGGGCTGTGCCTGCTCCAGGACCAGCATCTTCTCCTAATTTGCAAATATAAGTTAGCACCAGCCCCCGAGTCACTCCACAGTGGTCCCCATGCAAAATTTAGTGCTCACTGTTCTCCTGAAGCTACTGGTTTTAGTATTAGTTTTAGTTTCTGTTTAAGTCTGTTTTTACAAGGCTCAGAAAGATCATTGGCCCAAAATACATTCTCAAGCTAGTTCCATTCAGTTAGGTTTGCTTTTGTTCATCAAAGTTTTATGAAGAATATTGCAATAATGAATGCTTTTTTCAGAATACAAGTGGGGATGTCCATGTATTTGTGTTAACACTCCTCCATGCACTTGGTCAAACATACCAGAACACCTCTTCTTTTTTACCACATCCTTTATTGTAATTCTCTTTTCTTACAAGGTCCCAAGCTACTCGTTTCCGTTGGCATCAACCAGCTCCTTTTGACAAGCAGCAAACATGGGCAATAGATAACGTCTATATTGGAGATGGCTGTGTAGACATGTGCAGTGGCCATGGAAGGTGCATGCAAGGGAACTGTGTGTGAGTAGACTTGTTTTCTTCCTTCTGCAGGAAGTTCCTGATTCACATCCAACCAGCAGATTTTTCTGAAACTGGTTTATTAATCACTTCCAAGCTACCTTAGATTATACATTTTCCTAAAATCTGGTATTGAGCTAACTATGGAATTTGTGGCAATTTTACCTTCATCCTTACTTGGAGATTAGGAACTGAACAATGGCCATCTTGTCAGGAGAAGGCTGAATTATAATTAACTGTATTTTATTTCCTTCTGTGTTTCTACAATATACCAGAACCCTGAAATAGACATTAGAAGATAGGTTCAGGAGTGCAGTATGTTCTGACAAAAAATAATACATTATAAGTATTTTCCTCACATAGGTCTAAATATACTCATATGTAATGATATACATTCTTGTGGTTTAATTGATATTCCCCTGTTGTTTGCATAAGAAAGTATATAACCAAATGGAAACAATAAAGCTTTTTGTAGCAAAAAGAAAAAAAAGAAAAAGAAAGTATATAAATGCCTGATCAACTTACCAGACATATTTGATGGAGAAGCCTAGTATTTTACTTTTAGAGATCCTTGGCATCTTTGGAAGGATCTAAATAAGGTGTGTGTCAGTGTGTGTGTGTTGTGTACTAAAAGTCTCTTGCTTTATTTTAAAAGATATGCTGTTCACTGAGGTGGTATAAATGAAGATGCTGAGAGAGAATTCATAGCCCCTTCTTTACTAATCTTTACACACCCAGGAAGTCTTTCTTTTGTTCAATGACTCTAGCCCATATGCAGAATGATCCCTGAGACTCTAGAACCTCCCTGTTCTGGGTTCATATATTTGTTCCTACATCAACAAAGAAGTCAGTCCTTTGGTCAGAGATGGCAGATGCCATCCAAAGTACCTTTTACTATTTTGAACATGGCTTCTTGGATTCCCAATTGGCCCAAAGGCTTTATTAAAAAGACCAATTTTGTAAGTTATTAGGGCCTACCAATTTAGTTTGCCAGCTGCAATTGTTTATCATGCATCCAGAGCTGTGTGATATAGAGACAGGGCTTCAGGAAATTTCTTGAAGTTGCTTCCTTCTCTCCCCATTTAAGCCCACATCACTACTTTCAGAAAGTCCAAAGGCATTTAGCTCACAGTTTATTTTTAACCTAAAGCCCTCTTAAGGAGAACAGGTGAATTCTGGCAAGCTCTGTGAAAATAAGTTACCTGTCATCATCATGGACTAGGAAAAAGAGTTGGCTTCACTGATTTGAGAATACACGTGTGGGGGCTTTGTCTGATGTTGACTTTTCCTTTCTCTTTCTCGATACCTAGGTGTGATGAGCAGTGGGGTGGCCTGTACTGTGATGAGCCAGAGACCTCCCTTCCAACTCAGCTCAAAGACAACTTCAATCGAGCCCCATCCAACCAGAACTGGCTTACTGTGAATGGAGGAAAATTAAGTACTGTGTGTGGAGCTGTGGCTTCAGGAATGGCTCTCCATTTCAGCGGGGTGAGTGTTTGGCTATTGGTTATTCATTTCTGCATCCTCTGAGTTTTCCCCAAATGGCTGAGTCTCCTTTGAAGTTTAATTGGCAGATCAAGATGCAGAGTTACATATTCTAAACACACAACCCAGATCTGAACTTGCAACTTTATATATATCAGAAAACACTAATTATATGCCTCATTTTCCTATCACAGATCAGTTGAGACAATTTAATTATGCAGGGTAGTACCTGCACGATGCATATTTAAGTACACATTTTTAGGACATAAATGAATTTCCATCCTGGGAGAGAGTGCTTTTGCACATTGTGTGAGAGTCTTCCATCTTGATGGTGCTGTAATTGAAAACTCTTGAGCTTGCAACAGATTTTGGATTTACAGAATCAAAATCTGAAAAATGAGCTTCACTGTTTCTTGAATTAATAACAATTAATCCTTTCTGTAAATTATCCAAGAAAGAATAATTGTCAGTAATTACTAGATACTTACATTTATAGCAAATTATTTTGTGAATGACAGCAGCAATGTTAGAAATTTTTTCAGAAAATTATATTCATTCTATATTGCTGCCAAAGATGACTTGTTTAAAAATAGTATTTCTCCAATACCATAATTAAATACCCTTCATAGGCAATCTAATTTTAAAAATTATAAATTCACTGTCAGCTCTTTATTTCTCTATCATGCCCCACGTTAGTGTTCACATTTGTGCCAATGAAGTATATTATTTATATCCAGTGTTTTAGGCCCAAGAATAACAAGAGAACATACAGCATATACGATTTTGTAATCAACAACACTGACTAGGAACACAGTGTTTGTTCATAATGCTCTGCTTAGCTTAGGTGGAATTCTTAAGGGGCCTAGTTTTCCTCCTATGTTCAACCAAGAAATCTCTACCTACCTACATTAATGAATTAATACTAGTGACATTAAAATCAACTATTAATGTTTAAATAAAAAGCACTGTAACTTATCTCTAGTTAAAAAAAGGCCTGTGAATAACTGGAAATAGTTTAGTAAAAATAGAACAGTTACTTTAATTCCAGCTTTCATCTTTCTTATAAGAAGATAAAAGAGAACCTCCTTGAATAAAATACATTGCCCTTGTAACTAAGTAAGAATACTGAAATGTCAAAATTCAGCAAATATTTGCTGAGTACCTACTCTGTGCCAGAGGCCATATTAGGAGCAAGTGTAACAGGAGAGATGATAAGAAAATGAGTATTATAATACTGTGTGGCTTGTACTACAAAGGGAAAATAAAAACAATAGAAGCCAGAGAAAACCTATAACCTGCAATCACAATTCCTAACCACTGTCTGTTGCATTCTGCTTTTCCTCAGGGTTGCAGTCGACTGTTAGTCACCATGGATCTAAACCTCACTAATGCTGAGTTTATCCAATTTTACTTCATGTATGGATGCCTGATTACACCAAACAACCGTAACCAAGGTGTTCTCTTGGAATATTCTGTCAATGGAGGCATTACCTGGAACCTGCTCATGGAAATTTTCTATGACCAGTACAGTAAACCTGGGTTTGTATTCTATTCTATGTCATCTCTATTAACTAGTATGATTAGCAAAGATTCTTAGTCAGACCTGCCAGTAAATCTATCACAGGGACCAAAGGGGACCTCGACCTTACTCATCAGTAAAGGATGCCTCCAAGACTGACATGAAGATAAGGTTTTTGAGATGGATAAACAGCTGATTTGGGTTTTTAAGACCAATTAGTTTTCAAATTCAGAATAAGGTAACATACACTATCATAATGCCAGTAATGAGTAGATCCAGTACAAAAATGAATATAAATTCATGAGATTGTGATAATTAAGTTCAACAACATTTTGGGAAAATGTAAACAAAAAATATTTATTTATGTAGTGTTCACTCTGTTTTAAAGAATCAAGGGCTAGGAAATAAACACAATAAAATATAAATATCCATAAGAAGCCTAGAGTCTAGTTTTAAATTCCTTATTTAAAAATCCTGAATAAACCCAGTACATGGATCATTTTTAAAATATATACTCTTGAAGGGCAGAAAGCAATCAATGTGACTAATTAGGAAAGTCAAAAAGTTTGTTAAAAAGGAAAAGAGCGTATTTATTAAAGTCAGAGGAGAAGAAGGAAAAAGAGGGTAAGACGAGAGAGAAAGAGAAAAGGAGAAGGCTGGAGGACTGGAGAGCAGAGAGGAAAGCAGGGAAAAGATGAGGAGAGGGGGAGTAAATTCAGCCCAACCAAGAATAAAGAAATGTACCAGAAAAAAAAAAGGAGGAAGAAGAGGACAGAAAACATAGATATGTAGATAATACCTCAGTGCATGGAAAACCAGGTATAGGCTACAAATTAGGTAAAATAAAAACTTCTGAAATATTATAAATGATCATTTAAATTCAGCATATTAGTTAAGAATAGGTTCAGCTGTGAATGACAGAAAACTCAAAATGATGTAAACAAAAGGGTTTTTTCCCCTCTTATGTAAATAGCCCAGGGCTGCTCCAGTGGTTCCACAAAAGCATAGAGACCCAGGTTCCTTCTACCTTGTACTACCGCCAAGATCAACACAAGACCTCCAAAAGGGAGACTCTAGTTCTCCACATTCCAGCCAGGAGGAAGGAGGATGGGCAAGAAGGGTGTGCTGTCTCCCTTCAAGGACACTTCTTGTCAGTTGCCCATATTTCCATTCCCATTCTAGTAGCCAGTACTTTGTCACAGAGATACACCGAGATGGCAAGGGAGTCTGGACACATTATCTCTATTCTGGGTAACTGCTTGCCTGCCTAAAAAGATGAGTTCCTGTTATAAAGGAAGAAGGGGAAAATGGCAGTTGAGGAAATGCCAGCAATCTCTGCCACAAGCAAAAGATTTAAATCCCTCAGTTAGATTAAAGTTGGACACCAATAAAAGAATCCAATAAAATCTAAGTGGTATACAATGCCATAGTGCAAAAAAGAAAAGTGCTCATTATTAGTAGGAGATAATAGACATACCAAGTAAACCACTTTCTTGGTCTTTATGAAGGAAGTGATAAATAATCTCAAGTGTGAGTTCTGAACACTTAAATAGCACTATACACAGGGAGGAGGAAGTTATGTTTCTATAAGACAAAAGCATAAATGTCTAATCTACTTTATTTATCTAAAGGAAAAACTAACTGACCAAGATAAGAACTGTGGTCATAATTTATTTATTTAAAATTTTAGAAGCCTTAGATAAATTTCCACTCCAAAGGTTTTTTAACTGTGGTCAAGAATTTATCAGAGAAAGGAAACTAATATAGAAATAGGAAAGAAAAAATAAAGCTATTAAAGGATGATTGCTCTGGGTAAAGAAGTGTGGTTGTGTGTCCCTCCAGGAATGGATAGATTTTTCTGATATTATTTAATACATTTTAAAATGTTAATTAAACATGATAAATCAATGGAGATAAATTATGGAAAGATCTTACAGGGCGAACATACAAAAAGGTGGTGGGAAGGTCACAGATGACCTTCAAAATTAAGATGCATGAGGAAATGAACTTTGGAAAATATTATTTGCCTAAAGACCAATGGTATCCAAACTGCCAGTAACTACACAGTAAGGTCTAGGACTCATAGTCTACACCTTCCTTCCCTAAGACCAAGGTCCATTAAGCTGTCATGGTCCAAAAGCTGCACAAAATGATGAACATAATAAAACAAAGTATTTAAAATCCAGGTACTGTATGGAAATTCAACTAAAAGCATCCTAGCTTTTAATACATCTTGCTTGATTCCCAAGAGGGTATTTTAGACTTTATTTTTAGTGGGTTAAGGTCCATGTTGGAGCTTGGAGCCATGTTCTTCTGTCTGTCCTTGGTGACTGAGCCAGAGATGTCACACTGGGCTTATTAGCCCATGACTCTCATGCAACATTTCTTAGTATAATGTTTTCAATGAAACATAAAGGCAAAGTCAATATCAAACCACAAGCAACTGATAAAGTAATTACGTACACCCTGGTACTGTCAGATTGAGAGTCCAAACATCCTGCTACAATCCAGTGTGCATATTTCGAGGAAATTACTGGTACTCATTTTGAGTAGAATGAAATCAAGGAGACAAGAAGAAACAAATGAATTAACTCCAAGGTGCCAAAAAAAAAATGTCAGTTGGCTATCTCTACCCAAGTGCGTATGCCTTTGCTCTAGGCCTACAGATCCCAAGGCATCCCAGGCAGGCAGAAAATTGTGGAGTACCTCTACCCAGTGGCCATTGAGGCTACCCAGTGGCCCTTGAGTAAGTTGGTAGTTCCTGGACACTTGAATTGTTCACTTTATATTTCCCCAGTTTAGCAACTAGAGAGACTTTATAAGATCAAGCCAGTTCATCATGGTTTTTAAATATTATTTTAGTCAATGTCCTCTCCTCACTCACCCTGTGACATGGTTGTAAATCGTTTACTTACACGAGACATTTGACAAGACTTCCCCACCCCCACCCCCACCATCATTTTCTCACAGGTTCGTGAATATCCTTCTCCCCCCTGATGCTAAAGAGATTGCTACTCGCTTCCGCTGGTGGCAGCCGAGACATGACGGCCCGGATCAGAACGACTGGGCCATCGACAATGTCCTCATCTCAGGCTCTGCCGACCAGAGGACTGTCATGCTGGACACGTTCAGCAGCGCCCCCGTGCCCCAGCATGAGCGCTCCCCCGCAGATGCCGGCCCTGTCGGGAGAATTGCTTTTGACATATTTATGGAGGATAAAACTGCAGGTAAATTTTTCCTAACACTAAATAAAAATCCAGTGGAGATGCAGTTTGGATTTGGCTCTTTACAAAAGAATGGAATGTGAAACCTTTTACACATTCTCAATTGATATAGGAGCATTGAAAGTGGGGGGTCACCCTTTTGTTTTTCTCATCCTTGCTAGTTTACATTATAACTATTTTCTTTCTCTCAAGCCATCAGCTATGTTTTTAATAAATAACATTCTATAATTTTGTTAACAGGAGTATTTTATTTTGTTAGAAAATTTTCCAATTCTGTTTCCATTTTCTACTGTGGGTAGAAAGCCAACATTTTCTGGTCTCTTGTTTTAATATTGGAAGACAGATGTTTTGTTAGCTATGGTGCCTGACAGATGCATTTGTGAAGACATTTCCTGTTCCAGAGTGTCCAAGGTCTTGGCTGATTACTCTTAATTCTCATGGCGCAGTGATCCCAGTGATCCTGGGGAACTAGGATCTCTTCATGCTATTCTTATCTTCAATGTATTGTTTTCTTTTCATTTCATAACACTATTTTGGTCACCTTTTTTTAAAGTTGTATTTTATATTAAGTATGTGGCTTTGTCATGCTATGTCTGTGGTTATACTCCATAGTATCTTCAGGTCAATTAGACATGTTTAACTGTACATCTCACCAACAGTGCAAGGTTTACCCAAACAGTGAAAATAGATAGAATATTCACCATACATTCATCAGACGGTGAGACTGTATCACATGCAACTTGATCCTAGGCTCTTGCACAGAAAGGTAGATGTATTTTAGAATAATAAGACTGATAAGAACTTTCAGAGGAATGAAACCTATGCTTAAAATTTTTTTAAATTTGAGGAATTTTAATCATTTAAAATACTTAATTATTAATGTTTTATTATAAAAGTAATACATATTCTGAGTGTGAAATTGAGAAAATACAAAAAATCATGAGGACAAAAATAAAAATCACCCAGAGGATAACCATCATCAATATTTTGGTATTTTTCTTAGATTCTTTTTTCTATGCCTTTATATAAAGATATTTTTAACAAAATTATAATCATATATTATACATGTTTTGTATCCTACTTTTCTTCATTTAGAATTAAATTCTGATCACTTTCCCATGTCCTTAAATATCCTTGGAAATATCATTTTGATGGCTGGTACCTCACACTTAAATCCTACTGGGGTCAACTAAACTCTGTCCACTTCAGCAGGGTGCTGATCAAAGCATAATTATCAGCAATTATTACCAAAAAAAAAGGCCTAGGATAAGTCTCTTATATTCAGAAGACGTTCTGATATTTTTGAATGAGTAAATTAATTAATAAACAAAATTGAACTTCCAACCAAGATGGAGGCATAAGTAGATACACTGTGCCTCCTTGAACAACCAAAAGAAGGACAACAACAAATTTAAAAACAAAAAACAACCAGAACTGACAAAAAATTGAACAGTATGGAAGTCCAACAACCATAGGAGTTAAAGAAGAAACAATTGTCCAGACTGGTAGGAGGGGTGGAGACAGACAGCCAGATAGAGAGAGGACTAGTGGCAAGGCAGCGGCTGGAGGACTGGTGCAGGAAAGATGATGGCTAGCAGACTTGGTGAGGCAGTGGCTTGCAGACTAGGTGGTCCCACATTCATGTGCTGATAAACCAGGAGGAACAACTAGGGAGTAAGACAGACCACGCAACCCAAGGTTCCAGTATGGGGAAATAAAGCCTCAAAACCTCTGACTGAAAACACCTGTGGGGTTGAGATGGCAGTGGGAGAAACTGCCAGCCTCACAGGAGAGTTCATTGGAGAGATCCACTGGGTTCTAGAACATACACAAACCCACCCACCAGGAATCATCACCAGAAGGGAAGTGAGGGAAGTGACTGTGGGAAGTGAGAGAGAAGTGACTGAAAACTGGCAGAAAGCAGAGCAAGGAGCACTGTTCCCTCTCAGACCCCTCCCCCACATTCAGCACCACAATGCAGCGACAAGTGTTGCCCCGCCCTGGTGAACACCTAAAGCTCTGCCCCTTACTATGTAACAGGTGCACTCAGACCAAAAAAAAAAAATGATCCAAATGAAAGAACAGTTCAAAGCTCTAGAAAAAATGCAACTAAGTGATGAAGAGATAGGTAAACTATCAGATACAGAGTTCAAAACACTGGTTATCAGGATGCTCCAGGGTACTTCAACAACATAAAAAAGACCCAGGCAACAATGAAGGTTGCATTGTGTGAAATGAAGGAAAATCTACAGGGAACCAAGAGTGATGGGAAGGAAACCAAGACTCAAACCAACAGTTTGGAGCAGAAGGAAGAAAGAAACATTCAACCAGAACAGAATGAAGAAACAAGAATTCAAAAAAATGAGGAGAAGCTTAGGAACCTCCAGGACATCTTAAAATCATGGGGGTGCCAGAAGGAGAAGAGGAAAAGCAAGAAATTGAAAAGGTATTTGAAAAAATAATGAGGGACTTCTCCAATCTGGCAAAGGAAATAGACTTCTGGAAAGTCCAGGAAGCTCACAGAGTCCCAAAAAGGTTGGACCCAAGGAAGCACACACCAAGGCACATCATAATTACATTAGCCAAGATTAAAGATAAGGAGAGAATCCTAAAAGCAGCAAGAGAAAAGGAGACACCTACAAAGGAGTTCCCATAAAACTATCAGCTGATTTCTCACAGGCAAGAAGCCTTGCAGGCAAGAAGGGGCTCAAAAGAAGTATTCAAAGTCATGAAAGCCAAGGACCTATGTCCAAGATTACTCTATCCAGCAAAACTGTCATTTAGAATGAAAGGGCAGATAAAGTGCTTCCCAGATAAAGTCAAGTTAAAGGAGTTCATCATCACCAAGCCCTTATTATATGAAATATTAAAGGGACTTACCTAAGGAAAAGAAGATCATCAGAAATATGAACAGTAAAATGACAACAAACTCACAACTATCAACAACTGAACCTAAGAAAACAAAACAAAAATGAACAAAGCAAACAACTGGAACAGGAACAGAATCACAGAAATGCAGTTCACATGGAGGGTTGTCAGTGAGGAGGTGGAGTAGAGAGAATGGGGAAAAGGTACAGGGAATAAGTAGCATAAATGGTAGGTATAAAATAGACAGAGGAAGGTTAAGAATAGTATAGGAAATGTAGAAGCCAAAGAACTTATATGTATGACCCACGGACATGAATTAAAGGTGGGGGAATGCTGGTGAGAGGGGGTGTGCAGGGCAGAGGGGAATAAACGGTGGGAAATGGGACAACTGTAATAGCATAATCAAAATATATTTTTTAAAAAGAAAATATTATTTTAAAATCTGTATGATATTGTATTATAAGTTCACTATTTTGACATTGTTGAGTACTCAGTTATTCTCATTAATTCATTTATTAGTATATCCTGTGGTACAGTGATACAAATACAAATTTATTTAATAAAAATCACCTTTTAAGTAGGAAAAGCTTAAAATTTCCCTCACTACTACCAAGTAGTCTTATTCTCTTAAGAAGGTTATTAAGATTTACTTACACAGATCTGGTTCAAAACTCTGCTAAATCATTTGGGGTTTTTTTCCTGTGTAATGGTTTACATTGTGAGTTTATAGTCAGATAATAACTTAAGTACTGCTTCTATATGAGTGAAAACAAGTACAGATTATTTTTGAATACCTAAAATGCTGATTTTTACTCTAGGTTTAGTTAGTGATACACAATGGAAGGAACAAATTTTTTGCCACCTGCTTGTTTTGCAAAAATTAGTTTCCTAGAAACTAATATCTTCTTAGAGAAGCTCTTTGTGATACTGCAGAACAAATTGATGAGTTCATTAATTAATGTAAGCCTTCTTTCACTAGAATTGCAGAGGTCTGGCATAAAATAAAATATGTACCTCAGAATAAGCTGTCTCAGGTATTTTTATTGGAATCAAGTGTCTGTGCACTTTGACTCTTGAGTCCTATACCAGTGGTAGAGGATTGAACGTGGCTCCCAATCTCAGAAGGTGAAACCTGACAAATAATGCTGCTGGAGTAGCTGTTTGAATCCCAGATATATACGACTTATTTTACAGGTGTATAGCATGCATAGACAAAATTGAAAGAATACAACACAGGTAAAGGCTGAATTCCAATTTCATTGTCTGGTGTCTTCTCTGAAGCCTCTGAGGCCTTCCAAGGCTTCAGCTTGTGCAGAGGTCCCAAGCCTCTGGTTGTGCCCATTTGTTCACCTCCACTGCAAATACTGGAGCTCACCAGGGAACTTTCAGAGAAAAGTTGAACCTAAAATCAAAGTATATTGTGAATTATATGCAACTTGTAGATATGCTTAACTTCAAACCTTTCTGGAATAAACTATGATGTTACAAACACTTCTTCCAGAAGAAAAAAAGGAATTATGAGGAGTGTGTGTGTGTGTGTGTGTGTGTGTGTGTGAGAGAGAGAGAGAGAGAGAGAGAGAGAGCGGCAAATAGGAGGTATTCTGCACTACCAAATCATAACCTTGCTTAAGTTGTCCTTAGACTCTTAGAAGCTTTTTTTAATATCACTTTATTGAGGTATAATTGACATAGTTTGATGAGTTTGCAGATAAGTATACACCCATGAAACAATTACTACAATCAAGGCCATAAATTTGTCAATCACCTCCAAAAGCTTTCTTCTGCCCCCTTCCCTTTTTTAATATTGATTTTTCTGTTATGGGAATAGCACTTAATACAACATCTCTCTTAGCAAATTTTAAGTATATAATACAGTATTGTTAACTATAGGTCCTATGTTATACAGTAGACCTCCAAAGCTTATTACTGAAATTTTGTACCCTTTGACAGACATTTCTCCACTTCCCCCTCCCCCCAGCCCCTTGTAACCACTGGTTCTAGAGTTTGACTGATAACAAGTTTTTTAATTACCCAGATGGCACTATTAGAATTTGAGCAAAAGTAGCTAACTCACTTCCACTCACTTCCCTATCATGTTAATAAAAATTCATTCTGCTTCTTTAGATCCTGCCTAGAAGTTCAATATCTGTCAGAAAACAATAGGTGTTCCCTTAGATTTTCATTTACAACACATATGTACACTCTTTTCCAAATGTAGCCTCACCAATATCAGGTAGCAGGTATTTCTCAACCTCCCAGTGTCTGTATTCCTAAAATGATGTGCTTACATTCATGTTTTGCCTGTGGATTGTATGTAATATATATCATAGAGATTTGTACTTAATTCTAGATCTTGCTTAAAGTGAAAATTTGCCTCAAGTGTTTTTGCCATAGAATTTTTGTCTCTTATTTTTTTAAGTGAATGAGCATTGGCTCTTCCATGATGATTGTACAGTGGAAAGATTCTGTGACTCCCCTGATGGTGTCATGCTTTGCGGCAGTCACGATGGAAGAGAAGTGTATGCTGTGACTCACGACTTGACTCCCACTGAGGGCTGGATCATGCAGTTCAAGGTGAAAATGTTATGGTTTTTAACTGCACAAATAACCACATACTAGCATATAAAAATGAAAAATAATTGTAGAGACAAAAATAATTGTAGAGACTATATTTCATTGACAATGTATACTTTGGAAAGCGAAATTTAATATTAAGGTAATATACAACTTGACACTATATAACTTAATGATTTAAAGCATTTTATTTCTGAACTATTTCAAGGTTAACCTTTCATAAGAATAATGTCTTTCTGCTCAGGGTTAAATACTGATAGAACAAATATTGATAATAAATATATAGGATACTGATTCCAGTTCCCTGAGTTAAATCATTATGCAGTTTTTTAAGAGAAGAATAAAGTTATTATGGTTATATCTACTTTTTCCTTTACAAGAGCATTTTAATGTTTCTGAAGAAAGAAAATTATGGAAAACAAAAGCATGAATACCATTAATGCTAACATCAATTTTGGCCAAGATTTTATGTCAACCAATTCATTCTATCTGCTTTAGTCCCAATGCATTAGCAACAAATGTGGCATTATGGTTACTTCCATCAACAAAGTGTGCTGGGCCTTATTAAAATTACCTTCTGTTATTACTTCATTGTGTCTTACATGTAGTCGAAAATGATTTATTGAGAGTCATAAATTGTAGGACAAAATAGTAAACTTGGGAAAGCTGTTAGCAATCCTTCTTGGTCAGCATTGTGCCAAATAGAAGTGCCAAACCATTAGCACAACAAACAACAATTTGTAAGTGAGGGCCGGGGCCTTCCAAGGCAATCAGCCAGCCATGGCAAAAGCACAGGTTTCAGCTTCTTTCCAAACTCTCTGCAAAATACATTCAGCACTTTCTATCATTTGTCACCTTGAGCAACTTTCCCACCCATCAGCAGAACAAATAATGAACCTGAAAATACAGAATAGATGTGGGGCAGTGTCTGTCAAGTGATCAGCAACTTTCTTGTGCCAGGTGCTTAGAGTAGAAACATGTAACAGGGTTTAATATATTAACAATCTTGCTTTTCTGTTTATTAGATCTCTGTTGGATGTAAAGTATCTGAAAAAGTGGCCCAGAATCAAATTCATATACAGTATTCTACTGACTTTGGTGTGAGCTGGAATTATCTGGTCCCTCAATGCTTACCTGCAGACCCAAAATGCTCTGGAAGTGTTTCTCAGCCATCTGTATTCTTTCCAACTAAAGGATGGAAAAGGATAACCTACCCACTTCCTGAAAGTTTAATAGGAAAGTAAGTAGAAAATTAAAATAAAGCCTGGTTCCAATCATCCGTGCCCTGGCTGGTGTGGCTCAGTGGATTGAGTGCTGGCCTATGAACCACAGAGTCGTCAGTTCAATTTCTAGTCAAAGCACATGCCTGGGTTGTGGGCCAGGTGCCTGGTAGGGGAACACAAGAGGCAACCACACATTAATGTTTCTCTCTCTCTCTCTTTCTCTCTCCCTTCCCCTCTGTCTAAAAATAAAATAAAATAAATAAAATATTTTAAAAAATAAAATAAAGCCTGGCTCCAATCCAGAAGTAGGTTAGGGACACTGTGGTTGAGCCTGAAATTCTGTGTAATTCTGTGTAATGGTGGATAAAATTTTGTCTTCCTCCCTAACTCTAAAGGCTCTCTATTTGTGACCTCCATGATGAGCTAATAACTCAAGGAAACCTTAGATTGTTATTCTCAGACTTGTCAAGATGGGCCTTGGCAGGCCCTTTCATGTTCCATACCCCAGTATCTACAAATGGGGACAGAGCAAGAGTGATGACCATGGAGCCAGGTAAAAAGGTGTATGTTACCTTGCAGGCCTTGTAGTTTGTGGTCCACCACACACCATATACTTTTCACATTAAGGCCTTGTTGATTCATGATAGATGGAGCCAGGAACAAAATCCTAACTCATCATGCTGTTTGTACAAGTATGTTTTGTAGGTTTCATTTTTCTCTTATCAAAGCCTTATGTTCTGCACCTGCAGTGATAAGTAATTATTTTGGAGCAATAGTGAACCAAAATGATTAAACTGTACTCTGAAAAGCCTGTGGATGAGTTAATTTAAAGCAATTCTAAAAGATTTCTCTTTGACTGTAAAATTAGGAAAAAAGATACATTAAAGAAAATGATAGGTGAGCCTCCTCCATATGAATCATAGAATGTGGCTAAATGAAAAACCTTCTTGTAAAACAGAATTACGGTACAATACCAAAACACATAGAGCCTTTGAATGAGGTGCTCCCCCATGGCTTTCCAGTGTCCCATAGATTTCATTTACCACATCAGCATTCACAGTTTTCTGGAACAAATCTTAAGGGGTTAGTCCGTTAACCTGCTAGGAAACTACATCAAGATGCTTTCAGCTGCAGTAACAGAAAACCCAGTTCAGACTAGCTGTGTACAAAGGACCCATGGACAAAGCCAAAAGGGGGTAGGATTGAGGGTAGGAGGTGAAGGAGGGTAGGGTGAGGGAAAGTGGTGGTGAGAAAATGGAGACAACTGTATTCAATCAGTAAAAAATGAAATTTATTTTACCTACAATGAAAAAATCTAAAGATAATGGATTCTTGGATTAGTTGATTTCATAAGCTCAACAGTGTCTTCAAGGACATTGTTAACCCTTTTTTCCACTGTCCACACCTCAGCCACACTCATACTTCAGGCTGGGTCCCCTGAACATCAATGACTTTCAGAAATCTGGCGCAGAATGCATTCTTACCTACATTCATGGGAGAGAAAGATTTGCTTTTCTTTCAAAGAGAGCCAGAGCAAGCGTCTCTTTGCATCCCATTGGTACAAATGAACTCAAGAATGCCCTTTCCTGACCCAGTCAGTAGCTGAGGGAATTATATTACAATGATTACCTCATATGACTCATCTGAGGTAAAATGCATGCTGGGGAGCCACCACGATGTCCTTGCTTCGTTTTCCCCCTCCTGTTCTCTCTTTTCTTTTTTATAGTGAAGTATAATTTACATTCAGTAAAATGCACATTTCTTAATTGTTTATTGCAGTGAGTTCTTACCATTGTATAACCCATGTAACCAGCACATGAAACAAGATATAGAATATTTTATCACCCCATAAAGTTCCCTCATGGACTTTGGACTTTTTATACCAACATGGTGTGGAATATTTTAATATAAGGTTAATTATGAGGTTTGTATTTTCCCCAGAAGGCAGAGTAGAACAATGATGAAATTAAACTCTTGGAGAAATATTCTTTAATATAACCCTTTCAAATTTGTTTTCTAATTAGCATAGTTACTCTGAGAATATTGATTATCTTTGGAGAATTCAAAAGTTTCTGTTTCCCAACCACCTGAGGGCTAGATATATGCTGACAAGGCTCTGCCAAAGAATTCACTCCCCTTCTGTACAATTTCAGAAATTCAATTAATGAATCTAAATTGCAAAGCAATCACTGGACTCCAGTTCATAAGCAGCATGATTTATGATAATTTTGTGTTTTAAAATGTTCTCATTGTTTGAAACAGATTTCACTGTGTTTTCATTGTGTTTTACAAGTTTGCTCACATATTATAAAATTTAAATGAAACTAGCTCTAATGTTCCATGACTGGAAATAGAAAAATAATGGCAGTCAGAAAACATGTTTTATTAATCCATTTCATCCTCTCAGACTGTCTTAAATGATTTTTCTCATGTACACACTGAATGCACACACAGGAAAATGAACCTAAACAAAGTTAACTTTTCTTTTTCATTCCTTTGCTTTTGTGTTGCTAATAGCCCAGTAAGATTTAGGTTCTATCAAAAGTACTCAGACATGCAATGGGCAATCGATAACTTCTACCTGGGCCCTGGATGCTTGGACAACTGCAGAGGCCATGGAGATTGCTTAAAGGAACAATGCATCTGTGATCCAGGGTACTTTGGGCCCAACTGCTACCTGACTCACACTCTGAAGGTAATGGTAAAGCCCTGACAGAAGGCATTTACTCGCATTCTATCTAGGTCCTGCCTTAAGAACCAACTTAAGTGTGAGACTAATAATTTATAACAATGCTCTTTGGAGCCCCCAAATAAATAAATTCTTTGGATGGAAACTAAAAAAAGATTTCTTAGGTTTCTTAGATACAAGAATATTAGGATCAAGTTCTAGCACAATTTACCTAATTCACAAATACACCAGACTATATAGATTAAAGAGCATAAATACTGGGTTTTTTTTTTAGCAGAGTCTTTATTTAAAGTCAGTTTTGAACATTCTTTACATTACTTTTTCAGGAGATATAAGGTTGAAGGAGAATACTGTTGTTGTTATGAAATAAGGCAAATAACATTATCACAAAAAATTTCAAAAAGGACTACACAGTACCTACATTTTTGTTCAGAAAATTCAGAGTTCTGATTTGGTAACTGTTGAAATATGGTTGTCTATTAAGAATAGAGAGGTCACTCTTGGGGACTTTAGCTGTTATATTATTATTTAATATGCAAAGCACATACAGTTGCCCCATACAGTTGCCATATATACATTCTATTTCTGTGAATAAATACAGTGCATTTGTCATTCCAAACAGTAAATTGTCTACACTAAAAAAGCACAATGATTAAAATCAAACATATAAGGGCCGAACGATATAAACAAAACCTGTTCTGTTGTTTTTTTCATAACATTTCAACAACTTCGAAACTGCTAAATTAAAAAAATAAATAAATAGACTTCCAGCCAAGATGGAGACATAGGTGGACACACACCGTGCCTCCTCCCACAACCAAGATAGGGACAACAACAATTTAGAAACAAAATAACAACCAGAACTGAGAGAAAATTGATCTGTATGGAGGTCAGGCACCCAAGGAGTTGAATTGGACACGTTCTTCCAGACTGGTAAGAGGGGCAGAGTCGGGCAGCCAGGCGCAGGTCTTGGTGCAGAGAGCGTTGGGACCAGATACTCGTTAGGCAACCAGGAAGCCCAAGGCAACCGGGAAGCCTAAGGCAACTGGGGTGGCACGCACAACCGCAGCGGGCAGACCCTGAGTGCCTAAGCAGTGGCTGGCTGGGCCCCCGGCCTGGGTGGTGGCGACCAGCAGACCCAGTGAGTCAGTGATTGTGAAGCAAGGCACTGTGCGCAACTCAGGGTCCCAGCACCTGGGAAACAGAGTCTTGAGACACTGAATGAAAAGGAAGGTCCCATGGGGTGTACAAGCCCACCCACATAGGAATTGGCACCAGAGTGGTCCAGTTTGCTCGGGGAAAGCGGCTAAAGGGATGGAGGTCCCACAGAGAGTGGAGCAAGCGCCATTGTCCCTTCTCAGTCCCCGCCCCCGCAAACAGCTTCACAACCAAGCAACTGGGGTGCCCCGCCCTGGTGAACACCTAAGGCTCCACCCCTCACACGTAACAAGTGCAACAAAGACCAAAAAAAAAAAAGACCAATTGAAAGCCCCTGAACTCATCCATTTAAGTGACCAAGAGATAGCCAACCTATCAGATGCACAGTTCAAAGCACTGGTGATCAGGAAGCTCACAGAATTGGTTGATTTTGGTCGCAAACTAGATGAAAAAATGAAGGCTACAATAAGTGAAATGAAGAAAAATGCACAGGGAACCAACAGTGATGGAATGAAAGATGGGTCTCACATCATTGGAGGGGACCAGAAGGAAGAAAAAAACATACAACCAGAAAAGAATGAACAAATAAGAATTCAAAAAAATGAGGAGAGGTTTAG
>CM052549.1:41287376-41330393 GCA_028533065.1 Trachops cirrhosus | reverse complement strand
CAGGAAGCTCAGAGACTTCAAAAGAAGTTGGACCCATGGGGGAACACACCAAAACACATCATAATTACATTAGCCAAGGTAAAAATGAAGGAGAGAATCCTAGAAGCAGCAAGAGATAAGGAGACAGTAACCTACAAAGGACTTCCCATCAGACTGTCAGCTGATTTCTCAAAAGAAACCTTACAGGCAAGAAGGGGCTGGAAACAAGTATTCCAAGTCATGAAAGACAAGGACCTACATCCCAGATTGCTCTATCCAGCAAAGCTTTCATTTAGAATGGAAGGGCAGATCAAGTGCTTCCCAGATAAGGTCAAGTTCAAGGAGTTCATCATCACCAAGCCCTTATTGTATGAAATGTTAAAGAGACTTATATAAGAAAAAGAAGATAAAATCATGTACAGTAAAATGACAGCAAACTCACAATTATTAATAACCACACCTGAAACAAAAGCAACAAGAAACTAAGCAAACAACTAGAACAGGAAGAGAACCACAGAAATGGAGATCACATGGAGGGTTAGCAACAGGGGAGTGGGAGGAGGAGAGAGGGGGAAAAGATGCAAGAATAAGTAGCATAGATGGTAGATAGAAAATAGACAGGGGGAGGGCAAGAATAGTATGGGAAATGTAGAAGCTAAAGAACTTATGACACATGGACATGAACTAAAAGGGGGAATGTAGGTGGGAGAGTGTGTGCAGGGTGGAGGGGAGTGAAGGGGGGTAATGGGACAACTGTAATAGCATAATCAATAAAATATATTAATAAAAAACAAATAAAAATAAATAAATAAAAGTCAACCAATGCTCACTTGCATCTGAAGCTTTTAGTCTATTTGTTATTAAATGAGATTATAGCATAAGAAACATAGTCACAAGTAATGAATAAACTAAAAAAAATCTTCACAACAGTCAAATTTCTTTCTAGTTTCTTTCACAACATTCAAATTTCATTAGCATTCCTCAGTTGGATTAGAAATTGTACAATCTAAATTAAGCATTTATTCAAATCGTTCTAATGAGAGTTTACATGGTTAGTGATCCATGTCTTCTGACTCTAGTGTTCTTACATGTAAAACTTTTTAAAAATTGAACTTATTTGCTACTATCAGTGAAGTAAGGTAAGATTCACACATGACTACACATCTTTGACCATAGAGGTGGTGATGTTCTGAGATCAGGGCTTGTTTGAAGAGGGCCTGTTTAAATAATTTTAACTACACAGTAAGATAACAACTAGATAACTCTCTTAGGTAAGTGAGAAAGTATATAGCTTTTCTGTGTAATTACTGCAACTACAACTCCTACAAATCATTTTCATGATATAGTTGTACCATTAAAAACCACTGGGTGCCTCAACCCAATGCAAAACTCTATTGTGGACAAAATGAGTATACTATGGGGAAAATGAGTAATCAGTATCTTGCTGTGATGTGGAGTGAAGTAATTTTACACAGAATGTAGCTGTAATGAGCCCTAATATTTAATCATCTACTCACTTTGGAAAATAGACTATTCCTGATTCTTGGTTATTCTTAATTAAAAGGATAAACTAGAGACCTAGGGAAAATACTTTATTCTAGATTTGGAGTACTTCTCCCCATTGTGCTGAATCTTGGCCCTGATAAATATATGAAAAGTCTTTCAAATTGCCTCCCAAGGTTGATTTTCTTTTGACTTCATATGGAAAACTCTGGTTTCAAATACCCTTACTTAACCTCATAGACATTCATAGTTCACTTTGTGCTGCAAGCCGAAGGTCTCAGTAGCCTAAAGGAGTCTCTGACATGAGGCCACACACTCCAGGGGGGGAAAGTGCTAGCATATCTGTTATACTTTATCTTATTTCTTTGAATTTTCATTTTTTGTGCATTTCATGATATTGTAATAAATTACAATAGTACTTTTCTATACCATGTAAATAAACAAAATAATTTGGGAGTATGAGTATGTCCAGACAGTATCCAGCCATGTAATTTGAAAAATAGAGACATTTATTGAAGAAGACACAAGATACAAGAAACATTGTACATAGGACAATGACACCTCAATCTCCTTCAAAATAGACATGTTGGGACCTCACAGAGCTCTCCCAGGCACCATCAGCTGCTCCATCATATTTTCCTGAATTGCATCAACAGTCTGAAATACCTTCCCTTTCAAAGGAGATTTTAATTTTACAAAAAACCAGAAGATACAGAGCACCAAATCTGGGCTGTAGGGGGTGCTGGGTCACCTGGTGATTTGATATTTGGCCAAAAATCTCTGCATGAGAAATGATGCATGAGCAGGCACATTGTCTAATGAAGTTGCCAATCAGCAGTTGCCCATAGCTGCAGCCTTCTGAGTTATCCAAATAGTTTCCGTAGAGGAATGTTCAAGCTTCGTACAAAATTTGATGCAGATTCATTGCTCTGCTCTCTCAGTCATTTTGAATGAATGCAATGTCCACGCTGTACACATGCTCACTCAGCGAGGTCTACCGCCCCCACTGACTAGTACAGTGAAGTCATCATTGTTCACACATGCTCATTCCCATCCACTCTCCTTGGCTGCCAGGTTGGCTTGACATCACACAAACCATTCTTGTTAAATTAACAATGGCTGGACTTTTCCTCAACAGACCTCATATGTATGCTTAAGTAACTTTTTACAAATAGGAGTATTACCTACTCAACCTTCTAATTATTTTAAGATTCTCGCTGGACATTAAATTCTAATTATTAAACATTATTTAAGTTTAAATTATCTTTACTCAATAATGGAAAAGAACATTGTGAAGCTATCCTTTTTAAAAATATCTTTGGAAAAGCATTTAAAACCAGATCTAACTTTTTAAAATCCAAGATGTAATTCTGTATTGTCTATACATAGTTGTTATCTGAAATCATTATCTGAAATTGTTATGTTTAATGACTTGCCATTTATTTTTTTTTCCAGACTTTTCTGAAGGAACGCTTTGACAGTGAAGAGATCAAGCCTGATTTATGGATGTCCTTAGAAGGTGGGAGTACTTGTACCGAATGTGGGATTCTTGCAGAGGACACTGCACTCTATTTTGGGGGATCCACTGTGAGACAAGCTATTACTCAAGATTTGGATCTCCGAGGGGCAAAGTAAGTCAATTCGGGGTTATTTTCATCACAATTTAGCAACCAGCCCCAAGGCAAGGAACACATGTGGAAGACGTTTTTATCCAGGACTTGAGTAGACAGAGTGCTTGTTCTATATAACTGTTCTGATGGATAATATGTGCTTGCATTCAGATTCCTGCAATACTGGGGACGCATCGGCAGTGAGAACAACATGACCTCCTGCCATCGGCCCATCTGCCGGAAGGAAGGTGTGCTGTTGGACTACTCTACTGATGGAGGCACGTTTCAGGGGTGAAAGCCATACCTTGCAGCAGGTTCCCAAATTCCATCCAGTGCCCCTCAGAAAAGTCTCTGCAAAGTTTTGCTGACATCGCAATGCTAATAGTGAAAGTTACAAAGAGAAAGTTGAGGACCTTAGTTGGCTTACACATTCCATATATGTAATGTCTGTGTTAGCAAAATCTACCAAAAAAAAGGGGGGGGGGGGACAAGGAGAAATCACCTTTAAAAAATTGAATGGCATCAGGGGGTAGACTTATCTAGGGATCACTTTATAAGTATATTAATGGCTAACAACTGTGCTGTATACCTGAAACGAATATAATATTGAATGTCAACTATAATTTTAAAATTTTAAAAATTAAGGAAAAATAAAATAAATGCTAAAATAAATAAATAAGCTCCAAAGTTTATGAACAAAAATAATAACCTTTGTTCTTAAATGAAGCTAGATTATAAATGATGCAATTTAAAAATAATTTTAGTAATTTTTGCATACTTTTCCAAGTAAAATATAAATTTAAAAACATTCTAAAGTATTTTAAAAAGCTTTCTTGTGACAAATGAAAGACAAATACCATATGATCTCACCTTTAACAGGAACCTAAACAACAAAACAAAGAAACAAGTAAATTATAACAAAGGACACTGAAATGGAGGATGGGATGTCAGTGACCAGAGGGGAGAGGGGAAGGGTTTACAGGAACAAATATAAAGGACACATGGACAAAACTACGGGGCTTGGAAATGGAAGGGAGGTTGGGAGGGATGGATGGGTGGGCTGGAATGGGAATAAAAGATTGAAACTGTACTGAATAATCTAAAATAAAAATTGAAAAAATAAAATAAAAAGCTTTCTTGTGAACAAGCATGTAATAAAATGCTAAGAGAATCTTCAAAACTTTATTGTGAAAGATGATAGTCTGAATTTGTGAGTGTCATGCACTATTTTCACCAAATTCTGTTTTATAACTTTGAAGTACCTGAAACCAGAAGTAATACCATAATACCATGAAGTCTTTAGAAGGTCAACTTTAGCAGATAGATATCCTTAATAACTAGCAAATAGATGGCCCTAAACTATTTTATGGTATTCAAAAGGTATTTCCTAAGTAATTTAAACATACCACTTACAGTCTTATCAGTTGTTAAGAGGGAAGCTTCTTGTTGGTCCAACAAACCACAAATTGCATAGAATTATAATAGCTATATTTCTTGGGTTTTTTTCTTTTTTTTATTATTCAGTTACAGTTGTCCCCATTTTCCCCTCATTACTCTCCTCTGCCCTACCCACGCTGACCTCCCACATTCAATTCTCCCTCCCTCTGCCACCATTGTCTTTGTCCATGGGTCCCTTATACATGTTCCTTGATGACCCTTCCCCTTCTTTCCCCATTATCCCCCTTCCACCTCCCCTCTGGTCACTGTCAGTTTGTTCTTTATTTCCAGGTCTCTGGTTCTATTTTGCTCACTTGTTTGTTTTGTTGATTAGGTTCCACTCAGAGGTGAGATCATGTGGTATTTGTCTTTCACTGCCTGGCTTACTTCACTAAGCATAATGTGCTCCAGTTCCATCTATAATAGCTATATTTTAAAATACAAGTTCTTGTCTAGAAACAGAAAGACATGGATTTTTCTCATTATTCATGAGAAATATTGCATATAGGAATATACAACAAAATTTTTAACAGCAGAAAATATATAAATTTTACTTAAAGTTTTTAGTTTTGGCCAAGTATTTCTTAATATCCTTCCCCTCATAACATCAGCCTCATTTTGCAATCAATATAAGTGATGAGCATTTACATTAAAGTGAGGACACATCATAATCAAAATGTCAAAGGTTAAAAATAAAGAGAAAATCTTAAAAGCAGCAAGAGAAAAGCAGAGAGTTACCTACAAAGGAGTTCCCATAAGGCTATCAGCTGATTTCTCAAAAGAAATTTTGCAGGCAAGAATGGGACTGGCAGGAAGTATTCTGTGATGAAAAGTGAGGACCTAAAACCTAGATTATTCTATCAGCAAAGCTATCATTTAGAATGGAAGGGCAGATAAAGTGCTTCCCAAACAAGGTAAAGCTAAAGGAGTTCATCATCACCAAACCATTATTACATGAAATGTTAAAGGGACTTATTTGACAAAAAGAAGATCAAAACTATGAACATTAAAAATACAACAAATTCACAACTATCAACAACTGAATCTAAAAAAAACTAACTAACTAAGCAAACAACCAGAGTAGGAACAGAATCATAGGTATGGAGATTGTTTGGAAGGTTATCAGCCAGGAGAGGGAAGGAGATAATGAGGAAAGGGTACAGGGAATGAGAAGCATAAATGGTAGGTACAAAATAGACAGGGTGATGTTAAGAATAATATAGGAAATGGAGAAGCCAAAGAACTTGTATGCATGATCCACGGACATAACCTAAGGGAGTGATAGCTGGAGGGAAGGGGTATGCAGGGTGAAGGGGGGCAAAAGGGGAAAAATTGAGACAACTATAATAATATAATCAATAACATATACTTAAAAATAAAATAATAATAAAAATAATAAACTCAGTGAAATCAATTCTCATTGTCTGGTTGAAGATTTGGGGGTAGAGGAGAGCTTGCAGTAACTGTGGGATTTTTTTCCCCAGATATGTTACTCTGTTGAATTGTTATTATAGGAATTACTTGGACTTTGCTCCACGAGATGGATTATCAGAAATACATTTCTGTTAGACACGACTACATACTTCTTCCCGAGGATGCCCTCACCAACACAACTCGACTTCGTTGGTGGCAGCCTTTTGTGATCAGCAATGGACTTGTGGTCTCTGGGGTGGAACGCGCTCAGTGGGCACTAGACAACATTTTGATTGGTGGAGCAGAAATCAATCCCAGTCAACTGGTTGACACTTTTGATGATGGTAAGAAATAAGACATTGAACAGTCTTTCCTGTGAGCCATTTGTCTGTTTATGTCTTTGCATGAATTACTATGTGAAAAGCCTTTAAAAGAGTACCTACCATATACTGAGTGCTCAACAAATGTTACCTATTGTTTTGCCCAGTGGTTTACAAATCTTCAACGTTGGTAGGTTGTTGAAATGTCAACTGAGAATTTAATAAACCCTGTTAAAGACAAAATGTCTAGCTCTAAACATAATTTAAATTTTCAATACCCCCAAATAATTTTAGTTTCTGTAGGAATTTCTGTACTGCAAAGATGTACATTGCGTTGGTTTAAGAGCATACCAAGAATAATTTTGCAATGGTGAAAATTATACAGACTAGCAATTACATTTTAAAAGTTGGAGAATAATTATAGCACTAGCACTTAATAATCTTTTCTAGATTTGATTTTCTTATCTTGGATTCATATTTATACCAATTAAATAAAATAAAAATAAATCCTAAAGGGTAAGCAAAAAGGTAGAGCATAGGCATTCAAGTAATTCAGCCATAAGCCAGTGAGTTCAAAAGAATAGCATACCATATTACTTCCAATTTACCCTAACAGAAGGCACTTCCCATGAAGAAAACTGGAGTTTTTACCCTAATGCAGTAAGGACAGCAGGATTCTGTGGCAATCCATCCTTCCACCTCTACTGGCCAAATAAAAAGAAAGACAAGACCCACAATGTGCTCTCCTCCAGAGAACTCATCATACAGCCCGGGTATATGATGCAGTTTAAGGTAAGGGGACTGGCTCTTCCAAACAGAGGATGGCATTGTTTGGGGGAGAGGGTGGAGGAGAATGTTCATTTGTTCAAGAATAAGGAAATGATTGATTTTATTTATTAAAAGAGACTATCTTATGAGTAAAAGAGATAATCTTTCACAAAGGCCTTTATCAGTTAGGATTATGTGAGCATAATAAAATATAAGTATATTGGGACATAGCAAGAAATGTAACTATTTTTATGGCTCTGATATGTAATCTGGAGTTCACTTTCCCAAAGCTTGGAAATCAAAAGCTCAAATAGATGCCTCTGCATGTCTCTGTCTGTCTGTCTATCTACCCCCCTTTCTGTTATTCTATGCCTATTTCATATATCAAGCCACTTAGCTTCTTTGTTTATCCATTTTTATTATATCTTTCCATTTTCCTTTGTCTCTGACTTCCAAACACAAACCTGTATATTAGACCAGTTGGAACTCCCAAATCCTCAAAGATTTTAAAAGTACTCTCAAGTCTTTTAAGTGAATATGTATTCATGTAGATGGATGCAAAGGAAGACTTAGTAGGTAATTAATAGCAAGATAGAGAGAAAGATGAGGCAATATCAATTGATGTCTTTATCATTGCAAAACACACTAAAAGAAAGGGCATTACAGAAATGCACTTCATTACTAGATCATTTTAAAGACAAACATCAGCTGTTCTAATGCCCTTATTTATAAAGATGTGCTACAGTGATGGTTAATAGAAAGAATCCTTATTAGAAGGAATAAAAATGTATTGACAGTTGATAGGAGAAATGAGTTCTTGTTATTTAATGGGTACACAATTCCAGTTTTTAAAGATGGAAAAAACTCTTCAGATCTGTGGGAGAAACAGTATTCACTCTTTTTATTCAGCTCTGTTAAATTCTCCTTCAAAGACTGAAGGGTAAGCAAGTTCCCCAAATGATACCAGTCCCTCAGGTTAAAGTCCCTGTCTTTAACCTAGTAGCATAGGAGATGTTCAAGGTCATACATCATACCCAGTGTTCTACCATCCATCATTCTAAGCCATATCCTTTAAGAGTGAAGGCTTTCCCTCACTGCATCCATGCTGTGGCCCATATCAAAGTCATCATATTTGATTAAGTTGACTAGGGCCTCCTCTTTTTCTGCCTCTATCAACCTTAAACTAAAGAGACTGACATTTTCTTCTCTAAGCAAATCAATATGTTTTAAAAAGTTTGTCCCCAGAAATTTAATAAAGTATCACTAAACCACATTTTTTAAAGTCACCATAGACTTTCTAAATACTATTATGTCCAGCAACTTCCATCCATTCCTCACCTTTCCTTTCCCCTCTGTACCATTTGGTACCGTTGTCTTTGCCCTCTCTAACCCATGACATTCTCTTTCCCTTTGGCTTCTGGGTTCTTGCCAGTTCTCCTCTTATCTTCTCTGTATCTACTTCTATCTCCTTTTTGGCACCTTCTCTCCCTTCAGCCCTCTAAATATCAGATTTCTCAGTGCTTTTCCTCAACTTTCTTCTTCCACCATAGACATTCATCCCTGGCTTCGGGTATCATATCTTTAAGACCATCTCTCAAATTGTCATAGCCAACTGTGACTCAGTCACCACACTTAATTCAGTATTTTAACATCCTATGTACATTTCCACACCTTTGTCTTATTGACATCTCAACTCAATATGTCTAACAGTAAACTTTATATCTTCCCTCCCCATACCAACTCCTCTTTCTGATTTTCCCCTTTCTATTAATGGCACTACCTTTCACATACTCACCAACTTTAAATGTTAAGTAGTCTTTGGTTTTTCACTTTTCACATCTAATCATTCACTGCATCCTTTTAATTTGAATTTTCAATGTTCCTGGTACCCATCACATCTTCTCTGTTTACACTGTTACCACCTCCATTCTGGCCCTAAAAAATCAAGTCCATTAACTAGCCTTTCCACCTCCTCTCCTCCTCTCCCACCTGTCTTCAACAGCACAGTCAGGTTTGTCTTCTGAAAGCACAGCTCTGAGCACATGATTCCACTGATCATAGTCTTTAATGACTCCTCATTGCCTACCAAATGAAAATCAAACACCTTAGATTACACCTCATAGTTTACCAAACTCAGTCCTTCTTCTACTTAAATGTTTTTCTCCTACCTCTACCTTTCTTACTCTTCCCATGCTTCAGGAGCAGCTCACATGTACCCTACTTGATGAATTTTTAAATTAAAATATATTTGACATATAACATATAAATTAAGGTTACATTGCATGATACATTGATAGATTTATATACTCGATACATTTATATACTGTAATATGATTGCCATTTTAGCAACAGTTAGCACCTCTATTGTGTCACACAGTTATCATTTCTTAAATACAATCTCTCCTTCTTATGAAACAGCACAGCATTTTATTTGTAATTTTTTATGATTTCTATTTCCATTATTAGAATATGCTTCATATTCTCTCTCTGAAGGCAGAGTTTTTTTATTCATGAATGTATGGCCTGGAATTTTTGTCACTCACCTTCTCCAGTATCAACCCTGAAATAGGACTTGTTGATTAAGTAGATGATTAGGACTTGAATTTGAATCACCAAATTTTTATAGTATTTTTGCATTATTGATTATTCAAATAATTAATCACATATAATATGGAAAGCTTGTATTCATTTGGAAATAAAAGAACCCAAAAAATAAATATTAAGTCATTAAAAATTGCTATTTTTAATTACAAATAAAAATAGTAGCATCAAGGATTAGGGTATCAATGAAAATGTTTCAAATCTGTAATACTTTGAATTTCTTTCCATTAATCCATTAATTCTCCAAATGTTATTTTCCTTTTGGCTAATTTACATTCTCCAAATTTATGATTAATGTGTTATACTAATTAAGTAACTAGGAATAGTACTTTTTTAACCTTAATTCTCACCTTCATGCATGATTACATGTCTTTAGCTGAAATCAAAAGAATGGTGTCTGGGAGACCTCTTTGCAAATGCTTCTGTGAATATTTTTTGACTATTGATCAGAGTCATGATGAAGACAGATGGGATTTCTAATTAATGATAGACATTATTTAATCTGCCTGATATGTACTGATTGTTTATGTTTGTTTTAGATTGTAGTGGGCTGTGAAGCTACAGCTTGTGGTGACCCTCATTCCGTACTACTGGAGTACACTAAGGATGCAAGGTTCGTGAAAAAATTTTTACATTTCCTCCAAAGTTGAATACATACTTCAAATGGCTGTCTACTTTTAAGGCAACTGTTTACAAAGGAACAATATTTTGCATTAAAAGTGTCAGTTCATCCCTGGCTGGGTAACTCAGTTGGGTGGAGGGTTGTCCTGTACACCGAAAGGTTCCAGGTTCAGTTCCTGGAACGTACGGGACATACAGGAGGCACGTACAGGAGGCAGCCGATCAATGTTTCTCTCTCACATCAATGTTTCTCTCTCTCTCTACCCTTCTCTAGAATTAATAATAGAAAATATCCTCAAGTGGGGATTTTTAAAAAGTCAGTTCATGTGTATTTCACATGTATAAATTTCGTTCACATAAAATCTACACGTCTTATTTTCAATTTTTTTCTTTAAACCAAGAAAAATCTACTTTCATACAAACTTGGCATTTTAAAATAACTAAGACATTATACTTTGTCATCAAAGTAGAACTCTCCTTTATTCACCTTACTCATTTTCAACCAATCTTAACAAAAATTTAAGTTAGTGAAAGATCTGAATATGCTTCAGCCAGGGTCACATCCCTGAAAGCATAATAGCTACATCAAAGAAAGTAGGACACAGTGCAGTTACCCTCTCATGGTGTTGATAGGTCTACCACCACTACTTTTAGAAGTGAATTATAGTGAGTTAAGTTTGGTAAGAGAGAATTCTGTCTGTCGACCCCAGGCATGTTTCTGTTAACAGCATCTGTAAGAGGAAGCCATTAGAATGCAACACCATGGATGCTATTACTTTATTCTATTGCCTGTGAATATATTCATTTACTTGTAAAGAGTTAGAATATATCTGTGTGAAATTATTTTCAAGTTTTCTTTTTATTGTCATAGTTATAAATATATATAGGAAATAATAAAGTCACATTAAAATATCTTTATTTAACACAAACCCAAAGCATTATGTTCATAATAGACAGGTCATATATTTATCTTAAGAGTTGTCTAGTGCAACCTCTTTGGTTTTTGCAGGTCTGATTCCTGGCAGCTTGTTCAGAGCCAATGCCTCCCCTCCTCTTCAAACAGCATCGGCTGTTCCCCCTTCCAGTTCCATGAAGCCACCATCTACAATGCTGTCAACAGCTCAAGCTGGAAGAGAATCACCATTCAGCTGCCTGATCATGTCTCCTCCAGGTAGGCTGCACACTAAGGTACACTTTGCAGAATTTTCTGGCAATCTCTACAGAGATCATACAGTGACCTGAGAACAATTGATAAAATGAGGCTGGAGTTTTAGTTGCAGCCCTAGTACCCTGTCCCCTCTTCTGTTCTTACTATCATCATGTCCCCAGAAGAAATAGGAAGAAATAGAGTTACGTTTGTAAATGACTCATAGATCTCAAATTTTGTTTTGACCAAATACCACAGCATATGCCAAACTCAATCACAGGCCCCAAATCACAGATCCCCAAAGACCTGCAGCTGGCACCATATCTGTGATCCCAAGGGCTGCACTCATGCCAGACACAAACGCCCTCTGGGGTGTGCAGCGTCAGTTGGGTTATAAAAAGATGCAGGGTAAAAATAATGGAGTGCAGTCTTCCTAGAACAGCATTCATTTTACTCAAAGATTTAGAAAATGATGTATCTCTGTAGGAAAAATTGGCACAGATTAATTACAGAACAGCATAGGAAATCACAAAATTTTCAGGGAAGGCACAAGCTTCCAGAATAGCATTTTGGGGTATATTCCCCAAGTCTGAGGAGTACACATTCATTCTCTTCTGCCAGTCAGTGCTTGAAGGAGAAGTTTGGGAAGCCCTTTTCCCAGAAATAGTTCCCATTCCCAGGGCTAGAGGCTGGACACAGCCATGAGAAATAACCTACTGAATCTCTCTTGCTCTCTATGGGACTTTCAGTGCAACACAGTTCCGCTGGATCCAGAAGGGGGAAGAAACTGAGAAGCAAAGCTGGGCGATTGACCATGTGTATATCGGAGAGGCTTGCCCCAAGCTCTGCAGCGGACATGGATACTGTACCACCGGCGCCATCTGCATCTGTGATGAGAGTTTCCAAGGTCTGGATCTCAGACTGCCTTTTCTAATACAGGAGAGCATGAGGTTCTCCTTATCTCAATGTGAATGCAAAGGCCACAAGGCAATGGACAGAAACCCCTGCCTGGGGGATTTGAGATAGATGACATACTCTTTGATCGCAAAGTTATATACCTTGGGGATGAATTTTCAAGGACAATTTAATGCCATGTTCCTTGAGGTATTTTTAATACAGATTTTATCTACTCAGGAATTCTGTAGTCCCTCACATTCCCCATCTTCCATATAATTCCCCACCCTCACCCCTGCACCCCACACTTCTACTTCTGGGCCTCTCTGCTTCCTGACCTAGCTGCCAACATTCCTTCTCTCCCAGAGACTCTCCCAACAGCAGCTGCCACTGCCATCCCAAAATGTAGCTGACAACTCAAGATGTTCTGTTTCCCTAGTCACTCTATCACCAAAAAACCCTTCATGACTCAAAAAAAAAAAGAAAGAAAGAAAGAAAGAAAGAAAGAAAGAAAGAAAGAAAGAAAGAAAAAGAAGAAAGTTTTTAGTGCTTGGGTTTCTAGGAGCTGTGTATACTTGGGACAGAGAATCTGCTCAACTCCCGACATCATAGGAAATTGTTCTGTCAGCCTGTTAGGAGGCCTACAGCCCTGCGTTCCTCCCATGCAATGTTTCTAACAGGTTTCTGCTTCTATTGTTACAAAGTTCACTTTACGTAATTACCATTGTATTCTCAGACTATCATATTCTCAGAGACTACCTCTTGGCATACAACATTGCTCAATAATTTCTTTTGAATAAATTATTACATTGTCTCTTGCTTTACTATTTACACAGTATCTACCAATCACTCAGCAGTCATTTACTGTTTATGGTATTCCCATAAATTACCTAATATAATTATTTCCACTTTACAGATAAAAAAACTGAGACAGGGAGGTTAAGTGGCTTGCCTAAGATCACAGAGAGTAAGTGTCAGAATGAAGATTGATGCCCAGGTGGTTCTTTCCAGTCAGCCTCACTGTCTCTCACAGTTCTGTGACTTATCTAAAGGGAACAGGATTATGCACCTTCCCAAGTATAGATTGAAAGAATCCTTAGATTTGTATTCTGGAGCAGAATCCGGTTAGATTTCTTGGTTGATGCTACTTCCTTTCCTGCAAATGAAATGAGTGTGATTAATGTAGACTGCTGCATATCTCTGATCTTAGAAATTACCTAATGGTCATCTTTTTCCCCGGTCTCATTACTGCTGAGACTGGCTGGGTCTGTCTGTGTATCAGCTGGAGAATTTGATTTTAAGCAAATGAACAAATCAGATGTCTCACAAGGAGTCCTAGATGTCTGGAGTTTTCCCTCTCCCTGATGCGGCAGACCTCTATAACCTTTTGATTTTAAACTATGGTGGACATTCAAGAAAGGTGGTTATTCAAATCGATCAAGGGGAAACACAGGCACACACATTTGCTAATGTAGCATCTTACTTAAATGCTAATATTTCAGCTCAGTGGTCTCTGAGAGATGCTTCCAGTTCATTCATTATGCATTTATTTATACCAACTTCATTACTGAGTATCATATGTGCGGAGTATTGTGCTAGGTGCTAGAGTCCACTAAGGAACAAAATACAGATTCTGCTCTCAAGAATCCTTGAGTATAGCGCTAGAAGAACAAGAACAGGATTTTTCTTATTTTCTTCTACAAAATCATGCTAGGAGAAAAGATGTTAGGCTGGCTTCTCATGCCAGGGTGAGAGAGCTCCCTACTGAGACCTATCATTGGTAAACATGCAGCTCTGGCCAGATGCTGTAGTATTTAAGTAACAGATTTACATGAGCAAGAAGTATTTAGCAACTACATTTTTTAGTAGACACTGACTCAGAGATGATGGGATATATTTCAACAATGTTAGCCAATAATTGATAAAATACAGAAAAACATTTATTTCAGGGAGTTTATACCTGCTTGGTATTTTGTCATTCTTGCAGTTACAACAATGGATTAAATCTGAAATCGAATACTTGTGCTTAATGATTCTGCTGGATGATTCTGCTCATTGCAGCTAATCTGTGCGGTTATTTCCTTCCCCCTAGGTGATGATTGCTCCGTTTTTAGTCACGACCTTCCCAGTTTTATTAAGGATAATTTTGAGTCAGCAAGAGTTACTGAGGCAAACTGGGAGACCATCCAAGGCGGAGTGATAGGAAGTGGCTGTGGGCAGCTGGCACCCTATGCTCACGGAGACTCACTCTATTTCAATGGCTGTCAGATAAGGCAGGCTGCCACCAAACCTCTGGATCTCACTCGAGCAAGGTAACACAACTCCTGTGGCATAATTCAGACATACACTCTCTGTCAGATACGACCATGAGCTAATGCACAGGCATCACTGAGCAGTGGAAAACTATCATCATTTGAATTTGGTATGAGGAAGCAGTATGTTTTCACAACCCAGAATTATGCTTTGCTTCCATTTATTACAGCATAACCTTATGTAGGTTGAGTAGTGGTGACATAAGCATAAGCCTAGAGAAATGACCAAATATAAAAAGTTGATAAGTATGTCAAATCAACCCATTGTACACCTTAAACTTACACAATGTTTTATGTCAATTATATCTCAACAAAGTTGAAAAATAAGTAAGATAATGAGTTGGCTATGGATAATCTATATAGATAATTTGATATTGACCATTTGCAAGCATATAAATGTAAATGTATGTAAGAGGTAGATTTGCAGTCACACAAACATGTATCTATATCCAGCATATGTAGTTATACTGGATAGAAGTAGAACATGGATGATGGATGAGAACCTGAAAAATTTGCATGCTGTGGGAGCTGCATATTAATGCAGAATATAGTGGACAGACACTGTAAATCAACTAGGGAAGTGACAAAGAAAAAGAGACCCCAGGAAGGTTGGATTTCCTACCTGCTCCTCTCTGTCCTTCCCAGCTTGGCCTCTCAGCCAGTGCAATATGCAGCTTTTTGTCTATAGAATTCAAGAAGAGATTTCAAGGTTCTTTGAAGATTGTAAAGTACTGGGTTAGAATATTACCTGAATGCTGAAAAGTGTTCAGTAGCTATGAATATATTTGAGAATTCGGTATTTGGTTAATAAAAATGTAGATGTTTTCTTGAGATTTTTCACTTTGGAAAATATTAGTAATATATTTTCAGAGGCAGAAAGGCAGGTTTAGAGGCCTTCAATATGATAAACAATTAAAATATAATAAAATTAATTCTTATATGGTAACCATGGAGATGCCAAAAGTTGTGTCCCTCCATCCTATTTTTTCCTACCAAAAAGATGTACTTAGAGACAACTTGACGTTCTCCTTGATCCCATATAGAACTACACTATCTGCTTAGTTAACACTACACATCATCTTGTATAAGCAACTTTGTTTTAAATTAATTTATGCACTTACAAATTTTAAGTCTAGTACTTTATTTGACCACCTACCCTAAATGGGATTACTCTATTCATCACTGAGGCTAGGTCTCCTATGTTTAAACCTGTGTCTTCTACGGGCAAAAATACCTGTGAAAAGCAAAAGGACACATCAAAAAAGAGCAGACATGGTCCAGAGCCTGCATGTCCAACTCAGTGTTCCCTCTGCTCTGCTCTTCAGGCACCCTTTCCTAAAATAGGCATGATGACTTATCCGTTGGAGCACCTGTGTAAATGCTATCCACGTTGAAGCTATCGTATTTGTGAAAAACTATGTAGCATAAATATTGTGGTTTTACTCCGCATTCTCTCATGTCCTCCGCTGCTGCCCATTGACCCATAATACTTTTCAGAGATTGGAAGGTGTTTCAGGTGAAATACTCTAACAAGATTTCTAACGTCAAAAGAGGACAGACCTTTGAAAGTCAGAATTGTTTTCTTTGTGTAGATAACTAGCCTTTGCACCCCAGCTGATGTGGCTCAGTTGGGTTGGTATCATCATGCAAATCAAAAGGTCACTGGTTCAGTTCCTGGTTGGGACACGTGCCTGGCAACTCATCAATGTTCTCTCTCACACCTGTGTTTCTCTCCCTTGCTTTCGCCCTCTCTTCCCCTCTCTCTAAAAACAAAAATTAAAATTAAATTAAAAAAAGAAAACCAGCCTTTTGGGCATTATTTTTCATATGTATACTGTAAAATATAATATAAACATATTTTACTACTGTCATTTAGTCATAAGACTGATTGCTTCTGTTTTTACTATATTATGAACTAGGGAACTGTGGACTTTAGGAACAAGAATTATTTTTAAATTAGAAAGTATAACTCCTTTAATACTTCCTGACTCTTGTTTAAAGATGATTCTCCCTGTGTTTTCCAGCAAAATCATGTTCGTGTTGCAAATTGGGAGCACTTCTCAAACAGATAGCTGCAACAGCGACCTGAGCAGCCCCCACGCGGTGGACAAGGCCGTGTTGCTGCAGTACAGCGTCAACAATGGGATCACCTGGCACGTCATCGCACAGCACCAGCCCAAGGACTTCATGCAGGCTCAGAGAGTGTCTTATAATGTCCCCCTGTAAGTGGCCCAAGTAGAGAGGGGTTGCCTCACACAAGATCGCTGAGAATCAGAGTTTGAGCTAGAAGCTTGGCTAAGTTACTGGATCTACACTACAAGCATAGGTAGTAACAAAACCAAGACTAACCCCAGTCTCCAAAGTCATGTTACTGTTTCCTATGAGAACAATAGGCAAAATACCCTAACCAGTATTTCTAGTCATTTAGAAACCAACATTTCTTATTTTTATTTTTTCATGGAATAAAAATGAACTTTTTTCTTTATTTTTTATTGCTAATATTATTTCAGGTATCTCCTTTTGTGACCTCATGGAAGGACCAGGAGATTATTATGCTAAGTGAAATAAGCCAGTCAGAGAAAGGCAAATACCATATGATTTCACTTATATGTGGACTCTAATGAACAAATAAACTGATGAACAGAATAGAAACAAAGGCATGAACTTATGAAACAGATTGACAGCTGTCAGAAGGGAGGCAGAAGAGGGGACTGGATGAAACAAGGTGGAGGAATTAGCCAAAGAACATACATGCATGACCCATAGACACAGACAACAGTGTGGTGATGTCAAGGGTGGTGGGGGGATTGAAAACAGCATTTTAAATTTTCTGCTGGGTGCACTTATATAAAGTTTTGTGAAGATAGGCCATTATTTCATTTTTGCTTAGTTTTTTATCACTTTCATACCCCTAGCTTGTAATATAGCACAGTGCCCACACAGGAGCCACATCATATTTGTTGGCTGAAAGTGTGGCTCTTCCCTGTACTTGTGGAGCAAGGGGAATAAGGGAGCAAGTTATACAAGTATCCTAAGTCCTTGAGTAGCCAATAAAATTTAATGCAGCTCAGGAGAGTACTATGACCTAAGCAAATCTGAATTCCATACCCAAAGTTTTGTTGATTTAGAATATCCTATTATATTTGAAGTCTGGAAGTCATATACCAGAAAGTTCTCTGTTTTCTACTGTTTACCTCTTTGTCCTTCTCTCTGTGACCTAGGGAGGCACGGATGAAAGGAGTTTTATTGCGCTGGTGGCAACCACGCCACAATGGAACAGGTCATGATCAATGGGCTTTGGACCATGTGGAGGTCGTCCTGTGAGTATCTGATTTGTAGCACCCCATGTTTGTTTTAGAAAGGTTTGAAGTTCCTTTGATATGGCATGCTCCTTAATACAGTAAGAACTATTCCTGAAGAGATGCCCTCGGGACTTTGGCTTATACTCTCTGGCAAGTGCAATCTATAACTCAAGTCAATGTGAAGTAATGAAGCCCTGAATGTAATTTGATGTACCTTGGAAAACTCAATTACCAAAAGATTGATTTAAGAATTTGACAATATTAGTTAAATTGGATCCAACAAAAGTCTCCAGATAAATGGGAAACAATGCCTTTGCCAGAGCTGGTTGCCTTATAAAATGGAATGACATCCTGAAAAGGGAAATGGTCTGTATTGGTTAATCTGCAGAGAATTACTAGTTAATGTGCCCAATTACAAATACCTGTTTCTGCCACGTATGCCTGAGGCATTATTCCATTAATGATGTGTTTGCAACTAGAACAAAGAATTTGCAGTTTCAAATTCCTCCTGACCAGTCCCAGCACCTAACAAGTAAAGGGTGCTCCCCTTTGGTTTCTCCCATACAATAAAATTGGCACCACCCTCACCTAGCCGGGTTGACTGTTCCACAGAGAGATGACTTGCTTTTTCTCTAACAATCTAGTTCCTGTAAAACTGGAATGCTTATGTCTCGACGGGTTCGGACTGGTGGCTCCAAGTGGTTGGCAAGGAGAGGCGAATCTTCTCGGTAGATAGGTTCAAATGTTCATTCTGTTTACCAAATCAAAAATGAAATCAGTCCCTTGGCTGATTTCAGTCATTTTGAAAGCAAATTTAAACAATTAATTGGTAGGAAAACTACCAGCTTTGTTTTCTTTCAATCATAGCCATGAGCTGAATTTTTCAGTCTTGAGTTGGCCCTTGTCTTAGTTTCACTGAGGCACCTGCTTGCATGGCATCCATATCAATCCCAAATCCAAGAGCAACCCAGTCCCTACACAAGCCCCCACTGTGCGCTCTGCTGCTTTGGACAACTTGCTGGGCTCTGCCTCCACAAGACAAAGTTGAAGTTTAAAATAAAAGTCCAGACTCACTTGAATCTATATATGAGGCTGATGTTTTACTTCAATATTGATTTCCTCAGGCTACATTAATCCAGGAGAATGGAATAACCTGGTTTCTAAAATGAGTAAATATATGGTAAGGCCAGAGAGAGAGACCCAAATAAACCAAAAACCCTCCCTAGAGCCGTTCTGCCCTGGCTGCTTTTTCTTCAGAGCAGTGCTTCTCAATCTGACTGAATCCCTCAGGAGCTCTTGGAAGCACCCACTGATGTACCAAGGCCCAGGCCCACCCCTACAGATGACGTGATTTAAATTGATCTGGAGTGGGACATGAGCATCAGTCTTTTTTAAAGCACCTCAGGTGATACTGATAAACTGGTTGAGAATCAAATTTTAAGTCAATAATCACTTTGTATCTTTCAAGTCTCTTGCCAAGACAGTTTACATTAGTGGGCTCCTGTGCCGGACAAAGCATTGCCACCTCCTATGGAAACTTCAAAACTTAACAGTCCTCAGATGAAGGCAGGATGCTAACACTGCCCTGTGGTAGACATAACAATGCTTAGCATAGCATATGTTTGAGCAGACATTTCTTCTCCTGCCACCCACCCAAGCAATTGCAGTTATCTATTTAGAACTTCAGAGGTGTATCATCACCGTAAGTCCCTCCCCTACAGTTAAAGAGTAGGCAGGGTCAGAAGTGCAAATATGCTCCCCTGGTATGAAATAACTTCTTCACAACTAAGGACTCTGTTCTCTGCTCCCTGTTAACCCGATGCCCACGAGGCCCTCAGAACAGAAGCTTCACCACACAACTCTCAAAGAAGCCTTCTGGAATGCCTGGTGTTGGTATTAATTTTTATAAGCAGCTACCAGCATCATGATATTATTATAAGAATAAAATTCAGATGATATGAAATCTATCACATTGATTATACCTGTTGTTTCTGGTATTTTTCTGGGCAATCTGTATTTGTAAAGACTTCACTTTATTCCAGCTCCAGAATTTTAATCCTTTGAAGAATTTATAACTTACCAGGCACCTCTCTGCTTTTATTCTACATTATCATCTCAAACTGTCAGGACATGAAAACATTTCAAATGATAAAAGAGCACTGCCACACGTCACTGCTGCATGATAAGAGTTATAGTCAGTATCCTCTTTCAGTGAACAATTTAAATATTGTAACTTTGTATATACTACCATATAATTTTATTTATATATTATTTACATAACTTTAAAAGCAGATGCTGTCTCTTTAATGGCAATTCAAAAATTGGTTAAAATTAAAGGACTTTATTTTTTTTCTTTTTTGGAGAGAAATATTTCATGAAGCTGAGTTCAATAAATGAGTTGTTTAAAAAGTTCAATACAAAGAATACGTATTTTCAGAAATATGTTTTTGATGTTTTGCTCTTGCCTTGGGAGTTAACTTTTTTATTCCACTGTACCTTTTCAAAGTATTTCTTTTCAGAAGTCACAAAAAGTTTTAAGGCATTCACTAATTAATGTGCCCTTAGTAGCTATACAAAATAATCACTCTAATTCATTGTTTTATGAGCTTAAAATAAAAAAATTAAAATTCCAGAGAAGTTAGAAAACTAAAATATAATAATTTTCCAGAGTGTCTTTCAACCAAATGAGGCACAGAGAAGCTAGCCAAGGTTCATGTCACGGTTCACAATATTACTGATCATAGCTTTGCTACTATAAATGTATATTTAGAAATAGAAAGGTGAATACTCCCAGAAATTCCTATTAACTCAAAATATCATCTTCATTCACTATACTTTTATATAATAGCATTTAGTTATATAAACTAGTAATGTTACTTCTCAGGTGCAGAGGGGAGAGGAGGAGACTGAGGTCCATATCTAAAGAGATACAAGCCCTACTTAATTGAACATACTAATATGTTTTTGCAACTAATGGTTGGGGATATACATTTTTAAAATGTATTTCCTGATCTGAGTGAAGACTGGCCCTAACCTAGCTTTATTGCCACAGTGTCACTTTTGTGTATGTGCACTCAGGACATATGCTAAAAATCCCTAGCAGGGCAAACTGGTCACGCATGGTATCTTGGATTTAACCTCAGCACTGCCCATATTAACTTAACCAAGAAGATACATGAATTTGGTGAGAACAAATTTAGTACTTTTGTAAGTATTTCAAGGTTTAGGAATTCATCCTAAATGAACAAGATACATAATATGTATCTTAATGGCTTAATTTTAAAATACTCCCCGCAAAAGGATTTGAGTTTCATAAATATGGATATACAGAATGACAAGCCCCCACCACAGACATAAAAACCACTGTTTAGCATTTAACAAGAAAAGTCACTTATGTTTCATGCTTGTTTGAGAGTGTAATCTTCCCACTCTGATGTTTTTCAATAAAACGTGCCCATGAAAAACACTTTATGATGATTAAACGCTGCTAATCTGCCATAGAACAGATGAACTAAACTGACAGATCACTTTTTTCCAGCCTCACTAGCTTACCTAAAAGTCCTCATTCTGCAAAGTCTGAATGATGTAGCATAACACAATCATTGACAATCAAGTGTCAGAAACTTAATTTCTCTGAATTCACTTGTTAGTATAGAACATATGTTTTTCAGTAAATGTTGTGAATACATTTGGGCAGATCCCTCACAAGATCCATGCTGGTGAGGTTCTTCTTAGGATAAAAGAGACTTCTTTGTCTTCATTTCTTTTGTTGGGCACTCATACTTCTATCCTAAGAATCTCCTTCACCAAACTATGCATTTCATGTCCACATCACATTTCCTGTGTACGTGTCTAAGTCACACGCTGTCATGTGTATAATGGAGTGGGCCAATTTTTGCATGTGTACCTTGAAAGCAAATTGCTCAGTAAAAAGTTAGCCTGTGTGAATTGATTTACAAAAAAGTAAATTATTACCACATTTACTGGAAATTGAAAACCAATATATTGCTAACTATGGCCTTAAATGTATTTATCAGATTTTAATTATATGTGTTCCATCATGACCATCTCTTTATGCTATTCATTATCAAGATACTGTCACATTTTTGGCACAAATGATTTATGGATATGAGGAGATTACATTTGTTGCAAAGCATATTTGTCCTTTATTAAATTTGTTATCTAATATAGAGGACTTCTATATTCTTAAAATCCCATTCCTTAATATATTCAGGAATAAGTATTTTCTAAAATATAAATAATTTAAAAATCAGATAATAAAATTAATGATAGTTATTAAGCCAGTAATTTTATATTTATACTTTATATGCAACATTTATGCCAAATATAGTACTATAGCTACATGTACCTTGACATATGGTTATGAGCAAATATTGCATGTTGCATTATATTAAAAAGTTAAGTATCTGTATATATTAGGTATAGAAGAATAAGGAATAACATCTTTAATTTTTATTTTCAAAAGAGATGAAAAGTCCTATATCGCGTCTAAACCTGATCAGACTTTTATGACTAATCACAGTGCTGCATGTATTGAAAGGCATTTTTTAACTTGTGTTATATTTCATTATTTGCTGTCATTGGTTTTCCACTAGAGTAAGGTAAGTCCTCTTACAATTCTGAGGTATGTTTACTAATAGTTTCCTCACTGTACCTACATTAACTAAGAAGTTTTATTGAAGACCTTTGCAGTTGAAAAAACTATAAAACAAAGTTATAGATGATATTGAGATATACAGGAGTATTTGAAACCTATATCATGTAAACGCAGAGTTCAGCCAAATTGTGACAATTCTCAGTGGTACACAATATTGGGCACAACAGCGTAGACAGGAGTGCTAGTCAGCATTCCTTCAGTGGGAAACAGCTGGATGCCGTGCCTGGGACCGTATTAGGTGCTCTTGAAGTGGTCACAGTTTACACATTTGTTACGAGGGAAAAGTGAAAACAGGAGTGTGTGCAAAAGAGCTAAGTGTCTGATTAAATGTAATGTCTTTTAAAAGATTGATTTGCTGCAGATGTGGAGGGGTGCCTTCTCAATTCTATTCTAAGTTAATAAATGAATTGGTAGAAGGGAGTGGATTTATCCATAATATTTTTGAGTTCTAGATTTTATCCTTAGGTGTGATTGGCCTTCTTTAACATATATTTACATTTGTTCTCTAATGGAGATACTTAGGAAAGAAGGTAAAATAGTTATCATTTATTAAACATTACATATTATGCTACATTTTCATTTAATCCTTATAACTCCCTATGGTATGCATTATCAGATATTCTCATTTAGCAGAGGAAAGGAATATGAAGTCTTTAAATTTGTGAGCTGTATGAGCCCACACCTATTTACCTGTCATCTTCCTGAAAATGCATGGCCCTGAAAGTAAAGTATGTGGCATCCTCTCTGCAGGCAAGTCACGCAGATTAGCTCCAATAGCACTGTTCCATCCTGCAGTCACCAATCTTTCTCTGAAAGACATGGCAGTCTTCTGGATTCTTGTGTCTGCATTTATATACAATGTTATTTATTGCATCATATGCTTTGATGATAAATAAAGTAGTTACTAATTAGTATAAATGCCTAATTTCTGTGAGTTCAAATTATATCTCCCAAGACTCCCACTTCCTATAGAATATATTAAAACTCAATTGAATTTTTCATAATAATAAATGACCTAAGATAGTGGCTCCAGTGAAGAGTAAAAGTTCAAAAGAGCACAGAGTCACCGGTTCTTAAACAATCTTGCAATACCCACATTTCCTACACAGAAATAGACATGAATTTTATAATTTCATATGCCAAGTCCCTAACCTCCCTACTTGGTCATGGAAATCTAAGTTAGCTTTTCCAAGAAGCCGTTGGTGGTCATTCTCCCTTCTTTCAATGACTTGCTCATAATGAGAGAATTTTTAAATGGGCCTAGTTCTGTCCACAGCCAAAGCAAATTCATGTCAAGTGGCATAATTGATATGCCTTAGGATGAATATTATCTGCTTTCATTAGACCGATAATAAAAATTACTTTCCCTATAATTGCAGTGAAGAAATAAATCTTTAAATGTCTATCAAACTTATTACTATTTTGGTTACAACATTATCTATAACTATCCATCTATATGTATCAAAAACAAAAATAGGCTCACATATCTGCTCCACACAGAAAATAAACATGATATCTTCAAACTTATTTAAAATCTCCCTAGTGCCCAACCCTGTAAGTTGGACAGCTTAGAAGCCTCAATGATCATTTAATAACCACATCAGTTTGTTAAATGGCCCTACAGGCAGAATGGCATTGTGGTATATCTTGCCATGGCGCTTGATTTTAAAAAGCTTATGAACTAGAAAAGCCTGCTTCATTAGATTCCAACCTGACTCCAAAGATATTTATGTTTTACATGAGAAATCATTAGTCAGTTTTAAGGATGCTTTGAAAATGTGGCCATTTTTTAATGTGACTACATAAACACCAGGCATCTATTGCAAACATCTACAGCAAATGCTATGTGCATATCAGCATTCACAAGGGTCTAAAGATACACTGCTGACATGTAAATCTATTTATATTAAAAGGTATCCAGTAAATCAAAATGCCCCTAAATTAGATATAAGCTTCCATGCTGGGAGACAGTCAAGGTATTAATGATGTAAAACCTGTTAATATGTATTTTCTCATATATAAAAATGGAGAATTTAAATCAACCCATAATAAATAGTTATATGGAGAAGTTGCCTAAAGCTATTAAACATGGACATCAATTTTTATTTAAATTAAATGTTCTTTTGTTTCATTGATATAACTAAATATCTTGAGTGTTCTGAGTTTATCTTTTTTCATGTAAAATATTTTAACTGTTTTAAATTCTCTTCGAGTACCTTTTATCTTTGAACATGTTTGCAACAGAATAATTTTCATTGCTTTAACTTTACAATTATTCCTTATAGTTAAAGAGTAATGATTTACAACAGGAATCCAATCAGTAAGTCATCAAAAGTTCAACAAACATGCCTTGACCACCCACTGGTGAGGCAGGAGGCTCAGGGTTGTGGTGTGGGGGTGGGGAGTTGGGGGACAGGCTGCTATAGAAGTTCAGTCGTGGGGAGCCAAGATGTGAACACAAATAGTCTCCATTCAAAGCAAAAAATAAGCACTGTTGAGAGTTCAAGGTAGAGTGGAAATCAATTCTGGAGGACATGAGCAATAAATAAAAGTAATACTTGAAAAAATAGTATAAATTTAAAAAGTGATGTTGGGGATTGGCAAATGAGGCAGATGAAAGAAGTTCAAGGTGAATGTGGATAGAGCATTCTGTGTAGAGATGTAGTGGAAGACTGGAAAAAGGGAGTAAGATTAAATGTGTAGAGGACTTGAAACATCTGGCTAAATTGACTTAGATGTTGATCCACAGATAAGAGGATTGTGAATGTCTGTTCAACAAGGTAAAGCCACAATTTGAGGGAAAGTTACTGAAACTTGTGTGCCAAAGCCTACTGCATGAATTTGCAACTACAAAACAGTCACAGGAATGTATAGTACAGCATATACAGAATATAGTCAGTAATATTGCAATAACTGTGAGTGGTGCCAGGTGGGTACTAGACTTATAAGGATGATTACTTCATAAGTTATGTAAATGTCTAACCACTATTGTGTACAGCTGAAACTAATATAACAGTGGATGTAAACTGTAATTGAAATTTTTTAAAAAAGAAAAAGACATTTGGGAGGTCCTGCCAAGCAGCATTTCAGAAAAATTGGACCAACGGGCACCTGCTCTCCAACCCCCTGGCACATTCTGCATTCCTACAAATCAGTAGAACATTAGCCAATTCAAAAAAAAATCCACTACATGTGTATGTGGGAAGATACACACACAGAGATACAATTACACATCTTAGTATGTCGTTGTTTCTTTTCAGTGGTGTTTCCTGAGGAAAGACAATAAGGAGGCTAGTTTAGGGGCCTCTGTAAGAGCTCAGGGAAAGGCCCACAGGCAATCTACAGGCCTGGCAGGAGGACAGTCAGTGCCAGTCTGAATATTTTGTGACTAAAGAGGTAACAGGATTCTTTCTCCTGATACTTGCTTGAGGGAGGCAGTGGAATCCAACAATCAGGAAAAAACTCATTTCTTCATTTGCCTTGAGACTGCGTACAGTAGCAATGTCAAACTGATTCAGCTAACAAGTTTCTTTTTCCTTGTTAAGTTTTCAGTAAAAATATTTGCTAAAGAAATCAAATTATGTGTCCTCCTTGTTAAAGCTGTGTTTAAATAAGGTAATGGGTAACAGCACACATTGTCTCTCGAGTGAAATTCACCCGAGTAAGTGTTTTCAGAAAAGGTTCAAGAATAAAATTAAAAATCCCAAAACAGTTTTGGTCCACTTTTGCTATGAATAAAGAGAATTTGCCATATTTTTTTCTCGTTTGGAGTTCACGCATCAATCAAAGGGGATTTCTTCAAGGGGAAAAGCAGTGAATACAAGTGCCAACCTTGTATGGGATAGTAATGTCCCTACACCTGTTATCCTTGAAAATTTTCAAATAAATATCAGGGTTACTTAGGACTTAGATTAGATTGTACTGTCAATGATTGGACTTACATGCTCTTTCTCCTTTCCCCCTCTGCCTCTGTCCTTTCTGATTTTAACAGCACCCGCAAACAAAATTACATGATGAATTTTTCACGGCAACATGGGCTCAGGCACTTCTACAACAGAAGACGAAGGTCACTTAGACGATACCCATGAAGAATCAAAATGTTATTTTTCCTCTCAACATGTGATATGTTGATTTTCATTCTTTTAATCTCTCACTGCATCTGATATCAGGAAATTTCCGTGGAGGACTTAGCGATTAACTGAAAGCCCTTCTCACGACCAAGTGTACACCACTTTCCCACACTGTGAACTAATGATAAGTGACTTATTTTCTCACTAGTAAATGTCTTCATGTTGATGTGTCTGTGAAAATTGTGATCTGTTGTAATATCAGTTACAGTGGCAGTATTGAAAATAAGAAATAGTTTAACAGAATAAAGTTGAAGCACAAAAATTTAAGAGATTTTATGTTTAAAATGGCATTTAGCAGTATTTACCATTTGTGGTCACAAAGCTATTTAAGTGGACTGTATTTCAGCTATCTGTCATGTTTTATATGATTAAATTTTCAATGTCCTTTTGTGTATTCTCTTCTACACTATAACACATGAACGCTGTACTTACTTCTTATGTTGCAATATTTGCTGCTGAATTTCAGGCTACTTATATTCTACAGAAAATTCATTGAAATACCTACTCAAGAAGATAGTTGTAAAGATATTGTATCTCCTTTAATATACTCCTTAAAATGTATGTTGGTGTAGCGTTGTTTTGTGGATAAAATGCTCGACCTTGAAATATTTTCTACTTAAAACTTGTGGTTGAAAACCCTGTCTCCCACCAAGGAGTTCCCATTTCATTGTCTGAAAATTCTTTTCAAGTGTTCTGTGGCTGATTTACTAACAGTAACTGCCATCCTGTGTCTGTGGTAACAGAGTGATTTGTAAAACAGTGGATGTTTTCATTGTATTCTCTTTGTGGATTGTTTTTTCCTGCAGGTCATATTCATACTTTCTGATGAAGTTGTACCAACACCAGTAACATTATAATGGACCTGTAGCCCTGAACTCTTTATTAACTTAACTAAAAGGTTGCACTCTAGGGTGAGCCAAGCTAAAGCCCATGCTTAAATAAAAATTATGTCCAAAAGCCATTTGAAGGTCATTTGTCTTTCTTCATTCTTTATTAAATTTTATATAGGGTTTGTAAGCCTGGTCAGGTTTGCAGAGAACAGTGTCAAATATATATTTACTGGTGTTTTGTTTTATCATTGAGAATAACAATTATAACTTTCAATTTAGCCATTTTTCCCTTATTCAGGTTTTATATTAATCATTCAGTAATTACACTAAGAAAAGCCAGTATGGATTTCTGAAAACCTTACTTAACTCCTGGGGACCTTGTTAGCTGCTAACACAGTGGCCGGCTCTTAACAAGAAAGCGCTCATGCACTCATTCAGCAAATCGCCACTGAGTACTTGCTCTGTGCTAAGTGTTGAGGATAAAAATAGTGACTGAGACATTCTCTCTCTTTGTTTTTAGCATCTACAAAATAAAAAGTATGTTGATACTGTTGAATTTGTTAACTTTCCAAAGGATTTTTTAAAAACCTAGGCAATAGAGCAGGAAATGGCAATGGGGTTTCTCATTGAAGAGAGAAACAATAAAAGATGATCTCTCTGAGAAACTTAGTTACACTTCATTTTGAGCCTAGTATCTAATCCATTGTGAAGCATTACCTTGGAGATATAAGGCCTTCCTTTTTTTCTACTGAATCAAATGTGTGATATATTTGATAATTTGGTGCAATATTTGGCCCAAAAATGTTTATAACTATTGTATCTCAATTGTTGAGTCTCCTTTATTAGTTCACAAATTACCTGTTGTTGGTTTACCATTTGGTGGCATTTTGGGTTCATTTTCTCATTGGTATGGGGGAGAATTTTTCCCAAAGCCTCATCTTTCCAAGTAACTTGTGTGTGCCATTGGTCTTCCTGCTGCTGACTGGAGCCGAAATATTTCACAGTGCCCCCATTCATCCGTCCTCCCACCAGCAGAACAGAATTGAGCCCCGCATCAGTCCATCTGCTCAAAGTTGTAATAGTGGAAGTCTGGAAATGGGAACTTATGTCTAACTGGCTTGTTTAATGTGAAAAAATAGTGTAGAACTTCAAGTATTGTTGGTTTAACTGACTTAACTTGCTAAGGTAGACAGACAGTTTAGTAGAAGCAGAAGTTTCTGTGGTTTTAACACAGTTATCTCTTATTTGCTATACATTTTAATGTAAACTATACTCAATATCTAATCTTAATATATTTACTATCACCTGTATTCTATCTTTTACCTAAGATAGGACATATATATTGCTTGGGAAATTCTCCCAACTGAGGTTGTCATTAGTACTCTCTTCCTTATGTTCCAAGGTTTAAAAAAATCAGAGGGAATCAGTTAAAACATGTACCCATTCATTTTAATGTTTGTCAATTGATATTTTTGATAGCAGTTTGTATTGTTTTTCTGTATTTAATCTTTAGTAACTGCCCTATTCATGGCAGTTGCCACTTTTAACACTAAATAATGTTTTTTCTAGTTAATTTTCATAAAAAGATGTGCACAATTAAGATGAATTTTAAGTGAAATTTGTTTTTCACATGTTTATTTGTTGGCATATGATACCTAGATATGCATTCATGTGCATTTATTTCTATTTTTTAACTTTTGTTATGCTTAAAAAGATGCTACATCTCACATTATATAAATGTTACTCCATGTTTCTACTTTAATCTATTTATATTATAACAAGTTATTCTGAAATTTACTTTGTTGTATGTTGTGAGGAACAATCCTAGTTTTTTTCCAAATAGTTAATAGATTGATTATTCCAGTACTAAAAAAAAAATCAGGAAAAATATTTTAAGCTAGAGGTTTCATCAATGCTAAATTGTCAGAATACTTTTGACACCACTAATGCTGAGCCTAAATACACCTACAAGAATGAATTAATAATCTGTTGAAGCAAAAATACAACCCTTGGAAGACAGTACCTTTTTAAAAATTTAAATGTGACTTAAGTAACTTTTATTTCAGAGAATTTTTTCTCTTCACTTCAGGGTTGAAACTTGTGGTTGGACCTGCTACCTCAGTCCATTTGCTTATGTATTCATTCATCAAATATTGGATAAGGAATATTATATCCCAAATACTGGGAAGAGTAGCAGGCGTGCAATAGAAAACAAAAGGAGACACAGTATTCCCTAAAGAAGTTCACAGTTTTGTGGAAGAGAAAGATATTCAATAATCACACAAGTAAACTTATAACTGTGGAAATGTTTCATTTAGCAATAAACATTCTTTTGATAATCATCTTTTTAATATCTACCACCATACTAGTATTGTTTTTTGGGATTTGTTCATCCATACCACAATGAATGAAACATGGTTTTCTTCTTCAATTTGTAGTCTAGTCAGGAACTCAGAAATACCAACAAATACATACAATACAATGAAAAAGGTGCTGCAATAGAAGTGTATTCTAGTCTCATGTGTACAGAAAAGAGAATAATCTGCTCTATCTTGACATATGAGTAAGAAGAGAAGGAAGGCCAAATGAAGGAAAGCTTCATGTATGAGACATAAGGCTGGAGTAATACTTAAGCAATAGTGGAGTCTGTAGCCAATGCAATAAAACAAGAAAAAATTAAAAGTTTAAGATTTAGAAAAGAAGAGATAAAGCCATTGATAAGATTATCTGGACAGTAAACTCAAGGAACTCTAAAAATAAAAGCATGAAAACTATTAAGAGAGTTTGTTGAAGTTGAAGGTATAAGATCAATAAATAAAAATGAATAGTATTCTAAATATAATGTACAATCATATAGAAAAAAATCAATGGAGGAAAAAGAGGAAACAGACTAAAGACAAATACCCAAATAAAATAATGATTAGAAAGTTTAAAATGGTATAAAGCCAGAAGGACAAAGAAAACAGAGGATGGAAACAAGCAGATAAAAGATAACTAAATTTTGGAAAATAAAAAGTAAGTGGAGAAGTGGTAACTAAACCTACTGCAAAAAGCTTAAACCCAAATGTCTACAGAGAAAGGATTTGCATCACAGAACACAGAAGAGATTCAGGGATGGGAGAGAAAAGTGTTTCTGGAAGCAATGAATAGACTAGAAGATGAAAATAATGATACTGGTTAAAATTCTAAATAAAGAACAATGAGACTTCTTTCATCTTGCTCCCAGCAGGAAATTGTCCTTCCCATAAGAGACAGGAGGTTTATTTTCTAGACAATTTGAATCAGAGAGGTTGAAGAAGACCCAGAGATTTCAGGCAGCAAATTACTAAGATGAGTCTAGCATATGTTTTAAAGGGCATTGAGCAAAAGACTGCTCCTGGATGGGTAAGACACCTCTCTCTCTCACCACAGCACTCTCTGACCTTTCAACTCCCAGAATGCTGGAATCAGGATTATATCATCCAGACAGGACATTAAAGATTCCTCTTGAAAAAAATACCCATAAATATTAAAATTTGAGAAATTTTATAATGAAACAGACAGGTCACCCTGCTTACACAAATTGCTTCCAATCAACCATATTTGTAATAAATGGAGAAAGAACGGACTAGCTAATAGATGTTTTAAGACAATTATTATGAAGATAAAAAAACAAATGTAGGTCCCTAAACATATCATTACACAAAAATAAATCTTGTTGAATTGAAAGACATAAATGGCAGAAGTAAACTTTACAACTTTTAGAAAAAATATTTTTATGGAATCATGGGAAAGAATAATTTCTTACACATGACACAAAACATATACCATAAAAAAGATTGGTCTGTAGTTTCACTGGATTAATTTCTAAAACTTCAACATAACAGAAGAGACCATAAAGTTAAAAAAAAAAAAAGCCACAAAATAGAAGACTATTGGGAACCACCCTACCTGGTTTCAGAAGCTGTAACCCCCTATGGCTAAGGCTGAGTAAAAGACCTTGGGACTATAAGCCACTAAGGAGACAGAGCTTATCTTCCAACAGGGGCACTGCCTCTGCCCCCTTTACTTCACCCTGTTTGGCCCCAGGCAGATGTCTAGTTAGCCAATGACCGGTAAGATTCCTTAAAGGAGGGATGACCTAAGACAGGCATAGTCACAATGGGGCCCTCAGGGAAGGACTTGGGGGACTATAGAAAAGGAGATGATGGACCCTCAACCCTTGGCTTTGACATAGCCTGAGTCCTCATTCTGTCTGCAAGAAGTCTCCTAATTTCTTGGCTGCTTTACTTCCCCTGCTCAACCTAAGCCTGAAACAATGCCAGAGGTGGGTGCAGCCCTGTGCTGGAAAGGGTGGGTTCCCTGGGGCAATCAGGTCTAAGAAAGAATGCATGAAATCCTGTAAAACCTGGTTTGCTAAAAATGTCCTCAGTTTTCTGATAAGGGTCCAAGCATAAAATGAGTTTGTTTTCCAAAATTTTATGGCCCTTTAGCTATCTGACCCTGACTCAGAATAAGCCCTCATAGTTCTTTGAATGTTATCTATTGTTTGATCCTTACTGCCTGACAATGATTGGTGAGCTTCACCTGTATTCTTGTACAAATTGAACCCAATAAAAGCCCATTGAGGAACAGGTTCAAGGCCCTTCTCCTCCGAGAGATTGGCCACCTTTCCTCCCCAAGCAGATCATGTCTTGGTAGACTTATTCTCATCCATGGCAGCCAGGAGGAGTCTGCTGGACAAAGCTCCCCCACAGAAGACAAACCCACAGTATATAATCAATAAAGGACTTGACTCTAAAATGTATAAAGAACTCATACAAATAGGTAATAGAAATTAGTAACCTAATTTTTAATGGGTACAGAATAAGAATTGAAATCCACAGAAGGAAAAACTAGAATGAGAAAAGATTTAAAAGTGTTCAACCTATTAATCATGGAAATGGCATTTAAAATGATGATGTCATACCTAACTATGGTGGTATAACTCAGGATATGAACATGTTGGTGTTGGAAAAAGAAACTCTCATGTGTTGATAAAAACCCTCATACACTACTGGTTTATATTGGTGCAACCTCATTTTAAAATGTAGAATTTTTATAATCCAGGTTTGGTGAGACCAACAGGTCAAAAGATGATGGCCACTGAAGAGACCATTTATTAGTAAGATAAGGGGTTATGCCACACTATACAGGAGTCATATAGGGAGCACCAGGGCCTTCAAGAGGCAGAAAAAAATGAGGGGGAAGCATGGGCATGAGTTTTTATTATGATCTCCAAAGGCAAGGCAAGGCAGGGAAAGCAGGTTTAGGATTGGCTAGTTAAAATAATTCCTACCGGCTCTAGAATTTGAGAACTGTTTCTCCTTGTCTGGTACCTGGCCCTGGGATGATAGAACAGAGAACTATTGTCTTCTGGAGCATAAGAACCTGATGGATATGGGCTTTCTATTGGTTCATTTGCATATGAAAGGCGAAATCCTGGGAGAGTTGTCTGCTGTCTCAAAGAATTGGCTACAAGTGTGGCCAAGGATGTGGAGAAAAGGGAACTCGTGTGCACTGTTGGTGGGAATACAGGTTGGTGGAGCCACTGAGGAAAACAATAATTTAAAAAATTAAAAATAGAACTGCCTATGACCCAGTGGGTCCACTTCTGGGTATATATCTAAAGAAACACAAAACACTATATCTAAAAAATATACACATGCCTATGTTCACTGCAGCATTATTTGCAATAGCCAAGATATGGAAGCAACCTAAGTAAATGCCCATCAATAGATGAGTGGATAAAAAAGTTGTGGGACATTTACACAATGGAATATTACAGGCCATAAAAAAAAAAGAAACTCCTACCATTTGCAAGAGCATAGGTGGATTTACATGGTGTTATGCTAAGTGAAATAAGTTAGAGAAAGACAAATACCTATGATTTCACTTATATGTGAAATTTAAAAACCAAAATAAACAAACAAACAAAACAGAAACAGACTCATAGATAAAAAGTAGAGTCTGATGGTTGCCAGGAGGGAGGAGGCTTGGGGGACTGGGTGAAAAAGCTGAGGAAATTAAGAAATACACATTGGTAGATACAAAATAATTATGGGGACATCAAGTACAGCATAAAGAAAAGAGTCGATAATATTGTAAAAACTATGTATGGGGCCATGTAAATACTGGAAAATCAGTGGAACACTTTGTAAAGTACATGATTATCTAACCACTATGCTGTACACCTGAAACTAATACAAAATAACATTGAATGTAAGCTGTAATTGAAAAATACATTAAACATTCTTCTCTTTACGTTAAAGAGAAGAATTGGGTGGCTTAGTTGGTTGGAGCATCGTCTTGTACACCAAAAAGTTGTGGGTTTGATTCCCGGTCAGAGTAGTTACCTAGGTTGCAGGTTCGATCCCCAGTCGAGGCCCATATGGGAGGCAACCAATTCATGTTTCTCTCTCACATCAGTGTCTCCCTCTCTCTCTCTTTCTCTCTCTCGCTCTCGCTCTCTCTCTCTCTTTCTCACCCCTTTCTCTCTCTAAAACCAATAAACACTTTTTTTAAATTTTAAAAAGAAGAATTGAGTCCTGGCTGGTGTGGCTCAGTAGATTCAGTGCAGGCTTGCAAACTAAAGCATTGCCGGTTTGATTCCCAGTCAGGGCACATGCCTGGGTTGCAGGCCAGGTCCCCAGTGGGGGGCGCGTGAGAGGCAACCACACATTGATGTTTCTCTCCCTCTCTTTCTCCCTCCCTTCCCCTCTCTCTCTAAAAATAAATAAAATATAAAAATAAAAAATAAAAAAATAAAAAGGAGAATTGAAATGAGCAGGTAATTATGCCTATGTTCTAAATTAAAGAAAATTATGGTACATTTACAACTTCTCAGGCTAGTACTTTTTGTCTTTTTTTTTAGATTTTATTTATTTATTAACAGAAGGAAAGGAAAGCCATCTGTGGCTGCCTCTCATTTGCCCCCTCCTGGGGACCTGGCCTGCACCCAGGCATGTGCCCTGACTGGGAATTGAACAGTCAGGAACTCAATGCAGTCCTTTGGTTCGCAGTCCGGAACTCAATCCACTGGGCCACCAGCCAAGGCCAGTACTTTGTGTCTTTAAGGTGCCATAATAATTTTTTTTAAATGTTGCATCAGACATTAAACCATCTCTAGCTATTTTGCTTTGCCATATCATTGGGAGTATTATCCTGTCATTCAATTTTTTTAAACTGTGAGCTCTATGACTTTCCAAGTTTTCTCAGTTTTAAGTGTAATTTTATTATATCTTGAAAATATTTCCTTAGGGGGAAAAAAAGGATTGGCGACACCTGGGAGGGGCAGTCTCTTCCTAGTCAATGAGGCCCCAGATGCCAGGGCATCAAGAATACATAAAATAAAATATAAGAAATACAAATCTCTGCAGAAAACAGTATAATATCAGAAACATTGAATGTTACAACATCAGTTGAATATGTATATGCAGCATGACCCAGCTACTTCTAGGTATTTATCACAGAGAAGCTCTTAATATATATACTGAAAGAGGTATGTGCAAGAATGTTCACAGCAATATTATTTGTAATTGCAAATAATCAGAGACAATCCAAGTGTGCATCAACAACAGCATAGATACATTGTGGTTTATTTATATAATGAATACTGTATAATGATTAAAATTAATAAATTTTGAGTACACCTGTTAACAATAAGAATTTGCAAAATTATATAGTATGATGCCATTTAGCTGATTTTAAAAGTTGCAAATACTATAGTTGCTTATGAGTACATGTATATATTGCAAAAATATGAAAGCATATGTGGGGACAGTAAATACAAATGTATGACAGTGGTTACCTCAGGCAGGGGAATAAGATCAGAGAAGGGCTATGACGAAGACATTAACTCCAACTAAAATGTTTTATTTCTTTTTTAAAGGTCAGAATAAAATAAAGCAAAATGTTAAGGCTTCAATGAGTTGTGCCCATACAAGAGTATTATATTATGCTCTACTCTCATGTGAAGATCTAACTATTATAGCAAAAAAGAAAAGAATAATTAGGATTTGTCAGGCAGATTCACTTGGGAAATATGGGCTTTGTGCAAAAACACAGATGCAGGAACTAGCTTAGCTCCTTAGAGGACTCACAGATCATTTGAATAGAGGAGGGCTCCTGGGCAGCAGCCTGGGAAGCAGCCTGGAGAGCTGCATCAGGGTGGGGCAGTGTTGCTGTGGGCATCAGGAGTGAGTGATGAGGAGCAGTTCTCTTACTAACAAAATTCAGCTTTAACTAGGAGGCACTGGGAAACTGTTGCAGATCCTCAAGCAGATGACCTTTAGTTAAGTCAATTCTGGCCAATGTGTGGAGAGTGGTTTGAATAAGTTAAGGAAAAAGTGGGGAGACTAGAATTAATAGGATTAATAGGTAAATCTGGAACAGCAGCTGAGGAATAATCTCAAATTTTCTGACAAGAATTCTACTAAGGATTCATACTTCTCCAGAGTAACTGCTTCACATACAAAATATAAAAAGCAACTATACATCTATAAAAAGTAAATATAGCCCTGGCTCATGTGGCTCAGTGGATTGAGTGTGGGCCTGCAAACCAAAGGGTCACAAGTTCAATGCCCAGTCAGGGCACAAGCCTGGGTTGTGGGCCAGGTCCCCAGTGGGGGGCATGCGAGAAGCAACCACACATTGATGTTTCTCTCCTTCTTTCTCCCTCCCTTCTTTTCTCTGTAAAAATAAATAAATAAAATCTTTTTTTAAAGTAAATATAAAAAGCAGCTATACATTTTATTGTACAGGGAAAAATAGTCCGCTGTTACTGAAAGAATTCCAGTTCACAGGTGAGAGGATCACATCATTATTCCTGCATCTTCCAGTTAGTCCTTTGGGTGCTTATTATAAATAAATTTTTACAGTTTTTAAAGAATCCAACATGAATGGAAATTGACACTATCTTTATAGACAATGGGAAAGGCTGGCACTCCCCAGTGGCCTTCTTACCTTATTCCAGTGCCTGGACCCACAATCCAAAAATCATGCCAATACAGCAGAGAAACAGAAGTCTGGAAAACATAACTTTTTATAGAGATGGTACTGGTTGATAATATATGGCTATACATGTAAATAATAAAAAGGCACAGAACTGTGTATAAGAAACAGTGCCTCTGTAAATCTAGAGACAGTAAACTAACTTATACCAAAGTTATTACAGGAATCCCTTAATGTTACTGTCTGGGATACAGGCATACTGTGGTAAGTTAAGTACTCTTGAACAACTATGCAATCACTTTAACAGAAACTAAACTTCCTTAAAGATTAATGAAGAAATCCAGTCACTCCTAATTCTAATGTAATTTCTTTCACGTTAATATTTTAGGCAATTTGAGGTTGATTCTTTGGTCTGCCTCTTAATTTTCTAACTATAACAAAATATTTACATTCTAGCATCTTCCATACTTATAGCTTAGTAAAAATAGCAAAGGAGGGAAGTTGTCCTTGGGCCTCTCTCCCTAAGACACACCCCCCACACAAACAGAACCCTGTCCAAACCTCCACACCACAGAAAACCAACTAGGAATGCAGTGCTAAAGATGATAACCAATTCCCATTTGGGAGAGAGAAAGGGGAACCCAGCTTCACTGAGTATCAGACACATGGTAAATTTAACATATTCATCTCACAAAAATTGTTACTATAGAATACAACTTTCCCCCAAGGGATTTATATTTTAATAATCAGTGCTAAATGTCCAGAAATGCTTCAAGATTCAAAAGAATGAGTTTTTAATGGTGAGATTTCAGGTCTTTGTTCAGGAGACTGAGGTAGATATTTTGGCAAAAATGCCATGAAAGTCTTCTGCTTGGATAGATCAGACAGTGGAATGCTAGTCAGGAGGGTTGGGTCCCAGCTTACCATGCAACTTTGGACCTACAGGTGAGTCCACTGGACCCATGTCAAGTCCTCAGTATGCACAACACTCAGCATTTGCTATGTTAAGTGTCTAGGAGGGCATAGCTTCCCTGCCCTGCCTTATGCTACCTTGGCAGGTAAGCCTTTATAACCAGGAAAATGGAGCTAATACTCAATTGAAAAGGATATTTAGGCACTGTCTAAGCCAGAGATAAACAATTATGTTTATATATTATGCCTATTTTTTTGGTTGACACTTTTGTCTCAAGTCCTGATTAATGCCATGCTGCTTGTGATTGGGGCAGATCCAGGTTTTGTTGGCTTGAAACTTATATAATTTGATGGACTCTCTTTACAATAAAGAACTCAAAATTATAAATGCAAAATTAGGTACAAAAGTGAATATTTATTTAAAAGGGGAAAATAAATCAATATTTTAAAAATGTGCAAATTTTTAAAAGTTGACAAATGTCAGAAACATTATCTTAAACTGTCAGACTTCAAGAAAGATGGATCAGAAACAAAAAGATATCATCCAATATATTGGGATACATAAAATAGGACACTTCACACACAGATGAACTTCCTATTTATTTATTTGAAGAACTAATAACTAACAATTTTCTAAATTTGATCAAATCTACAAATCCACAGATCCAAAAGGCTCAGCAAACTTCAAGCAGGATAAAAAATTAAGTAAATAAAAATTGGTGATAAAGAGAAAAATTTAAAACAATCATTCTTGAATTCCCAACCTCCTAATATAACTTTCTCACGGTGCTCTGAATTCAGTCCCCTCTTGCTTCTCAGCATACACTGTCAAAAACTGTAAAGAGTCTGAGGTTTTACTCCGCAAACTCACAAGCTAGCCTGCCACTGCTTCACAGATGCTGACAGAAGACACAGGACTCCTGCAGAGGCAATAATCTTTGTAATTCTCATAAAATCTGGTAATGGCCTTGCCCCTTACTTCAAGTTTTCTTCCTACTGTTTTGTCTGTTCTGTTCTTTGCAGACTCAGCCTCTTCTACTAGAGTTATTGGTGGGCAGCATTTGATTCTCCTCTGCATTCACTATGGTCCTTTCCAATCCATCCTCCAAGCAGCAACTAGATTGATCTTTTCAAATTGCAAATATAATCATGACAACTCCTGATCAAACTCTTCAAAGAGTTCACATTACTCTTAGAACAAAAATCAAAATTCTTGACATCACCCACCAGGGCTTATGTGATCTGGCTGCACCATCTTCTCCACCTGTACCACTCCACTCTGCGCTCTGTCCACAGTGGCCATCTTCATGTTCTTTCTGCTCCTCAGATGTGCTGTGCTACATTCACTTACAGGGCTTTGTGCATGCTAGCTCCTCCTTGCCCCACATCCACCCCTTTGTTGATGCTCCACCTAGTCCTGCTCTGGATTAAGTTTTGTGTTTAAATGTACTCATACATCTAGATTTTTTAAAAGTATATTTTATTGTATTATAGCTGTCCCATTGTTTCTCCCTTCCCCTCTGCCCTGTACACCCCTCCCACTAGCATTCTCCCCCTTCCTTCATATCCATGAGTCATATATATATATATATCAGTTCTTTGACTTCTCCATTTCCTATACTATTCTTAACCTCCCCCTACCTATTTTGTACCTACCATTTATTCTTATTCCTTGTACCTTTACCCCCATTCTAACCCTCCTCCCTGCTGATAACCCTCCATGTGATCTCCACTTCTGTGATTCTGTTCCTGTTCTAGATGTTTGCTTAGTTTTTTTTGTTTTTGTTTTTGATTTTCTTCTTTAGGTTCAGTTGTTGATAGTTGTGAGTTTGTTATCATTTTACTGTTCATGTTTTTGATGATTTTATTTTTCTTAGATAAGTCCCTTTAACATTTCATATAATAAGGGCTTGGTGAAGATGAACTCCTTTAACTTGACCTTATCTGGGAAACACTATATCTACCCTTCCATTGTAAATGATACCTTTGCTGGATAGAATAATCTTGGATGTAGGTCCTTGCTTTTCATGACTTTGAATATTTCTCTCCAGTACCTTCTTTCCTACAAGGTTTCTTTTGAGAAATCAGCTGATAATCTTATGGGAACTCCTTTGCAGGTAACTGTTTCCTTTTCTCTTGCTGCTTTTAAGATTCTCTCCTTATCTTTAATCTTGAGTAATGTAATTATGATGTGCCTTAGTGTGTGCTTACTTGGGTCCAATTTCTTTAGGACTCTCTGAGTTTCCTGGACTTCCTGGAAGTCTATTTCCTTTGCCAGATTGGGGAAGTTCTCCTTCATTGTTTTTTCAAATAAGTGTTCAATTTCTTGCCCTTCCTCTTCTCCTGGCATCCCTATGATTCAGATGTTGGAACATTTAATGTTATCCTGGATGTTCCTAAGCCTCTCCTCATTTTTTTGAATTTTTGCTTCTTCATTCAATTCTGGTTGAATGTTTATTTCTATCTTCTGCTCCAAATTGCTCATTTGAGTCCAGGTTTCCCTCCCTTCACTATTGGTTCCTGTATATTTTTCTTTATTTCACTTGAATAGCCTTCATTTCTTCCTCTATTTTGCAACCTTACTCAACCAATTCTGTGAGCATCCTGATTACCAGTGTTTTGAACTGTGCATCTCATAGGTTGGCTGTCTCTTCATTACTTAGTTCTATATTTGGAGCTTTGATCTGTTCTTCTGTTCTTTCATTTGGCCGTATTTCTTTGTCTCGGAGCACCTGTTACATTATAAGAAGTGGGGGGAGCCTTAGGTATTCGCCAGGGTGGGACAACCCACTTTGCTGCATTGTGGCTCTGTATGTGGGAGAGGGGTCCGAGAGGGAACAATGTCACTTGCTCAGCTCTTGCCCACTTTCAGTCACTTCCTCCACTACCCACAGTCAAATTGGGCCCTTCTGGTGCTGATTCCCAGGTGGGTGGTTTTGTGTACATTCTAGGACCATGTGGGTCTCTCCAACGAACTCTCCTGTGAGGCTAGAAGTTTCTCCCACCAATGCAATCCCCACAGATTTTTACAGTAGAAGGTTTTAAGGCTTTATTTACCCAAGCTGGAAACCTGGGTTGTGTGGTCTTCCTCATTCCCCATTTGTTCCCCCTGGTTTATCCATATGCACATGTGGGACCATCTGATCTACCAGCTGCCGCCTTGCTCGGCCCACCCTCCAGCCACCACCTTGCTGGGAGACCTCTCTGCCCTAGCTGCCCATCTCCACCCCCGCTACCAGTCTGGATGAATGTTTCTTCTTTAACTACTTGGTTGTCAAAGTTCCATATGGGTCCATGTTCTGGCAGTTCTGGTTGTGTTTTGTTTTTACATTTGTTGTTGTCCTTCTTTTGGTTGTGCAAGGAGGCAAAGTGTATCTACCTATGCCTCCATCTTGGCCTCATTGTGGAATGTCATCTAGATTTCTTTTGTCTTTAGATCATTTACCCAAGTTTGTAGTTATATTTTTATTAAAGTAATTATCTAACCAAATTCTGTCATCTCCTCCTCTACACTACATGGTACATCCACATGGTAGGGGACTGTTGTAAATTCCATAAGAGCAGTTTACTTTTCTAACATCAATGTCTGCCATGCAGTATTTGAAAACTCTGAAACCTGAAAATTCAGTGTTCATGATGCCTGTCACCACCAGAACCAATGAGTAGCGACAGGGATTGAATTTTTATGGGTGCTTTATTCAGATGGCAGGTTGATCTGATAAGATGGTTTGTTATGTACCCTAAAAAAACAGTCTTACATTTCATTTCTAGCCACTATTTTTTTACAAAGAATAAGAAATGCAAGTAAGGGGTTTGGAATTCATGAAAAAAAAAGTGTAGGTAAGGGGTTTGGAACTCAGGAAAAAACTTAATCAGATAAAAGCTGCAGTTCGGCAATTTCCCTAGCATCTTTTCATCTGTTGACTGGTGATCTGTGTCCTGGGTGGTGGGATGTCTCTCCCTGGAATACAATGGATCAGACACCATCCTGATTACTTGCAATCCCCCCTGGGGCATAGAGGTCAAGTTGCTTGTGGTCCTGGAGTCAGGGCAGGTCATATCTTCATTTCCTGAAACAATAGCTTTTTCCATGCATTCATTACTAAGCTTATTAACTATTATCTAAAACTAAAATTTTCCAACTCTTGAATTCCCCCATCAACTTGACAGTTGTTAAAATAATAAATGAATGCATAAGTACTTCCAAAAACTTTATATCATACTATTCATTGGCTTTATGTCCTTAGATGAGTCTGCTTATTCATCTGCAACATGAGAGACATAATATCTGCCATGGAACTATTGTGAAAATTAAATATATATCTATAAATGTAGATATAAATATAGATATGCATATATCTTTTAAAATGACCACAGGTCTTGCCCTGACTGGTGTGGTTCAGTGGGTTGGGCCTTGTCGCACAAACTGAAAGGCCGTCAGTTTGATTCCTTGTCAGGGCACATGCCCATCTGATCAGTGTTTCACACATACATGTTTCTCTCCCTCTCTTTCTCCTCTCTTCCCCTCTGTCTAAAAGTAAATAAATAAAATATTTTTTAAACTTTTAAAAAATAAAATAATCACACATCTTTCTATCAACATAAATAATGCTTTTGAGTCAAAATAAAATTGAGAACTTGAGAAACTATGTCACATATATCATGGGGGAAAAACTAATATTCTCAGTATACAAAGTTCCTTTTATAATTGAACGGGCAGGGAAAAGGCCAAAAATCTATTTAGTAAATGAGCAAAAGACATGAGTAGATAATTCAGAAAAACAGATATAAAAATGACCCTTAAACATATGAAAAGATCTTTGACTTCATTATTATAATAAAAATGCTAATCAAATCTCACTGAGATACCATTTCTCACCCATCAACTTGGCAAAATTCAAAAGCTTGACAGTATCAGCTTAAAAAGGTTGTGGAGCACAGTCCTCATGCATTGTGGGTAGGAATGCAAAGTGACAAACTTTAAGGAGAGGACAATAATAACTGTTATGAAAACTGCACATGCATTTACCTTTTTGACCCAGCGAACAGCAATTCCACTTCTAGAAATTTACCCTAAACTTATACCTCCAAAAATATGAAAATATATATGTACAAGTTTATTCATTACAAAATCATTTGTAACTGTAAAATATTGAGAACTACATAAATGTCCAAACATAAGTGAGTGTTTGAACACTACATGGTACATCTGCACAATGGAGGACTGTGTGACTGCAAAAAGAAAGAAGACAGATTGAAAAAGGAAAAGGCGCAGGCGCTCCGGGGGACCGGTGCGGCCCAGGCCCCAGAGGTAGGAGTAGTGAGCGCCCCTCGGGACCCAGAGACTGCGCACCCGTGGACCCAGAAAAGCCCAGGCACTCCCCGGGACCTGTGAGGCCCAGGCCCCGCAGGTAGGAGAAGTGAGCGCCCCTCGGGACCCAGAGACTGCGCACCCGTGGACCCGGAAAAGCCCAGGCACTCCCCGGGACCTGTGAGGCCCAGGCCCCGCAGGTAGGAGAAGTGCGCGCCCCTCGGGACCCAGAGACTGCGCACCCGCGCACCCAAATCCGTGAACCCGAAAAAGCCCAGG